>CM021103.1:428327944-428978531 GCA_007115665.2 Sequoiadendron giganteum
TTTACAAAAATCATGTGCTAGAATTTTTAAGGAAAAATTGCCTCATAGCTTCCATTTTGGAAGCTTTGCTTTTTTTCGGAGATTCCTTTGCATGGTTGAGAAAAACTCACTGCTAAGTTATCGGGTTCGCACCCATAGGCCTCGAACCCGGTCTGGGTACGCACCTGGTACGGGTTTGCCTGTGGGTACTGTTGTGACCTTTTTCACACATCACCCCATCAAGATGGGGACCCCCTAATTTTTGCTCCATTCTGGTCTTTTGGCTTTGGTTCGCTCTCTCTCTGGTCTCTGGTCCTTCCGGGGATGTCTTGTCGTTTGACCCAGGTTTAAATTTTGGTTAAGTCTGTGTAATTAGGGTTTTCATCCTTCAGGCTTATTTAGGGTCAAACCGAGTCATAAAATTGAAATCTAAACTTAGTGCAGCATTCAGAAAACTTCCAGCAGAGTCCCCCTAAATTTTCACTGTATTCCGGCAACTTACTATTTTTAGTAAGTATTCAATTTGGGACTATTTTATTGGGATTTTGGAATTCTATCAGTTCCACTGCATCAGGGTAACATCAAGCTGCCTACACGTAAATTTTGAGCCAGATCAGACAACTTGCTATTTTTGGCAGTTCAGGCTTCAGGAGTCAAATTAGGGTTTCTACATGAGCTTTTCAGATGCATGTCTGGAGAATCCTTCTGGGTTTTCCAAAGCCTTCGCAGTGATGTAACATGCAAACCGAGACAACCACTTTCAGAGTTCAGCCTTCGGAGGCTATTTTTAGGGTTCTCATGCAGTGTTTTTCAATGCATGTCGGGTTTTTCTTTATGGGTTTTTCGAGAGCTTCGCAACGGTGTGACTTGCAAGCGGAGAAGATCGAGTTTTGAGGACTTACTATTTTTAGCCAGTGCATGCATACAGACCAGTTTTCTGGGTTTTTCTGGGTTTTTTGAGATCCCGCGGGCAATATGACATGCAAAACCATCCGGCAGCGGATGAGTCACTTTTCAGACAGTTTCTATTTTTAGCAGGTACACTCCGGCAGCCGCCCAACACTCCAGTCCAGCAAGCAGAACGACATGCAGAAGGAACGAAGTCAAACGGAGACCGTTCGGGATAGATACAAATCAAATTAGGGTTTCCACTTTTATAGGGGGTAAAATCCAAAAATAGCCGAAACGAAGTACCCCACCCATGTCAGCACACTTCAAGGTACCTGCTGGCAAAATTTGAGCAAAGTCGGAGAACTTACTATTTTTAGTAAGTCAGGGCACGGCTATAAATAGCAGGTCTGCACCCGAGGTTGGCATCGGAGTGACCCTCAAGCTATCAAGATCAAGCGTTGCAACTTTCAGGCAAAACGGAGCTACTAAAGTCAGAAAGTCAAACTTACTATAAATAGCAGGTGGCTATAAATAGCGGGTCAGGGCAGAGGACTGACAAAACAGGTTCACAAGGCAGAGAATATCATCTGATGAAATTTTCAGGCAAAACGGAGCCTTAGAGGTTGAAAATCAAGGGATTTGCTAAAAATAGCACAACTTGCTAAAAATAGAATGCGTAAACAAAGGCAGGCAGAGGCATGGAAATTATTCTAAGTGTGGGAAAACGAAAGCACACCCATGAAAATGCGCCCACCTTGATGGAAGCCTTGAAAATTTTCTAAGGCATCAAAATTAAAAGCTCGCCTAGTGATTTGCGCCCTCACCTCAAGGATTGAAGACTAAAAAGTTTCTCAGGCAAAAAAACAAAAGTAGCCCCTTCCAAATGCGCCCATGGTGAAAATGAAAGCTCACATGTTGAAATGCGCCCACCTAGCAAAACAGAAGCATGGCCTAGCATTTGCGCCCAAGGAGAGGTGAGTGAGTTTGAAAAAAAAAAAACGCCTAAGGCATTGGAAATCAAAGCATGGCACTTGAAATGCGCCCATGGTGTAAAGTGAAGGCATGGCACTTGAAATGCGCCCATGGCAAAAAACGAAAGTAGACCCATGTATATGCGCCCTCACCAAGGTGTAAAGTGAGCTTGATGAAATATTCTAAGGCACACAAACGAAAGTGTCAAGGGTGAAATGCACCCTCAAGAGAAAATGGAAGCTTGGCCTAGCATTTGCGCCCATGATGAAGAGGAGATGGCCGAAATTTTCCTAAGGCATAAAATGAAAGTAGAGAGGTCAAAATGCGCCCTCAAGAAGATACATGGCTTGAAGAAATTCTAAATGGTGAAAGTAAAACCAGACACACCCATATGCGCCCTCAAGAAGATAAAGTGGCTAAGACTTGGAGAAATTTCTAAGTCAAGAAAATGAAAGCTCAAGGCCCCATATGCGCCCAAGGTTGCTGGAGAAAATTTCCTAAGGCAACGAAATAAAAGTGGAACCTAGCAAATGCGCCCTCACCTTGAAAGGATATTCTAAGTGTTTGAGAATTTTCTAAGTGAGAAATCAAAGCTTGCATGAGTAAAATACGCCCTTGATTGAAAATGTTTCTAAGGCGTGGCAAGGGTAAAAGCTAGCAAAATAAAACATCACTGAGAGAAATACGCCCAAGATGTGAGATGACTGGAGAAAATTTCTAAGTCGCAAAAAAATAAATGCCAAGGGGTCAAGTGCGCCAGAGGTGTAAAGTGAGGAATTTTTTTTAAATGAAATAAATATTTCATCAAAAATATACGCCTATGGTAGAGAAAATGTTAGAAAAATTTTTCTAAGTGAGATAACACTTCACTAGGGAAAAATACGCCCTTGGCATGGAAGGATGATTTGATGAGTTTTAAAATTCTCCAAAGGCAGTTGAAAGTTGACGAATTTTTTTTCAAGGGGAAGATTTGATATCGATGAATATTTTCCATGGGTCAAGTGAAAATCAAATGAACCCGTTTAAAATGCACCCATGAGTTAACAGAGTTTGAAAATTAATTTCCTAAGGAAAATTTTAATATTTTCAGAGGAAATTTGTTTTGCCTAGATTATTTTCCTGACGGAAGTTAAATCTCAAAGGATGAATTATTTCGAGCACGCAAATAATTTTTAATCACCCGGAGTTGAACATTTTAATGAGAGAATTTAAAATGTCTAAGGCAAATTTTATGAAATCGAGGATTTAAATGACAGACATTTTAAAAGTTGGAAATAAATTTGCAACTCCCACGAAATTTTTCGAGTTGAATTTATTTAAACACTGCGAGATTTTAAAATGGAATTCAAGTGATTGTTTTTCTCGCGAGTTGTTTAAATCGCCAAGAGTTAACTGGCAGACTAAGAGGAAAATTCGAAATTTGAAGAAGAAGGAATCATTATTAATGGCGACTGCCATAATGACCGGCTGACGACTAGCCCACTACTGCGCTTGAATTAGAAGACTCCGAACGAAGAGAGTGGAAAATTGATGAAGGTGCTAAAAATAGCCCCAGCACTACTTAGCAGGATTCTCCGAGAAGAGTTATTTAAACAATCTCTTCTCTCATTTCTCCTCACATTGTTTCGAAGTTGAAGTTGCTAAAGAAGTTCTTGAGAGATTGAAATATTTTCAAAGTGGTTGAGGAGAGAAATTCTTTGAGAGTTTATTTTATTTCGGAGTGTTGAGTTGCTGAAAGTACGAAGTGCTGGAGAAATTTTCATTTGCCGAGACTCTTTCTTTCGAAAAGCTGAAAGTGTGTTGCTGCAACTTCGAAGTTGAAGGTTGAAGTTATTTTCCGGAGTTGCTGGAGAATTTATTTCTTCTCATTGTTGAGAGTGGAGTTGCTGCGAAGTTCGAAGTTGTATACTGAAGAGCTGAGATTTTATTTCCAGATTGTTGAAGTCGCTGCAGATTTGCAAAGTTGTAGAGGATTTCTTTTCTCTGGAGATCTTTATTTTCAAGCTACTGAAGGTCGAAGTGTTGAAGAAGTTTAAACGTTGAGAAGTTGAGGAAGTTGAAATTTCATATTGCTGGCAACTCTTTATTCCTCTAACTGCTGAAGTTGACAAAGTGAAGTCAAGGTTCGAACAATTTGTGCTGGAGAAATTAGCTACACTGCTGAAAGTTATTAGCTTGCTGCGTTTTTTCTTCACCAGTCAGAAGTGCAGTTGCTGAGAGTTGTCTCTAAACTCAGAGATTTTTATACAGTACGAGGTTTGGAGTTAGAAATTTATGCTGAGAAATTTTATTTTCAAAGCTAACTCCGTATTCGCAGCCATCTCGGGGATTGTTTTATTTTATAAAAAATCTGCAGCCTAGCTTATTCTTCTATTTTATTTTTACAGATGGCTGGCGCAAAGGATGTTGCAGGAACAAGCAGAGCCGCAGGCAGAGCTGCAAACACTGAGGCAGGCAAGGCTGGCTCATCCCGGCAGGCAATGATTAAAAGGTTCGCTAAGCCATTTCTCCCAAAGTCAGCAATAGTTTCAAAGTTGGCAGGATTAAATGACACCAACCTTGGTTCATTTAATCTAAATGCACTCAAATCGAGGATGTTCGGGCTAGGGGGCCATCAACCATCCGTCACGGCACATAATATAATGAAGAGGGGAATCTACGCAGCTGCTAGTTTTCCGCCAGCAATTCAGTGTCCGGAGCTAATTATGGAGTGCGCCAATCACTACAAGCCAGAACGTAGGACGATTGTCTCTCCGGATGGTAAACTGCTCGCCAACTTCACACCGGATGCCATCGGAGAGGCATTTGGGATTCCAACTGCCGAGGAGATGTTATACAGAACAAACAAAAGGGCAGACAAGATGTACTCTTCCTCTTTCGAAAGAGTCACTGCAGTCATCAACAGAGTTTGGATGCAGAAGCCGAGGCCACCCTGCACTAAGCTCCCAAAGCAGATAATTGCCGAGGACGTGAAACAAGAATACTGTGATTTGATAATGATGTTGAGCCGGGTAAATGGGAGTGCACAGGCTTACATTTTCGAACCTTGGATGTTCTACTTCATCGAGATCATCTTGGAGGGAAAGGAGTGTGTTGATTGGGCTAGGATGATTAGCAACCACATCGATGAGCAATTTAGGAGCTTGAAGGTGACGAAGACTTTCTACATGAGCTCATATGTAATTTACATGTTGGCCAGAATGACTAAGTACAGAGGGATTTCGTACAAAGAGCCCATCGGCTGTGCCCCTGGTCAATTCAAAATCCATGAAGCCTGCACACAGCTACATTTGGTTAACATTGCCAACTATAAACGGGCAAATGATGCATTCACAATGCACATTGCGAGGACACTTCAGTAGAGAATATCTAAAGAAGCACAGACATTGATTGAGGAATATGGGTATTGGCTCATCCAATTCCCGAAATTCACATATATTAGGCTGCAGGGGTTCACTTCGTATCCGTATCGGTTACCACGATACCCACTGATCACATAGTAATGCTTGAGGTATCTAGGCAATTGATTGCCTACGATAAGATTCAGAAAAGGAAAAAGAAGGGTGGACTTGATTTCCCTATCACCATGGGAAATTCCATTGAGGTGTGTCCCTCTTTGCAAGCAGCCCGAGAGGCAGAGGACGTGCTGTAATCTTATCATTTGTCATATCACACAGGCAGGCAGGATTTCGATCCTTACAGGAACATCCGGATGATACAGAACATTGAATACCGGCACAGAGCTCATCTGGAGGACTTTTGGGCAAATGCAGTGGATGAGGCTGAGATAAGAAGAAGGATGTTTTCCAGACTTCCTCTCAAGTTGATTAGAGAATGTGAGATTATTCCAGTTCCCGACCAGGTGGAGGAAGATGTCAACGTTATGCAACCCGAATATGGGTCAGTTAGGGATACTCCTGTCCCACCACCTGATTGGTCCGAGCCAGAGATCATGGACTTGGACACTCTTTCTATCCCGGTGATGACTTTTACCAGGACTTGGGTCGACAGACATGTATGCAGACTTAAGAGCAAGTCGATCGCCCTTACTTACAGCTTGATGGGTGACCCAAGGCCGTTATCGGTGAAAAGAGGGAAACAAATTGCTCAGACATCGAGGGCACAAGTGGAAGTGCCAACCCAGCCGATACCGTTGAGGATAGAACAAGCATCACCCGTGCACTCACAAACTCAATCTTCGAGTTTAAGAGTGGTTTCATTATTTGCCGATCAAAGGGCAGGATTAGAGGAAGAGCAGGGACTTGGGGAGGTAGATCAGCCCAACGCCCGGGAATCAGCTAGTGTCAGTCTATCCAGGGGCGGCCAACATGAGGAGGAAGAGGAAACAATGGCCGACACGACACCCATTTCCCGGCAGATGTTGGACCGCGGCTTTGGAAGAAGAAACGAAGCAGGGGACCCAAGGGTCGGGAGATACCCGGCTTATAGAGGAGGATGAGCCTGAGCAAACCAGTGCAAGAAGAGAGGAAGTGCACGAGATGGAGGCAACAGAAGAACAGCCCCTTGTCATTTGTAATCCACAGCAGACAGTGCCTGATTGGCTTTCCGACAGAATGAGGAGAGAACCCGAGGATGACATGGATCCGGCCATTGAGATGGAGGAGTTCCTCAGGAGGATCAGCGCGCCACCAGAGAAGAAAAGGGCCCGAAAGTTTTCAAAGATCTCGACCGACGAATCAGGCTCTCGCACGCTTCAGGTGGCTATTCCGAGGAAAGATTGTGATCGAACCGAGGAGAGGCCTGAAAATTATGTGATCACCACAGTAGAGTTGGGTCGTCCTACGGGAGCCCAAGTTATCGAGGAGTTCGATAACTCCTATCAAGCATTGAAGGATCAGTTGCTCCGCACGGAGGGGAAGTATAAGAAATTGAAGAAGGAGCACAAAACCTTGATAGGATACGTACAAAATCTAGCACATCCAGGTGAACCAGCAAACCCAGCAGTAGAACGTCCATCAGAGCTTCCGAAGGAGTCAGTTGTTGCCTTAGAGGATTTGAAGAAAATGGAAACGGAGGCGGACAAGTGGGTTAGCCGTGTTCATACTGAGACAGGGAAATTCATGGAGGACCTTGCCGATGCTTATCGACAGGCCTCAAGTATTTTGGCACGGATGGATATAGTAGATCAGGCCTGGGGTGATACTCGCATCTATCAAACGAAGACTGTACTTCGTTTGGGGGCTTTGATGCATATACCTCTAGAAACCTTAGTGGATGGAGGTGTAATTCAGAGAGGTGATAGGTATGATTTCACCAGTTGGTACTCCTCGGTGGTCACAGGCCGTGGATTTCACGACGCAGCAAGGGCAGATTCAGCTAAAGTGAGGAAAGCAATGGGCAACATCTTGGGGGAGTCCTCAATACATTAGAAGCCATATTTGCTAGAAAGTTGGTCCCAGAGGAGATAACTGCTGATGGCTTGAAAAGTAGACTGCCTCCATTCTTCTCAGCTGCGAGGTCACTTGTCCTGGATGACTTTGAGAATGTCTCCACGTTCTCTAGTATAATTCAGCATACCCAGGACGCCTTGGTGACATGGAGGAAATCTTACACCAGATACGGACAGACGGTAGCAGTCTTGGAGTTCCAGCTCAACCATATTCCACCAATCTCTACACAGGAGGTTGAAGCAGTATTGGCCCGGTTGATCGAGTTTGCTATCAGGGAGAAGGCCAGTGGGAACGCGCTGCTTGATGAGGATCTTCTTGATGATGGTAGTGGGCATTAATTGCTCATTATGATTCCTGCAGGGGAGTGGAGAATATTCTGTGCATTCATTGCCCACTCCTCTCTGTGGCGGTTTTTAGGGCAGAAACCCTAATCAGGGCATATGCGGCTCGATCTGAGCCCTTTATTGTAATTCAATCTAAACCGTCCACTGAATTGGACTTGTTATAAAAGGGGCATCCCCCCTCATTTGTAAGATAATTAGATAGACATTAGATCAAGAGTTGAATCAGAGCTAGAGAGTAGAAGGCATATAGCATTTAGCGTAGAAGTTAGCTTTAGATTGAGGAGGGGAGAAAACTTTCCTTTGAAAGTTTTGTAAAAGGTTGTTGTGAACACTTTTCATAATACAAAGAGTTTCATTGATTGGTGATTTCTTCTTTGTTATGAGTAGCTAGCAAGGCCATTTCGTCTTTCCAATTCAAGGTAGATAGAGTAAAATAGATTTTATTTCATGCAAGTAGTTGTTAATTGTGGAGTGTGGCGTTGTGATTTGAGCATATCTTCTTCATCCATACCACTAGCGGGCTTACTGATGGTAAGTTCGCCTTGCGTGGTCAACTGGAGTATCAGCACTTAACTTCGATTATGGTTCATATGTTTGTATGCGTCGTATTGACGGTATGGACATGTTGCGTCATAGTTTGAACACTTTTCTCATCCTTTGAAGATTGCACCAACTTTGTCGGAGTTGTTCGAAAGGAGACAAAGCAAAGTTTGGTTTGAAGATTGTTTAAGTCGATCCTTCGTCCTCCACCCTTTAGAAATAGATTTGTAGAATCCCTATCCCTATCCCCTTTAAATTCTGCATTTTCCGAGTCAGTCTAGATACCAGAACAATATTGCCAAATCATTCATGTCCTAATTGCTTCACAGAGTCGAACAACTACGTAAGTCCCCTTGAAATAACCAGCAAAACACATCAACCAACTGAGTCTATTCGCGATAAAAGGAACCTTGGAGTCGAACACATGAACTTTCAAGCAATCTTAGCATGTGGGACACTTTGATCAAGAGAGAATAGAGTGACCGTTGGGCAACTTTATTCTGTGCTGGCGCTGTCATAAAAAGCACGTCAACAGGAAGGAGGTCTTCAAAAGGTTTCTAAGGCAAAAACAAAAGCTTACCATGGTAAATGCGTCCAAGGCAATGGGAAGGCTAAAAACACCTAAGTATGAGAATGAAAGTAGCCATGGCAAAATGCGCCCTCAAGGTAAATGGTGGTGGGAAATCCTTCTAAGTGTCAAAGGTGAAAGCTGAAGGTATCAAATGCGCCCAAGGTTGCTGGAGACTTAAAACGTCTAAGGCAGGAAATGTGAGTAGCATATGCCATTTGCGCCCAAGCTGGAAATGAAGTGGAGGTGTTAGAAACAAAAGCATGACACCTAAAAGGCGCCCATCTCAAAGAGGAAAATATGCTAAGGCATGGGAACGAGAACGTGAAAATGAGAAATGAAAGTTCAACCTCTCATTTGCGCCATAGAGGAAGGAAAGACTTTAAAATTTTCTAAGACACCAAAAGTAAAAGCAAGCCATGAGAAATGAGCCCATCTCCAGCAACTGAATGCGCCCAAGCTGAAGTGATAAGAACATGGAAATTCAAAATCAAATGAGGAAGAAATACGCCCAAGATAAGAGTAATTTAAATTTTATTCCTAAGGCATAAAGGGAAATACGCCAAAGGAGAAGGTGTTAGAAATATTTTCTAAGTGAAACAAATTTCACTAAAGAAAAATGCCCCCTTGAATGAATTTTAATTCTTCAAGGACATTTAAATGAAGCGGGCGAAGTGATGAAATTTTATCCTCAAGGCGGAAGCACCTGATATATTTTTCCATGGGTCAAATAAAAATTAAATGAACCCGTTTAAAAGGCACCCATGGATTGACAGAATTAGAAAATTAATTTCCTAAGGGAAATTTTAATATTTTCAGAGGAAATTTGTTTTGCCTAGATTATTTCCCCAATGGAAATTAAATCTCAAAGGATGAATTATTTCGAGCAGGCAAGTGAATTTAAATCGCCCGGAGTTGAATATTTTAAAGAGAGAAAATTTAAAATGTCTAAGGCAAATTCCATGAAATTGAAGATTTAAATGGCAGACATTTTAATAGATTGGAAATAAATTTACAACTCCCACGAATTTTTCGAGTTGAATTTAATTAAACACTGCAAGAATTTTAAATGGAATTTTCAATCAAGTCAAGTGATTTTCTCGCAAGTTGTTTAAATCACCAAGAGTTAACTGGCAGAATAGAGGAAAAATTCAAATTTTTACAAGGAAAGAATCCTCATTAATGGCAACTGCCATAATGACTGGCAGACGACTAGCCCACTACTGCGCCTGAATTAGAAGATTCTGAGAGAAGAGAGTGGCGAATTAATGAAGGTGCTAAAAATAGCCCCAGCACTACTCAGCAGGATTCTTCACGAAGAGTTATTTAAACAACTTCATTTCTTTCATTTCTTCACACGTTTCGAGGAGCTTGGAATTGCTGAAGTGAGGAATTTTGTGGTTGAAATATTTTTGAGGTTGCTGAGAAGAGAAGTTTTTTTGAGAGTTCTATTTTATTTCGAAGTGTTGAGTTGCTGAAAGTAGAAGTTGTTGGAGGAATTTTATTTCCAAGTTGCTGAGAGTTTTCTTTCCGAAAGGGCTGAGAGTTTATCTCCAAGCTGTTGAAGTTGCTACAGTTTTTTTTGAAGTTGCAGAGGTTCTCGAAGTTACTGCAGATTTTATTTATTCGAGCTGTTGAAAGCTAGTTGCTGTTGGAGTTGAGAAGAAATTCGAATTTCCACACTAGCAGTGATCTCTTCATTCTTCAAGTTGCTGAAGTTGAAAGTTGAAGGTTGTCAGAAGTTGAAGCAAAAGATTTAATTCATTTTGTGCAGGGAAAATTGTTGAGTTGCTGAAAGTTGTTAGTGTGCTGCAAATTTTCTTCGCCAGTCGGAGGCCAAGTTGCTGAAAGTTTTCTGAGCTCAGGGTTGTTATACAGTTTGAGGTTTGGAGTTAGAAAATTATGCTGAAGAATTTCATTTTCAAAGCTAACTCCATATCCGCAGCCGTCTCGGAAGCTATTTTATTTTATTAAAAATTTGCAAACTAACTTATTATTATTCTATTTTATTCTTGCAAATGGCTGAAGCAAAGGATGTTGCAGGAACAAGCAGAGCCACAGGCAGAGCTGCAAACAATGAAGCGGGCAAAGCAAGCCCATCCCGGCAGGCAATGATCAAAAGACTCGCCAAGCCATTTCTCCCGAAGTCAGCAATTGCTTCGAAGTTGGTGGGATTAAATGACACCAACCTTGGGTCATTTAATCTTAATGCACTCAAGTCAAGGATGTACAGACTGGGAGGCCATCAACCGTCAGTCACGGCGCATAACATCATGAAGAGTGGTATCTACGCAGCCGCTGGTTTTCCACCAGCAATTCAGTGCCCGGAGCTAATCATGGAGTGTGCGAACTACTACAAGCCGGAGCGTAGAACCATTGTCTCTCCGGATGGCAAATTGCTTGCCAACTTCACACCAAACGCCATCGGAGAGGCATTTGGGATTCCTACTTCCGAAAAGATGTTGTACAGATCAAAGGAGAGGGCGGATAAAATGTACTCCACCTCCTTCGAGAGGGTTGTTGCGGTCATCAACAGGGTCTAGATGCAAAAGCCAAAGCCACCTCGCACTAAACTCCCAAAGCAGATAATTGCCGAAGATGTGAAACAGGAATACTGCGACTTGATGATGATGCTGAGCCGAATAAATGGGAGTGCACAGGCCTACTTCTTCGAGCCTTGGATGTTCTACTTCATCGAGATCATCTTGGAGGGGAAGGAGTGTGTTGACTAGGCAAGAATGATTAGTGATAACATAGATGAACAGTTCAGGAGCTTGAGGAGGACGAAAACCTTTTACATGAGCTCGTATGTGATATATATGCTGGCAAGAATGACCAAGTAACGAGGGATTACATACAAGGAACCAATTGGCAGTGCACCTAATCAATTCAAAATCCATGAGGCCTGCACACAGTTGCATCTAACTAACCCTACCAGTTACAAACGGGCTAATGATGCATTCACAATGCACATCACGAGGACCCTTCAGCAGAGAAAGCAGCAAAGAATATCCAAAGAGGCACAAGCATTGATAGAGGAATACAGATATTGGCTCATCCAATTTCCAAAATTCACTTACATTAGGCTGCAGGGGTTCACTTCGTATCCATATCGGCTACCGAGGTACCCCACCGATCACATTATAATGCTGGAAATATCTAGGCAATTGATCGCCTATGATAAGATTCAGAAAAAGAAGAAGGGTGGACTTGACTTTCCTATTGCCATGGGAAATTCCACTGAGGTGTGTCCCTCCTTGCAAGCAGCTCGAGAGGCAGAAGATGAGCTGCAATTCTATCATCTATCGTACCACACACGCAGACAGGATTTCGATCTTTACAGAAATATCCGAATGATACAAAACGTTGAGTACCAACACAAGGCCCACATTGAGGACTTTTGGGCAAATGCTATTGATGAGGTTGAAATAAGGAAAAGGATGTTTTCTAGGCTTCCCCTCAAGTTGATCAGGGAATGTGAGATCATCCCAGTTCCCGACCAGGTGGAAGAGGATGTCAACGTTATACAGCCCGGCTATGGTTCAGCCAGGGATACTCCAGTCCCACCACCTGATTGGTCCGAGCCAGAAATCATGGACTTGGACACGCTCTCTATTCCAGTGTTGACTTTCACAAGGGCTTGGGTCGATAGACATGTATGCAGACTTAAGAGCAGATCAATCGCCCTTACTTATGACTTGATGGGTGACCAAAGGCCACTATCGGTGAGAAGGGGAAAATAGGTTGCTCAAGCACCGGAAGCACAAGCAGAAGTACCAACCTAGTCGATACCATTGAGGATGGAACAGGCATCACCTATGCACTCACAAACTCAGTCTTCGAGTTTGGGAGTGATTTCATTATTTGCTGATCAGAGGATAGGACTGGACAAAGAGCGGGAACTTGAGGAGGTGGATCAGCCCAACATCCGAGAATCAGATAGTATAAGTGTCAGTGCATCCAGGGCTGGCCGACAAGAGGAAGAAGAGGAAACAATGGTCGACACCCGTTTCCAGCAGATGTTGGACATGACATTAGAGGAAGAAGAAAACACAGAACAGGGGACCCAAGGGTCAGGAGATACATAGCTCGTGGAAGATGATGAGCCCGAGCAGAACAGTGCAAGAAGAGAAGAAGTACACGAGGTGGAGGCAACAGAAGAGCAGCCCCTCATCATTTGCAATCCACAGCAGACAGTGTCGGATTGGCTTTCGGAGAGAATGAGAAGAGAGCCTGAGGATGATACGGATCCAGCCATTGAGATGGAGGAGTTCCTCAGAAGAATTAGTGCGCCTCCAAAAAAGAAGAGAGTCAGAAAATTCTCAAAGATTTCGACTAATGAGTCAGGCTCCCGCACACTCCAAGTTGTTGTCCCAAGGGAGGAATATGATCGAGCCGAGGAGAGGCCCGAAAACTATGTGATCACCACCGTAGAGTTGGGTCGTCCTACGGGAGCCCAAATTGTCGAGGAGTTTGATAACTCCTATCAGGCGTTGAAAGACCAGTTGCTCAGAACAGAAGGGAAGTATAAGAAATTGAAAAAGGAGCACAAAACCTTGATAGGATATGTGCAGAGTCTAGCACGTCCAGGTGAGCAAGCAAACCCAGCAGGGGAACTCCCACCAAAGCTTCCGAGGGAGTCGGTTATTGGCTTAGAGGACCTAAAGAAGATGGAGACAGAGGCAGACAAATGGGTCAGCCATGTTCGGGCCGATACAAAGAAATTTATGGAGGACCTCGCCGATGCTTATCAGCAGGCCTCGAAATTTTGACGCGCATGGATATGGTAGATCAAGCCTGGGGCAATACCCACATCTATCGGACGAAGACTGTTCTTCGTTTAGGGGCTTTGATGCATATACCTCTACAGACTTTGGTGGATGGAGGTGTGATTCAAGATGGCGACAGGTACGACTTCACCAGTTGGTACTCCTCGGTGGTCATAGGCCGTGGGTTTCATGATGAAGCAAGGGCAGATTTGGTCAGAACCAAGAACGCAATGGGTAACATCTTGGAGGGGGTTCTTAATACACTGGAGGCCATATTTGCTAGGAGGTTGGCTCCAGAGGAAATAACTGCTAATGGCTTGAGGGACGGGCTGGCTCCATTCTTCTCAGCTGCGAGGTCGCTTGTCCAGGATGACTTTGAGAATGTCTCCACTTTCTCTAGTATAATTCAGAATACCCAGGACGCCTTGGCAGCATGGAGAAAGTCTTACACTCAGCACGGGCAAACAATAGCGGTCTTGGAATTTCAGCTCAACCATATTCAACCAATTTCGGTTCAGGAGGTTGAGGCGGTGTTGGCCCAGTTGATCAAGTTTGCAGTTCGAGAACAGGACAGTGGGAACGCACTGCTTGATGAGGATCTTCTAGAAGAAGATAGTGGGCATTAATTGCTCGTAGTGGGGAGTGGAGAATCTTTTGTTCATTTATTACCCCACTCCCCTCAGTGGTGGTTTTTAGGGCAGAAACCCTAATTAGGGTATAGGTGGCTTGATCTGAGCCCTTCATTGTAATTGAATCTGAACCGTCCATTGAAATGGGCTAACTATAAAAGGGGCATCCCCCCTCATTTGTAATTATTAGAACTAGAATTGAATCAGAGATAGAGTTGAGCTAGAGAGTAGAAGGCATATAGCATTTAGCTTAGAAGTTAGCTTAGATTGAGGAGGGAAGAAAACTTTCCTTTGAAGGTTTTGTAAACGGTTGTTGTAAACACTTTTCATAATACAAAGAGTTTCATTGCTTGGTGATTTCTTCTTTTGTTATGAGTAGCTAGCAAGGCCATTTCATCTTTCCAATTCAAGATAGATAGAGTAAAGTAGACTTTTTAATTCATGCAAGTAGTCGTTAATTGTGGAGTGTGGTGTTTAGTTTGGACAAGTCTTCCTCTATCCATACCACTAGCGGGCCTGCCCTGCGTGGTCAACTGGAATTTCAGTACTTAACTTCGATTGTGATTCGTATGTGTTCATTTGCATCGTTGTGATGGGGTGCATATGTTGAATCATAATTTGAATATCTTATTTATCCTTTGAAGATTGCACCTACTTTGTCAGAGTTGTCCGACAGAGAGGCGAAACAAAGTCTGGTTTGAAGATTGTTGGAGCTAATCCTCACATTCCACCTTTTAGAAATAAATTGTAGAATTTCTACCCCTTCTCCTTTTCAATTCAGTATTTTCTCGGTTAACTTAGGAATCTGAGCAATATTGTCAAATCATTCATGTCTTAACTGCTTCACAAAATCGAACAACTACATAAGTCCCCTTGAATACCCAGCATATTCACATTAGCCAACTGAGTCTATTCGCGTTAAAGGAACCTTGGAGTTGAACGCATGAACTTTCATGCAATCTTAGCATGTGGAATACTTTGATCAAGAGAGAATAGAATGACCGTTGGGCATTTTTATTCTATGTTGGCGTTGTCATAAAACACACGTCAACAGGTTGAATAAGTTTGTTAAAAGTTGTCATTACCTCAAGTCGATTCACTACTATTTTGCTTAGTTAGGGCTTGGAGACCCGCCAAGTGCCTTTTGAATGAGTCTTTATTAATGTGTTGTCAGTTAGCAAAAGGAAATGCGTAATTTTCTTGAGTCTATATAAAGGCTTGCCATTGCTGCGAATTATCACAATCCCTCTGCAAGTTCATACGAATTTTGTATCCTGAGTAATATCATTTTATCTGTGAGTAACCAGTATTGAGAGTGTCCAATATTCATTATTGCGATTTCCCAATATTTTGTGAAGAATCCATCATTGTTGTGATTGCCAGTATTTTGTAAAGTATCCATCATTGCTGTGAGTAATATGTAGAACCCATCATTGTTGTGAGTGACCATCATTGTGAGAGGAACCATCAAGTTATTCTTTGTGAGTCAATTCTGGAAGGAGAGGTTAACTGTGAGAAAGGACAGGAAAAGCTCTTCTACTTGTGTCACTGCAGGAAAGATCATCATCATCAGTCAAAGCTTATTACAGGCATGTTTATTTTGCTATCAATTCTTCCTGATTTTTATGAGAAGTAATGCTAAACCTTTGAAGCGTCAATCTGTTTTCATTGTCTCAACCTGTAAAGACATGTTAGGCAAGCATAATATGTTGTTGTTGTGTAAAGTTTGCATTTTGAATGTCTAAAAGATACATTAGGAAGTTAAGGATAAGTAATGCATGATTGTGTAAAGGAACATTTATTTGTCTTGAAAGGTAGACAATGCATTTAGGTATTATTGCTTATTTGTATGATCTCTATATATGGAGAATATGATTGAAGTAGATACTAGATATTAGGAATGAAATGAAGATAGTGGTCTAGTAAGGTCTTTTCAGCTTAAGTTATAGGGATAACGGAGATAAGCTAAAAGTACTCCTAGGATAAAGATTTCCTGATTAGGAGGAATGGTATAAGACACTTGTAGACTGTTTCGATTCTAAGTAGATTGTTTGAAGGTGGGTTGTCTGAAACAGGATATACCTCCCTTATATAACTATTTGAAGTAGAATGTTTAAAGGTAGGTTATCTGAAATAGGATATACCTATCTTGTGTAAATTACTTAGTAGAATGTTGTAGGTTAGTCTAGGATAAAAGATTATCCAAAAGTAAAGGACGATACTTACACGTAGTGTAAGATAGTCTTAAGTCAAATCGGCCCTAAGTAGTGTATATGATAGATGACCTTCATTTGAAATACTGAATGAGAATACTTTGGCCAAAGTAATGGAATGTACAACATCCACTTAGATGTGAGATAGTTGAGACTACACTGTCAGTTCATCGTGATCTTTCATGCTAGTTCGGGATTGTGAAATAGCAAGTTCTAGATGTATAGGACACAACACTATGCTCAGTTGGGTTGTCGCAACCGGATACTCTACCAATCTCTTCGTTCGAAGGAAGGGCCATCCATCGAATGATGGATGTGCGAGGGACCGCATTAACAATCCGTGGTTGGCGGAAAAGCACCTGAGTGATGTTTCTCCTCCATAGCAGGCGACGCATACACCAAGATTTGAAAGGAAGGGAACCTGGACCGTCTTACTACTATTTGTGTAAAAGCTTACGAGCTATGTATGTAATTGTTTTACTTTTGTACTCTGATTTATATTTGCAATGAAAATGGAATTCATGTGGAAATATATATATTGTAACTTGCAAGTATTTATCAATGAAGAAAGGAACGATTCTATTGTAATGTCTTTGTTACTTGTTACTTTTATATGTTTAAAGTGAAATGTTGGAAAAAATTTAATTACCCAAGGATGGGGTCGTTACACTTAAGAGCATTTGCATCTCATTTCAGGTATTTTGGAGGAGTTTTGAGGGATTTGAGAGCATTTTAGTGGTTTACAGCTTGCTGGTTAGACATTTTCAGTTTGCTAGTTATTGTTATCAGATTTCAATAAGTTCAGATTTTGATTTGTAATTCAGTGTTTGAGAAGTTCAGAAGTTGGAAGAATCATTCTTCACATATTTGCATTGATTTTATCATTGTAACACTTGTAAATTGCAAATTTATTTCATTGTAAGGCTGTGAATTAGTAGTACTAATCCAGTCATTATTATTGTTGCATTTACTTGGGAATTTTAATGCAAACACTTTAACCCCTGGATGGTTTACCGCCAATGTGGAGGAACAAACAATTGTATCTCTCTTTCTCACCCACTGTTAACTGGAGAATTCCCACTGTTGAGTGGATGCCTGCCGCAGCGGATGAATTAGTTTATTTTCTAATTTCTTCCCCCACTAAATTAGCGGAACTACGGAATCCTTTCATGGCTGGTTCACCACCTAGCTCCATTCAATTGTAACTTCATTTCAGTAATTGCTTAGTTTTCTCCACCATATGACAACACCTCTCCTTCCTTGGGATTGAGTGTGCATTCTTGGCGTTGAGTTTCTTTCAGTTGTATTTAGTTACAATTATTGAGTTATTTAGATCCTAGGGATCCTCTGACCATATGCCCGCCCCTCCTCCCTCATCGGGTCTTAGGGCGCAATCTTGGTTAGAGTTACTATTCCACATCGTTTTGGTTTTAGAGCTAACCTTAAAGGGTGCATGTTGCATTGTAATTGATATTGAAATCAAGGAAAAAATTGAGTGGGTATTTTACATCAAGCATGTTATTTTGGGATCCTAAACACGTTGTTAAGAAGGTATATTGGAGTGATAAGTGCTAAAGTTTCAATACCAAAGGTGTTGCTATGTAATGTCCCTTACCCGGTTTGCCCTAGAATTCACTTGTTGATTAGGTTTAGGGTTTTTTTTTCCCAAATGAATGTTCTTTTTAATTAAGTAATCTTGATTTGAAATCTGCATTCACCATATTAACAACATTCCCCCACACACATATATTTGTTAGCATTAATATCTAGATATCCAAAATATAAGCATAATCATAAATGCAATTTAACAAGCAAGAGGAGTGCCATGGGTGGATCCGCTCTAAAGCCTTCAAATAAAACTCAAGAGGTTGTCCATCCCAATCCTTCTTGTCTAGTGGCTTAGTACCTGCAAATTCCACTCATGGCAACACCTCGAAGACACTCATCCTATGAAGGGGAGAGGAAATCATGGAATCCTTAAGTAGCCTAAGGTCTACCACCTCCTATTCGCCCAATCCCTAGTCAAGGGCCTAAGGGGCTGCAAGGCCCAATCCCTTGTCTAGGGCCTAAGGGGCTGAAAGTGGGGTTTTTAAACAATCTACTTAAACCATAGTTCACCCTTCTTAATAGGGTTACAAACACAAAGAAGACAATCTTTACACGATCAGCTATATTTGCATTCATCCAAGATTTATTTCATGCCTGTAATCAAATATATCTTCATTTATCAAAGTTCATTATTTCCTAGAATAATTCTCATTATGATAAGATTAAAGAAAGCATTATATCAAATAATCAGATTATCAATATCAATTTCTTATATTCAAAATATGCTAAATATTATTGCTAAGTGAGTACATCACCTGAATTTCTATATCTCTCCATGTTTCCTTACTCGCCTCCTTCAACCTTATACCGGATTGATCATAGGATGGGGACAATTCATAAATATATATAATCTTTATGTTTATATTAAAGAATCATTATTACTTATAAAGCTTAATTATTTCCATAAGTATCATTATTGTATATTCAAAAGTGATTCACTTATCTACTTACCCATACATATATATATATATGATTTTATAATATATTTATATATTCTATATAAATTTATATATATATATATAATTATTATTTCCAATTGATTTCAATTCACAATAATTTCTTGTCATGAATACACATATCTATATATATTTATTATGTATACCTATATATTTATTTATTTACATATAAATTAATAATCATATTAATCTTACTCACAATATTTGCAAATATTATATTTCTGATTTATGACTGTTTTGCTGACTATGTTATTTTTCAGAATATATCTTTCTTTCCCTCCTAATCCCTTCCTCATGGTCTTGACTTGGTCTTCATTTATAGACCGATTCCCAAGAGCCACACCTTTTTATTTATGGAGAGTCATACCTTTCCATTTGCATTTCTTAATTGCTGCTTTTCTTGAAATATTCATTGATTTTCAACATGATGGCTGCTCTTATAATGAAGTGCTTTTCCTTCATTAATAATATTTTATGTTTATTGTTTTTATATTATAAAATATATTTGTTATTATTATTATTATTTTGTATTTATATATTCTGATAATAATATTTAAATTGTTAATGTTTGTATTTCAATATTTTATTTGATGATTACAATTGTAATACTATCTTGTGATAATTATAAAACTAATTTTTCTTTTTATAATTTTAATATATTTTGTTACTTATTTGCATTTTCTTATGCAAATTGCATTTAAATGTTTGAGGTTATTTATTTATTTATTTTTGTGTTGCTATTTTGGGGACATGACAGTCCACCCTGCCCAAGATTGCTTGTCCTCAAGCAATCACATTTCCAAACATCTTTTCATATTAGGAGTTACGTCCTTCCCCGCCTCATCACTACTCTTGAGATCCTAATTTAAGTCTCTTGCAAAATTAACTAAGGTTCTATTTTGGATCGGATTCTTCAATTGATGGTATTGAAATGCTCTCCCTTGGTATCCCAAGTTTGAGGGAGTCACACCTTTTCACTTCAATAGTTACAACTCTCCATTATTGCATTTGGATACTAATAATAATAATTCAGTTTTAGTTAATTTTTTAGTGCCTCCTAGCCCCCATCAGCATTTTGACAGAAAACATTAACATTTTCATAGTTTAAGCATAAAGTAAACATGATGATGAGCTCCATAGGAATTAAAGCAGATAACCAAGTAGCCCAACCATGTAGGCAAGTAGCTCAAGCAAGCAAACAGGTAGCTCAAATACACAAGCGAATAGCTCAAGCAGGCAAACAAGCAACTCAAGCACATAGGTAAGCAGCTTAAGAACATAGGTAAGTAGCTCAAGTGCATAGGCAAGCAGTTCAAGTAGATAAGTAGCTCAAACAAGCAAGCAACTAGCTCAAGCACACAGGCAAGTAGCTCAAGTAAGCGAACAAGTAGCTCAAGAAAGTAAGCAACTAGCTCAAGCATGCAAGCAAGTAGCTCAAACATGCAAGTAAGTAGCTCAAGTACGCAAGTAGCTAGCTCAAGTACGCAAGTAGCTAGCTCAACTAGCTCAAGTAGGCAAGTAGGCAGCTCAAGAAGACAAGCAGGTAGCTCAAACACGCAAGTAAGTAGCTCAAGTACACAAGCAGCCAGCTCAACTAGCTCAAGTAGGCAAGTAGGCAGCTCAAGCACGCAAGCAAGTAGCTCAAGCAAGTAGGCAACCAGCTCAAGCAAGTAGGCAACTAGCTCAAGTAGACAAGAAAGTAGCTCAAGCATGTAAGCAACTAGCTCAAGCAAGTAGGCAACTAGCTCAAATAGGCAAGCAACCAGCTCAGGCACACAAGCAACCAGCCCAAGCAAGCACAGGATGGCAAGAAAGATGCTCTGATACCACTGTAATGTCCCTTACTCGGTTTGCCCTAGAATTCACTTGTTGATTAGGTTTAGGGTTTCTTTTTTCCAAATGAATGTTCTTTTTAATTAAGTAATTTTGATTTGAAATCTGTATTCACCATATTAACAACATTCCCACACACACATATATTTGTTAGCATTAATATCTAGATATCCAAAATATAAGCATAATCATAAATGAAATTTAACAAGCAAGAGGAGTGCCATGGGTGGATCCACCCTGAAGCCTTCAAATAAAACTCAAGAGGTTGTCCATCCCAATCCTTCTTGCCTAGTGGCTTAGTACCTACATACTCCACTCATGGCAACACCTCGAAGACACTCATCCTATCAGGGGGAGAGGAAATCATGGAATCCTTAAGAAGCCTAAGGTCTACCACCTCCTATTCGCCCAATCCCTAGTCAAGGGCCTAAGGGGCTGCAAGGCCCAATCCCTTGTCTAGGGCCTAAGGGGCTGAAAGTGGGGTTTTTAGACAATCTACTTAAACCATGGTTCACCCTTCCTGATAGGGTTACAAGCACAAAGAAGACAATCTTTACACGATCAGCTATATTTGCATTCATCCAAGATTTATTTCATGCCTATAATCAAATATATCTTCATTTATCAAAGTTCATCATTTCCTAGAATAATTCTCATTATGATAAGATTAAAGAAAGCATTATATCAATAATCAGATTATCAATATCAATTTCTTATATTCAAAATATGCTAAATATTATTGCTAAGTGAGTACATCACCTGAATTGCTATATCTCTCCATGTTTCCTTACTCGCCTCCTTCAACCTTATACCGGATTGATCATAGGATGAGGACAATTCATAAATATACATAATCTATTTATGTTTATATTAAAGAATCATTATTACTTATAAAGCTTAATTATTGCCGTAAGTATCATTATTGTATATTCACAAGTGATTCACTTATCTACTTACCCATACATATATATATATATATATATATATATATATATATATATATATATATATATATATATATATGATTTTATAATATATTTATATATTCTATATAAATTTATATATATATAATTATTATTTCCAACTGATTTCAATTCACAATAATTTCTTGTCATGAATACACATATCTATATATATTTATTATGTATACCTATATATTTATTTATTTACATATAAATTAATAATCATATTAATCTTACTCACAATATTTGCAAATAGCATATTTCTGATTTATGACTATTTTGCTGACTATGTTATTTTTCAGAATATATCTTTCTTTCCCTCCTAATCCCTTCCTCATGGTCTTGACTTGGTCTTCATTTATAGACCGATTCCCAAGAGCCACACCTTTTTATTTATGGAGAGTCATACCTTTCCATTTGCATTTCTTAATTGCTGCTTTTCTTGAAATATTCGTTGATTTTCAACATGATGGCTGCTCTTATAATGAAGCGCTTTTCCTTCATTAATAATATTTTATGTTTATTGTTTTTATATTATAAAATATATTTGTTGTTATTATTATTATTTTGCATTTATATATTTTGATAATAATATTTAAATTGTTAATGTTTGTATTTCAATATTATATTTGACGATTACAATTGTAATACTATCTTGTGATAATTATAAAACTAATTTTTCTTTTTATAATTTTAATATATTTTGTTACTTATTTGCATTTTCTTATGCAAATTGCATTTAAATGTTTGAGGTTATTTATTTATTTATTTATTTATTTTTGTGTTGCTATTTTGGGGACATGACATGCTACCTTCTTTATCAGCAATTGGATGGTAATTTTTTATCATAAAATGGTATTTTGGATGGGTAATGTGATCAAAAGTTATTTCTTTGTGGCGATAGGACCTTTCATAAGGGTGCCACTAGCCTTGTTCATGAGCAGATACGCTTATTTTGTTGAAGATTCTTCATGTAACAGCAGCTGCTTACATTTTTGGATGTTGATTTTTCATAAATCAGATTTCAAAATCACAAAATCAGACCTGTTAGTTGGTTGGTGTATTTATTTCCAGATCTTCCAGTCTACTATTAGGACTGATTTTGAGCCTCGAATGAGAAAGGAAATGATTCGGTGCAGCCAAAATTCATGTATGGGATGTTCTCTAATGTTAATCAATGGCCTTCTTCGCATTTTCTCCTACACCAATGTTTGGGGCAGCGAGTTAGTAACTAATTTCGTTCACCAGTTGGAGACTCATGAGGTGAAATTTGTAAGTTTTCTTTGGAGTCATCTCAGTTATATCAGTATGTTTCAGGGAAGGCATTATACATCTTCATGGGATTTTGAGTATGTGATGGAGGATCTGTTGCAAGGAGTTGCTCTTCTCTTTGCAAGAAGTGTTGAAAGAGTCATCTATGCTGTTGTGACTCTATTTGATGCTATGAAGAGTATGTTTTTGAGTTTAGAAGACTATCTTTCCTTTTGCTCTGGAATGTGTTAGTTTTGGTATACCAAATTTTGACTCCTCAGAGTTTCAAGACATGGGATGTTGCAGGATTA
Organism: Sequoiadendron giganteum; assembly: GCA_007115665.2. Lineage (NCBI taxonomy): Eukaryota > Viridiplantae > Streptophyta > Pinopsida > Cupressales > Cupressaceae > Sequoiadendron > Sequoiadendron giganteum. The sequence goes on from CM021103.1 coordinate 428,351,182, forward strand.
TGCTTTCAGTTCTTTCAGGACGGTCAATTTTAAGTCACATTTTTGGGAGGACAAAGCGGTCTTGAAATATTGTTTGTGTGATCAGTGTGGTGCAACATCAGCATGGTGGGTCTGTGCAGAGATGGATTTGGGACCCTGGGATCCTACTTGGCATAGTAAAGATCAAATATTTTTCTTGGAATGTAGTGGCATTGCTTGGGGACAAGCAATTTTGGGAAGAGCGGACTGTAATGTCCCCAATTCAGCCCTACACTCTTCATTTGCATTTAGCCTATTTCTGGAAACTCGTAGGCTAAGCAGAATTGGAAATTAGGGTTTTAAACTCAACCACTTCTTCGTGGGAGTGTACACAAACATTAAATTGCAGCAATAATAAAATAATAGCAGTTAGTACTACTAACTAGCTTTACAAATAAGAGTTTTGGGTGCAAACATCAAGAGATATTCAACAATATCATCAAGGAGTTAGAGTATAAACATCTAATTGATACAATGTGATAATGATAAGGAAATTGAGCTCAAACAGCTAAGAACTGGAAATATACCAAGTTTGATCAGAAACAGCATATATAGAAAATCAGACCAGCAACATAAAAACTCACAAAAATGGATGTAACTTCTTCGAAACAGCTCGGAATGCCCTCAAACCACAACCAATCAACAGCTAACAGCTAGGCGTCCAAACTCCTATGGAAAATCAAGCCAGAAACAGGAAGGAACAGAAGGAATGAATCCCAATGCACTCCAAGAGATGGTACGACCTCCAGGAAGGGTCGACCTTCTTTCAAAAATCAGAAACTCAAAGATAAAATCCGCAAACTTGCAGAACTGGGTGCCCTCCACAATTGCACAGCTTGGGCCAATACCCAGAATGAAAAAAAAATCAATGGCGAAGCTATTAGCAAAAAACCAATTCAGCCATGATGTTCAACAACAGAAATAAACAAGTTATACAACAACTTGTTTATAGATTTCAGAAATTATGTCCAATCTGCACTTTTGTGTGAAGCACAGTCCCAATTAACCACCTAGGAAGCCATAGTTTCAGGCCCGAAGGATGGATTGATTTGCTAAGCTTCCCATTAGCCAGGTTCTGGATTCAGTCCAACAGCAACTTTATCATAAAATTCCAAGCTGATTTGTATTTGGAGCTAACGCTAATCAATGGTTTAGTGCCGGTTTATTGTGTTCAAAATTCAAAAAAATTAAGGGGGAACATTACAATTTCCTTGGAGCCGTAGAAAGATTTTCAGACTCATGGTGGAAGAGTTTCCAACCTATCACCATTGTTGAAGTTAGTGTAGAGTGGTTTTCAGCTTTTACAGATAGGATGGCACCTAACGAAGGCCTTTGAGTTAATTATACATGAGTTGAGAGGTCTGCAAGGTTTTGGAGGGAGGTTCTTTTCTTCATTGTCATGCATTCAAAGGAGAGCAACCCGATAATTAAGTAAAACAAATGAGTCCTTTAATCACAAACTTCTTCAATAACAAATGATTCTTTTCTTCATATTATATAATCTGAGTTTTATACGATCTTATAAAATCTTTCATCATTTTGATGATCATTTACAAATAGATATCAGCATACTAATGTTTAAAGCATTGTAATGATCTTCAATGACACTTCATGAGAGGTGGTCATTTCTTTCATTTTTCGTTTGAAGCATTCCAAGGTTGATAGTTTGATTTTCATCTAAGGAGATTGCTACAGGGGTTTGGTCTCCTCAAGTTTGCAGAGAATAACCAAGGTTACATTATGTTAGGGTTTGTATTATTTTAACAAAAGAAAGGATATTTTCAAAATCACAGCACCAAGATTGGTAAATTGTCAAGGTTTCAAAATTTCATCAAAGGTTGCTATGATCAGACTGAAAAAAGCTTCATCAAAATCACTCTAAAGCCAGCTACAAGAAAAGTTAAAAATAGCCCACACTATTTTTAGTCCTCATCACTTTCAAGGAAACAATTATATTTTAAGAAGTCTATTTTTACCAGTCATTTATAGACTGGCTATTTTTAGACTATCTTCTAGAAGATCTATTATTAGTCTATAGTTATCTCCATCCAAAGTCTACCTGAAGATTCCCTAAATTAGATTTAGTGTTTGTGGATAGAATTTTATAATAAAGCTTCCTTTGCATGCAAGCAATCTACTCATAACATAGGAGTGTGTGCTAGCTTTTTATTTTTTTCACATGCAACGCATTATAAATTTTTGCAAATAAGTGCTCTTGGTACATAGTTTATTATCATCCAATATCATTAAATAGAATTCAGCATGCCTATTTTTCTGCTAAATTGCTTTGAAATTTTCTGTATTGTTCTTGGAGGCTTTGTGTTATAAATATTGTTAAAGTTGGTGGTTGTAGCTTTGAACACAATTATTGTGTTTAGCTCTCATAAAGAGCGATATATGTGTAGATGAAGTAAATTGACAAGCTTTTACTATAAATAGCAAGCTTAATGTTTAAGTGAACTGGGTCTAGTAGCTTTAAATATCATTCCCCTCTTCTAGTTTACCAAACATTTTATGTTGTTCAAACTTCAAACCAATCCTAGTCTTATGTGTACTTCCACTACTCAATTTTTTTCTTTAGTTGAATAACGTAAGTGTGGTAATTGATGTAGGGTTTACTTTCAATCAAAAAGCATAACCTCTCGCTTTGAGAAAAAGTGTTGAACTGCCTTGTGCCCTAGCCTAAGAACCAAAATGATAGATTTTAATTTTAAATTTGTTTGTATTACAAACTTCAAGACACACGTTGATTTTTGTTTGTACCCCAGAAACACAGTATAAATTGTAAATAGCAAGTATATATATTGTATTAGTTTTTGTTATAGATAGCTTCCCTTTCTAGCTTGAAAATCAGTTCTACCATACACACTATTCTGTTTTTTGTCACACTGAAAGCTGTGAATTAAAATGCTAACATTATGTTCATTGCGGAAGATCTTGCTCGATTGGAAAAGAGAAGCATTAGAAGATGACATACTTGAGATATCATTCACTCTTAAGAATGATTCAAGTTTACCTTTTAGTTCAAGGCTGGATACTAACAGTACTAGGAGGATGAAGAAGAATTTGTAAATTGTAGTTGGTTGATGTACAATAACACTAATATTTGATTTTTTTAATTTTGAGACTTCATGTATCAAAGGAAAAACATACAAGTATAGAATTAAATAGAATGGAAAGGCTAGAAGAAATATTAGCACTTCTTGAGAAGATGATGTAGAAAGATGGAAATTCTAATAGGTTTTAGACTCTTGAAAATTTTGTGTTGAACATGATCAGGTTTTATGCCGATAAAAGATTCATCGATTTTTGACAAATTGATAATCAAAAATTCAAAATAGACTTAGGTGTTTTCTAAATTCATTCTTTATGCATCTCATGCATCAATGCAAATTTGATGTGTATTTATGCAATTTGTTTATCTGCCGAGCTTTTTGGAATCCCAGCTCCAAGTCAAAATTTTGGAATACCATGTTTTTGCCTAGTCCCAAATTTCAAACTATGATGATTATATCTCTGGTGATAAATAATTTTGGGATTAATTCATTAACTCATATAAAAAACTAAGTAGAATGTAGACTAAATATAAAGCATGCTAAGTACAAAATAGGCATGACAGAGTTAGTACAAAATAGGCATGACAGAGTTAGTGCAAAATTGTAAGATTCATCTTGGCCCTTGGGGGATATTATTTTGTAGATTACAAAGGGCATACCATTATCAATTAATCTAATAAAAGTAATATGTTGGTGCCTGCAAGCAAAAAGCCGATCTGTCCTAGCATGCATGGGCTACCATAACAAATGAAGATTCATAAAACACAAGGGCACCTAGATACAAAAAAACATATGAATAAATGAGATCATTTGTCATACATACAACTCTATGTAGAGTATACTAAGGAAATTGAAATACTTGGGAGGCATTTCAATGTAGTCTTAATAGTTTATATTGAGGTTTGTAACAATCTAATAAGAATCAAATATTGAAAACTTTCATTTGTAATGGAAACTTTAAGTTGTAACCGACTTTAAGAAAACTACATCCATTACAAAATAATTAATTTAGCATGCATTCATATAGATCATTCATCATGTTACAAAATATTAGGAAGGTGAGATAAACAACTAACCTGGTGTGGCATATAATGAAGCAAACGATGTGATGAATGGACAACGTCAACATCTACAAATTTCGCTAGAGTTTGTTGTGCGCTCTTCCATGGGACTGACAATGAAGTTTTTTCTGCAAACTCTGTTATCTTGGTTGACACTTCCTTCCCATCTCTCACCAAAATAGACTTCTTTCTGGTTGCATAAATGCCTGCTTCAGCCATGACTGTACTAAGGCCAGGTCGAATACCCTCCAAAGCTTTAATCCCTAAAATCAAGAATGGTATCACAATCAGGTATTATGATATTTAAGACAATTAGAAAATGTAACTATTAATGATTCCTAGACAATGTTGAAACTTGAACCATCATGGAATCTTTTGTGGGGTTCAGCTATTGAAATATTCTGCCTAATTGTTTATGACTCTAGATAAAGAATTAAATACAATGTAATATACCATATGCAGTCTGATAAATAAGTCCAATCCAAACATACATTGACAAAGTCGCAAATACAGTGACAAGAAAAAAAGCTGAAAGAATCTTTGATTTTTATTGGTGAAAATCTCAAGTTCTGTAATGTCCCTAATAGGAATATTATTGTTTCTGTTATAAATTACCAATTTCCAAACAAATAGATGATTTAGAGAGTACCTTAGATTGATTTAATCCCTGCGAACAAGTCAGAATTCAATTACAATAATAACTTAACAAGTAGGATAGTATCGTTAGTAACTCTAGTGAATTCGCTAAATTGATTATGACCCCCCTTTGAGGATGCTCAGTCACAAGGGAAGCACGGAAGGGGTGTCTCCATGGACCTCATGTGGTGCATGCCATTCATATGAGGTGGCTCCTTTCCTCATGTGGTGCATGCCATTCATATGAGGTGGCCAAATGAGGGTCCCCCGTCCTTCCGTCTTCTTCCATCCCTTCGTGAATAACTCCTCTATATTGTTGTTCCACAAAAAGAGAAGTGAGATTGTAAAAGGTGCCCTAGTAGCCAACTCTCCTAGACCCAAAGGCAGTACCCTTTGAGACAAAGGCAAGTACCCACTTGCCTTATATATGATCGGTTCTTAAAAGCCATGACTTTCCAAGTCATCCACCTGTGCTTCCTAAAGGATCGCGTCTTTTACATGCACCGATCCCTGTTTTGTTTTATTGTAAATAAGGTTCGCTGTTTTGTCAATTGCTGCTTACTTGTTAGTAGGTAATATAATCGCTTCCTTATGTTGGTGTCAATAATTATGATATCTTCTCGTTGCTTAATTGATGGATATTATCATTGTTTTTAGTTTGTATGAAACATTATTGCTATTTTTATTTTTATTATTATGATACTTATAATAAATAATATTTAATGGTTCTTATGATATTTATAATAAATGATATTAATGGTTCTTATGAGTTATGATAATGGTATGATAACATTATCCAAGATAATTAAAATTATATATATTGCTTTTTATATTTTTTAATATATATTTTGTTATCTTTATTTCAATGTTTCATATTTGGTGTTACAATTTCAGGGACATGACAAGTTCTATTAAGTTTTCTCCTGACTGTTTGAGAAGAATTCTGCTATCTAATTTTCAATATCTTTTACATTTTTACAATATTACACTATATTGCTTTCCACTTATTTATTATTTGGGGTTAATCTTGAATCACCTATAAAATTCCTTTATATTTATGTCAACAGAGATTTGGTCATTTAAAAATTGTCCTTGACCTTTTTCAAGTTGTATTGTATTGTTCAAGCACTTCATCACAAGCTGCAGCTTTTCAAGAAAAATTCTAAGGCCTATCTTGAAGTTCTAGATCGTCAGACTCTGCCTTGTTCAAACACAGCCAAAGCCTTCAAAGAATGCCTAACATAGATTTGTTTCATCCAACAGTTTTCAGGATCCCTTAAAAAATTGTACCTTGTGCCTTCATTTAAAAGCAAAGGGCTCCTTGCTGTGTGTTAATCATGCAAATTTTTGAGAGGGAACTAGTCTTGACAAATCACTAGAGTTCCCCCCACCACTGAATGACACCCAATCAAACTGTGCCAATTAAAAGAGCAACACCTCAAAATCCATTGCCAAAGATAAATATGTTGTGGGAACCATGCCTTTTCAAGAATAGACAAAAAGAGGGAGAAACGTGGCACACCACACTATTTCTAGGGACCCTTAGAAAGTTAAAAGTGATAACTTCTTAAAATCACGACTATTGTTGATCTCTCACTAACAAATTAGCTCAATGGCTGAAGCACGCAGTTGGGGTTCCACCCACCACAAATGACACTATCATGATGTCTCCTCTATGACTCCCAAAGGAATCTAGGATCTTTAAGACTCACTTTTTAGTACAAAGATTCCCCTTTGGACCCCACCCACCATTAATTTCCACAGACAAAGATAAATATGGTGTGGGAACCACCCCTTTTCAAGAATAGACAAAAGAATATGGTGTGGGAACCACCCCTTTTCAAGAATAGACGAAAGGAGAGAGATATGGGGCAGACCCACACTATTTCTACTTTCTAGGGACCCTTAGCACATACAATTTCTTAAAATCACACCCACTGTTGATCTATTACCAACAAATCAGTCGAACAGCTGAAGCACTTCAGCTGGCATTCTACCCACTACAAATGATACTCTATAATTGATATCTATTCTCTATGATTCCTGAGGGAATCTAGGATCCTTTAGACCACCTTTTGAGCACAAAGATTCACCTTTAGGTCCCATCCACAATCTATTTCAAATCAGGTAGTGGCCTACAATCAGATTAAGAATACTGAGAGTGCTTCCCATATCATTACAGTTGGGGCTACAACTCTACACAATCATGGTACTTAAGTAAATGATCTGAAGATCAGGTTCAAGTCTAGGTTTTCAAAGCAGTTGTGAGCAAAGGAGGAATAACCATTGATCAAGTATCTACATTAATGATCTGATGAACTTAGCACCAATAGACATGTCTTTTGTGCTTAAATTGTGTAGTTTATATCAGTGTACATGACACACTTCTACTGCCCCTTTTGATTGTATATATGTGAACCTTTGAACCATTGTAAATATCTTTAGTCTTTAGAAAATCTCTAATCCTTAGAAGCTTTCTAGCTCCTCGTATCTTTGTTAGAATTCTAGTCTTAGTAATTACTTTATCTGCAAATATGTGCATGCTTTGATCTTCAAGGCTCTATGTAATTGTGTATTTTGAAAAAATGAATGGAAGATTTTGTCATTACTCTAAGTTTGGACAGACTTTTGGATAGTTAATATGTTATTTAAAATGATAATTTCTCATCATTTGCATTTAGGCTAGTTTTTCTTTATCATAGGGAATGCAGGATAGAGTAGCTGTTCTGTACTTCCTTTTCTATCAGAAAGAATGGTGATCAACTATCTTGACACATCACCTCATCTCCTTTTCTCTTTAAGAATAGTTAATAACTATTTCTTTCAGCAAGCAAGTAGAATTTATTGTGTATCAAGATAGAGGAGCCAACATACTCCAAGAATTGGATTGAATAAATCCAACAACAAAAAAGGAAGAACTTTACGTCTAATGAAAAAGTTTTAAGGGAAAATATGGTCAAAGGTTGAATATAAGTGAAAATTTCTAGAAGATAGTCCACGAAATCTCACCATCCTAGAACTATATTGGTTAGCAAAGATCATTCATATCTAGTTGACCTTCTAAGGAAGTGGTGACACACACTAGTGTGTAACAAAGTAGATTGAGCATGTGAAGGTCACGAAGGTTGGTTTAAAGAAACCCAGGTTGGGTTATATCTCGTCTTAAAACTTGTTTCAACCCACGAACCTTAATAACATTAAAATACATGATTAACACCAAATTCTAGTCCACAGTGGATTATAATGTCTGAAATGATAATGATATTCATTATTCGTTTTTTACAAAGGAGATGAAAGCTCCTTAAATAATACAATATGCGTCAATGTTTCTAAAAAGAAACAATTGTTAACAAAAGTAAATAACAGAAAGATGCTAAACGCTAACTAAAGCAAACTAGTTTAACTAAAATTAAACTACTGACTAACTAAAAGCTAAGATGACCATTAAATAATACAATCATACTTGAATACCCTCCCTTAATAATCATCCTACTAACTACACCAAGCTTATCCCGAAATTTTACAAATTTATCCAGATTGAGAGACTTGGCGAGAATGTATGCAATCTAATCGTCAGTTGGAACATACTGCAACATCACAGAGCCATCTTCAACAAGCTATCTGATGAAGTGACAGTGAAGCTCAACGTGCTTGGTTCGCTCATGGAAGACTAGATTCTTAGCAAGTTTGAGAACCCCTTGATTATCACAAAACAGGGGTGAAGGCCCTACTTGAGACATCTGCATGTCAGCAAGCATCCTACGAAGCCATACTGCCTCACATGATACCTTAATTGTTCCCCGATACTCTGCTTCGGTCAAGAAAAGAGCAACTGCCTACTGCTTCTTGCTTGTCCATGTGACTACACCTATACTTGTTATCACAGAAATTAGCAACGCTCATTCCACGGATAACCCCCCTACGAAACTTGTCCGTTTCCTAGGTTCGTGATGTTCATGCATGCAAAACCAGGTGATTTTCAATCCACCTCGAAATGTGTTCCAAAGTCTCAAGTAGTCAATCTGATTATCCCCCCACGTTCACCTCGCAAAGACCTTTGAAACGAGTACCTTTGCGAGCCCTCACTATCAATACTTAGTAAAATAGTGAAAAGTGTAGTTGTCCTAAAAAACAACGCTCTACTTCACTTTGGAAAAATGACTAAGTGTTGAAAGTGCAAAGGCGCACAAAATCAGCGCCCTTGCACTTAAGTGATTTTGAACTTTGGTGCAAGGGGGCTAAAAAAGTGTGCAATTGCACTTAACTCTGTAACTTAGCCAATTTTTGGCTAGGGCGCCCTTTTTAAGCTTGTTTGCAATTTTCACTGAATGTGCCACTTTTCATGCCTAAATTAGTTGGTCGACTTAAGTTGATTTTAAACACTTCCAGATCACTTAAAAGTGATTCTTATTCATTCCATTTCATTTTTAACTTGTTCTTCACCTCTCCAAATTGTTGGGCGTTCATTCTCCAAGCAAAAACGCGTTTTCATCTTCTTTCAAATTTCTCTCAAGATTTTGGTTCGACCTTGCTTAATTCTTTCAGGTATGTTTTCTATTTTCTTTCTTCTCATGATCTTATTTTTGAGTCACATTTTTCTTCCCCTCTTCAAATACCCCACACTTGTCAAATTTTTGAAGTTCCAAGCCAAAGTGTCAGGGCGCCAAAAATCAGTGCCCTGACATATTTTGTCAAAAACTAACACTAAGGTGCAATGGTGCACTTTTTCAGCGCCATTGCACCAAGTCCACTTTTCTTCTAAGTGCAAGGGCGTTGATTTTCAACGCCCTTACACTTTTTCCTACTTTTCGTCGAAAACACTTCAAATCTTTCTAGTTTCGCTCCAAACCACTTTTCGTCAGTTTTTCACCTCATTTTCCGTGTCTCGACATTTGTATCACGCTTTCTCCACATTTTTTTCTCGCTTCATGCTTCCCAATGCTACTTTTTTCTGCTAGCGTCTGTTGATTCACCATCCTTGCAGTTTCTCTCCAGATTTCATCAAGTGATCCTGAAGGTGACATTTTCCAATCCAGTGAACTATCCCAGATCTACAAAGAAGCCACCATGCAATAGGTGCAAGAAAATCCATTCATCCGCCAGAAGGCCTATCACAAGAATTCACACCATTGTGGATTACACCGTTGGTCCGGATGAAAAGTTCATGCAGGAGACCAAGAAGAAATATGAAGACTCCGCGCCCAAGCAAGGAACCATGAAGATTCTTGATCTCCCAGTGTTGAATGTTTTGATGCATTTCTATATGCATTTTGTAAATAATTTGCGAAATCTTAAATGTCTTTTTGTAAAGTGTAATTACACTGAAAAATATGAGATGTAACTTCTCAAAGAAAAATTACACTTAGTTAAATTAGGGTTTCCTATTTTTGCTCACCTAATTTCCTAGATTAACTCATCTCTCTTTTCTATATATATGAGGGATCTCTATTGTAATATTTACCTTTTGATATTTTGCAACAAAGTGCTGCCCTTTTGAAACAAACATTGAAACTTTGTGTTCAATTTTGTGAAACTGAATTTAATCAATAAAGAAGGAAGTTGCATGCCAGACTTTGTGTTGGAATCGATTCTCTTTGGATTTGAGTAAGATTGGTGGTGATTCATGAATGGTATTTGGAGGTCTTCAAGTAATTTATGTAAACTTTGTGTTGCATCTATTATTTGGATTTACTTTTATGTGTGAATTTTTTGGTTGAAAGATCTACAAGACTTTGTGCTTGTAATCATTCATTCGGTTCAAAGGATTGTTGTATCTAAGAAGACTTTGTGCTTCTAATACAACAACGATACTTCTACAGATTCAACATCAAAAAAGCTACGGAACGACTTTGTGCCTTCGTGAGCTTTCCCTTTTCCTTTTCTTTTGTTATAATTATAAATCATATCTGGTAGCTCTACGCTTTGCTTTGACAAGATAGAGATATCGACATTACTGTTGTTTGTTAAGTTGCAGTTATCAGATCTAGGACTTTCCAATTGTGAAGCATTGTAAACATCTTCTCTGAAAAAAGAGAGAAGTATGAATGTAACACACCCCCCCCCATTTCATAGGTATAGTGTACATTTTGTAAGTATTTCGTAAGTTTTTCTATAGCTTCTATTAGCAGTAAGAAGGGCACCTCCCCTTTCTGAGAGGAGAGATTATATCTCACATAGCTGTGGCTGAAATCTAGATAGCGTAATCTATTGAAAAGTTGATTACATTATTTTCACCCAACAATACCAAGACTGAAAACATACCTAGAAGTGGACTTCTTGTCATCAACTAATCCTACCCAATATGAGTCTATAAAGCCAACCAATTTAGGATCTTTGCATCTGCTATACAAAATGCCAAAGTCAGGTGTCCCTTTGACATATCGCAATACTCGCTCCATGGCAACCCAGTGTTTCGCCTTAGGAGCAATCATGAAACGAGAAATGTAACTCACAGCAAAACTAAGATCAGGTCTACTGGTAGTAAGATAGATGAGGCTGCCCACAAGTTGCTTAAACCCAGACTCATTTACCACTGATGAGTCTGTTTTGGCTGAAAGTTTCAGCCCCTTCTCCATAGGAGTGGATGAAATTTTGCAATCTTCCATCCTGAATTTTCAAGCAAACTCCTGCCATACTTTGATTGAGAAATGAAGATACTGTCACCTGCCTGCCACACTTCTACACCAAGACAATAGTGTAGGAGACCCAAGTCCATCATTTCAAATGCCTAACACAAATTTGACTTGATCTATTCAATCAAATGAATTCTATTTCCATTAATGATGATATCATCGACATAGATGACAAGAAGGATAATATCACTGCCAATGTTCTTGACATACAAATTTGCATCTAAGGGACTCTTGTGAAACCCCTGTGCAACCAAGTACTTGTCAAACTTCAAGTACCATGCCCTAGGTGCCTGCTTTAGACCATAAAGATCCTTCTGTAATCTGGATACTTTGTGCTCTTCTCCTACAACCTTAAAACCAGGAGGCTGCATCATGTACACCTCTTCCTCCAAATCTCCCTTGAGGAAGGCACTTTTCATGTCCATTTGATGGAACTTCCAGCCAAATTGTGTTGCCATGGCTAGGACAAGTTGGATGGTGCTCATCTTTGCTGTGGGAGCAAACATTTCCTCATAATCAATACCCTCTCACTGAGAGAACCCCTTAGCCACCAATCAAGCCTTGTATTTATCCAGTGTTCCATTAGCCTTGTATTTGACCTTGTAGACCCATTTGCAGCCAATGGGTTTCTTCCCTAGCGGAAGATCTAATAGAACCCATATGTTGTTCTTCAAAAGACTATGATGCTCAAAAGCCATAGCCTTTTCCCATTCAGGTTTACCCTTGGCCTCTGAATACTGTTGGGGTTCATAAAGACTTTGGATGTTGGCCATAAGAGCAAAGTTTACTATGTTCATTTTTCTCTTGCTTATAGACAATCTTTCCTCAAAAAGTTCATCATCATGAACATCACCAATAAGCTTCGCCCACCACTTAGGACGAGGAGGAGATGTATCAGCTTCCAAATCAAAATGAGCATCATCACGACTTGGGCTGCCTGGAATAATACCATCTGGATACCAATCTAGGTTATCCTAAGGAAAATCTGCAGATACAGAATCTTGCCTAGGAGATTCCACAATGTTAGACTCATCAAAGTCCCTCCCTGCTAGTAGAGGATCTTGTCTGGGAGATTCTACAATATTTGAAGCATCAAAATCCCTCCCTTCAGGTGGAGGTATTGAAGGATGAGCTCCCAAATCTATGATCTTTAGAGGCTAATTGTCAAGAATCTTGATGGGAGAAGGGAGCAAAAAGGGTCCACCTTCCTCATCAAACACAACATCCCTACTGAATTTCAAACAATTAATAGCCACATCAATCAGTCGATAGGCTTTGTGATTGTCACTGTATCCTATTAGCATCAACTTTTGGCTCTTGGAAACCAGTTTGGTTATTTTAGCATCTGGAATCCAAACATACGCAGTTGAACCAAAAACCCTGAGGTGGGTGATTTTTGGTTTCCTCCCAGACCATGCTTCCTCATGGGTCATCTTCTTAACAGCCTGTGTGGGAGACCAATTAAGAAGGTATAATGCAGTATACACTGCCTCAACCCAAAATTTCTTGGGAACACTCTTGTTCTCCAACATACAATGGGCCATTTCTGTGATTGTATAATTCCTCCGCTCAACAACACCATTCTGCTAAGGGGTATAGAGTGTGGTAAGCTAATATCTAATGTCGTGTTTTGCACAAAATTTTGTGAACTGGTTGGAACAAAACTCACCCCCATTATCTGTCCTAAGAGTGATGATTTGACATCCAGAATCTTTTTCAACTAATGCTTTAAACTTCTGAAATTTATTAAATACTTGTGACTTTGCTTTGAGAAAATACACCCACATTTTTCTGCTAAAATTATCAACAAATAGAAGGAAATACCTAGCACCAGTGGTTGATGCAGTATTCATTGATCCACAAACGTCTGCATGAACCAACAGTAGGGCCTTGGATGCTCTCCAAGACCTTCCATCGGAAAATGGAGTACGATGTTGCTTCCCTGCTTGGCAAGCTCCACCATGTGTCTGTTGTTGAATCTCAGTTAAGCCTTCTACCAAATTCTCTCAAGCTAGCTGAGAGAGGTAGGCAATATTGAGATGCCCATACCGTTGATGCCAAAGAGTGTTGATGGATGAACTTCTTGCAACTAGCGCATGCTCCAAAGGATCTCCATTATTAAGCAGCCCCTAGCCAAGAAGGGCACCCAAGGTTTCATGCCTTAGAATATTTTTGGTCCCGCTTCATTTTCCTTCCATTTCAATCTCCATCAGCAAGTTTGAGGGGGTACAATCACGATCAGATGACGTCGGATGCCGATATGAAGTTGGGGATCACTTCAATAATGGTCAAACATGAAATTGCCATGGTCAGACAAGATTTATCAATTGGCAGCGTCATGTTGTTGATAGTCAAATTCGAAGGCAGGCTTCACTAGAAGTAGAAACAAGCGACAAATTGAAGATGATGAAAAAATGACTAACACTGGAGGAGCTAGGCACCCCTGTCCAATCAGCACTCCCAAGAGTTCATGCCTTCGCCATTTTTCAGTCTCCATTTTTCATTGATAAAAATCATACCTTAATGCATGCATGTTTTTTACAGCTATAAAAGAGGAATTCACTGTTTCATGCAAACGAAGTCAGATATTTTTGCATGCAAAGTTTCTATCTTCATAAATAGACTCCAAAATTTTAGGGTTTTGCATGAAAGCGCTTTTTCTTCTCCAAACTCTATTTAAGAAAGCTTTTAGCATTCATTCTTCATAATTTGCAGGTTGACTTTCAGAGCAAGAAAGATAGGATTTTATTCTCATCAAGTTTTGGAGGCTCAAATGAAGTGCTTTTTCAATGTTCATGGATTCGAGATTGGGAAGCACAAAAGCATGCTTTTTCATGGTCTAATTTTCTAGGGCATCACATTTCAGAGACAGGTGGTCAGAAGTTTCAATTTTCATAGATCTGGGTCCACTTGCTTATTACTCCTCTTGAAGATTGGAAAATTTTAAAAATTTGCATGTCAACCCCTATTTTTTAGGATATCGCACATGTTTGAGAAATCCTCAGCTTTTTCAAAATCTGATGATTTGGGTTCCTTCAGAACGAGATTGTCTACAAAACCCAGAGCTCAACTTTTTTCCAAAAATATGTTTTTTTTGGAGAAAAATCAACAACCTATTTTTAGCCGTTTGTGCAAAACCTTCCGAACATAGGCGTGTTTAAAATCAAAATTCAAGTTTTTCGACATGTAGTACTCTCCAACAAAAATCAAAACCAAATCAATGTTGCTCCATGATTTCGTAAGAACATTTGCAACCAACTTGCATCATGTGTTTCCAGTGCTTGATTTGCGTGCTTTGGAAGACGCAAGAAACATTGCAGTCAGGAATCTTGGTCAATCCGGTTTGCTTGCAAAAGCTTCAATACCCATCTTAGTGCAAAGCCTTGAATTTTTAATTGCTTGTGTTAAGCATTACAATCCAACGACATGAGAAATCCAATCAACAGATAGGCGTACTATTTGCAACCTCGGGTCAGATGATGTTGAGAGATGTTTCTCAATACGACCATGGACAAAAAAAATCATCATTTCAATTGAAGAATGTGAGAAGGTGTGCTATGAGCAAAAGGATAAATACAGGAAAAGAGTTGCGCAAAAGTGGCTAAAAGAGAAGCAGAATACTTTGCCAAGGAATGTTGGGCGTGGTGAATTTAAGGAAGAAATTGTAGCCATGATCACTTTGCTCAACCAAGTCACAAGTCAAAGGCAAACAAATTTCAGCCTTGGATGTTTTACATCATTTCCCAGATTATTGATAGAAACGAACACTATGACTAGCCAACTTTGCTCAGTGACGGTCTCCACCATCAGATGACAGAGTTCCTCAAGGCCCATGAGTTCCACATGGTCTCTTACCTCGTATATCTAATGGATTTTCAAGGAAAGTTTAAAGGTTTAAATATCATTGGAACTTTGGGTACTCAACATCTGTATGATCATTGCCCGCAGTTAGAGTTTTCAGAATCACAGCGGCATTACAGGCGGGTGAATGATGTATTCTTGATGCATACGGTGCAAGAATTAGATAATAAGTTGCATGTACGAATTTCAACAGATGTCAGATTGGCAAAGGCGGAGTGGGCTGATTGGTTTATCCAAATTCCCACATTCTACATTAGGGTATATGGCTTCTCAAGTGATCCAGTCATGCTACCAAGATATCCAACCTACAAGGTGTTGTTCATGGAATTTCTAAGGCAAGTATATGAAGTTCACACCTTTTTACGTAATAGGCACAAGACTACATTCAATTTCCCAGTTGGAATGAGCATTTACAGATGTAGATCATCAGCTGATGCTAAATTGATGAGTGATGAAATATCAAAGTTTGGTCTCAAGTTTCTCAACGAGTGATGTTCATATGATCCTCACAGTGTCTTTGCATCGCATGTTGGTCAGAATCATGCACATGTGCCTACAGTTGAAGACTTTTGGGTTACTTGTGCAAATGAGATTGAAGTGCGCAAGCGTGGTTACAGCAGATTTACTCTGCAGCAAATGGCTGATTTCTTCTCAGAAGATGTGGAAGGTCTTTCAAATGATGATGGGTAAGTCTTACTTCCCATGTATGCCCGAGATCAGATCAATCAGCGACCACTTCCACAAATTAATTGGTCTGACAAAAAGAGCACTTCAACTGAGGAAAGAACGAGCCGAGTTATCAAGAACAGTACGTTATTCCTAAACAGTAAAAGGACGCGGAAGGTAGCTATTCCAATTGCAGAGCCGCCAATAGTTCAGTCATCTCTACCTCCTTCTAGACCAAAAACCAAAGTGGAAGCTATGAGCGTTCCTCCAAAAAGTACAAAGATTGGTAGAATGTCAAGGAATTTAAAGGAAAAGATGAAGTCTCCCATTGGGATTCAGCAAGAACATCCATCAGAATATCTGAGCAGAATGGTGAATCTTCTTCTTGAGTAGCGAACCTCCCTTTTGATCACCAAAAGAGCGAACTATGTGTGTCTAAATGAGGAGAGTCTCTCTCCTATTTATACAACTCTAGGATGGGCGAAATTCTTTACTTGAGCCGACCCAGCAATGTCAATAATTGTAATTTTGTTGCTTCTAGATTCGATTATGTGAGTTTTTACATCAACGTTTCGGATCGCACTCTATGATCCATCATCAGGATGCAGAACAAGAGCATGAGGAGTAAAATGATAAGTTGCAGACCCAACATAGCATAAAAAGGCTAGGAGGGAGGAGAGAAAGGGGACACAAAAAACAAGACAACAAATAAAATAACAAACAAAAAGAAAAGAGAAAGTGAAAGAAAAAGGGAACAAAAAACAAATTCAAGAACT
Source organism: Sequoiadendron giganteum (assembly GCA_007115665.2). Taxonomy (NCBI): domain Eukaryota; kingdom Viridiplantae; phylum Streptophyta; class Pinopsida; order Cupressales; family Cupressaceae; genus Sequoiadendron; species Sequoiadendron giganteum. The sequence continues at coordinate 428,367,888 of CM021103.1, forward strand.
AGGAAAAAATATGAAGACCTAAATAACTAGAAAAGGAGATAACAACAAGAAAAGATGCAAATACGAAGAATTACATATAAGAAAAAAATAAAAGACAAAGGAGAAAAGGAAATAAAAACAAGTAAAGATGCAAATAAAAAGAAATTCATATAAGAATAAAATAAAAGACAAAAGAGAAAGAACAAAGAAAAACTAAAGCAAACGAATCCTAAAAATCAAACAACCATTATAAGAGAAAAAATAAAAAATAAATTGAACACAACCATAATATATATATACAAGTGTGTATGTATGCATAATATATGTATATGTATACATGTGTATATATATGAATATAATGAACTCGAGAAGAAATACAAAGTAAAAATATCAAATGAAGAGAACTAGAAATAAGCATGAAAAATAACAATCCAAATCAAAGTAAAAAAATCAAATGAAGAAGCAAGCACAAAGTAATGATGCTAGTTTTAAGAAAAGAAGTAAGAACAAAGGAACAAAATCAAATCAAATTCAAGAGCAAAGGAGAAATACAAAGGCCTAAATATCTAGACAAGGAACTACAAACTAGCTAAGTGAAGATGCAACAAAAAAGAAAATCAAATAAGAATAAAATTAAGGACAAAAGAGAACGAACAAAGCATAACCAAAGCAAACGAAACCTAAAAATCAAACAACCAATTGAAGAGAAAAAAATAAATTAAACCCAACAATAAAATATGTATACATGTGTATATATATGCATATGTATACATGTGTATATATATGAATTAAAAGAACTTAAAAAGACAAGCAAAGTCAAAAAGGCCAAAAGAAGAAAACTAGATAAAAAAACATGTCAAGGGCAAAAAATTGAACAAGCACATGATTATCCTTTTGATTTGTGTGTTGTTCTCTTTGCGTGCTTGTTCAAAAGGATAATCATGTGCTTCTTCAATTTTTTCCCCTTGACATGTTTTTTATCTAGTTTTCTTCTTTTGGCCTTTTTGACTTTGCTTGTCTTCTTAAGTTCTTTTAATTCATATATATACATGTATACATATGCATACATATACATTTGTATATATATTTTATTGTTGGGTTTAATTTTATTTTTCTCTTCAATTGGTTGTTTGATTTTTAGGTTTCGTTTGCTTTGGTTGTGCTGTGTTCATTCTCTTTTGTCCTTTATTTTATTCTTATTTGAATTTCTTTTTTTGTTGCATCTTCACTTAGCTAGTTTGTAGTTCCTTGTCTAGATATTTAGGTCTTTGTATTTCTCCTTTGCTCTTGAATTTGATTTCACTTTGTTCCTTTCTTCTTACTTCTTTTCTTAAAACTAGCATCATTACTTTGTGCTTGCTTCTTCATTTGATTTTTTTACTTTGATTTGGATTGTTATTTTTCATGCTTATTTCTAGTTCTTTTTCCTTTGTATTTCTTCTTGAGTTCATTATATTCATATATATACACATGTATACATATACATATATTATGCATACATACACACTTGTATATATATATTATGGTTGTGTTTAATTTATTTTTATTTTTTCTCTTATAATGGTTGTTTGATTTTTAGGATTTGTTTGCTTTAGTTTTTCTTTGTTCTTTCTCTTTTGTCTTTTATTTTATTCTTATATGAATTTCTTTTTATTTCTCTTTTGTCTTTTATTTTATTCTTATATGAATTTCTTTTTATTTGCATCTTTACTTGTTTTTATTTCCTTCTCTTTTGTTTTTTATTTTATTCTTATATGTAATTCTTCATATTTCAATCTTTTCTTGTTGTTATTTCCTTTTCTAGTTATTTAGGTCTTCATATTTTTTCTTAGTTCTTGAATTTGTTTTTTGTTCCTTTTTTCTTTCACTTTCTCTTTTCTTTCTGTTTGTTATTTTATTTGTTGTCTTGTTTTTTGTGCCCCTTTCTCTCCTCTCTCCTAGCCTTTTTATGCTATACTGGGTTTGCAACTTATCATTTTACTCCTCATGCTCCTGTTCTACATCTTGATGGATCACGGAGTGTGATCCGAAATATTGATGAAAAAACTTACACACAATTGAATCCAGAAGCAACAAAATTACATCATGATGGATTGTGGAAATCTCATATCACTAAATGTCAATAATTGTTTATTAATTAAGCCAACTTGACCTCTGGCCGACTTGTCTTGACTTCTAGGGTAATACCTCCCGAAGCTACCCAAAACATCAACAAGGAGATGTTGGAAAAACATAATATTATTCTAGATAGTATCAATGCTCCTAACAAAAGGGAAGTTACCAGCTTGTTGGCGGATATAGTTTCTCAAGTTATCACTAAGTGAGTCGCCGTTATGGAGCAGCAAAGATTTCCAGAAATAGAACTCAAGAAAAGCAGCAGTTCAACTTCTTGTTCTCATTCATGCATATCTACTCTTTGGAAATATCAAATGTGAAGTTGGAGCTTTTCTTGTTTTTAAATCAGCTAACTGATGTTAGCAGATAGTTAGCCGTCAGTTATCTTTTGTTTAGTTTTAGAAATAAAGCTTGCATGTTGGCAAGTCTACTTGTTAAAAACAAGGAGATTTTAGGGTTCCCTACTCCTTGTTTGTGTATAAATAAGGGCAGTCTTGCCCATTTCTTTTCAACTGATGTTGTGATAACAAATTCATGAGCCTACTTTGCCTACAACTTTGTTATTCAGTGTCTGTTCACTTTGTGTCAAGTGTAAGCTGGTTTGATCGCATATTGTAAACCTACCTTTGCTACAATTTGTTGTCCTGTTGTGACCTTTTCACACATCACCCCATCCAAGATGGGGACCCCCTGATTTTTGCTCCATTCTGGTCTTTTGGCTTGGGGTTCTCTCTCTCTCGCTCTGGTCTTTTGGTTCTTTCGGGGGTGTCTCATCATTTGACCTAGGTTGAAATGTTAGCTAAACCTGTGAAATTAGGATTTTTTATTCTTTTTATCCTTTAGGCTTGTTTGAGGTCAAATAAGGTTATCAAAGTAGAATTTGAGCGTAGCAGTACAATCAGAAGGCTCAAGGGAGGATCCCACTGAATTTTCACTGAAATCCGACAACTTACTATTTTTAGTAAGTACTCAATCTGGGACCTATTTTATCAGAATTTTGGGATTCTGACTGCATCAGCACTTCCAGGTAACTTCAAGGTGACTGCATGTAAAATTCGAACAAATTCTGACAACTTGCTATTTTTAGCAGTTTCGGCTTCAAGAGCCATTTTTGGGGTTTGCACATATGTTGTTTAAATGCATGTCTAGAGAATGTATCTGGGTTTTCCAAGACCTTCGCAGTGATGTAACATGCAGGCCAAGTTGAGGACTTTCAGTAAGTCAGGTTTCAAAAGGCTATTTTTAAGGTTTGCATACAAAGTTTTTCAGTGCATGTCAAGATATTCCTCATGGGTTTTACGAGAGCTTCGCAGTGAACAAGATGGATCATTTTTCAGGGACTTACTATTTTTAGCCAGTGCCCGCATGTGGACCAGTTTTCTGGGTTTTTTTGGATTTTTTGAGATCCCGTGAGCAATTTGACATGCAAACTCATCCAACATCAGATTGATCACTTTTCAGGCGCTTACTATAAATAGCAGGTCCACTCTAGCAGCTCTCGACACTTTAGTTCAGCAAGTAGAATGACATACAACAGAAATCAAAAACGGAAACCGTTCAGGGCACATGCAAGTCAAATTAAGGTTTCCACTGTTATGCCTAAAAATAGGCGGTCTAACACAGAAGTTGTCAAAACGAAGTACACATTCATAATCAGCATCTTTCACGCTGCCTACTGGCAAAATTTGAGCGCAATCGGAATACTTACTATTTTTAGTAAGTCACTTCATGGCTATAAATAGCAGGTCTGTGCCAGGGGAAGGTGTGAACAGGTCACTTAAAGCATTAAGATCATATGGAACAAATTTTAGGTCAAATGAAGCTGCAGAGGTCAATCAATTTTAGGGTTTGCTAAAAATAGCAGGATGGCTAAAAATAGCAGACAAGCTTCAACAACAAGGTAGCAAGGCCACAAGGAACGTATCACACCAGTTCCAGATTCAAAACAGAGGAAATGCATGGAAAAGGCACACTTCTCCGAATTTACTAAAAATAGAATGGCAAGGGGTAGCTGGGGCGTTGAAGATTTCCAAGTTGAAGCTGGCAAGAGAAAGCGTGAAATACGCCCAAGGTGAAGTGGTGGCATGAAAGAAATTCTAAGTAAGAAAAATGGAAGTAGCATGTGCCAAATGCGCCCAAGGTATGAGAGGAAGTTGATAAAAAATACTAAGTATAAGAAATTCCTCCTCATGGGGTGAAATGCGCCCTCAAGCTTGAGAAAATTCCTTCACCACATGTCAAATGTGCCCTTAAGTGTTGAAATTCCTCCTCATGGGGTGAAATGCGCCTAAGATTGAGAAGGCATAGCAAAAATATTCTAAGGCATGGGAAATTCCTTCCCACCCCTTCAAATGCGCCCTCAAGTTCCTTGAGCATTTATCAAACACACCCAAGGTGGCTACAAGAAAAAACGGAAGGCATAGAGAAAATATTCTAAGGCATAAGTTTTCCCTCACACACCCTCAAATGCGCCCTCATATGGAAGTGGCATGGGTGAAATGTGCCCACATGTGTTGAAGTTCCCCCTCATAGGGTGAAATGCACTCAAAAGTTCCTCTAGCACATGTGAAATGTGCCCACAAGAAGGCTTGGCTATAGAAAAACGTTGTGTGGAAAATTCCTTCACACACCCTCAAACGCGCCCAAGGAAAAGGTGAATAAAATGCTAAGTGTTGGCGGATTTCCTTCTCCACCCCCTAAATGCGCCCTTAGGTGAAAGTTGACACGTGAAATGCGCCCTTGTTGGTGGTAAAAGTGAGATAGAGGTCTTGGCGTGGGAAATTCCTCCCCACCATGTCAAATGCGCCCAAGGAAGTTCCTTGAAGGGGAAAATTGTTAGGTGAAAGGTAAGTATTCAAGGCGTTGAAGATTTTTTTTTCCTTCTCACCACCCCAAATGCGCCCTTCAAGGGTAAAATTAACAAGAATTAAATGTTTCTAAGGCATTTACAAAGTTAAATTAGAAGATGCGCCTAAGGAGGAGGTGATGTAAATTTTTTCCAAGTCCAAGGTGAAATGTGCCCGTGAACAGGAGGGAAATTCTTCAGGAAATCAAGAAAAAAATGCCAAGGCATGAAAATGAAGACTGCAGGTGTGGGATGCGTCCAAAATAAAAAAATGAACAAACCTTAGCAAGATTTATTATTTTTTTCAAAATAATAAAAATTAAACGTACCCCTTCGTCCGGATACCCATGAAAATGGTGAGTTTTGAAGGGAAATTTCTTCTGGGTATTGGACATTTCCCACTAGGAGATGATTTAAATTTGTTCCACACCTTGCTTGCATTGTTTTGACAAAGATTTTTTCCTGGCACCCGTTTAATGAATTTCCTAGGCGAAATGAAAATTTCTCTAAGGCAAGTACGAGAAATGTTTTTACAAAACATGCTTTGGCTTGTGAATTGAGCTGGATGACTGGAATAATTTTGCAGAGTAAAATCAAATTCCTTAGCTAGATGAAATGAAATTGTTTATGAAGAAGTGATTGATTTAATATTTTAAAATGCAAACATGATGAAGCAAGCTTGTGCAGGGGTGATGAGATTTTCAAGGTTCTAGAAGTCAAACATTTTAATGCTTCGAGTGACAAGTGTTGCGATTGGCAAAGGAGGAAAAACAGAAATTCAAAAGTTTGCTAGGATTAGCCTCTTCCAAAATTCGACCTGGCTATAAGAATTCAAATTCTTTTCATAATCCTCACCGGTTGCTGAATGCAAAATATTCTCAAGTGCTAAAAGTACGAATTTAGGAAGAGGAGTTTGAAGTTGCTGAGAGTGTGAGTTTGCAAAGAGAGATTTCTCAAGTTGCTGAAGTTGCTGAAGTTGCTGAAGTACGAATTTGAGAGGAAATCTCTCAAGTTGTTGAAGTGTGAATTTGAGAATAGAGTGAAGTGCTAAAAAATGTGAATTTAAGAGAAGTTTCAAGTTGTTGAAAGTGAGTTGCTGCAAGCAAATATTTCTAAGTGTTAAGGGTTGTGTTGCTGCAAGTAGAAACTTTTGAGTGTTGAAGTGAGCAAAGCACTAAGGTTTGCAGTTGAAAATGTCGAAGTGTTGCAGCCTTTTTATTTCCAAAAATCTGCTAGCACTCTCAAAATGTTATGGTTTTATAAAATCTTATTTTCTAATGACTGCCTTTTATTTTGCAGAATGGCTGAAACGAGCAGAAGGGCTATAGGAAGAGGAAATCATGTTGAGTCCAACAAAGCGAGCACATCAAGGCAGGCTGTAATAAAAAAGTTGAGAAAATTCTTCCTACCAGAGTCAAGGTTTTCTTCGAAATTGGGCAAGTTAAGTGACACAAACCTTGGCTCATTCAACTTGGAGACTTTTAGAAGGCGAATAATGGGAACTGGAGGTCATCATCCATCATTCACTTCGCACAACATTGTCAGAAGTGGACTTTATGCAGCTGTTGGTTTTCCACCAACAATCTGGTGCCCAGAGCTGATTATGGAGTGTGCAAATTGCTACAACACAGAGCAGAGGATTATCATTTCACTGGATGGCAAGTTGTTGGCCAAACTTACGCTAGAAGCAATTGGGGAGGCATTTGGAATTCCAATCCATGAGAAGATGATTTACAAAACAAGGGAGAGGGCTGAAAGAATGTACTCATCCACATTTGATCGATGTGTTGACTCGATAAATTCTAGGTGGATGAACAAGCCCAAGCCAACTCGCACAAAGCTGCCGAAGCAGATAATTTCAGAAGACTTGAGGTAGGAGTTTTGTAACTTAATCATGATGCTGAACAAAGTTGGAGGGTGCCCCTAAGCGTTCATCTTTGAACCTTGGATGTTCTACTATATCAACCTTGTGCTGGAAGGCAAAGAGCACATGGACTGGGCCTTGATGATCAGTGATAATCTACATGAGCAACTCCGGAGTCTAAGGAGGATGAAAACATTTTACATGAGATCCTATATTGTCTACATGCTGGCCCGGATGACAAAGTATAGAGGGATTTCATACAAGGAGCCGATTGGGTGTGGCTCTTAGCAGTTCAAAATTCATGAGGCTTGTCCGCAGTTACATTTGACAAGTACCTCCAATTACAAGAGGGTCAATGACGCCTTCACAATGCACATAACGAGGACCTTGTAGCAAAGGACTCATCATAGAATATCCAGAGAGGCACAAGAGCTGATTGAAAAGTTTGAATGTTGGTTTATCCCGTTTCCGAAGTTTACCTACATCAGGCTGCAAGGGTTTTCCTCTTATCCGTACAAATTGCCCTGGTATCCCACGAACAGGATTGTGATGTTGGAAATATCTAGGCAACTCATTGCCTATGATAAGATTCAAAAGAAGAAGAAGAAGGGTGGACTTGTATTCCCTATCACCATGGGGAATTCAAATGAGATTTGTCCATCACTACAAGCAACTAGGGAGGCAGAGAATGAACTCCAATTCTTCCACCTCTCCTACCATACGAGCAGGCAGCACTATGATCCCCATAGGAATATCAGATGGATATTGTCTGAGGAGTTCAGGCATAAGGCACAAATTGAGGACTTCTGGGTGAGTGCAGTGGATGAGGCCGAAGTCAGGAAGAGGATGTTTTCGCGGATACCATTGGAGATGATTAGGGAATGCGAGATTGCCCCAGTGCCAGACCAGATTGAGGAGGATATAAATGTGATACAGGCCGATTATGAAACAGTGAGGGATGCGCCACTCCCACTCCTAGATTGGTCAGAGCCAGAGATCACAGACTTGGATACACTTTGCATCCCAGTCTTGACATTCACACAGAGTTGGGTGGGGAGGCATGTAAACCGACTTAAAGGCAGATCAATCCCCCTTACTTACAATTTGATGGGAGATCACAGATCATTGGCTGCCAGGCAGGGAAGGCAGGTTGCTCAAGCTCCAAAGCCACGACGAAAAGAACTAGTCCGGCCTAAACCTCAAAGAATTGAAGAATCCACACATACACCATCACAAGCACATTCTCCGAGTATGCAGGAAGTTTCACTGTTTGCCGATCAAAGAGAAAAATTGAATGAAGAACAGGTATTGCGAGAGGCAAGTCAGCCACCACGTAGAGAGTCAGTGGGCCAAAGCATCAACATGCCTAGAGAGGAAAATCAGCAGGAGACAGACGAAGGAACGGCCACTGATACTCAATTTCAGCATGAGATTGAGGCGGCTCTTGAGGATGATGCTACTTCAGATCAGGAGGCCCAAACCTCTAGAGATACCAAGCCTATAGAGGATGATGAGCCTCATCAGCACGAGGGCATAGAAGAAGTTCATGAGGTAGAGGCCAAAATTGAGCAGCCATTCATTATTTCAGACTTACGACAAGAGGTGCCAGAATGGCTAAGGGACAGGATGAGACATGATCCCGTTGATGAGACCGATCCAGCTGCTGAGATGGAAGAATTGTTGAGTAGGATCAGTGCACCTCCAACGAAAAAGAAAGCCAGAAAGTTCTCTAAAATTTCAACAGATGAGGATGGCTCTCAGACGTTGCACGTGGCTGTGCCTAGGATAGAATGTGATCAAGATGAGGCTGTTTTGGAAAATTATGTGATCACTACTATGGAACTTGGCCGCCCTACTGGAGCACAGGTGGTTGAGGAGTGCGACAATTCATATCAGGCGCTAAAGGACAGATTGTTCCGTATCGAGGGAAAATACAAAAGATTGAAGGTAGAGCACAAAACATTGATTGGCTATGTACAACACTTGTCCCATCCTTGTGGGCAAGAAAATCCGGCAATTGAGCTCCAAGCCGAATTTCCCAGAGAGTCAATTAGTGGCTTAGAAGATTTGAAAAGAATGGCACAAGAGGCAGATAAGTGGGTTGCCAATGTTTGTATTGAGACAGAAAAGTTTATGGAGGATCTTGCACATGCCTATCGGCAAGCCTCCGACATTATGGCAAGAATGGAGGCAATTAACCATGCTTGGGGCGAGGCTCGTATCTATCAAACGAGAGTGGTTCTTCGCCTAGGAGCTTTGATGCACACACCTCTACAGGCTTTGGTTGAGGGAGGCATGATTCAGGAAGGTGATAGATATGACTTCGCCAGATGGTACTCTTCAGTGGTCACGGGCCGAGGATTCTATGATGCATCACAGGCAGATTCAGTCAAGGTTAGAAAGGCCATGACAAATATTTTTGATGGAGTCCTCAATACACTAGAGGCTATCTTTGCCAGAAGGCTGGCTTCTGAAGAGATAACTACAGATGGTTTGAAGGGTAGATTGGCACCATTCTTTTCTAAGGTGAAGGCCTTTGTCCAGGATGATTTCGAGAACACCTCCACCTTCTCCAGCATTATTCAGAATACCCAGGATGCTCTAGTTGCCTGGAAGAAATCTTGTGCTCGACATGGGCAAACAGTTACAGTGTTGGAATTTCAGTTGGATCATATCCCTCCCATTTCAGATCAGGAAGTTGAGGCTGTGTTGACCAGGTTCATTGATTTTGCAGCCAGGGAAAAGGAGAAAGGAAACACCCTTCTAGATGATGATCTTCTAGAAAGGGATGATGTGCATTGATTACAGATAGTGGTTCCTGCAGGGGAGTGGATAATCTTTGGTGCATTCATTGCCCCACTCCTCTCAGTGGTGGTTTTTAGGGCTAAAACCCTAATCAGGGCATATGTGGCTCAATCTGAGCCTTCCATTGTATTTGAATCTAAATCGTCCACTGGACTGGGCTTGATATAAAAGGGGCATCCCCCATCATTTGTAATATATCAAAGTTAGACAAAATCAGAGATAGAGTTGAGCTAGAGAGTAGAGAAGGCATTTAGTGAGTAGCTAGAAGTTAGCTTAGATTGAAGAGGAAAGAAAACTTTCCCTTTAAAAGTTTTGTAAACGGTTGTTGTGAATGCTTTTCAGAATATAAAGAGTTTCATTGCTTGGTGATTTCTTCTTTCGTTATGAGCAGCTAGCGAGGCCCTTTCATCTTTCCAATTCAAAGTAGGTAGAGTAAAGTAGATTTTATTTCATGCAAGTAGTTGTTAGTTGTGGAATGTGGCATTTGATTTGAGCAAGTCTTCTTTCATCCATACCACTAGCGGGCTCGCTGACGGTGAGTTTTCCTTGCATGGTCAACTGGAGTATTGGCACTTAACTTCGATTGCGATTCATATGTCCATATGCATCGTTGTGATGGTATGTGCATATTGAGTCATAATTTGAACACCTTTCTCATCCTTTGAAGATTGCACCGATTTTGTAGAAGTTGTCTGAAAGGAGGCTGTAATGTCCCCTTCTCGAGCATGATCTTTTCAGTTGACCGTTGGCCTATTCCGGAGACCCGTAGGCTACTCGGAAGGTGAAATTAGGGTTTCGTGTTCTGGGGGTTGCTATTGCTCGTTAATCGATGATTGAATGGCGGATTCTTTCTGGGTTTTCAAAGAGCTTCGCAGTGGTGTGTTTTTCTTGGCATTCCGAGCACCTTCAGGAATTTACTATTTTTAGTAAATTCTATTTCTGGCAGTGGACCCTTCGTTCTCGGCACAGTTGACTTTCCTCTTTGGTCGACTCAGTTGGTTTGTTCAATTTTGGCCTTGGGATAAATTTTGGAGAGATAAGTTCATTTCTTTAAAAACAATGATTATATTTAATGTTGTGAAACCCCCTTGGCCTAGTCTCATAACTTAAGGTTGTGTTAGAAAGGTGGTCTTTATGGAGCGGCGCCTCATTGAGGTAATTTCATGTTTATTAAAGTCAAAATTGAAGCTTTATGTGGGACGCCTATATTGAAGAGATGAATTTCAAAAAGGGTCAAACAAAGCCTTGAGGAAAAAGGACGCCATTCTTTGGAGGGAAAAGGATTAGGGTTTCTAGAAGCTTCCGGAGAGGTCTTCACAAAATTATAAAAAGGGAGTTTGGGCTCTTCATTGGGGATCCGACATCTTGAGTATTGTTATGTTGCCGAAATGGTTGCTAGACTGCTTCGAGGAATGAATGCCTCCTAGCCTTGGCTCGACTTCATGCTTGAGAGACAGCATCTAGTGGAGGATTTAGTTAGTTTGTGAGAGATTTTTGTAGTGAGGTTTGCCTTGTTGCATTGTCTGCTTGTAGTTCTGATTTACTGCATTTTATATCAGATTCTGGAGTTGCTGTTTCAATGTAGCTGCATGTGGTTTTTACTCATAAGTCAAAAAATACAAAAATAATTGTTCTGGGTATTTTGTTTATCTCTCTATCTATGAGGGGTGACCCTTCCTGCTTATTCTCAGATTTTTTGAAGATGCTTTTGATTTTATTTAAAAAAATCGCCCTTCCTTGAGGGTCGTACCATCTGGGGCTGCCTTGAAATTTGTGCATAAAATATTGAGGGTCTTTGGGTCTGTTTTCATGATTCAATATGGGGCGCCATCATCTAAGAGTCAGTTTGCATCTGGTTTGAGGTCTTTAGGCTGAGTATAGAGTGAGTTATGAGCATTTCAATAGGATCCAGTGTTGCTGGTTAAGTATTTTCAGTTCTGGGTCAGTCATATTAGTTTGCTGAATATCAGTCTTGGGATTGGGTTTGAGTGAGAACTCATTGTGTGCATCAAGGAGACGTTCTACTACATCACAGCAGTAATAGACTTTCTTATTTAATGATGTTGATCGGCATTCTTTAATTATTGTAAGCTAAACAGTAGTATTGTCAGCAATCTTGCTTCTTCATTCTATACTTTATCGTAATATGTAGCATCTTCGTCATATGGTAGCTCCAATTCCTTCTCGGTTTGGAAAGCACATTCTTGACGTCGAGTTAATTCAGCATAATAGTTGGTAGGGACCCTCTGACCACATGCTCGTCGTTCTCCGACGCATTCTTGGTTAGAGTTCTTTGTATCAGCATTGCTTTAAGACCCTCTAACCATATGCTCGTCGTCATCCGGCGCATTCTTGGTTAGAGTTCCTTTATCAGCACTGCATTGAGATCCTCTGACCATATGTTCACACCTTGCCCAACTCGGGATCCTGGTGTACATTCTTGGTTAGAGTTGAATTCCGCATCGTTTGGTTTACATACTAACCCTAACGATTGTGTATTGTTTTGCTCGTTGTAATTGCAAAATTGAAAAAATTGGTTCGGTATCTTTCAGAGGCGAAGCAAAGTCTGGTTCGAGGCTTGTTGAAGTTGATCCTCACATTCCACCTATAGAAGTAGACAATAGAATCCCTACCCTTGTTCCTTTAAAATTCAATATTTTCCCGATTAATCTAGGAATCAGAGCATCATCGTCAAATCATTAGCGTCTTAACTGCTTCACAAGTTGAACAATTGTGTAAGTCCCCTTGGAATACCCAGCATATTCACATCAAACCAACTGAGGCTATCCCTTTTACATAAGGAACCTTGGAGTTGAACGCATGATCTTTCACGCAATCTTAGTACGCGGGACGCTTTGATTAAGAGAGGATAGAGTATCCATTGGAAACTTTATTTTGTGTTGGTGCGGTCATAAAACACCCGTCAACATGTCCCAAAAGTGTATTTACTATTAGAATTTGAGGAAGGAAATCTCATGCCTTTTTTGCTCTGATCTACTATCTCAAACTCTTTTATTATTTTACCTTATGTGTTCTACTTGCAGAATCTCTATTTCAACTTACATCTTATAAGTACAATGAGTCTTCGGGTGTATTTTGGAAGCGAGTTTATTTAAGCTTTTGTGTTAATCAAATCATTCCTTGTTTACTTTTGATTCTTAGGCTTTGAGTTTACTTGAGTTGTCAAAAGCGTCTTTGTTAAGGTTAGTTGTTGAAGTTTTGGAAAAGAGGAAACCTTGGCTACAACGCAAAGAGTTTTATAACCTTGTGCTCTTAGCTGAGAAATAAAAAAGATTGGCAATAGTTTAGTATTTCTTTTTAAGCATAATTAGCAAAGAGGTAGCTTCCCCTCCTAATTTGAAGAGCAGTCTAACTGTGCATAGCTGTCCATTTCCAATCCGCATTCCAGAGGTGCGAATTGAAACTCCAACAAAGTAAATTCACCAAATTATCCAAGATTATTTCACAGAAGATAACTACCCCAAACGTTGAAATTCTTCAATAAAGCATTCATCCATACAACAATAAATATATATACTAACAACAACAATATAATCTCTATTCATCAAAAATATTATAACATTTCAATCACAATACAGAGATAACAGATCTGAGCATCTAAATACCACTTTGCTGACTTATATTGATTTCGTGTATGTTGCTACGCCTAGTATAAAGGCACCATGGTTGTAGAAGAGAAATGGCGGTTGTTGTGGATGACTTCACCCTCAAAAAGAAGCACCCAACACACACAATCATGCCTGCAAGGTAACCATGGCCAACAAAGAAGTTTGTGACTATAACAAAGGAACCCACACCCTACAATAACTTCCACAACCAGGCAAAACTCCCATGACTTAGACAAATAGCCTCACGCCTCCACAATGTATGGTAATCAGCTCCCACTATGGAGGTTAAATGCTACGCAGGTATAGTAGCTGCCATAATCTCAAAAGTTCCCATGCCAATCTAGGTATGCAAGAAATACCCACGCCAGTCCAGCAATAAAGACCCTCTTCAAACCCTACACCCAAGCCAAAAAGAGTTCTTCACATCACCAGCAATACAAATGAACTTGTGCAAACATCCAGCACTAAGGATAAATCCACAAACTGATATGAAGAAATAATAATATGATATTCAAAACCCTTAAGAACCGATCAAACAACCTTTGCAGCACAAGCACAACCCCTGAATGGAGTTATCCATGAGCAGCCTTGGGAGATCTTTCACTCTTGTTGTTCCTCATGATGGTTTTCGACCTCAAGAAGCCATGGTTTTTCAAACTTTCCAGTCCAACTAGCGAACCTTTATCAATTTTCTCCAAAACATGAATATGCAAATGAGCTCACAAAAGGGCTTTTATATTTCCCTCCAATTCCCACACCCAAGTTGGCAATTTAAAAATTATTTTATTTTATTTATTTCCCACCTTATATTTCCTTTAAGTTGGTGCCACTTTATGAAGTAAAATAATCTTTTAGAAGACCCCTTTATATCACCTTTATCATAAAGTCATTAAAATATATAAATAACGCATAAAGTTAAATTTATTAATTTAACTTTATTATTAACTTTATTTAAACTTAATACACAAGACCAAGATAAATACCAAAATAACTCCATGGTAAGAAACCGCCAACTTTCTTGATATAGAAATACTGCCAACTGACCTAGACACTAACCCCCTGTGACTTACTAAAAATAGTATGGACAAAGTATCCAAATAAGCTCTAGAAGGTACATAGCAATAACCCTGGAAATATTGAGATGAGAAACACCAATTGAGCACAAATGGTTAACTGCCAGTCACAAACGCTCTCAGTGAGGCCCCCTAACCATCGTGTTAGTCCACGAGAACCAAGTGATAGACTAACCTCAACAACTAATGACTGCCTAGGAAAAGGGGACATTACAGCCCACCCTCCCCAAGATTTCTTGTACCCAAGCAATTCTCACCTGAACACTCTGGTTGGTCGCCTGAATACCAAGATCCCAGATAAGCTTGTAGAATGCTCTACCAAAACCCCTTTGCATCAACTAGATAATGATAAAGCTAAACTCGACAGCTCTATTAGTCACTCTCCAAATATGAAGCAACCTGCCAAGCATAGAAATTCTTGGATCCCATAGCCAAACTGGAAGTCCACCATACTCAATACCTGTTGACTTCCACTACGCCACTCTGAAATAACCATTACCATGTCGAGAGTGGTGAAGCAACTCATCAAAACCCAAACAAAATGATGTGCCAAGCATGTCACCACCTGGATCCCAAACCACCACATCCCCACATCCGCCAAACATGAGAAGATGGAAGTATCTCAAGGTGCTCGCAACACAAAACCATTTAACTTTTGTAGGAATCTCATGGATGTGAAGAATACCCATCATAGGTGCTAGAAAATGTATAGCAGCTCCTCTAAGGTTGCTATTATGGAACAGATCAGCAACCTCGGGACTAAAAATCCAACTTATGGGGATGCAAATGATACCGCCGAGGTCATAGGGTGATAAGAGTATCAACCCTATGCTGCTCTCCCATGATGAGGAGATGATGCAACTCTCCTCCAAACTCATGAACAATTGTTGTCCTCCAAAAGTTATGAAAAATATCTATGTTCCATGAAGTAGGACAGCCATCTCCTATCAACTTATGGAGTAAAATTCCATCACTACGAGCTGGATCACCAATGCCATCATGCTCACTAAGACCACAACTCCATTGAATCTTCATCCCTCCAAGTGTATGCCACACAAGGGTAAGTGCCTCCAGTGAAAATCCCTGAAGTAAGGAAGTTGCAAACTCTACCAAAGAGTCATCTGCATGATGAGACTCTGATTCTTATACTTGTATACAACCATCTAGAGGAAACAGAGTAGGAGACCCATAGGTTTTGGTTCCATCTTCTGAAGATGAAAACACGTCATCCCAAAGTGGACTGTATAATCCCAGAGCCAAACCACATTTATGCATCATCAAATCATTCACGTGTGGGCTGAAAGAAAAGTGATGAGCACTCCTTACTATGCAATAAAGGTGAAATTCACCCACTTGTGCCAATGGAAGATCTGAATAGTCATTGGGATTCCACATCTCATCATTCTCATCGCACGAATCAGGAGGTGGTTCACATCTCAAATCATGAAGGGAAGATTTGGTGTATTAGCTCCATAAGTCCTCTCTGCAAACCCGATGACAAAGTCCCTATCTGATAGAAAAAGGAGGTAATCTGATTTCATTCCCTCCAAGGCATGTTTGATAGTTTACAAACTTGATATAGAAGTCCCAACTACCACCCCTTTTTGTTTTTCTTCCAATTGAGCTGACCACAGCAGGTATTCAACAAACTTGTGCATGCTATCAAAGCGAGTTAAGCAAGTTAAGATTTGGACAACCTTATCTTTAGTGACTTTCAGCTGCTCCTTTAGCTCTCACAACTCACTAGGCTCAAGATTACAATTAGCCTCAACCAAAACATTTTTTGATTTGCTTACAAGTGTGTTGTACCCAAACCAAAATTTTTGCTTCATTAAGGCATTTTGCTTAAAATGGTCTAAACCTTGTAAAAGTGGGGTCAAATCTCAATTTTTGGGCAAATAAAGTATGGGCTTTGAGTCAATGTCATGCCATGGAGATACTGGCAAAATTTGAAAATTTTGAAAATTAGGGTTTCTGAAGTCTATTTTTAGCCCGAAACCCTAAAAAATAAGAACTTGTTAGAATTGGCTGAAATTAATTTTGATTGGCTTATTTCACATCACGATCATAGTGGTGAAGTCAGTTTCAGTTTAAGGCTGGTGGGTAGTTATAAATTTTTCAGGAGAAAAGTTAGGACCTCTGAGGTCATTAATGGCAGTTGGCCAGTACCAGGTGTTAATATCTAAGCCTGAAACTCAAAGAAGAACACTCTACGATGAAAGATGTTGAAAATTATGCTTTTTGACGGAGGAGATTTTCAACGAGGTAAAAGTACTGTGAAATTGGCTAAGTCTGGATTGAAAATATTCTAAGTCTGGAGGTCAAAAGCGCCACTTTCAGCTAGGGGCGCCCATCATTATGGAAGCTGTATTCAACTTTTTGTGAGATTTTCTACCAAGATGATTTCTTCAGTTTCCTGATAGCTTCGCAATGAGCTAGCCAGCCAGTCCGACGGAGGAGTAAAACGCCTGAAAATGAAAATTCAATACAGAACGAGGGAAATGCAAAGTAGATGACTTTCAAGAGAAAAAGCGCCCCTGGAGGCCAGGGGCGCCCATCTTTTTGAAGATTCAAATGAAGTCTTTTAATCAAGTGACACCCAGGAAATTTGTTTTTATTTTTGGTCCAGCTCCGCGACGCATCTGTCAGCAGGTGAATCTGAGTTGCCGAGTTGCCGCCATTAGTGGTCAAACTTGAGGTTCCAGACTTGATCATAAACTATTCAGAAAGGACAAAAGCGCCCCTGGCCCAAGGTTTTAAGACCTTTAATGAAATCTGTTTGATGATTTCAGATACTCATCTCGTTCGTGTCAGCTTCAACTTTCCGTTCCCTGTCTCAGCCGGTTCAGAAGATGTCTTGGCAATCCGCAGTCGGAAGTTGAGTAATTTTTGCCAGTTGAAGTAATGGATGACATTGGTTGGGAAAAGCGCCCCTGGAGGCCAGAGGCGCCCATGATTTAGGAAGGTTTAAAGATGTTTTTATACAAAGTGTTCATCAGGAGCCTTTGCTCAGAATTCAGTCTGCTCCGCAGTGAGCCAGTCGGCACGTTCTGAAGTTTTGTCAAATACCGGGAAACGTCAAGTGAAATATGGTCAAGTTATCAGTGAAAATGATGAAAATGCCTGAAAATATTCTAACACTGAGGTCAAAAGCGCCCCTGGAGGCCAGGGGCGCCCATCTTTTTGAAGCCTCAGATGGTTGAATTTTGAATTGCCACCTCAAGGAATCTTCTTGTCAGATTTGGTCCTGCTCTTCATCGAGATTGTCAGCCAGTTGATCCGACGTGACAGTCAACCAGAATCAGTGATCGAACATGAGCTTCGTTTGAGGTTTTAGATTCTAAATTTTCAAAAAATGTCTAAGTAAGGAAGGACGCCTAAAGTCAAAGGTTGACTTTTTTGAAATTCAAAAGTAGAAGTGCACATGAAGAGAGTTTTCAATTTACCAAATTTAGATCTTCAGTTAAACTCTTTGCATGTCAACTTCTGTTTCACCTATTTTTGGTCATAACTAGCTAAACTTAGTTTGCATGCACTAGTTAACTGAGTCTTTCAAGGTGGCGCCCTAATTTGGGGTTGTTCTACATCCAGTTAACTGAGTTTGAAGCCAAATATAGGCCATGCATGAGTTTTGAAGCACCAGTTGTACTTCGAGCGCCATTTCCAATGCTTGACATACATTTCACACGCCTTAGAAGATATTTTGCTATATATTTTACTAATGGCGTCCATTATTCTTCATCAGAGTTGACAAGAAACATCTTTCTTGAGCATAAAATTGATCTGCAGGTGCTACAGGTGTCAGATTTCAGTATTCTTCGTAGCTACAGATTCAGATTGTTCAAGGGAAGATTATTTCAGACTTCGTTTTCCATTTGCATGCAGGTGTTATCAGTTCTACTTCAAGCATAGGCGAATTTTTACAGAAGAAGAGAGAAAACAAAAAAAAATTAAAACTTCTATTCTTCTGTCTTACTTTCTTCTATTCTCGTCTTAGGTTTTCTTCGCATGTCAAAGAAAACGGCAGATTTTTCAGAAAAGCATCATCTGGGTTCGAATATTTCAGCATCAACAACAATACCCATGTCTTAGATTATTTTGTGAAAATTGCCCCGCTGCCTCTTTTCTAGAAGCACTGTGTTTTTTTCCAGAATTCTCTTTGCATGTGGGCCTAAATCACGTTTTTTTGCAAATCTGTTGATCTGGGTTGTTTTAGGATCTATTTCTACACAAAACCCATGTTCCAGATTTTCGCGGGAAAAATTGCCCCCAGTGCCCTAACTGCCAGTTCAAATCTCAACCGAAAACCTTTTGCATGCAAGCCTAAATCCCATTTTTTCGAAATTCTGACATTCTGGGTTGCGTTAGAATTTAATTCTGCACAAAACCCATATCTTAGAATTTGTTCGGAAAAATTCACTTCCCCTTGCTATTTTTAGCCTATCCCCGAGCTTTTTCAGTTTTTCCAAAGTTGTCCAAACATACCCGACTTTACAGTCAAAAGTCTAGTTTTTCAGAATGCAGTATAATCCCATAGATTATAAAGCCAAACAGGTCTTTCTTCATAACTTTCTGGAAAACTACCGATACCGACTTAAGTCATGTTTTTCCCATCGTCAATCTGAACTCATTGGAGGGTATTAGCAGTACTACAATCAAAAATCTTGAACGTTCAGGGATATTTGCAGCGGCGTCCATTCCTATCTCAGTCTTTGATCTTGAGTTCGTACTTGCTTGTGTCAAGCATTATGACTCGTCTACCAGACAAATCAGATCGACAGATGGAAGGATTATTTGTAGCCTGAAGCCGAGGGATGTAGAAAAATGTTTTTCTATTCCTCCACGTTCAGATCATTTCGCCGTATCCATTTCAGATTGTGACAAAATATGGGAGGAGGACAAGGATAGATCACAGAAGAAAGTAGCTCAACGGTGGTTGAAAATTCAGAAAACCAACATGCCAAGGAAGATTGCACGTGGGGATTTCAAGGACGAGATTGCTATTTTGATAACTTTCCTTAACCGGTTAGCAGGTTCTGAAGACGCAAGTGTTTTCCGAACATGGATGTTCTACCTCATCTCACGAGTTATTGATAAAAAAGAAACATTTGACTGGGCCATGTTTATCAGCGAGTGTCTTCACCAGCAGATTACAAAGTTCCTAAAGATTCACGAATTCCATATGGTAACTTTTTTGGTTTACTTAGTTGCATTTCAAGGCAGCTTTAAATTATTAAAGACCGATGGAGTTCTGGGTGTTCAGCGAGTGTACGAATACTACCCTCAGTTGGAGTTTTCGAAAGCTGAACAGGACTTTACAGCAGTGAATGATCACTTTCTTATGAGAACAGTCAGAAATTTAGATAACGAGATGCATGTGAGGATTTCCACGGAGGCACAATCAGCAATGGAGAGTTGGGCAGATTGGTTTATCCAATTTCCTACTTTCACATATATTTGTGTATATGGATATACAGGAGAGCCTTTGATGCTACCGAGGTACCCATCGGATAAGGTTTTTTTCATGGAGTTCATGAGACAGGCACATGAGGTTCACACTTTTCTTCGCAATCGACATAAGCCAGCTTTCACCTTTCCGTTTGAGTTAGGTATTTACAAATGCAAAACAGCTATTGATTGCAAGCTAATAGCACACGAGTTAGAGAAACTTCAGCTTGGGTGTTTTCCTCAGAAGCGTGCCTATGATCCGTTGGGTCATTATTCAGCAAGGTTGGAGCGAAATGTTTCACATTCGGCAGCGCTTGAGGACTTTTGCGTCAATTGTGAGGATGAATTTGAGGTGCGTCGTCATCATTATTGTAGGCTTACTATTCCACAGATTGCTGATTTCTTGTCAGAGGATGTGGAAGGTTTGTTTGATGATGATGGCGAGATACTACTTCATTCATTCATTAGAGACCAAGTTGCTCGCCAGCCACTTCGCCAACCTGATTGGTATGTTCCATTGAACACTTCAGTGAAAGACTTATCTAGGTCTGTTATCAAAACTACCATGTACTTCCTTGAGAGTAAGCGGAAGCGAAGGGTGATCCCAGTTACAGAGCCGCCAGCAATGGTAGTTTCTTCTTTACCTTCTACTTCTAGAGCTAAACCTCGAGTCAAGGTTACTATGAGGCCACCTGAAGGGGTTAAGATGGGAATTAATTCAAAAGGAAAAAGCATCACCAAAAGGAAACAGGTTGAGAAGGAGCCAACACTTCCAGTTACAGAGACAGTACTTCTAGAACCAGTTATTTCATCGGAACCAGTTATTCAAACTGAGGCCGGGTTGTCATCTCCAGGTTCACCTTTTTCAGCGCACTCATCTCCCATAGATATTGATTCGGAGCCTGAGATTTCAATACATGAGACCTGCATACCAGTGGATTTGCCAGCAGCTAATACAATAGAAACGACTCCACCTCGAGAGGACAGTATTCCTTATTCATCTTGGCTCGAGAAGTCATTGGAGAGGGAGAGGCGTATGCCTTCATATAATCTTGATTTGTCTGAGTTTGGTGAGCCCTATCAGAACAGGTTGAATAAGAGGGCCAGAAAGCAGATAAATATTGAGAAGAATCTTGAGGCAGAGATCGTCATAGAGGTTGCTACTCCTCCAAAAGACAAATACTTGGATGAAGTTGATGTTGGTGATTTTACCTTCGTCAAAACTAATCTGGGTAAGAATACTCGACACACCGACGTGAATCTATTCAGAGTCGTCGCGAGTAATCTAGAGGAGCGCGTCATGAAAGATGGTGAGGATAAGGCAGTTCTCAAGGCTGAAATCAGACAACTTCGCAGGTACATCTCGGGTTTGCTTCATGGCAACAAGGGGCAAGCACCTTTACTTCCACAACTTCGAGAAACCGCCACAGAACAGCAAAAGATTCAACACTTGGTTAATCGAGGAAAGCTATTGGATACCTGGATTGAAGACTTTATTGTTGCTGGTCGACACCTCCTCATAGAGCTACATCAGTTGAGGGTTGACGCACATAGTCTTCACCAGAGAATTCAGGAGCTCGAGATTTGCATAGCCGAGCGTAAGCCGAAGGGCCTGATTTTGATATCACAGCTTGCAGGAATCTATGACGCCATTGAAGCAGATGGAGATCAGAAGAAGGTCTTCACTTGGAGAGAATTATATCTTTGCAGGGTGGAGACATATGACAGGATTTCTGCTAAGATGAGCATGATTCAGGAAAAGGTTGTTGCAGCTCTTCGTTTCATCAGCGAGTACATCACTCAGATCCCATGTCATTATCGGCATGAGGATGGTACCTACGCCGAGTTAGAGGCAGTTCAAGCTGAGTTCGAAGAATTAGTTCGTGATAACCTATGTGGAGGACTAGAGGCGTCCAAGATGGAGGAGTTTACAATGCTGACTATCAGTTTCAAAAAGGTGACCACAGAGGTTAGAGATAGTCAGAGGGAGATCCGAGATGGAGACAAAGAGTTGGACAAGCAGTTAATCATCGTGGACAGCGTCAAAGTGCCAGATGATGATACTATTGATAAATTCCTGGAGGAGATGATAAACTTGGAGTAGACGTTCAGTTAGACCATGCAGTTGCTTACAATGATGAGTCATCAGAAGTAGTTAACTCGAGGCTTCTTTCCGAGTTAACTTGCTGTTATACATTGCATGCATGTCTTTCTTGGAAACATCTACATATACTTGGAGATTAGATTAGATTTTTCAGTTGACTGATGATAGCATTCCAGTTGACTTGCTTTCAATAAGGACGTGCATGTTGCACCTTGTCCATTTAGATTAGATGTTTCAGTTAACTGATGATAGTTTCCCAGTTAACTGTATAGTTTCATTCAATTAGGGTTTAGGAATAAGATCTTGCATGCATTGCAAGACTTTAGTTGACTCAAGGTGATTTTAGGGTTGCCTACACCTTGAAGTCTATAAATAAGAGCTTTAAGCTCATTTGTAATTTAACTTTTGCTTGATAGCATACATGTTGCGCCTACCTTGCCTGTAGTATTGCTATTATTGTATCTGTTCAAAGAGTAATTGCTGTTATAATAAATTGTTGCGCCTACCTTGCCTTCATGTTATTGTTATGGTGTTTATTCGATCTTAGTTAAATGGGGTTGCTGGTTTGATCATTATTGCATGCGTGTTGCGTCTATACAATCTACTGTCCCAGTTGCTTACCTTTTGTTTTGTTGATTATAAACCTATTCAGAAGAGCAAATAGTTGCGCCTACCTTGCCTTCATGTTGCGAAACTGTACTCAAAGCTTATCGTATGATGTGTGTTATAGTAGACTCATTCAGCCAAGCAAATAGTTGCGCCTACCTTGCCTTCATGTTGTAAAGTTGTACCAGGTTTACCGTTCATTTGTTTGTTTTAATAAACTTCTTCCCGGATTAGCAAATAGTTGCGCCTACCTTGCCTTCATGTTGTGAGCCCGCACCTGGAGTTTATCGTACAATACATTCCTGCTCCATTTCCTCATGCTCTGTTTCTTGAGGAAATTGGATAGATATTAAAGAAGTTAGCTTAGTTGTAGTTACATGATCTGCGAAACCAGAAAATACTTAGCTGCAACGTTCTAGGTTTTCTTAACCTTGTGCCTCTACCAGCTGAGAACAAAAAGATAGGACATTAGTTTAGTTTTCTATTTCATGCATTCCAGCACAACGAGGGAGCTTCCCCTCCTAATTTGAAGAGCACTCATTACGTAGTGTGCATAGCTGTCCGTACAAACTCACACTCCAGAGGTGTTAGTTCTTACGCCAACAAAGTGTAGGAGACATGCTCCCACTAGATGATGCCCTACAGTCCTCGTGTGAAATGAATGGAACAACATTATGTACCAACACGCTAGCCTCATAAGAGTTTGCCTCCTCATCAAAGACGCACCAATGGAAATCTCTACATCGCCAATATAGAGACTTTTGCCCCTGTCACTTGTGGATGCATGCACTTCACTCGTGGCTAGTCCACAAGGTGTATGCACAACTTCCTCTTTCGTATCTATGTCTCGAGCCCTCAATTGGCTCTCCCACAAAGGTGACTCATGATCTCCATGATGCAAGTTGTGTGTATAAACGGAAATTTCATTATCATACCTATCCTCAAACCCATGCAAGTCTGAAAGCTCCTCATGCTTGACCATCATAAGGGATTCTTCCCTCAACCCATCGCAGCCATAGAAGACTGGATTTTTGTTGTGAATGATGATGATTGAGCCAAGCTCAACTCCTCACAGAGCTCATCAATCTAAATCTTTGATTCCTAAAGGGCCATCTGAGTGCTCTTCAAAGAATCCTTGGTAACCTTAAGCTCATAGGAAAGCTTGTCCACTTCCTCTTCTTTCCCTTTCAGCACATCAAAATAGATCTCACCCAGCATGAGAAGATGATCTATATCGAAGAGTAGCTGTAGGTAATTTGACTTCATTACCACTAATGCTTCCCTAAGTGCATGTGAATCTGAAAGGGAAAGTTCTCCATCAAGGTCCATATGTACTCCTGAAGATCTCCAACAACATTTTGCCATCAACTTAAGGGTGCCAACAAAGTCTGTAATGGCTGCAATAATCTGGTCTTTGTTTGCCTTCAACTGTCCTACCAAATGATAGGACTCCTAAGACCTATCAACCTCATTCTAATTTTCTGATTTGTAATAAGCACCATTGTCATGTCCCCGAAATCGTGCCATTTAGACAACAAAGAAGCATATCTAAAATTATTAACCACTTAATTATAATTGCTAAAAACAATATTATAATTATAAATAACGTTATAAAATATAAAATAATATTATATAAATATAAAGTATAAAATGAATATTATATAAAATAATATTAAATAAAATATAAAATATAACACTATAATTATCGAATACAAATTATAATAAATAATGTTAACCTAAATTATCAATGTAAAATTATAAAACATCAAACATTATAATAATAAGAGACATTTTGAAAAGTCACAACCCCAGCTCTATAATGGATATAAAATGGAAGACAAATCGACTTGGGAAGGAAGGAGAATAAACAAGTGAAAAAACTCAGAAGCCAAGCAATCACATCATGCAGCCAGTAGAACACGTCCAAGAGAGCACAGGGCGCACAAGAAGAAGGCGAGCCCTCTGCAAGGCGAGGTCATTAACAAAAGACGCATTGCCTGATTCTACCCATTGCTCTTGAGAGGTTCATTCACACCAATCGTGGCAGACATTGCAAGCCATAAGCACACCAACCGATAGAATACAGTCACGAAACGACAACAAGGGAAGATATTCAAATATCACCATTATACTTATAGCATACAATTAGCGATTAAGGGAACATCACATTCGTCAAGCTAGTTAAGCGCAAGTCTGAGGAAGTATCTCAATTCAATGGAGACATGAAGATAATATAATATATATATATACTTCTATCGGGAATTCATAAAAGAGTCTTTCACATTCGTTAGTCTTCAGGGGAATCGAAAGCATGTTTCTGGGAATTCAAAATCTGCAAATATTTGGGGGAGGCATGAATAAAGGTGGACGTTTGATGTTCAGTTAATCTTCAAGCAACACAAGAAGAAAAACGGGCATATCGTTCTCATAACAAGAGAGCTCCAACATCAAATTGCATGAATATAAAGATGCAATTAGAAGTAGCAAATCAGTCAATCAAGATAACTTATTAACCACCATAAGTCAGAAATAGCACTCTCAATAAATAGCCAAAATACAAGGTTGTATTCTGAAAGAAGCAAACTAGAGAGGCCTAACCCCTTATTTGGTACAAAGGCATGAATTCGATTTATGCATCAGGGACAGCTCGTTCTTAATATTTAAGTCAGAATTTATTTTTCAAGTTTATTCTATTGATAATTTGGAAACTCAGTTCAATTGGATAATTATTGGTTGACAATTTGTGTCAACCCAATAAGGAGTAAATTGAAAATTCGAGTGATCCGGATAAACGGGGACATTACAGTGGTATCAGAGCATCGATCTTGCCAACCTGTAAGAAGGAGGTGAATGCGAACCTACCACAAGAAAGGAACTATGGCTGATAGATTGGCTCAAGAACTGAATACCTTTATGGAGCAAACCAATGAGAAATTCAAGAAGACCAATCAGCTAATTCTCCAAGCTCTTCAAAGCATAAATGGCCACCACTCTCAGGAAAGAACCAATCCAAGGAAAGAAATGCAATCAAACTACTCCAAGAATGAGCATTCAACCCAAAGTTCCTCACTAAGGCCAACCATGCCTCCTTTCCTTCCAAGCAAAAGTGCCATAGAAGAAGTAGAGGAGCCCAATTCATATAGTGCAGAAGGCATTGCACTCATGTATGCTGAGTTAGATCCTGCAATTCAGAAACTTGTACCCTTCAAAGAATATTATGAAGTCAAAACTCAAGCCAACTCAAGCAAAAGGAAGAATCAAACCAGCAAAGACCTTAAATCTCGGGTTAACAAGATGACATTGCCCTCTTTTGACGGCTCCGGGAAAACCACTGCACAATCATGGGTTCAAAAGCTTGATGCTTATCTTTCCCTCAGACCCATGACCGAAGAGGATGCCATCAAATTTGCTGTCCTACATCTATCAAAAATAGCTCACGATTGGTGGCACCATGGACTCATCACACAAGGTCACTAGAATATAACCACCTATAGTGAGTTCACTCAAAAACTCATTAATAGATTCGATCAAAAGCATCCCGAGTGGTATTTCAAGGAACTCACCCAACTTAGGCAACATGGAACGGTGGAAGAGTATGCCAATGAATTCCAAAGACTAGTTGTCATGGTTTCCGACCTATCCCAAAGAAGGCTTACCTATCTATTCATTGAAGGACTCAAGGAACCAATTAAGAACATAGTAAACCCATTGGAACCACAAACCGTGGGGGAGGCAATTCAAAGGGCCATGAAGGTGGAATCTAGTTCCCCAAAGGAAAAACCTAAGAACCCCTCGTTTAAGCAACAATCCAAGTAAGAACTACCAAGAAGAGATAATGAAGAAAGAGCATGCTACTTTTGTAATGAAACATGGAGAAAGGGACACCAATGCCGCAACAAGGAAGCGCTCAAACTAAGAGAAGAATTGATGAGGAAGAATAAATGTTTTAAATACAAAGAACCAAGGGGAGAGGACCACCAAAGCAAGAGAGGACAATTACATAAAATGGAAAGAGCATCGGATGAGATAAGAGAACCCCCTACCAAAAGGGATAGATGGGATAGAGAAGAACAAGAAACAAACTAGCTATTGTATGTAATTCTTTTGCTTTCAATATAAGCCAATAAGTCATTCCCTTGCAGGATAAGGTGTAAAATTATAACAAAATTATACAAGTAAAGACCTAAAGGTGTCCAAAAGGCCTGGGAATGGATTAGATGTAACAAAATGTTACAATCCTTTCCCGGGATAAGACCTGGAAGAGGTTAGATGTAACGAAATGTTACAATCTCTTTCCAGGGTTATAAAGCTGGATAGACCTAAGACTAAGGTGTCCAGAAGGCCTGGGAATGGATTAGATGTAACGAAAGGTTACAATCCCTTCCCGGGATAAGACCTGGGAGAGGTTAGATGTAACGAAATGTTACAATCTCTTTCCAGGGTTATAAGGTTGGATAAACCTAAGAGGCTAAGACTAAGGTGTCCAGAAGGCCTAGGAATGGATTAGATGTAACAAAATGTTACAATCCTTTCCCGGGATAAGACCTGGAAGAGGTTAGATGTAACGAAATGTTACAATCTCTTTCCAGGGTTATAAAGCTAGATAGACCTAAGAATAAGGTGTCCAAAAGGCCTGGGAATGGATTAGATGTAACGAAATGTTACAATCCTTTCCCAGGATAAGACAGGCATTCCAGACAAAGGGAATCAAGAGATTAAGAACCTTAAAGGAAGAAGACCCCGTGTTGCTGGAGGACAAGCAAAGACAAGCGGGGGAGACTTGCAATGTCCCCATCACAAAGATAAGTATATTTAATATATTTATATTTTAATGGATATACTTATTCAAATAGAGTAAACATTATAGAACCATTCTCATTTAAATTATATATATAAATGTAATTAACCTGTGTGTCGTTGGTGACAGATTAGAAGAAGAGGACCTAGAAGAAACGAAGATGTTTTTCTTGAGGACAAGCAAATTTGAGAGGGGAGGACTATCATGTCCCTGAAATCGTCCCATTTAGACAATAAAGAAGCATATCTAAAATTATTAACCACTTAATTATAATTGTTAAAAACAATATTATAATTATAAATAACGTTATAAAATATAAAATATAAAATGAATATTATATAAAATAATATTATAAAAACAAATATTAAATAAAATATAAAATATAACACTATAATTATCGAATACAAATTATACTAAATAATATAATAAATAATGTTAACCTAAATTATCAATGTAAAATTATAAAACATCAAACATTATAATAATAAGAGACATTTTGAAAAGTCACGACCTCGGCTCTATAATGGATATAAAATGGAAGACAAATTGACTTGGGAAGGAAGGAGAATAAACAAGTGAAAAAACTCAGAAGCCAAGCGATCACATCACGCAACCAGTAGAACACGTCCAAGAGAGCACAGGACGCACAAGAAGAAGGCAGGCCCTCTACAAGGTGAGGTCATTAACAGAAGACGCATTGCCCGATTCTACCCGTTGCTCTTGAGAGGTTCATTCGCACCACCCATGGCAGACATTGCAAGCCATAAGCACACCAACCGATAGAATACAATCATGAAACAACAAGGGAAGATATTCGAATATCAGTTATCACCATTATACTTATAACATACAATCAACGATTAAGGGAACATCACATTCGTCAAGATAGTTATGCGCAAGTCTGAGGAAGTATCTCAATTCAATGGAGACATGAAGATAATATAATATATATACTTCTAACGGGAATTCATAAAAGAGTCTTCCAAATTCGGTAGTCTTCAAGGGAATCGAAAGCATGTTTCTGGGAATTCAAAATCTGCAAATATTTGGGGGAAGCATGAATAAAGGTGGACATTTGATGTTCAATTAATCTTCAAGAAACACAAGAAGAAAAACGGGCATATCATTCTCATAACAAGAGAGCTCCAACACCAAATTGCATGAATATAAAGATGCAATTAGAAGTAGCAAATCAGTCAATCAAGATAACTAATTAACCAGCATAAGTCAAAAATAGCACTCTCAATAAATAGCTAGAATACAAGGTTGTATTCCGAAAACAGCAAACTAGAGAGGCCTAACTCCTTATTTGGTACAAAGGCATGAATTCGATTTATGCATTAGGGACAGCTCGATCTTAATATTTAAGTCAAAATTTATTATTCAAGTTTATTCTATTGATAATTTGGAAACTTGGTTCAATTGGATAATTATTGGTTGACAATTTGTGTCAACCCAATAAGGAGTAAATCGAAAAGTGAGTGATCCGGATATGGGGACATTACAACCATGCAATACAAATGAGATTTGTTATCAAAGTTCATAACCATACCAACAATGCCATCAATGTTGTCCCTCATGCTCAACTGTGTAGATGAAGTTGGGACAGCAATATGGTCAAAAGTAGATCCATCCCAACAGGATCCACGTCATACATAGGGGCCATCACACCCAAATCCCACATGCTAAAATGTTATTTGCTCTATTCAATGAAAATGTGATCACTATATTCCTCAAGATTGCGGCCTTTTGTGAATAAATTATTCTCCAACACCCAAGTACGAGCATCATGATAGTCACTCCCCTCCATAGGCTTAGTTTGAGGCTCCAGCCAAACACCACCTGTATCATCATCACTGAAATTAAATGTAGAACCATCTATCATCAGCTGATCTGAAGGCTCCATCATATCTACTCACAATATGCCCATCATTAGGTGTTGAACCATGAAGTGTACCATACTGAAATCCGATCTGATTACCTACTACAACATCTTTTCCCTGACTGAAAATTGCACCTTCAAATGAAGATTGCTCCTTGGGTGTGGCTGCAACAGATGACTAATTCTCTGATTTGTCAACCTCCATGCATATTGACTGATTTTTATCTTCCCCATGATCACCTGTAGGCTGCAAGTCACAAACAAGAGCTTCTTCTCCTTGCTCTAACCCTTATTCAAGGTTAACTTCTGATTTTTCTTCCATCATTCTTCTAAAGTACTTTACTAAGCCCACTTTTCTAGGTTTCAAGGTTACAACTAAACTCATGAAATCATTAAAGGAAACATGTGTTTCAAACCCATCAAGCATGCTTTGGTACTCTTCATAGAGTTGGATAGCCTCCTGTTCATAACTCCTCTTAATCAAATCTTCAACCTTATTGAAACCCATTGACATAACTCTAATTTTTTTTAAACTAAATCACCCAACAAGATGGAAAGAACTTGGGCTTTGATACCACTATAATGTCCCACCCCAGTTGGAACAAATCCTTTTGCGATTTTGCTCAATTTGACATATGAGACATTTTGTCAAACAACTAGAATGCATGGAAACAATACCACTATTTGGAGTTGCAAGTATGAAATATACCGGGCAATTTTTTCACTTTTTCACAACTAAATTCACCCATTAACGTTAGAGAAAACACAATCCAACTGAAGGGAACCCTTTCCTCTGATCAACCCAGATCCCAATGCGGGCAAGGTGAGAGCATACTTGAAAGGGGATCGTTAGCGCAACCGAGACTGCTGAAAGAGTAATGAAAGGAGATACAATCAACTCAACCACTTATTCAACGGGAGGACTGGAGATAGAAATTACATTGTTGAAAGTAACAATCAACTCAACCACTTATTCAACGAGAGGACTGGAAAGATAGAAATTACATTGTTGAAAGTAACAATCAACTCAACCACTTATTCAGCGGGAG
This sequence comes from Sequoiadendron giganteum, assembly GCA_007115665.2. Taxonomy (NCBI): domain Eukaryota; kingdom Viridiplantae; phylum Streptophyta; class Pinopsida; order Cupressales; family Cupressaceae; genus Sequoiadendron; species Sequoiadendron giganteum. The sequence goes on from CM021103.1 coordinate 428,398,085, forward strand.
GACTGGAAAGAGAAGTACAATGCTGAAAGTAAATATGCAACTCGACCACTTATTCAACGGGAGTGTATTGACGGCTCAGCCGATCAGCAATATGCAAATGCAATACAATATAGACTGAGCATGACCAGTCTCTTCCACAAAGTGGGGATACAAAATATAAAGTGCAGAAAGTAAAGAGTTGATCAGTACTACTGATTCAGCATTACAATGCAATGAACAATCTGCAAATACAATGAGATATAGATAACCAATGAACTCCAGAGTGTTAGGAAATGAACTCCAAACAAGTACTAGCTATTCAGCATATGAAATATAGTAAAAAGGGACTGAAATATCAGGTCTGATATAAAAATTGCAGCAATCAAAAATTCATACCAGCAAGCCCTCGAATCACCAAAATCCTCATAATTTCATCAAAACACCTCCGATTGATGTGAAATCAAGTGCAAAGGAAGCATAAGAGAAGGGCGACCAAGTACAAACTAAGATATAGCAGCAAGCAACCTCTGACATTTTATGCACACTTCCCAATGCAATGGCAGGCAAGGTACAACCTTCAAGAAAGGGTGACCAACAAGATAAAATCCAAATCACCTCTAAAAAATCTAAAAACTTGCAAGAAGGGGCGCCCTGTTGACGTGTTTTTTATGACAACACCAACACAAAATAAAATGTCCAACGGTCACTCTATTCCCTCTTGATCAAAGTATTCCGCATGCTAAAATTGCGTGAAAGTTCATGCGTTCAACTCCAAGGTTCCTTTTATTGCGAATAGCTCAGTTGGTTGATGTGAATATGCTGGGTATTCCAAGGGGACTTACATGATTTGCTCATTCAGAAGAAAATGATTCTCAAATTTCGGGAGATTTGTCGATGATGCTCAAGTTCTTAAACTAACCGAATAATACTGAATGTAAAAGGATGCAAGGATAGGAATTCTACAATCTATCTCTAAGGGTGGAATGCAAGGGCTAGTTTCAACAATCTTCAAACCAAAACTTTGTTTCGTCTCCCCTTCGGACAACTCTGACAAAGCTGGTGCAATCTTCAAAGGATGGATAGGATGTTCAAATTGAGATTTAACATGCGCACCCCTTCACAACGAAGCAAGTGGGCACACAAACCACAACCGAAGTTAGGTGCTGAGATTCCAGTTGACCACGCAAGGGCGGACTTACCATTAGCAAGCCCGCTAGTGGTATGGATACAGGAAGATATGCTCAAACCAACGTCACATTCCACAATTAACGCTACTTGCATAAAATAAAGTCTACTCTACTCTATCTACTTGAATTGGAAAGACGAACAAGCCTTGCTAGCTACTCACAATAGAAGATAAAACCACCAAACAATGATAAATCTTTATATTATGAGAGTGTTCACAACAACTTCTTACAAAGTCCTCAATGGGAAAACTTTCTTTCCTCCTCAATCTAGACTATGCAATCTATGCTATGCTACTTCTATTCTAACTTCTATCTTCTCTACTCTCTGATCTAACATCTACTTAGTTACAAATGAGGGGGGATGCCCCTTTTATAGTTGGCCCAGTCCAACAGTCGGCTTAGATTGAATTACAATAAAGGGCTCAGATCGAGCCACGCGTGCCCTAATTAGGGTTTTTGCCCTAAAAACTGCCATTGAGAGGAGTGGGCAATAGATGCACAGAATATTCTCCACTCCCCACTACGAGCAATTAATGCTCACTATCTTCTAGAAGATTCTCGTCCAAAAACGTGTTCCCACTGTTCTTCTCTGCCAATTCTGTTGCGTTAGGAGGAGGCAACAACACTTGGTTCAAATCCTCTTTGCAAAAGGTTCTTCTTCGTTAAGTCCTCCTGTTGCTTTCATTCCTGGATGCATTTCTCTCTCGTAACTTTCATGTTTCTTCAGCTTACTGCCTTGAGCGTATTTAGCTCCTTTTGCACCACGTTCTTAATGCCTTAGACAAATCTTCAATGCCTTTTCCTTTTCCGAAGTTGTAATGTTGTCCATCTTCATCACCTCCAGTCCTCATGCCTTGGCCTCGACGTTCATCCTGCAAAACAAAAGAAGAACATCAGAACATTTATAAAATCTCTTCACTTACCCAGTTTTCACGTTCTAATTGATTGATCCTTGGATCTGATAGAATTCATCACTTCCAGCAAATTTTCATAACTTCTCAGCAATTGGGTGCACGATGTTCATTTCATGAGGTCCTTTTCAAGGGCGCATCCACCACCTTGTGCTTGGAGTTTGTCTTAGAAAATACTTCATCTTGAGGACGTACTTGAATGCCTGATATTTGAGCTTCATTTCATCTTCAAATTCTTCATGCCTTAGACAAATTTCATCTCTACCCTGTGAGTGTATTTGACCTCTTGAGCTTTATTTTACCATGCCTTTAGAAAATTTATCCCTCAGAGCCCTAGGAAATTTGTTAAACGGGTGCTAGGCCGAAATATCCATCAAAACAACGCAAGCAAGGTGTGGAACAAATTTAAATCATCTCCCAGTGGAAAATGTTCAATACCCAGAAGAAATTTCCCCTCAGAAATCATCGTTTTCATGTGTATCCAAGATTCCAAACGAAGGGGTAAGTTTATTTTTTTATTATTTTTGAGAAAATAATAAAATTGCTAAGGTTCACCCACTTTTACTCTGACCGCCTTCCACACCTGCAATCTTCAATTTCCTGTCTTGGCACTTTTTTAGTTTTCCTGAAGAATTCTCCCTGTTCCCAGGTGCATTTGATCTTTGTCTCTGGAGATTTTAACAATACCTCCCTCCTTAGGCATATTTCTCATTTTACCTTAGAAAATCCCTTAGAAACTTTTTATTTAATTAACTTACCTTGGGCGCACCTCACAACACATGACTTTACCTTCACTTCCTTAGGCATTGCCCATGCCTTAGAATATTTATTAACACTTCCACCACCTTGGGCGCATTTCTTCTAGGCTGCTTCCACTCCCAAGCTTGGTGCATTTCATATGGGGTGTAGGAACTTTCATCTTACTTGAGGGCGCATTTGGAGATGGGTGAGAGAAACTCTATGCCTTAAACAATTTTTTATCACCACATCCTTGATAGCTGGGCGCATTTTGATGGAGGAGCTTCCATTTACTTGCCTTAGAAACTTTTATAAGTCACACACAAGCTGGGCGCATTTCAGCCTATGTGCTGCAATTTTCATAACTTATAATATTTCATAACACCTCCTCACTTCATCCTTGGCGCATTTAGATATGCAAGCTTTTACCTTCATACATAGAAAAATTTATCTTGATTCCCCCATCAAGGGCGCATTTAGGCAGGCATGCTTTCATTTTAAATGCCTTAGGCGTTTTCAACTCCCTCAACTTACCTTGGGCGCATTTCACATGTGCCACTTCCATTCAAGGGCGCATTTCATACTGTGAGAAGGAACTTTCATACTTAGAATATTTTCAACCCCATAGCCTTGCAAGTTTGGGCGCATTTCACTTGGGGTGAAGGAATTTGCTTATGCCTTGGGTGCATTTCTTATGTGGTAAGAGGAAATTTCATGTCTTGGGCGCATATGGAGGGATGAGGAGGATTTTTTAACACTTAGAACTTTTTTATCAAGCATCCTTCTTCTTGGGCGCATTCCACCCCATGAGGAGGAATTTCAATCAAGCTTGGGCGCATTTCTCCCATGCCACTTCCATTTTTCACACTTAGAATTTTCTTGATGCCAGCCTTCATTCTTGGGCGCATTTCACACTTCCTCCTGCCAGTTTTCAACTTGAAAAACCTCAACGTCCCAGCTACCTCTTGCCACTCTATTTTTAGCAAATTTGGAGAAGTGTGCCTTCCCATGCCTTTTCACCTGTTCTGAAACTGAAGTTGGCGTGATTATGCCTTCTGAGACCTTGCCACCTTGTTTATACTTGTCACCCATGCTGACATGCTATTTTTAGCATTCCTGCTATTTTTAGCAAACCCCAAAATTGCTTGACTTTTGTAGCTTCGTTTGACTTGAGATTTTCACCACGTGGTCCTCATCGCTTGGTGAACCTGTTCACACCTGCTTCTTGTGCTGACCTGCTATTTATAGCCCTGTTCTAAAGACGACTTACTATAAATAATAAGTGTTCGGATTGCGCCCAAATTTTACCAGTAGATTGCCTGAAGGATGCTGATCGCAGTGGGATACCTTCGTTTTCGAAGATTCTGGCTTTTTACCCTACTTTTTAGGCATCAAAGTTGGAAACCCTAATATGACTTGCATGTGCCTTGAACAGTCTCCATTTGACTTGATTTTCGTTGTATGTTGCTCTGCTCACTGAACTGAAGTGTCGGGTGGCTGTCGGAGTGAAACTGCTATTTATAGTAAGTGCCCGGAAAGTGGCCAATCTGATGTCGGATGAGTTTGCATGTCACAGTGCCCGTGGGATCTCAAGAAACCCAAAAAAACCCAGAAAACTGGTCAACATGCGGGCACTGGCTAAAAATAGCAAGTCCCTGAAAACTGCTCCATTCTGCTTGCATGTCATACCGTTGCGAAGCTCTCGGAAAACCCATAAGGAATATCCAGACATGCGTTGAAAAACTTTGCATGCAAACCCTAAAAATAGCCACAGAAGGCTATACCATTGAAAGTCACCATCTCAATTTGCATGTTATACCATCGCAAAGGTCTTGAAAAACCCAGATACATTCTCCAATCATGCCTTGGAAAATCATACGTTTAAACCTTGAAAATGGCTCCTAAAGCCTGAACTGCTAAAAATAGCAAGCTGTCTGAATCTGTTTAAATTTCACATGTGGGTGCTCTGAAGCTGCCTGAATGCGCTGAAGCAGTTAGAATCCCGAAATCCTGAGGAAAAGGCCTCCATATTAGGTACTTACTAAAAATAGTAAGTTGTCAGATTTCAGTAAGATTTCAGTGGGATCCTGTCTTGAGCCTTCTGACTGCAATGTTAAGCTCAAATGTCAACTTACCAACTTGATTTGATCTCAATCCATCCTAAAGAACAAAACCCTAATTTCTCAGACAACCAAAATTCCAAATTAGGTCAAATATGGAGACACCCCTGGAAGGACAGAAAGATCAAAGAGAGAGAGAGGCAAAACAACCCAAAAAACCAAAGCCAAAAGACCAGAAAGGAGCAAAAATTGGGGGTCCCCATTTGAATGGGGCGATGTGTGAAAAGGTCACAACACGCCCCAGGTAGACTTGAACAATAAGCCAATACCCAGAACCAACAAAAAATTGTACAAGGAGCTATGATCAAAAATGTGCTTCAGCCAAGCACCACACCAACATCACCAAAAACTGATAAATCTGCAAGAAACTCAACTACAATGTGCTCAATTTGTTCTCAAGGATTAAGAACAGCCAAATCTCAACTAGTTGCTATTTTTCAAGCAAGAAGTCAAGCCAAAGCTAGGAGGTATGCATTCTTGGAAGCAACTCACTAACCATTCCGGCAACATAACATTATTGTAGATATAAGATAATAAACTAAGAGCCCAATGCTCTTATTTATAACATTTCCTGCCCCAAATTCAAATTCAATCTCCCTCCAAATGGACGCCAAAACCAAACTCAAATTCACAATGCCCATTTGTGTCATTTGCATTTCATTTCTCCAAGTCGTCCTCCTCCAAGAAGTATTATACTTTATTAAAATGTCAATAAAGTATATTATGGCGTCCAAAATAATAATAAAGTGAAACATAAATATAATTGACCACTTATTTCTCCAAGGTGTCCAAACATGCCTTTTAAATATTTCACTTAAAATAATATTCTCATCAAATATCAAACTTGCCGAAATAATCACCTCAAATGCTGGAGACCAACTGACTATACTGTGCAGCCCGAAATAGCCATAATACCAAGTTGTTGAAAGTTTGAAACACTACCAAAAATAGCACCAAGGGTGTTGGAGACCAAACTGCTCCAATTGACCTACTAGATATAACCACTGAATTGAACTGTAGAAATCCTGCTAAAAATAGCACTGCTAATAATAGAACTTACTAAAAACAGCATACTGCTAAAAATAGTAAGTTGTTCCAAACTCATTTTAACCACAATCCGAGCAGTTGTCGTACTTACTAAAAATAGTAAGTCCGGAAAAGTTCTCTGATTCAGTTGCATGTCACACCGTCGCGAAGCTCTCTAAAAATCCAAAAGGAATCCACAATCCGAACTGTAAAAATCCAACATGCAACCGTTGTAACTTACTAAAAATAGTAAGTTCATAGAAGTTCTCTGATTCAGTTGCATATCACACCGTCGCAAAGCTCTCTGAAAACCCAGAAGGAATCCAGAATCTAAACTGTAAAAATCCAACATGCAACCGTCTAACGTACTAAAAATAGTAAGTTCGGAAAAGTTCTTTGATTCAGTTGCATGTCATACCACTATGAAGCTCTCTGAAAACCCAGTAAGAATCCCGCGACCAATCTGCAAAACTTCAACATGCGAACCCCTAAATCCACAAAAGAAACCTCCAAGCAGTTGGAAACCCTAATTCTGCCTCTGACTAGCCTACGAGCATCCGAGAATAGGCTAACAGTCACTGGAAAGTGTAGTGCTAAAAATGGGGACATTACAAAGTATATCATGCAAGTAAATTCACCAAATTATCCAAGATTATTTCACAGAAGATAACTACCCCAAACGTTGCAATTCTTCAATAAAGCATTCATCCATACAACAATAAATATATATACTAACAACAACAATATAATCTCTATTCATCAAAAATATTATAACATTGCAATCACGCTACTGAGATAACAGATCTAAGCATCTAAATACCACTTTGCTGACTTATATTGATTTCCTGTATGTTGCTACGTCTGGTATAAAGGCACCATGGTTGTAGAAGAGAAATGGCGGTTGTTGTGGATGACTTCACCCTTAGAAAGAAGTGCCCAACACTCACAATCACGCCTGCAAGGAAACCACGGCCAACAAAGAAATATGTGACTATAACAAAGGAACCCGCACCCTACAATAACTTCCACGGCCAGGCAAAACTCCCACGACTCAAACAAATAGCCCCATGCCTCCACAATGTATGGTAATTAGCTCCCACTATGGAGGTTAAATGCTACGCAAGTATAGTAGCTGCCATAATCTCTGAAATTCCCACGCCAATCCAGGTATGAAATAAATACCCACACTAGTCCAACAATAAAGACCCTCTTCAAACCCTACACCCAAGCCAGAAAGAGTTCTTCACATCACCAACAATATAAATGTCTTCATGTCCATCGACCAGCAGTATAAATGAACCTGTGCAAACGTCCAACACTAAGGATAAACCCTCAAACTGATATGAAGAAATAATAATATGATATTTGAAGCCCTTAAGAACCGATCAAACAACCTTTGCAACACAAGCACAACCCTTGAATGGAGTTATCCGTGAGCAGCCTTGGGAGATCTTTCACTCCTGTAGCATGCTATTCCTCATGAAGGTTTTCATCCTCAAGAAGCCATGGTTTTTCATACTTTCCAGTCCAACCAACGAACCTTTATCAATTTTCTCCAAAACATGAATATGCAAATGAGCTCACAAAAGGGCTTTTATATTTCCCTCCAATTCCCACACCCAAGTTGGCAATTTAAAATTATTTTATTTAATTTATTTCCCGCCTTATATCACCTTTAAGTTGGTGCCACTTTATGAAATAAAATACTTTTAAAAAGACCCCTAATATCACCCTTATCATAAAATCATTAAATATATAAATAACACATAAAGTTAAATATATTAATTTAACTTTATTATTAACGTTATTTAAACTTAATACACATGACCAAGATAAATGCCAAAATAACTCCATGGTAAGAAACCGAACTTTCCTAATATACAAAATACCGTCGATTGACCCAGACACTGACCCCCTGTGACTTACTAAAAATAGTAAGTATGGACAAATAAATAGTAAGTATGGACAAAGTGTCCAAATCAAGCTTCGGAAGGTACACAACAATAACCCTAGAAACACTTAGCTAGAAAAGACCAATTGAGCACAAATGGTTGACTGTCCAATCACAAACACTCTCAGAGAGGCCTCCTGACCATCATGTTAGTCCACAGGAACCAAGTGATAGACTAACCTCAACAACTGATGACTGCCTAGGAAAAGGGGCCATTAAACACCCAAACTCCATCTAGAGCATCATTATAAAGAAAAATATCTAATGCATACCCCTAGGAAAATATTGACAAACAAATATTCAAAACCAATGACGAACCATACTTTCAACTCCTACCAAATCCCTTAGAACAAGTACAAATCTTCTTCCTAAAAATCTTGTTGAAAATTGGGAATGGAGAAAAATATTTTATTCTAGGAGCAAAGTTGGAAAGGGCAATCCATCCTTCAATGCCAAGAGATTAATGAACTATAAATATTCTCCAATCCAAAGTTCTCCAACATATCATAAATTAGTTCCATCCAAGTTTTGCCAAATCAGCCGGCTGCCATTGGCATGTGGGAAAATTCCAAAATCAAGAAACAAGAAGCCTATCCAAAAACAGCAACTATTGAGCATGCTGACCACTGCCAATTTCCCAATCAAATCAACCAGATGAACTGATCTCACCACATAATCCTCATGGAGAACATACTAAGTCCCCTGCTTTTCAGGTTCTCAACAAAGATATCCAAACAACTTTAATGAAATGGAATCAATTACGAGCAGTTCCAATATGGCCAAAAATCAAAGAATTCTTCTCCTTAGTAGTCTACAACTTCACAACAATCTCCCGAGTCCCTGACCACTGACAATCTATAAATCGTATTTAAATCAAGTTGAACATATGCCCCAATTGTGAAGAAGAAGAAGAAGAAGAAACTGTCTAGAACCTGTTTTCTTCAATGCCCTCTGTTAGAGAAATTCAAGGGAAAACAGCCCACCGATCAACATATTAACTATAATCTTGCTAAACCCTACAAAGTTCATAGTTTGATGGAAGGGTATAAAAATAAGCATGAGTTACATACAACAAAGGTATAGGAAATCCACGAGATTTATATTGTAGTTCTTGTGATGGGAACAAAATGCTGGTACACTTTCTAAAATAAAAAGTCAAAGGTTGTCCATTGTGCAAACAAATCAATCTTCAGATCTGAAATACAAGTTGTTACCCCCAGTTTTTGCAAATAGGGGTAACACCTCCAATTGTTCCATTTTGGGCAATCGAAGATCGTTTATAACTTTGGAGTCTAACATTTTTCAAACTAGGTACTTAGTACTGTTTGGGTACATGGCTTCATCATGTATATGCTCTCTAGACAAGATCATATTTTCATTCGTCTTCACAATTAAATCATCCTAATGGGACCCTGGTTTAGAGAAGAGTGTGTGACATAAATTGTGCTAGATAAATTTTATCCAGCAATGGTTAGTCTTCAGTATACAGTGTTTATTGACTCCATTACCCAATGGATAAGACACTGGACCAACATTCTACTTCAACATTTGATTTTCATGTATCATCAAGTGACCAAGGGCTCTTATCGTTACATAAAGCTGGTCATGTCTATGGAAGTCTTATAATGTACTTGATATAATTAAAAGTTTCCACTATAAGTTATTTTTGTTTTTTTATATAATTAGATTTATTTAATTCTTCTTAGAGTTTTAGAGTTAAATAAGTTATAAAAGTGTGCAAAGAAATTTTATTTAGAGGCTAAAGACTTGCAAAAATTGTAATCTATAATTGAGGTTGTGATAAGAGAAACTGGTGGAAAAAATTCATGCAATATTCTCCTTGTACAATGTTAAGCATAAGTGAATTGAGGTTAGGTGTTTTAGGTTCTAAAAAGAAACTTTAGCATGATAATTCACACACAAGTTATTCATTAGTTTTACAGAAGACAAAAGTCTCAACAACAGCTGCTAACTTTTCGAAGTTTCTGTCCAAATACCAATAAAGTCTTCTCTTGGATTACACAAATTTGTAATTTTCCCATTAATGGCAATGGAATGTAATTTCTGGCATGATGGATTCCCGTGTTGCTCATGAATGGGTGTGCTATTTTCCTTATTTTAAAATTGGATTCCATCTTGTTGAATGGAATTTAACTATACCCAATCAATCTTACTCTGTTGAATGTCAATTTTCTCTCTTCCATACTTCTTGATGCCAGGTGTTTGAAAGGCAGATCTTTGTCTTACCTGCATGTTCCCAAATCTGGTGAAACATTGTGTTCATGTGAGATTTCAGCTGGCTTATTATGTAAATCACCCACCCATCTCCATTGCCATTAGAAAGCAGGCGCTTCTGTTTCACTTTCTCTTTCCTCTTTTCTGAGTAACTTGGGCGTTCTTCTACATATCCAATCCACATAGAGCTTCTCTTTTTCTGCCCTTCTTTCTTATTCCTTTTGTATTATCTAGTAAAAAGTACACAAAAATACAAAAACCCTTCACGCAAGGGAGTTGCCCCTCTCAAATGCAGAGAGAAGTCACTTATTCAAGGTGATATTCACATGTCTACAATAGAATTTGTCATTGTAAAACTAAAGTCAAGTAAAGGTCATATGAGTGTGGCCCACTCTATCCAACACTTCAAATCTAAAGATTTTTCAAGGAGGCATTTACTTCTTTTGAGAGTTGAATCATAACTATTGGCATGATGTCCATTCTCTTCATCAGTTCACCAGTCAAAAGCATTTTAATTAAATCTCACAGGCTACTCAAGTGTTTCACCACTTTGCTCTTCTCCAATTCTTTCTCTTCCCAACTTGCAACAACCATTGGTGCTTGAGACTAATGTTTCCCAATATGCCATAGACGCAGTACTTAATCAGGGAGAACGTCTATTGGCATATCATTCTGAAGCATTGTCATCAGCCAAGCTTTGTTTCATCACAATTGCTAAAGAATTATATGCCTTGATCCAAGCCCTCATGTAGAGGTTTCATTATATTCTTGAAGCAATAGTAATTTAGAATACTAATCACCAATGCCTTCAGTTTCTGAAATCTTAGACTGAGATTCAAGCATCGTCATTTAAAGTGGACATCTTAAGATGGTTTCATTTGGTGGTAAAATTAAGAGGGGTGTAACCAACAAAGTGGCAGATCTTCTTAGTCGTCTTCCTTCTAAGGTACTTAGCATTTTGGATACACGATATGCAGCATATGATGAGTGGAAATCTCTCTACTCCCTAGATACTTAATTTGGCTCAATTGTTCAAATTTTTACAACATTCAACAATGGTGAATCAGACATCTCTCCTTGACTACAGTTTTTCTGTATGGGTTGTTGTATAAGAACACTCAATTTTGTGTTCCCTCAGGCCCTTCTTGCCAAATTTTGCTAAAGGAAGCTCGTTCATCTTCCTATGGTGATCATTTTAGTGTCCAAAAGAACATGCAGCACCTTCAAGGGTATTGTTATTAGCCTTCTGTACAGAAGCAAGTTGAGGAATACATCTGTCAGTGCTCTCTTTGCAATTAGTCTAGGCCTTCTAATCAAAAGCAATGTCTTCCTAACCATGGGAATCCATTTTTATGGACTTCATTTATGATTTTTCCCAACACTTAGTGACAACATAACTGTGTATTGGTGGTTGTATACCAGTTTTTCAAAATGACTTGTCTTTATGCCATCCTCCAAGACCATTGATGCTCCACAAGCTGCAGACTTGTTCTTCAAGCATGTTAGAATTTTTTCAGATCACTCCTCACTGTGTGTCACACTTCTTGCATCTCCTAAAAGCTTCTGGGTTGTCGGTTGCACTTCTCTACTTCCTTTCATCCGCAGACAAATAAGAGTAGTGAGGTTGTAAATTGCACTTTATCACATGATCTTTAGATTTCTCAAACTCATTTGCATGTTATTCAATATAGCTACAAACAAGCTACTCGTGTTTCTACAAAGCATACCCCTTCCAAATCCTGTTATGGCTTCCAACCTTTGGCATCTTCTAAACTTCTAAGTTCTGATTGCTCTTACAGCTCTAGATACATCCCACCAACAAAGGAGCAAGACAAAGCTTCGACCATTGTGCAAAATTTGACCAAGTTCCACACAAAAATTTAGAACATTCTTCAGCAAACGTAGGCAAAGTTCAAGGCACTTAATAACTGACATCAAATTTCACATACCTTTCAAGTTGGTGATCATGTTTGGATCAATTGGATAAACAAAGGTTAGACAACAAGCATTACACGTTGAAGCCCATAAATATAGACCTGACACCATTTGCCAAGCAATCGGATCCAATGCCTTTCAACTTGACCTTTCAGATCTGCTTGGCATCCACAAAATCATCAATGTGAGAAAGTTCAAATCGTACAAGCTATCTCGCTTATAGGAGGAGATTTCTATCATTCATCCTAGGACTACCATTCCCAATTTCCAAGAACCATTGACCAAAGATATTTTGCTTGAAGTTCAGACCCGCACCAATTGCAAAAACAGAACAACTGTATACCATGTCAGCCAAAAAGGAACTATGCCAAATCAAACCAAATGGTTCTTTGAGTCAGCTTTCCCAAAGAAGTTCCCAAATCTCATGTACAAATTGGAGTCAATTTCCTCAAAGCAAGTAGGAAATTATGAGAGCATACCTTGTATTTACAAAGTAAACTATATTCCACATGCAAGTGTGCTAATAAAAAGAAAATAAAAGTAAGACAGTTGTATAAATAACTGACAGCTAGAACAATTGTAAAAGACAGATAGCAATGAATTAAAAAATAAAAAGAGAGATGGCGGTAAAGTGTAGAAAGCATTGAACTAAAAAAATGGATAGCAGGAAAAGTGAACATAATAATCAAATTAAATTAAGCACATTGAATCTCTTAACTTACTCCTAAGAATTACCTTGTCTATTTCAACATTCTGTTTGCTTTAATTAGAAAATACATTGCCCATCTAATCAACTAATTGAAGCTTAATTCAAAATCAGCTCCCTCTATTCTGCCCTAACCTGAAAAAGAATTCATTCTTTAGTTACCAAATTATAACTCACTTTTCACAATCCATAATTGAGCTTTTCAATGCCTTATAGATAGTTTGACCTTCAAGAGTTCAAAAGAATGTGAATAGGCTGTAATGTAAAATTCTGATTTTACAAATCTTAAGAATGTGCAATCTTACAAACCTGAAGAATTTTGAATACATTCCAATATAAGTGCTTGAGCTTCAAGAGTTCAAAAGAATGCGTATAGGCTGTGGTGTAAGATTATGGTTTTACAAATCTTAAGATTTTCAAATATATTCCAAGACAAGTGCTTGATCTTTAAGAGTTCAAAAGAACATACATAGGCTGTCATGTAAGATTATAGTTTCACAAATCTTTAAGAATTTTGAATGCATTCCGAGATAAGTGATTGACGTTCGAGTATAGGTTGTGTTGTGCGTTTATGGATATAGAGATCTTAAGAATAAAGTACAAACTCAATTTTTAAATAGTAGTACACCTTTAAAGCTCAAAATAATATGAATAGGTAGTTTGTGTAATGTAGTACAAGATTATCTTTTATTGCATTTGAAGATAAAGCTTGACCTTCAAAACTTCAAAATAATGTATATGGATTGTGGTGTAAAATTATGATTTTATGAATTTTAAGAATGTGGTCCAAGCTTATCCTAAACCTTATTAAAGATAATTTGGAATCCATTTATTTTTAAATGATTGCATCAATTACTAATGAATTTAGAGAAGCTGCAATTTGATAAAAGAATTAAATTAGGGAAACGGCCACTGCATTGCTTCAAGGGACGTACTTCGTCTGGAGTTCAGTTGCCACACAAACTACACAATTTCAAAATAGCCACCCATTCAGGATTCAGGAAAGAAGGGAAGAAAACCCACCATTCTCACCAATATAAGTGACAGCTCCAGGGTCTGGTCTGGGCACTGAATAGCGCTCAAACACGTGTGCCTTTATTCCCCTCTCCTGCAATCCCAGGGCCAAGGCTAAACCTGCAAGCCCGCCGCCCACAATGCATATATCCACATTCATACACTCCTCTGCTCTCTCCATGATTTTCCTTCACAGAAACCAACATGCACAAAACGTGTGTGTCTCGTCTAATACAATAGTATATATATACAGCGTGTATATATCTTATTTGATCTTTCTGGTCCCGTTTTCAGTGATGTTAATTTTAATCGTCAGCAGGGGTACTTCCGTATTTGGTGACTCGGCTCACGTGGTTCTCCCCCCCAGCCTCATTAAATAAACTGGAGACAGGAAAATCCAAACTGTGCGTAATGAACTTGGCTGTCAACGTATTCGCTTGTCTTTTTAATTAACTTCAACTTGAGAGTATTTAATTTTATTTTATAAATTAGTCTGGATATTTTAATTTAAAAAGTTTTGAGAGATTAGTGTTGAATTTTTAATACAAATCTATTTCAGATTTCTCTTATCCACAATTTTATTAAATTATTTATTTCATATATATAACATAGATATTAGTATTTTCAAAGTTTTATGAAAAATAAATTATTATTTCATTAAATTTGATATCTTATTTAATTTTATTTTTTTAGATATATAACATTTCTAATTATTTTATTTTTAAAGAGATTTTGTAAATTATTTTATTGATGTTTTCAACATACAAGATTTATAATTTCAATTGTTAGAAATTTTTCTTTAAAATTAATTGGAAGATCTAAATTTTTTTATACACTTTAAAATCATGATGAAAAAATAAAATATTTCAATTTAAACACTAACTTGTAATGTAATAAATTAAACAAAGAAAACTTAATTTAATTATACTATCATTTTACTCTTAAAATAAAAGAGGGGTAAAAACTTTATTAAACCAAGGAAAAATACAAAGCAAGGCCGTTACATAGCCCTATCAAGTTCCACCAAGTGGTCCAACTATTGAGACAAATCAAGGGGTAATTGACCCCGATCCAGCACAGTCCAGTCCTGAATATGATTAGAGGTCCATTTAGCCAAACCATCTGCAACACCATTCCACTCCCTAGGAATATGAGTGAAAGTAGCAACCTCCGGAGAAGAACAAAGGTTGAGAATCTCTTCCACAATCAAAGCCAACTACCAACTAACATCATCTAAATTTCGCCTATTCAACAGGGTCACCACAACCTGCGAGTTAGACTCACAAATGATCTTACGCCACCCTAATTGGCTTCCACGCTCCACCGCCAATAAAATCGCTTGAGCCTCCATTAAATTATTAGAATAAACACCCTTATACACCGAGAAAATAAACTGAACATCTCTGAAGCTATCCCGACCAACACCACCAATACCAGCATGACCAGGGTTTCCACGAGAAGAGCCATCTGTGTTAAGTTTGAGGATCCCCTGAGGAGGAGGGGACCATCTTCCCTCCCTATTCACCTTCGGAGTAGGATGTCTACATCTGTTGCGCATGAGTTGTTGTTGCAGAGGAGGAAGATGAAGATGTTTAAAACAATCAACATCACAAGGGGCCACCGAAATAGACAAATCACACTTAGCAGCAATAGTTTCTCCCAAAGAATGCAGAATTTTCTGCCACAGGCGAGGGGTCGCCAACAACACATCCTAAAAAATCTGATGATTCCTCTTTAGCCAAAGATTCCATATAATGAAGGATGGGCCAATCCCCCAAGCAACTTGAAGAAAGGAAGTAGAAACAGGGGCCCTGCCCCAGTGGTCCATAAACTCAGCTAACGAGAAAACATGCCAACAGGGTGTATTCCACACCCTCCACCAAAAGTGCCAAATCTCCCTAGCATAAGGGCATTGGAAGAAAAGATGAGAGACACTTTCTTCATAATCACAACACAACACACATCTTGAGGGGCCTTAGAACCCACGCTTGCAAAGATTATCCCAAGTGAGACACCTGTTCTGAGTCACTAACCACATGAACAAATTGCACTTAGGCCAAGACAACTTGTGCCAGACTTGCTTCCACCAAGGGACCTCCATATCGCCAAACAATTGCCTACTCAACTGCTTATATCCAACAGACACAGAGTACTTCCCAGACATACCCACGCCATCCCAAGCCAAAATATCTGGGCCCTGCAAAGAATTACAAGCAAGGGAGCTCAAAAGCTGAGTAAGCTCCCACCTACTCCCCTCAAACCCCCCAGGAGGCCATTCAGCAGGGAGCTTCCAACGAAAGGTAACAGCAGAACCACAACGCTCAGCGGTCTTGTAATGCACAATGGTGTCCTAGCCAGCAGCAGTAAAAACATCACAAAGGGGCTGAAGATGAGGATAAATAAAGAGAAGGGGTGGGTGGCCATCCCACGCATCAAACCAAAAAAGACCCTGTGATCCCGAGTGACAGATCCAGAAAAGAGCCCGCTTAATCAACTGAGCCCCCACTTTTAGAGTGTGTCAAATCATAGAACCACTCCCCTCTAGAGGATAGCGAGGGACCTCAAAGGAAGCAACACCTCTAAGATACTTATGGTTGAGAATTTGAGCCCATAACTAGTGCTGATTAGTGCACCACCTCCAATAAATCTTAGCAGCAAGAACTTTCCCATTCAAAATGGCAGAGCATAAGCCAAGACCCCCCTCCTGCTTCGGGCGACACATAGAATCCCAATTTACAAGGCTCCACTTAGAAGACATCAAGTTGCCACTCCAAAGGAATTGACGAGAGAGAGCATCAAATTTCCTCAGGAAATACATAGGGGCCGAATGGACAAAACACCTGTAGATGGGGAGGGCCTGGATAACAGACTTAAGGAGAGTAACTCTAGCAATTGTAGACAACCACCGATGAGTCCAATGAGTCACCTTCTTCCTCAGCTTATCAAGCACCAACTTCCAGGAGGACCGGGGTTGCCTGCCAACAGCAAGAGGAATCCCCAAGTAGACAAAGGGAAGAGACCCAATCTAAAAGCGCAAAATTCCAGCAATCCTTTGCTAGATAGCTTGGGGAGTATTAAAGAAGAAAATAGAGGACTTATGCTCATTGACTTTCTGACTCGAAGCAGCAAGGTAGATATCCAAGGCTTGCCTGAAGGCTTGAGCTTCACAAATATGAGCCAACCCCATAAGGGAGGTATCATCCACAAACTGGAGATGAGAAAGCACTGGAAGACCCATCCCCCACTGCCACCCATGAATCAAACCTTGAGAGACCCAAAATTTGAGGAAACGCTCCAGCCCCTCCACCAAAATAATAAACAAATAAGGAGAGAGCGGATCCCCCTAACGAAGGCACCTCGAAGCACCAAATAGCTCTGAAGGTTCACTATTCACAATAACCAAAAAGGAGGAAGAAGTCACACAGCTCATAGTCCAACTCACCCAATCTGGAGAAAACCCAAAGGCCAACAGGATCTTCTGAAGAAATCTCCATTTAACTCTATCATAACTTTAGCCATATCCAGCTTAATGAACATAGACCTATCCTTAGAGATTGCCATGGAATGAATGACCTTAGAGGCAACCACCACTCCATCCAAAATTTGACGACCCTCCATAAAGCCTCCTTGCTCCTCAGAAATAACAATAGACAAACAATATTTAAGCCTCTCCGCAATCAACTTCATAACAATCTTATACACCACATTGCAGAGCACAATAGGTCTAAAAAAATCAAGTCGATCAACCCCTTCCTTCTTAGGGATAAGAACCAAAAAAGTAGCATTCAGGGCACGAAGCATCTGCTTGTTATGAAGAGACTCACAAACCACCTCCAGCAAATCGATCTTCACAATATCCCAAAACTCTTGGAAGAATTCAACAGGAAAACCATCAGGGCCAAGAGCTTTCCCCTTATTCATCCCAAACACAACCTCCTCCACTTCAAACAAAGTAATCGGGTGAATCAGAGATGCGTTCAAGTCATTAGAGATCAAAGAAGGAATACAGGAAAGGACCAAATCCTCATCAGCCTTGGCAGGAGGTGAATCCTCGATAAACAGAGCAGAGTAGAACTAATGGGCCTCTTTGGATAGAGCCTGCTATGAAGATATAGAAGAGCCCTCATGATTGACAAGAGAAAGGATATGACACTTATTCCGACAAGCCTGCACAGAGTGATGAAAGAAAGCAGTATTCCTGTCACCCGCTTGAAGCCAATCAACCCGAGACTTTTGTTTCCAAAATATTTCTTCACGAAGGTCCCACTCCTCCACCACTTTCAATGCCTGGGACTCAACATGCCCTAGAGCCTCAGAAAATCCCAGATCCCTAATCGGGCGAGTGATAATAGCAAGACTCTCCTGCGCTTCCCTTTTTTTTTCCCATAAATTGCCAAAACACACTCTATTCCAACGCTTAAGATGAAACTTGACATACTGCAGCTTCTTGGCGAAAGAATACATAACAGTACCATACGCAGGAGCTCCATCCCTCCACCACTGAGCGACAAGATTATATAAGGAAGGATCACGCAGCCACATAATCTAAAATTTGAAAGGAGGGTTCTTAGAATTAGGGAGGGCAGAGGCTAAAAACTTAATTGGCCAGTGATCCAAGCCACGCCAATCTAGGATCTCAGAGCAGGTGACCAACCTGCTCCCAACCCAAAAACAAGATACCAAAAATTTGTCCAGCCGCTCAGAAATCGCAGTTGGCCCTCTCCACCTATTATTCCAAGTAAAAATGCCATTGGAGGGTTTGATATCAACAAGCACAAGAGAATCCACATTAGCACGAAACAGATTAGAAGTAGGAACCAGTCTCGGAAGCCCCCCTCTTTTTTCCTCTAAACACAACACAAAATTGAAATCTCCAGCTAGGATCCAAGGCAAATAAGGAGCACAAGACCTAACATACCTGATATGGGCCCAAAGCTGGATTTTACCGTGAATATCAATCGAAGCATAAACATTACTCACCAAAATAGTCTCCCCAGATTCCAGGATAGAAGCCACCACTGAAATAGAGGAATGGCTAGAGATCCACCAATGAGGAACAACCTTATGAGGATCCCAAAAAAGAGACAAATCTCTAGAAGTTCCCCTAGACCCAATACACTGGCACTGACCAGACCCCCAAATACAAGGAGAGAGCTAAAGCATGAGATCCAGTTGAAGCTTAGTCTCCTAAACACATAAAATATATGGAGAATGTATCCCACTAAGATCCTGAATAGCCTTTTGACAAGGGGCGCTATTTAAACCCCTAGCATTCCATGATAGAATAATCATGAGGAAGGTTTGACAAAGTGGGCCTCAATGGTCTTAACCGACCCTGATTCCACCAACAAATCCCCAGTAAATTTGAGCTTGTCTGCATCCTTCTTTCGACCAACTTTAGAGGAGTTCTCAAAATGTCCCTTTTTGAGGGGGTGTTGCTGCACCCCAAGACCAATAGCCGAGCCCCTGCCTTTACCTGCAGACAACACCTCCTTAGCCAAATCCACTAAAACAATACCATCATGTAGACCAATAGTAGCATCAGGGAGCCCAACACCCCCTTGTTCCAACAGTGGAGAGTTATCCTTAACAACAATTGCTTGCTCTAGCCCGGTGTCCATACCCGTGGCCCTAGACAAGATCTCACCCGGGATCCCCTCCTCTAAGGTCTGACTATCCAAGACCTCAAAACGGTTGAAACTCTAGTCACTCTGTCTATCTTTATAGGGTCGCTTTTGACCCCTCCCCTTAGCTTTCAACTTGACAGGAATAAAGCCATCATTAGACCCCCCCTCAGTCATAGGCGCCTTGCCCTTATCTCCCTTTTTAACTGAAGGCCCCGAAGGAGGAGAAGAAACTCCCACTGATCGGGAGACCCTTGGGCACTGGCGTTGAAGGTGGCCATACTCATGACAAAAACGACATCGAAAAGGGAGGGATTCATAATCTAACTACTGAATCCATGAGGCAGAGCCAATACAAATTTCCAAAGAATCTGGCAATGGATTATTTAAGTCAATTTCAACACAAATGAGAGCAAATGAAAATACCTTTTTATCCAAAGTATTATGAGCAATGGCAGACAACTTCCCCAATAATGCAGCAATCCAATGCAAAATATCTTCTCTCTAGAACTCCAACGACAGCCATGGCAAGCGGACCCACACAGGAACCCGGGAAGGCAAATCCTTTGCCGCATTGAAACCTCCATGCCAAGGTTTCATGAACAACTCCACATGATTGTAAAAGTACGACCCTCCCTCGAAAACACGATTGCGATCCGACATGCAAGAAAAATCAACCATAAAAAAACCATTCCTAGTCACCAGAATATCAAAGTCGCCTTCAACTTGCCATGATCTACGAATCCAAGACTCCAAAGTCGAGAGGGGGACACGAATACCCAGAAATTTACAAATCGGCACATGTTGGCTCCAATAAGAAAAGTCCTCTTGCACAGATTTCTGAGAGATAACCAGAACTAGGCGATCATGACTTCGCGGCAGACACCCATTCACCTTTTCAAGTTTAGAGCTCTCGCCCACAAATGAGGAATCCATTGATGGAGCATGCACGCCTGCAGAGAGACCCAGAGACGGCTTCATGCCTGAGATCATCAAGCTCTTGGAGACCCCAACCATACCACTGCATTCAAAACCCACCGCACCAACCACCACCCCTCACACACCCCAAACACCACACCCCACACCACCAACGACACCCTCCACAACACCCCACAAACCCCACACCACAGGCCCCACCCACAAACACTGCAGCCCCCACGAACACCACACCACAACCACCACTCACACACCCAACTACTCCTGCGCACTCCACACCATAGCCACCACCCACACCCACCACAACAGTCACACACCACAGCAGGCCGAGAGAGAGATGGGCCAGCACCCGCGTAGGAGAGCCAAACAAACATAATTGAGCCACTATCATTTTATTCTTGGAAACTCTACATTTTTGACATTTTTTGCCTATTTTTTTACATTAGAGTAAAAGTGGATTTTTGAAATGGCCCAAACCCTTGTACAAGTGGAACATTAGACCATAGGAGGTCCCAACCACAAAGCAAATAAGAAACAAGATTTCATGAGAAATGGATTACCACAACATTAACCAATAGCAAAACCCAAACCTAACAGCATAATTACAACATAATGGTAGCAAAGAGAATTAACTAGAGGACATAAATTTCAAGTTGTTTATTGCATTTAATTCCTATTTGAAAACCTAGTTTTTCCTAGGTGACCTTGCTATCCACATTAATAACCTCTTTATCATTGAAATTTATTTTGGATCTTATCTTTTTACTTGGATCTCACCATCCCTTTAATATTTTCTCTTGACCATGCAATCATGTAGCATGGTGATGCTAGTTATAAATTTCTTGATGTAGTCTTATTGAACTACACAACATTATCTAGGTAAGAAAATAATACCTCTTGTTTCCTCTATATATGCTTCATTCTATTTTTGAGGTCAATGATGTCTTCAAGCATGAAGATGGAATTTTTTATGTTTTCCCATTACTTCTCGAAGAATTTGATACTAATGTGAACTTTAGGTTATTCTCCTTTTATCTATTTGTGAATGGCTGAGATCCTTTCCTTTAATCTTTCATTTTCATTCTTGAACCATTTTAGGATGTTGTGGTGCAAACCAAAATTACCCTCCAAGTCCATGAATTCGGCTACTAGACCTTCACAATTGCTACAAATAATTTTATCCTTTTGTTCATGTTCAATATTGTTCTACTCATATTTTTTAAAGTGGCATTATTGGGTTCAACTTCAAGGAAAATAAAACATGCTCTAGGGTATCCCACTTCCACCAAGGATTTACCCTTGTGCTTGTTAAAGGGTTCATTGGTACAAAAGATAGGAGCATCCATAGGAATAAGGTGAGAAGGTTTGGGGTGGATACAAGGTGACCACCAAAAGTGGTGAACATTTAAAGTTTAGAGTTCAAGCATTTGATAGCAGGAATTTAAATTTTAACGACATGAGGCTAAAGGATGAATGTTGGGGAGGGATTAGTAGAAGCATGGTTGGGGCTTCACTTTCTCAATGATTTGGACATGATACATGGGTTTAGTTGGGGCAATTTTTACTTTTTCTACTTCAAAAAGTTTGTAAATAAGGTTTTGATGAAGGGGAAGGTCAACCTTGTAAAGTAGAACATCATGCACAATTTTTTCAAGAAACATGAGGAGGTAAAAATGGAAGCTAATAAGACTCTTATGCCTTAAATAATTAAGGGAAAATGGTATGAAAATATACATTTGTAATGACCCTCAATGGGAAGTTATTATATCAAGGTAATGCATACTTCATCATGTAACTTGAAGGGAGAGCCTCACAAAGATAGACAACATAGAATTTCACTAGTTTCTCCTTACCTTTGAGAAAAGTATCTATATGTTCTTTATTCTTAAATTTGTTGGCTTTGTACATGTTTAATCCCTCCATGGAGATTCTAATGGTAGCAGTAATGCCTTCTTTTATAACTTTGAAACTAATCCCTTTCATTGAGACCACCCTAGCCTTTCATGATTAGGTGAATTCTTTAAAACAACAATACCATAATTATTGATACATTCAAGGAAGGGAGCCAATCCCCCTTTACATGAGATGTTCTCAATATTGGCATTCTTCTTAACTTCTTCACATAATGACTTGTCTCAATGTGAATTTGATTGCCTCCCATGGTTGATAACCTAAAAATGATTTATTTTTGTTCATGAATGTAAAGGAAGAGTAGAAGATGAATTAGACCAAGAAGAAATAATATAATTCTCTAAAATTAGTTTAGTATTATGGAATTTTTTGGTAATTATGAAAGATTGTGATGAATGATTTAATGCAAACATCTAACCATAAAATGAGGAGCTATCTAAGTGTCTACTTATCATGTAGTAAATTTGACTAATTACCATTTCATTTTTTTATTATGAGAATAATTAAGACTCTACACTAAGGGGATGTCATAAGAATAGTGAATCCCATTATTATCTTTATTAATTCCATTCTTGATATAGTGGTTCTCTTTGTGATGTGGGTGCTCACTTTGCCAGCATGACATTAGTATTACTTGAATGAAAAATTGAAAGAATATTGATGTATGATTGAACGCTTGATTATTTTATGATTGATTGATATATAGATTTGTAACATGATTCGATGAAGGGATAGGATTCGATATGAGACTTGAGATCTGATCCTTGATTTGGGGGACTGATGAGGAAATATAGCATGCATAGGATAGTTGAGATTTATTTTAATTTTTTATTAATATAATTCTAATTTCTCAACCCAAGGTGACTAGGGAGTTAATAGGTTTGATTAGTCAATTTTCTACATGGAGGAGTTGAGTGCATGTGAGAATCAAGGGAAGTTGACTATTTCATGGAACATTTAAGTGATTGCATGGATTTGTGAAGTGGATTCAATTGATGAGTGGGACTAAGAGTGACTCTAAGTTAACTAATTAGACTAAGGAGTCAACTAGATGAGGTGGAATTAATTGAATTATTGGTGCACATAAGGTGGAAATTAATATTTTATTATTTTATTAATGGATAATGTGTAGATAATTTATTAATTAGATGGGAAAATGTGTGGACAATTAATAGATAAATAATTTATTAAATGGATGAATAATACTATCCAAATTTAATTAAACAAATTAAGGATTATTTTATTAAATTACTACATGTTAGCTGATAATGTGTGTCTTAGGCAATGTTGAACACCCACAATACTGAGAGGGGGGTTGAATCAGTATTCTCTTAAACCATTCAATCATTAAACATCGAATTACTAATTCATATTCAAATACAGTAAGGAAAGAAAGCATGAAAACATCTTCAACATCACATAACACATGAACACCAGGATTTTTACGTGGAAAACCCAAAATGGGAAAACCACGATGAGGGTTAGCTCACAATATATTATAACCACTTCTAGTATATTATAGAAATTATCACTGAAGGTGGACTCACTATCCACAGAGAAAAATATAAAAGAGAGATGGTGGCTCAAGGCCTATTTTGAACTATTACAAATGCATCTGCAATATGTAGAAATAGAGCTCCAATGGAGTACAATAACAATATTTGCATTGATTCTGTTTCAACACTCTGCAATGCTCTTCATTCACACAACTTAGATCTCCAACTTCACACTACTCTACTCAAATTCACATGACACACAATACATGTCACATACCTTTTCCACAAAACACCAAAAATAATCTAGCATATATATCATCATGAAGTATAACATCAATTAGGTCAGCCTAATTAGATGTAATACCCAAAATATAACTTGTCGGCTCCAAAACTTATCATCCATAACACATGCCACAATTCAAATCCCACATAAAATACCTTAAGATAGGTCGGCATGGACCTAAAGTAGATTGCACATAAGATAATAATACTTATTCAATCTTTACACAACATCAAACATGTTAGGTCAGCTTTGCATAAGAACTAAAAGTAAAACCCTTCGTCTGTGTATTCACATCTTGACACGTGGACCTCAAAACTTGATACCATCTATAATTCAAGCTCAACTAACATCTGGCAACTTAACTTCAACATCGCAAGGCCAAAATATTATTCATAGAGATGAGCAAAATCTCCCACATTGATACACTATACAAAAAAATCACTATAACATGTCAAGTCAAAATCTGTTACTCATATCTCTCAAACTATTTGTCCAAACAGGATGAAATCTTTGATTTAGGTGCATCTAACATCTACCAAATTAATGTTAGAAGCATAGAGTGTTATCTTCATTTATGGAGTGGTGGAGACCCAAAATTGACGCACTGTAATATTGAACTGGCAGATTTGACAGTTAGTCAAATTTATATACAACTGAACCTTTCAAACCAACTCAACTTGCCAAAATGTCTTCCATAGAAACTCCAAAACCTGTTAGGCCTAATAAAAAATATTCCACAATAATGTTGACATCAATGATAACACTGTAATACATTGTTATATACAATACATGCTCATGTTGTTAAACAACATCATCAATGACAATTTTCAGCAATCTCTCCAAACTTACATCAATCTCCCCCTTTCATTGACAGCAACATGCAAAAACCTCCAAAAATACTCTCCCCCTTTGACATCAAGGGAAAAGGGTGCCTATAAAGAATTGCTCTGACTCTTACCAAAACTTCCCCTGAGAAATATAAGCATATGTACAAACTAAAAAAGAATGAATTGATTCCCCCTGAGTCATATACTAGAGCAAAAACTCAAAATTGTACTAAACAAATATTCTGTATGGTTCGCATATGTACAAGTGGTCTAAACATAGATACTGAAAAATGCATAAAAATATAAACAATGAGTCAACCGAAGGTGGTCGACGTTGTTAGAACACAATGATCTACTGAGAGGGGGGTGAATCAATAGATAGCTTAAAACTAGCCCTAGCCCTAAAAGAACTTGAAAAATTAATTCCTTTTAACACAATTATTGCAGATTAAAGCAATATAGGCAAAGACTTAAACATGCATATAACACCAAATGTACGTGGAAAACCCAAGATGGGAAAAACCACGGTGAGAAGTGTTGCTAGGAGCTACTGTCCTAATCCAGCCTCACAATCAAAAGTTCAGTTACAATGTTTAAGGGCACCAACCCTAAGGAGACAACAATCCCCTATTTTAGGAGCACCTACTCCAAGGAAGGACCCACACCTTACCCTAAGCACCTACCCAGATGTCTGATAGCACCCACCAATCAAAATTACAATGGAAGATATTACAAGTTGTTCAATAGAATACAATCCAGTGTTGCAAGTTATCTTGCAACTTTTCTACAACCTTTGCACTCCCTCTGTTTTGCACTTGAAGATGAACCCTGATTAAGATTTCCAACCTCTTTTTGGGGTTCCACTCATCCACACAACCTCTGCACACTTTCTTTTTCTTTTAGTGCATTCTTTGTCCGCCTTAAAGGATTCACAGATGCACCACATAGCTCCGTTGCACCTTTTCTATTAGTGCATTCTCTATCTGCCTTTAGAGATCATGCATACACTCTACAGTTCTCCCTTCTCTTTTCTTTCAGTGTATTCTATGGCCCCCTCAAAGGAATCCAATTACACTTTCACAACATATTTGCAGCTCTACTTAGCCAATTTCTTATTTTCCCTTTTGTGTTCATCACCGACCTTCAACATCTGCCTCAAGATATGCACATCGTATAGATCTTCTTCTAGGGTTTGATATTTATCTTCTTGCACAAGCCATCCAACCATCGAGCCACACACTGACTTATCCAGAGTCAGGGATTTTTCTATTTTTGTCCTTCTAAAAAGCTAATGTTTCAATCACATTTAATTCATGTTCTCTGTATCAGGTCACAATCTAATTCTTTTTCGCCTACATATCCTTGTCACCGATCTGAGCAACACATCACAAACAAAAATGGTAGTTGGAGCAGTTGGGCCAATTGAATTCGCTCCCTAAGTCGGTTTACAATTGAAACCCTCGTTCACACTATCATAGCCATTGAGGATTCTCAATTTAAATCTATTATGTTGATTTGTTACTTTTCACACCACGATCCATCAATCCACATTCATTATTTATCCTTTTAAAACATGACCATCAAATTAAAGATCTTCTTTAATAATCATCATTGATCTCCATCATATGTAGCTTATCGAACGTGGGGTTCACCAAGACACACGTCACAAGCTCACTATCTCGTGGAGTTAGACATGGACCCTCCAAATCTTCAGCGCGTTGGTGGGCTAGCACCATTTGTCTCCTTTGTTAGCATCGCGCAATTCACAATGGAGATGTAAATTTCCATATCGATCAATTATCCACTACCATCTGTTTACACCTCACCATTTCCTCTTGTCACCTTCCTCTTTATCTAGTCCCATCATACACTACAAACATCATCTAATCTTCTTCATTCGATCTCCACTATTGCCTGCTATCCCACGAGGCTTAGATGGGGACCCACCATATTTTCAGCGGGCTAGCGAGGAGGCCATCAATCTTCAAGCCTCAACCACAACCATTGATCACATCGAAGACAAATATATCACTCGCGACTTAGGAAATATTAAAGTTGTGGAATATTTGTCGGGCAGTAAACACTAGGAAAGTGGGTTGGTCACACCAACGATTTTAAAGACAAGTCATAACTTATATGACCTGCAAAAATCAATAGCCAGTCACAAAAAAATAGAAAGTTTGATGAACACCATGACTGATAAACATAGGTTTTATCTATAGAAACCCTAAACCTATTCGAGAGCAAACATAAAACACATTTGAGCTCAACTCTAATCAACCAACTCTACAGATTGTACCATTGAGCATCTCTCAAGAAACCCATATTAGATATGCACATTGATTTGAACTCATCCAACTGGAGGGCACCATTGTAGTGGCATGCCATCATTTCATGACAACAATGCAACTTTGTGAGCAATTATGCAAAAATTGCACATACATGCTCTGTACTCCATCAATTTGCACTTAACCTTCCAAAGCCAGATCCACTACTTCTCTGATCTCTCCCTTGACATCAATGTCACCTTTTGACATCAATGACAACCAAATTACCAACAATCTCCCCCTTTTTCATTAATGGAAAATCCAAATGCTCATTGTTACAATTTGTGCTCTGTACCAATTGAAGCAGACAACTCCCTTTTTAAACATTCTATCATGCTCATTTCTCAAGCATTTTCTCCCTTACTCCCCCTTTGGCATCAATGGAAAAGGGTTTGTGTTTAGCTTTCTCCCCCTTTGGAGACTCTCCCCCTGAGTGAATTCTCCCCTTTTTATAGAGGAAATTCTTGAATTTGCAACCATCAAGTCGTTAGAAATTTGTAAAACAAGCTTACCTGACTTGATTTCTCTATCCATTTCCAAGGATAGATGAAGTAACAGTGAAGCTCCCCCTGGATCCATGCCATATCACTAAGATGTTAGTGAGATAATGTGGGATGTATTATTCCCAATTTCTGCCTCAGATACTCAAATTGTTTCTTGGGAAGCGGCTTTAGAAATATGTCAACCACTTTTTCATTGGTTGGCACATATTCCATGCTGACTTCCTTGTCTGCAACCTTATCTTTAATGAAGTGATACTTGATTGAAATGTGCTTGGTACTAGAGTGCATCACCAAATTTTTTGAGATGTTTATTGCACTTGAATTATCACAAAGAAAATAGATAGGTTCTTTTGATACCCTTGAGTGGTTGCTTCATCCATAGGACATAAGTACAACATGTTGTTGCTACATACTTGGCTTCTGATGTAGATAAGGTGACTGATTCTTGCCTTTTTCTCATCCATGACACAAGTCTGTTACCCAAGAAGAATGTTCCACCACTTGTGCTTTTTCTATCATCTACACATCCAGCCCAATCAACATTCATATATGTTGTCAAAGTGAAATCTTTGGTCTTGGGATACCACAACCCATAGTCAACAATACTTTTGATATATCTAAAAATTATTTTCACTACATTAACATGCAACTCTTTTGGTGCAGCCTAAAATCTTGCTACCATACATACTACTTGCATTATGTTTGGCCTTGATGCAGTTAAGTGCAGTAAGCTTCCAATCATTGGCATGTACATTGTCTGATTTGCATCTGATGATTCATCTAGTTTAATTATCTTATAGCTCATGGGGGTACTAACTGGTCTACTGTCTTCCATCCCAAATTTCTTAAGCATTTCCTTAGCATACTTAGTTTGAGATATAAATATCCCATCATTAGTTTGAACAATTTTTAAGCCAAGGAAAAATGATAGCACTCCTAACAATGACATCTCAAATTCATCTTGCATGTGGGCAGCAAACACTTTACACAGTTTATCATTGCTACCACAAAATATGATGCCATCCACATACACAACAACAATAATCATGTGCTCACCTTCATATTTGAAGTACAAATTGATGTTTGCACACCCTTTCTTGAATCCTTGCTGTTGTAGATACTAGTCTATCCTTGAATACCATGCTCTAAGTGCTTGTTTTAGACCATACAAGGCTTTTCTCAATCTGCACACATCATCATCATCTTATGATAGTTGAAACCCTTTTGGTTGCTCAATTTAGACTTCCTCTTCTAGGTTTTCATTCAAGAATGTAAATTTTACATCTATTTGATAGACTTTAAATCCTTTATATACTGAAAATGCAAGAAACATTCTAATGGCTTCTAATCTTGCAACTGGTACAAATGTTTCTTCAAATACATTCAACTTGTGCATACCCCTTGCACACAAATCTTGCCTTATTTCTTACAACAGCTCCATCTTCATTGAGCTTGTTTCTAAACACCCATTTAGTGCCAATTTGATGGATTTTGTGTCATGTTGCAAAGTTTTGATTTTTGGGTTGATTGGGCTTGTTTTGTGTGATTAAGGTCAACTTGGACCATTTAATACCATTTGGGGTCATATTTGATTAGTTTTGGGTGATTACATGCAAATTTTTCAAAAAATGCAAAAGTTGTCAAGAGTTGCAAAAAAAGTCAATGTTGTCAATGCAATTTTGAAAAGTTGGTTAGTGGGAGTTAGGTGTTGGTTTGGATGGTTGTGGGAGGTTTTAATTTGATAAATATGACATTTAAACTTGAGCTCCAAGGCTAGAGAAGAGATTGAATGAAAAAATGAACATTTTAAAGCATTTTCTTGTGTTTTTCATGATGAAATAGACTGTAAATTGGATTGTACAAACTTTTAATATATATTACAGCCTTGAAAGTTATTGGAAAAGTTGAAGAATTTTTTTAGCTTCCTAATTCTTTTTATTTGGTGATTTTTTTTTATGTTTTTCAAAAGTTATAACATTTTTAGTGTTAATAATTACATATTTTCACTGTTTTGCAGCAAGAACACATGTTTGTATGAATTTGTATGACCTATTATGGATGGGGAAGTCATTGGAAAATTTATGGATATATTTTATGGTTCAAAATATTTTGGTTTGGGTTTATTTGGAGTTAATTTGAGAAAGTTATGGCAAAAATGCTCTTGATAATTATGTTAAAAAATTAGGTTTTCCTGCTTGAATAAAAAATTCATTCTCATGATCCGTATGGTGATTTTTTTTGGAAACTTGTGTAAAGTTCTATTTTCATGTCTTCTTTCATATTTCCAAGCCCTAGGTCAATATTTGATGGGCCACGAGGTGAAATAACTGACTGTGTGTCTCATTTTGTAAGAAAACAGTCCTAAAACCCTAGTTCCATGAGGGTTTAATGAAATTTATGCATTATTAAATCATGAATGGGTGGTAAATCAATGAAATGTGTTGTAAGAGGATTGTATAGTCCAATAAATTAAGCCCTTATTGTTTTTTCTTGTTAGATGCTCATTTGTTACAAAAATCAATATGCCTAGGATGAACTAGAACCTTAATCACTGTTTGTGATGAATCATTGTATGGAATGTGTCAAAGGTGTCAAGTGTGTTTAGTTTGAGTCATTTATCTACATCACAATCACATTTTTCTTGGGGGTATATGAACCAATTCCAATGTCTTGTTTTTCTCAATCTAATTCTACTCTTCTTCCATGGCCTTTATCCAACTATCATCTTTGTTGGTCTCAATGTATATCTTTGGTTCAATTTGTGACAGGAGATCAAAATTTACCCGTTCCTTGTTTCTTGCAAGCCTTCTCCTTGTATGAACACCTTCATTTTTATCACCAATAATTTGATCCGTAGGGTGATCTTTTTGCACATATTTTGTAGGTGCTCTTTTATTCTCCTCTTCTTGTTCTTCTTCTTCGTTTGTTGCTTCCTCAAAATCTGATTCATCTTCAAATTCATTCTTATTAGATTTGATATGCTTTACATTCTCATCAATATTAACATTGATGCTTTCAACAATTTTATTTAGCCTCTTGTTATAGCATTTGTAAGTTTTGCTTTGGGTGGAATATCCAAGAAGTATTCCTTCATCACTTTTAGAGTCAAAGCTTCCCAAAATTTCATCTTCTCTCTTGATATAACATTTACTACCAAATACTTTGGAATACTTAACATATGCAAGCCTACCATACCACAGTTCATAGGGAGTGTTGTCATTGTGCGCTCTAATTTTAACTCTATTCAAAATGTACTGTTGTATGAACTACCTCTCTCTAAAACATATATGCTAACTCGGCCTCATTCAACATAGTTTTGGCCATATCCATAACCACAAGCTGTTATTTCTCTCTACAAATCCATTTTGTTGTGGAGTTCTTAGTGCATAGTATTATCTCTTAATTTCATGTGCCTCACAATACTCAACAAATTCACTTAATGTGAATTCTTCTCCTCTACCAGATCTCAAGTATTTAATTCTTCTTCCCATCTCCTTCTCGACCATTTTCTAGAATATCTTGAATCTTTCAAATGCTTGGTTCTTTTCCTTCAAAAAGCTTACCCATGTCATTCTAATATAGTCATCAATTAGTAGCATGAAGTATCTTTCACCTTTCATTCCTCTTGTCCTTGTGGGTCCACATAGGTCAGTATGGACCAATTATAAAGGCTTGGAGGCTGAATATTTTGTTGGAAATTTTGCTTTTGTTTGTTTTCCATGCTAACATTCTTTGCATACTATATTTGAAAGCTTGTTTATCTTAGGCATGTGTCTTACTAGACCTCTTGAACTTACTTTCACTAAATTATCAAAGTTTACATGCCCTAATCTTCAATGCCACAACCAACTCTCATCAGCTTGACCTATCAAACAAGTTTGACCTTTCACTTCACAGATATTGTAAAGATTTGAATCAGTTCTTAATCCTTGTTCAATTGTTTTTCCATCCAAGTCCTAATCTTAAAACCATCTAAATCAAATGTGACCTTATAGCCATTTTCACACATTTGACTTACAATCAACAAGTTGTGCTTCAAACCTTCAACATACAAGACATCTTTAGTGGGATTTTTACCATCTAAGCTCAATATGCCTTTCCCACATATCTTTATTGTTGTATTGTCACCCAAACTCACAGATCCTCCTTTATAATTATTGAGTTTGATGAACTTCCTTTTGTCTCCAGTCATATGCTTGGAGCATCCACTATTTATCACCCATAATTTTTGCTTCTTTGCATGTAGTGTTGTTTGTGCAATCATTGATTGTGTGGAACTTTTCTCTTTTTCTTTCCACACCTTCTTAGGTTGCATTTGATTCTTCTCATCCTTTGATAACTTATGATTCTTTGTTCATTTTAGGAGGCGGGTATTTCCTTTTCTCATTCTTGGCATTTGGTTTCATAAACTTTGTTCTACAATTTCTTGCTATATGACCAAAGTTGCTATAGTTGTAAAAAATTGCATTCATATCAACTAAAGGAGCAAATGATTTTTTTTTTACAAAATTTACACTCATTTTAGTGACTACTTTACATTATTTAGCCCTATGACCAAACTGATTACATGTGTAACAATATCCTTAAAAGTACGAGGAATACTTGGTCATAGCATTTCCTTGTGTTGGATGAGATGGTCTTCTTTGCATTGACTTCCTTGTATCTCTTGCTCTTGTAAATCCATCATAATTAGTTCTCCTTATGTTTTGTCTTTCCTTTAGGTGATTGGGAATTGTTTGGATAATCTTCTTTTTTACAATAGGCTTCTTTTCTTCACTAGTAGCTTTAGCCTCAACAGATTTCTTTTCTTCTTGAGATGTATTGTCTTTGCAGGCTTCTTCGCCAACTAAACCAAATTTTTCTCCTACTTTAAAACTCTCATATATATTTTTAGAAGTGTCCATAAAGGTACTCTTACCTTTCTCAAGCCCTAGTCCAGATTTTTCTTCGTTGGATGGTTTTTGGGTACTCAACAATCCATCAAGATTTTTTTATCCTCCTTTGAGTTTTAGAACTTTCTCTATTTGTTCTCTAGCCTTTTCAAGATCTTTTCTTAAAGAAACAATCTCTTCCTCAAGCTTTGTGCATTTGTCAACCTCAAATTGAAGCTTGAATTTAACCACTTCTATTCTCTTTGTTTCCTCCAGCTGTAACTTCAAACTAACCACATTCTAGGTAGATTCTTCCAGATAGTTGATAAGATTTTTTGATTCTTTTTTAGCAGATTTCTTTAGATGTTTATTCTCCTTTTTCAACTTTTCAATCTCGTCTCTAAGATCATCTATTTCATCTAGAGCACAATTGAGTTCTCCTTCTAGGTTAACCTCTCCTTCTCCAAGGTCTTCCACCTTTCCAACCTTCTATTCTTCAAATTCTTTTGCCATGAAAAGAAATTCATTTTCTTTAATCATTAAGGCATAATCGTGTTCATTATTCGAACCACTACAACTATTTGATACATCATTGTCTTCTTGGATGTATAGGCTCTTCTTCTTTTTCTGAAAACTTCTTCTCTTAGGGAAGTAGGGTTTCTTCATTTTACCATCTACTTCTTGTTCTGAGTTATCCTTCTTATTGTATGGACATTTTGCAACAAAATGACCTACTTTACCACAATCAAAGCATTTGAAGGGTAACTTACCTCTATATTTGCCAGATCCTCTCCTTAGTCTTCTAATGAAGTTTTCCTCTTCACTATTAGTCTCTTCATGCTCAAATGAGGTTTATTTTTCCTTTCCTTTCTTAGGTGCTTCATCATTCTCCTTGTCTGCAACTTTGAATGCAACCTCTTTTTTATATGGCTTTGCATCTCCCATTCTCATTTCATATGCAATAAATATGTCATACAACTCATCAAGAGTGAGTTTATCTACTTCTCTTCCTTCTTCTATTGTAGAAATCTTGCGATCACACTTGTTTGTCATTGACCTTAGAATTTTTTTCACAATGACTATTTCTTTTAATTCTTCTCCAAATCCTCTAATGGATTTTACAACTTCTTCAACTTTCAAAATATAATATGCAATCTTTTCTTCCTCACTCATCTTCAGACCTTCAAACTTTGCTTTGAAAATTTGTAACTTTGCTAGCTTTACCTTGTCATCCCCTTCATAGATGTTTTTCAACTTTTCCTAGACATCATGTGCAATTTGACCATGCATCACTTTGATAAACACTAAACTTGAAAAACTATAAAGAATAGCATGCTTTGCTTTGGAATTGTTCTCATAATCCTTATTACCTACAGAGTCAGTGGGAGGAGTAGCAGGAGGAATGTAATTGTTCTTAATAGACATCCAACCAATAAATCCTAGAGATCCCAAATATGTCTCCATCAAAATACTCCAAAAGGTATAGTCTGATCCATCAAACCGAGGTGCCTTGTTTGTGGAGGAATCTTCTTGACTTGCCATTGTGTTCACCTGTCCAAGACCTACCCTAGTTGGTTAAGCTTCTCCTAGGGAACCTATGCTTTGATACCAATTTTCGGAACATAATGATCCACTAAGAAGGGGGTGAATCAATAGATAGCTTAAAAATAGCCCTAAAAGAACTTGAAAAATTAATTCCTTTTAACACGATTATTGCATATTAAAGCAATACAGGAAAAGACTTAAACATGCACAAAACACTAGATGTACATGGAAAACCCAAGATGGGAAAAACCACAATGAGAAGTGTTGCTAGGAGCTACTGTCCTAATCCAGTCTCACAATCAAAATTTTGGTTACAATATTTAAGGGCACCAACCCTAAGGAGATAGCAATCCCCTATTTTTGGAGCACCTACTCCAAGGAAGCACCCACTCCCTACCTTGAGAATCTACCTAGATGTCTTATGACACCCACCAATCAGACTTACAATGAAAGATATTACAATTGTTCAATAGAACACAATCCAGTGTTGCAACTTATCTTGCAACTGCTCAACAATTTGTTACAGTTTCTGCAACCTCTGTAATCCCTTTGTTATGCACTTGAAGATGAACCCTGATTAAGATTTCCAACTTTTTTTTGGGTTCCACTCATCCACACAGCCTCTGCATGCTTCCTTTTTTATTTTACTGCATTCTCTGTCCACCTCAAAGGACTCACAGATGCACCACATAGCTATGTTGCACCTTTTCTATTAGTGCATTCTTTGTCCGCCTTCAAAGATCATGCATACACTTTACAATTCTCCCTTCTCTTTTCTTCCAGTGTATTCTCTATCCCCCTCAAAGGACTCCAATTACACTTCTACAACATACACTCAATTCTCTATAGCTTTACTTAGCCAAAAAAAAATTTTCCATTTTGTGTTCATAACCGACCTTCAGCATCTGCCTCGAGATATGCACATCGTACAGATCTTTTGCTAGGTTTTGATATTTATCTTCTTCCACAAGCCATCAAACCAGCAATCTATGCACACACTTATCCAGAGAGAAATTTTTCTATTTCTATCCTTCTAAAAAGCTAGGGTTTTAGTCACATTTAATTCATGTTCTCTATATCAGATCATGATCTGATTCTTTGCCACCTACATATCCCTATCATCGATTTGAGCAACACATCACCAATAAAATTGGTAGCTGGAGCAGTTGGGCCAATTGAATTCACCCCTTGAGTTAGTTTGCAATCAAAACCCTTGTTCATATTGTCGTAGCTATTGAGGATTTTTAGTTTAAACCCGAGTTGTTGATCTGCTAATTTTGTGCCATGATCCATCGATCCACATTCATTATCCAACCTTTTAAAATATGAACATCGGATTAAACATCTGCTTTAATAATCACTAACGATCTCCACCATATTAGCTTAGCGAGCACGACATCCACCAAGACATGCATCACAAGCTCACTATTCTGTGGAGTTAGACGTGGACCCACCAAATCTTTAGCGATATGGTGGGCTAGCACAATTTTTTGCCTTTATCAAGGCCATACAATTTACAAAGGATAAGTGAATTACCATATCAATCAATTATTCATTTCCAACTCTCTACACATCACCATTCCCTCTTGTATCCTTCCTCTTTATCCGATCCCACCATACATTATGGAGATTGTCCGATCTTCACTCGATCTCCACCATTGCTGCTATCTCACAGGGCTTAGATGGGGACCCACCATATTCACAGCGGGCTGGCAGGGAGGCTGTTGATCTTCAAGACTCAACCACAGTCGTTGATCACAGTGAAGATAAATATATCACTCATGATAGGAAATCTTAAAGTTGTGGAACATTTGTCAAGCCATTAAACACTAGGAAAGGGGCCGATCAAACCAACGATTTTAAAGACATAGGTCATAACTTATATGACCTATGACAGCTGATAACTAGTCACCAATGAAATAGAAAGTTTGATGAAAACCATGATTGATAGGCATAGGGTTTATTTGCAAAAACCCTAAACCTATTTGAGAGCAAACATAAAACACATTTGAGCTCAACCCTTATCAACCAACTCTTCAAATTGCACCATTGAGCAACTCTCAAGAAACCCATATCAAATATGCACACTGATTTGAACTCATCCAACTGGAGGCCACCATTGCAGTGTCATAACATCATTTCATGGCAACAATGCAACTGTGTGAGCAATTATGCAACAATTTCACATACATGTTCCTTACTCCATTAATCTGTACTTAACCTTCCAGAGCCAAATCCACTACTTCTCTGATCTCTCCCTTGACATAAATGTCACTTTTTGACATCAATGACAACCAAATTGCCAATAGATGCATGCAACTTCTTTAACTAATCTTCCCAGGATTGCCTTCCATCTTCCCATTCATGCTTGGCCTTTGAAAGTAGCCTATTATGCATTTCAAACTCCAATAGAAGTTATTCTCCTTTTGATGTAGTAGGTACTAGATTCATCTTCTTGGCCTTATCAGAACTGAGAAGAGATCTAGAAACAATTGTAAGTTTGGGATTGAGTAGATCCCTTACCTCTCCAAACTGTAGAATAATATGCTCTTTTTGTTCCTACAGCTATGAGAACTTCTTATGAAGATCTTCTATGGAATTCTTTGTCACACAGGTGAGGTCCACTATTAGGTCATATGCACTAGAGGCAAAAATTAATTTGAGACTCAATAGAGTCCATATCCTTTCTTATACTTTGTGTGGCTCTAGGCTACTTCATGCCATAGTGCAACAATACCTTAGCCTCATCCACACACCTTGAGCATATTTTAGTAATTCTAAAAATTTCTTATGTGCAATAACACATTTCTTTGTGATCTCCAACATCCTTTTGTCAATGATCCTCTTCTCAACCTCTTTCTCTACTTCTATCTTTAGGCTGGATGGATATGTTTTGAAAGAATCAATCAATAGTTTGAGATTATCCATACCAGAGAGAGATGTGTCTATGTTTGATCTAGGTATGATCTCTTGCAATTCCTTAATTGCTTCATCCATTAGTTCTTCGCTCCTTTGATGTGGATCAATGATTTCATTCCTAGCAGATGCATGGAACAAGTCTCCTAGTTGAAGCTTGTGGATTGGAGAGATATTGTTCAAGTCAAAATTTCCTTGATTAATTGGTAGTTGCAGTAGTTCTGAGGACACAACTGGTTAAAATCTAGGTTGTACACTCAATAGATTTCTCAAAGAATCTTCGGAGGAGCTGAAAGATTCACTAGGAGTCTTTGTTGTCTCCACAGCCTTTCCCTTATCATCAATAGTACCCATGTCAACTAGTTTGTCTTTCTTTGCATCTTTTAATGCATCCTTGTTGGTGTCTTCATCTTCCTCTTTATCCTCTTCTTCTTTCTCCTCATTTTTTTTCACTTCATCTTTCTTTTCTTTCTCTCCTTCTACTTCTATATTTGTATTATCACCCTTATTAGTGTTCTTTATGTTTACTGGAGGATACGTTTCATCATTTTGTACCAGAGGAGTGTTGGAATGTGATGTTATTGATTGTTGTCATTGATGTCAATATATCTTGGTTGATTGATTAAGGTTCAGTTTTGTTGCTTTGGTGACCCGAATTGGTGTGCTTCAGATATTGTGTTGTGATGATCTATCTTTGGTCATGCTTTTCCTGGTCCCATTCATTTTGCAACATAGTGAGATACACTCTTATGGGTCTGGACCAATCTGGAAATTGGTTAAAGTGCCTTGGAACATTGTTTACATTGTAACGTGTATATTATATTCTTTGGTTTTGGATATCATGGTTAATATGTAGCGTGTTGATTTGAGCGAGGAGGTTCTGTACAGTCCATGTTTCATTCCTTTCCATCGCAAGAATGTTTTTTGGTGACCTAATTCAAATTGTGTTTGGCTGACTTAGGAGATTATGAAGGCATAGAATGGTACAAGTAAAAGTTGATTCTGTTCGATGAAATCAAGTGTGGTGAATGTGAATATGAAAATCTAGATATTGTGAAGTATGCAAAAGTATATGACCGGAGGCAACAAACAGTGAGGTTCTTCTGGTGTGACTGTTGGTGACAGTTATCTTCAACGATGGATTCCCATTCATCATTCTTCTGGCAGTGAGCCTTTTTCTTTTAGCAGTGAGCCTTTTTACTTTTGGTTGTAATAGTCAAGAAGTGAGCCCAATGGAAATGAGCCTTACCTATAGTGATAATTTTGGTAGTGAGCCCTTGCAAAAATCACCTTCACCGGTGTCACCTTAAGCGATGTTTTATAATTGAGAATTAGCATTCTCCTTGGTTTTTCCCATCTTGGGTTTCTAGGTAAATTCAGGTGTTCATTGTGCATGGTGTTGTTATGTGCTTTCATGTTCATATCTATTTTAATTATTATCTGATTGACTTAAGATTTCTCTAGATTAATTAAAGTCAAGAAAATTGTTTTATGATAATTGATTCACCCCCCTCAGTTATCCAGATTGTTCAACAATTGGTATCAAAGCTTTATTTCCTCAAAGAAGAGATTAACTGCTTGAGGTGGATTCGATGGCACACAAACTGACAATCCCTATGTTTGATGGATCTGACTATAATTTTTAGAAAGTGTGGATGAGAGGTTACCTAATTTCTCTAGGTTACAATACTTGGAAAGTTGTTGAGACAAAATATGTTGTTCCGATAAATGGTCCTAATATTGTAGATGAGATTTTAGCCTATGAAGAAAATAAAAAAGCGAGGTATGCAATCTATAGTGCTTTGTCTAAGACTAAGTTAACAAAAGTTATCTCATTAAGCACCACTTATGAAGTTTGAGAAAATTTGAAAGAAATCTATGAAGGAAATGATAGAGTAAAATTATCAAATAAGTTGACAACTAAGCGCAGATATGAAAACTTGAGGATGGAAGAAGGTGAAGATATAAAAATATATTTTTAAAGAGTTGACAATGTAGTAAATGAAGTCAAAAATCAAGGAGACACTCTGAAAAATGAAGACGTTATGGAGAATATTTTGATGACCCTACTGGAGAGCTACAATGACAAGATCTCAGCTATTAAGGAACTTTATGATCCAAAGAAATTCACTAGAGAGCAACTATTTGGCACCTTGATCGTGTTTGAGATGAGGAAATTTGGAAAAGAAATCTGAAACAACCTTCAAAGCCATAAAAATAGAAGAAGATCTGAATAGTGAAAGTTCAGATGAGTTGGAAGCAAACTTCACAAGAAAATTGAAGAAAGGTACTGACAAGTACAAAGGTATGTTACCTCTTAAATGTTTTAGATGTGGAAAGATTAGTCATTTAGCAACTAGGTGTCTGGAAAAAGGAACAAGACAAAAGTTTAAAAGAATCAATAAGAAGGCCTATTATGTTAATGAAAATGCTAGTATTTCAAATGATGAATCAAATCAAGAGGATTGTTTGTTTTTGGTGGAAAAGGATGAACCTAGATTTGATATCTCTAATATTTTTCTAGAATATAATGATAACACTGAAGCTGCATTATATGTTAAAAGAAACATAGATGAATGGTTGATTGATAGTGTATGTTCGAATCATATGACCAGTGATAAAAGTAAGTTTGTGAAGCTTGAGAAATATGATGCAGGTTATGTTAGATTTGGAGATGATAAAATGACACAGATTGTTGGAATTGGTTCTATTAGCTTTGATGAAAAACATAACACTGACAATGTTTACTATGTGAATGGTTTATATCATAATCTTTTGAGTGTTGGATAGATGTGCGAGAATGGCTATAATGTTGTATTCTAGGATGATGGTTGTGAGATCCGAAAGAGTTTTGGAACTGTTATTGTAGCAGGAAAAAGAAAAAGTGGGAAATGTATCAACTGGAAGGAGCTAAAAAGAGATGCTTATTATCTCAGTACAATGATAGTTGGATCTAGCACCAGAGGATGTGTTACATCAACCTCAACAATTTGGTAAGGATAAGTTCAACAAGAGCAGTCAATGACCTACCAAGAATGACCAAGCTAGACAACATTATCTACAAAGGATGTCAAGAAGGAAAACAAACTAGAGGAACATTCCAAGGAAAAGAAGAATCATCTACCGGATTGTTGGACCTAGTACACACTGACCTATGTGGTCCAACTAGAACAAGAAGCTTACAAGGTGAGAAATATTTCATGCTTTTAATAGATGATTATTCCAAACTAACTTGGGTTACATTTTTTAAGAGAAAAATCAGAGGCTTTAGAAAAATTCAAGTTTTTCAAAGTAAGAGTTGAAAATGAAGTTGATAGGAGAATCAAGTGTTTAAGATTTGATAGAGGAGTAGAGTTTACTTTTGATGAATTCAATAATTTTTGTGAGAAACACAACACTAAAAGACAACTATCTACCCCTAGAACACCACAACAGAATGGTGTAGTGGAAAGAATGAAATAGATAGTTCAAGAAGCAACTAGAACAATGATCAAGGAAGCAGGTTTACCAGAGGTGTACTGGAGAGAAGCGATACACACAACAGTTTACACTCTTAACAAAGTACTATTCCAGAGGAGGTATGAAAAGACATCATATGAGTTATGGCATGGAAGAGCTCCCACAGTAAAGTACTTCAAAAAAATTGGAAGTAAATGCTACATTCGGAGAGATGAGGACAATATTGGAAAGTTTGGTATTAGAGCTGATGAAGGCATATTTTTGGGTTACTCTACAAGAAGCAAAGTGTACTAGTGTTACAACAAGAGACTGAACAAGA
Source organism: Sequoiadendron giganteum (assembly GCA_007115665.2). NCBI lineage: Eukaryota > Viridiplantae > Streptophyta > Pinopsida > Cupressales > Cupressaceae > Sequoiadendron > Sequoiadendron giganteum. The sequence goes on from CM021103.1 coordinate 428,438,904, forward strand.
TAGTTGAAAGTGTGAATGTGAAAGAAAATGAAGATGTTCAAATAAATCCTGACAGGCATATTGAATATGAATCAAATGAATCAGATGACAAAGGAAAGACAAATAAGAAGGAAGAAGAGACAAAGGAGGCTCCAACATCTAAAACTAAAACCCCAAGGTATGTACAAAGAAACCACTCAAAAAATTAGATTATTGGAGATAAGAATAAATGAATCATCACAAGAAGCAAAGCAACTTAAGAACAAGTATTATTGTGTTTACTCTCAGAAATTGAGCCAAAGATTGTGGAAGAAGCATGCAATGATCAGGATTGGGTGAAGGTAATGAAAGAAGAGCTTGATCAAATAGAGAAAAATCAGACTTGGGAACTTGTGCCCAGATCAACAGACAAAAATATAATTGGAACAAAGTGGGTATTATGAAATAATCTGGACGAAAATGGAAAAGTAATAAGAAACAAGGCAATATTAGTGTGCAAAGGTTACACTCAGATCAACTGTATTGATTTTGAAGAGACATATACCCCTGTTGCCTAACTGGAAGTGATCTAGATATTCTTAGCTTTTGCAGCTTTCAAGGATTTCAAATTCTATCAAATGGATGTAAAATCAACATTCTTAAATGGAGAGCTGGAGGAAGAAGTATACATTGAGAAACCAGAGGGATTTAAGTCTGGAAATGACCTGGATGTCATTTGCAAGTTGAAGAAATCTTTATACAGATTGAAGCAGGAACCTAGAGCCTAGTATGGAAGATTAGACAAGTATTTGATTGGACAAGGATTTCAAAAGGGATATGCTGATAGTAACTTATTCTATAGAATTTACTCAGATCAAATGTTGATTGTTGTGGTTTATGTTGATGACAATCTTTGGGGGAAATGATGATTTGTGTAGAAAATTTGCAGATGAAATGCAAAAGGAATTCAAAATGTCTATGATAGGCGAGTTAAATTTCTTCCTTGGATTACAAGTAAATCATAACACTAAAGGAATTTTCATCTCTCAATCCAAGTATACCAAAGAATTATTGAAGAAGTTTGGATATGAGAACTCCAAACCAGTTTGTACACCTATTGTTACCAGATGTAAGTTGATAAAAGAAGATGATTCACCTAAAGCTGATGCATGTATGTACACGTCAATGATTGGAGGATTATTATATTTGATTGCTACTAGACCAGAAATTATGTATGATATTTGTTTAGTAGCTATATTTCAACAAGAACCAAAGGAATCACATGTTGTAGTAAAAAGGATCTTTATATATTTGAACGGTACAAAATATATCGGGTTATGGTATCCAAAGGATTCAAATTTTACTTTGACAGCCTATACTAATGTTGATTGGGTTGGGTGTGTTGATAATAGGTGGAGCACAAGTAGTGGAGCTTATTTCCTTAGCTCCTGGTTGGTTGCTTGGTCAAGCAAGAAATAGGATTTTGTATCTTTATCTACTGTTGAAGTTGAATGCATTGTAGCATCCTCATGATGCACTTAGGTACTATGGATGAAACAAATGCACAAAAGACATTGGCATATCACTTGATGAACTGATCTCAATTATGTGTGATAATACCAGTGCAATAAACATTTCCAAAAATTATGTATAGTACTCCAGAATGAAACATTTATCCATTAGATATCATTTCTTGAGAGAGAAGGTATTAGATAATGAGGTAAGACTTGAATATGCACCTAAAAATGAGCAGATTACAAACATTTTCAAAAAAACTATTGAGCAAAGATACTTTTGAGTATCTTTGGAAAAATTTAGGGTTTCTACCCCCTCCTAGTCTATAATAAGTTCAACCAGGGTGTGCATTGGTCTAAGGCATTATATGCTCACTCTTATCTGGATCAATGCTTGGTGGCTTCCTCATAGGGGGAGCAGAGTAAGTTTTTCAGGGGGAGTTTTTTCCCTTTGTCTTTGATGTCAAAGGGGGAGAAGAAAAGAAGGTCCTTGATGTTGTTAATGATAACATTGAGTTGTTTGGTTTGTTATTGATGAATGTTTACATCAATGAAAATGGGGGAGATTGTTGGAATGTGATCCTGTTGATTGTTGTCATTAATGGTTTTCATTGATGTCAACATATCTTGGTTGATTGATTAAGGTTCTATTTTGATGATTTGGTGATCCAGATTGGTGTGCTCCGGATGTTGTGTTGTGATGATCTATCTTTGGTCATGCTTGTCCTGGTCCCATTTATTTTGCAACATAATGAGATACACTCTTATGGGTCTAGACCGATCTAGAAATTGGTTAACATGCCCCAAAACATTGTTTGCATTGTAATGTGTATATTCTATTCTTTGGTTCCAAATATCATGGTTAATATATAGCGTGTTGATTTGAGTGAGGAGGTTCTGTATGGTCGACGTTTCATTCCTTTCCACCACAGGAATGTTTTTTAGTGACCTAATTCAAATTGTGTTTGGCCAACTTAGGAGATTATGAAGGCATGGGATGGTATAAGTAAAAGTTGATTTTGCTCGATGAAAGCAAGTGTGGTGAATGTGAATCTGAAAATCCAAATATTGTGAAGTATGCGAAAGTATACAACCAGAGGTAGTAGATAGTGAGGTTCTTCCGGTGTGACTTTTGGTGACAGTTATCTTCAATAGTGGATTCCCTTTCATCATTCTTTTGGCAGTGAGCCTTTTTCTTTTAGCAGCGAGTCTTTTTACTTTTGGCTGTAATAGTTGGGCAGTGTGCCCATTAGCAGTGAGCCTTATCTACAATGAGAATTTTGGTAGTGAGCCCTTGTAAAAATCAACTTAACTAGTGTCACCTTAACCGATGTTTTATAATTGAGAATTAACATTCTCCATGGTTTTTCCTATCTTGGGTTTCCACGCAAATTCTGGTGTTCATTGTGCATGGTGTTGTTATGTGCTTTCATGTTCATATATGTTTTAATTATTATCTGATTGACTTAAGATTGCTTCAGATTAATTAAAGTCAAGAAAATTGTTTTATGATAACTGATTCACCCCCCTCTCTGTTATTTGGACTGTTCAACAAGGAGGAGGAGTAACATCTTGTTGTACCAGAGAGGGATTGGTAGTTTCCTTTACAATGTCTTCTCTGATCATTGCATCTTCATAATTCTCTTTTACCATGTCCTCCACTTCTGGAGGAGTGTTATCCTATGCAGCTTCTTCATTAGAATTTGCTCATGTTGAGTATCATCTGTCTGCACTTCTTCCTTTGTATTCTATTTCAGAGCACTGATCTCAACATTCATTTCTTCTTCAATCACCATAGTCAGTCCTAAATTCTACACAATCTCTTTTTCTTTATCGTTGATCTCTTTTCTGACTCTCTCCATATCACCTTAGTCTTTTCCCATAAGGACTTTGACTCTTTGTTTGGTTCTCATCTATTTACTGTATATAGTAGCCAATGTGGCTCTATCATCTTCACAGAGTGAAGCACCAACTCTTTCCAAGGATTCATCTTTTAGCCTTTCATACTCTTATATTGCCTCTTGTTTTGTCTTCTCTTCAACAAAATATTTCATAACTCATCATCAGGAATATCCTTCTTGATATTCCACATCTCAACTTCAAGCACAACTATATATATTTGATTATGGCCTCAATGTTGGTTGCCTTATCCGCCTCATCTGAATCTTTATACAAAGTAGTTGTCTCCTTCAACATTTAATTTTGTAGAATGCTATTGAATAGTGATTCAATTTTCTTTGGGGAGTGAGGCCTTACCAGATCAGATTATTTATTTTTCTTTCTTTGATCTAAAGTCTTCTTTGCTTTTGTAGTCTTTTTCTTCTCCGATGAAGCCTTCTTGGCTTCCTTCTTCTTCTTCTCCCTTATATGAATTTTAAATGCTTCATTTTCCTTTTCTATTTCTTCTTCGCTCTCAATATCAATTATGTCAACCCTTCTCTTTTTGGTGCTTGCTTCACCTTGTGAAGCATCACTTCTTCTTCTTCTAACCAATGGGGGTACATCTTCTTCCAACTCTTCTTCTTCATCAACAACATTTATCCCAATATATTTCTTTGTTGTAGATTTTTATTTCATTCTTTTCTTGGTTGGGGCAGTAGGAGGTGCGGTGGTAGTAGTTTTCTTCTTCTTTGCCCTGGTGGTATGCACATCTAGAGTGGATTTCTCCCTTGCCAAAGGACTAGCCATAGATTTTTTTCTCTCCAATAGAGGGTAAAGCCCAAGATGAATTTTGTACAAATGGTGAAGTGGTAGTTGTTCTACCTGATCTCCTTGAGCTACCTAAAGCTTCTCCAACACCCATATCTGTTATGGTTCTCTCTCTAGCATACCACACTTTCTCCTTTGAAGTGCCACATTCTTGTGTATATATATCAACCATAACATCTTCATTTTTCTTGATTTACGGATCTTTTTGTTCATGTGTACTTCCATGGATTTTTATTCAAAATTCTCGTATCTAGGTTTTGTTGTGTCCTTAAGACTTTTCAATAGAATATCTGCATAGCCATTAAGATATGCCTTTGTTTCCTCATAGACTAACTCAAGAACTCAAACAGATCTTGGTTCCACTACCTCCATAATGCAATGATCTATCAAAACCAGGAATGTAATTTCATCTTTGTATTTTTCCACAATTGTTCTTGGGATCCTCTCTCTAATGCATTATCTTTTGAAATACTGCAAAGAAAGCAGTAAGGGCTTCATCTTGTGCATTGGCATATCCAAGGCTCCTCATGTAATTTGCAATTTGGTGTGCCACAGGCCTTCCACTTACCCAATTCACCTTTCTAATTATAGGAACCTCCTTCAAAAAGTAGAAAAGTAAGCACATGACCAATGTTCCATAATTAAACACATACCTCTTCTCCTTGGTCTGATTTAGGTTTTCCATTAATTGTTCCCTTAGAATCTCACAGAGGTCATAGTCAACACCATTCTCTACCATCTCATGTGCAACATGGATTGCGGTGGCAGAAATAGAGTTATCCCTATTGGTAAAGTAGATTTTGTAGCCAATGACCATAGCAACATATCTAACGGCTGGATTTCTGATAGGATTTACTGCAAGGGCTCTTTGATTGAATGTTGCACATTTTTTCTCCATCACCTCTTTGTTTTTAACAGAATTTAGAATGGGGATGGGTCTGGTGGAGCATAAATCGACGACCTCTCTTATCACTTCTTTTGTAATCATGTGAGGTATATCAGTCTAGACGAACTAATCATGATTTTTTCTCAAGGCCATTCTAATCCATTTGTTATCATAGAAGAAATTAGGGATCCACTGCCACAGATCTAATTTCTTTTCAACTAGGTTTTTGTATTCTAGTTTTAGGGCGAAGTGCTCACTAGTTAATTCATTTGTCCATACATCACTAATCCTTGTAGATACCTAAAATTGTCCTAGCCTACAAACTAGCATTTTAACACTAATATTCATCTTTCCCTAATGATTAAATAATGTTCAATTATTTAATTATTGTCTGAAATCATATTTCCACTATTAATTAAATGACTTTATGTTATTTAATTAATTCATTTCAAATTATATCTTTAATTATTTATTCTTCTTGATTAAATAAATAAATCTTATTTATTTAATTATGTTGCTAACTTAACTTATTTTTATACTTTAATTAAATAGTTATCAATTAATTATTTAATTAAAAAATCAATCCCCAATTCTAAATTAAATAATTAATCTTAATTATTTAATTATCTATCTCCCATCATGCATAAATTAAATAATATTAAATATTATTTAATCCTCTTTCAACTTCTAAATTAAATAGTTGTCTTTAAGTATTTAATTCCTCTTTTTTCCTCTCAACATTATCCATTAATAAATAATCTTTTATTTATTAATTAAATTTTATCTTGTACATTCCTCCAACAATTAATTAATTATTTAATTAATTATCCTCTCATGTATTGTTTCCTCAAACATAATGACCACTTTCTTCTAGTTGATTGAGTAACCAATGTTAGTTTCCTGTCCAATCTATTTGGTTAACTGATCAATTAATTCTCTTAACTAATACTCTCTCCCTGTCAACTGTAATTGACTATTCAATCTATCCAGTGAACTATTCAATCTAATTAAGTTCACTCCCACTCACTTCCAGTCTTCATTGGAGTTAAATCTTCAATCTATTTCCTCTCAACGGACCTTGACCATTGATCGTGATCTTTCACCTCTTCATCCCAGCCATTGATTCAATTTCTTGAAATCTATAAAACAACCCTCATCCTTCTCATAATCTACCTATAATTTTTATAGCGAAGCCCTAAGCATTTAATTCTTGAGCAATTGAGAACTATATTCATCTTATCTAGGTCACCCTTATTATCATTGATTTGAAGCTTTTTCAAACATGGAGGCTTTGTATTGATCTAAACAATTCAACATTCGTTATCAATACAAATATAATCCGACATGGGATGGTAAAATTGTAGTCTTCTGAATTCGTTTATGTTCTCTTTTATTGCTAACATTGCTTGCTAAATTCATTGCTTTTCAATTTCATTTCATGAGTAGGTTGGGATTCATCTTGTTTTGAATTGATTTATATTGATTCATTGTTGTATTCCTTATGCCTATTTTCCCTCTTACATAAATTGGCACGCTCGATTAATCTTTTGAGTGTTTTTTAATAATTTTGCAAGTTACAACCAAGAATTTGATTAAAACTCGTCGTTTATTTTTATCATAAAAAATGATGCACAAAATTTTGTAAAACCATTTATGGGTTTTGTAGATCTCACTCTTAACTTTTTTTAGGTTTTTACGTTTTTAATTTCATGAAAAAATAAAAAAAAGTTATCATAATTTTAGTCTGATGTGTTTTTTAAAAATTTTTGTTGCTAACCTTTAAAATTCATGTGTTTCATTCATCTCTAATAAATTCTACATGTTGAATTTTAGAAAAAAGTTTTTGGGTTTTGCAGATCTTCATTTAGCTTTCCAGAACAGTTGATGATTTCAAACTTGATGAAAATTTGAGAAACTTGTTGCTACTTGAAATTGCTGCAATAATTGTTCAAGAAGGGTAAAAAATTATCAATCTTTTTTGCTTTTTTTTTTTCAAGTTTATTTTAGTAGAATAAGGTTTTTCTTCTTACTAATATCTTTGTTTACAACTTGTGGCCATTAGAGGATTAAATTTCACAATTTACATTTGGTGCTTTAACATGAATTCACTTTCCTTTGGTGCTCTTAAAAATGAATTGACTTTCCTTTGGTGTAACAAAACTAAACAAGACAACTTGAACATTTACATTTGATGCTCTTAAAATGAATTCACTTTCTTTTGGTGCATTAAAAATGAACAAGACAACTTGAATGTTTACATTTGGCGCTAAAAAACTCTTTTTTTTTTGTTGCAGTAAAAATGAACAAGACAACTTAAACATTTGTATTTGGTGCATTAAAACTTGGTTACAATCTTCATGTTTTGTTTTGGTGCATAAAATTGAACATTTCATCTTTTCTAATTACAAATGACAACCAAATAATTTATGACATTTTTTGTTTGAAAGTCTCAAATATTTGAAGTTGGTGCATCTAAAACACGAATTGGTATCTTCAAAACACTTCATTTTGGGGCTTAAAAATAAAATTATAATTAATTTTCTATTGTGTCCACCATGATTGGAAAGCCAAGTGGGTATCCTCTCCCCTTGTGTCTTTTGACAATCTTGGGTGACTAGAAACACTTTGGGCTCTTTGCACTTTTTTGTGGTCACCCATTTTTTTGAGGATAAGGGTCTGCTTATGAGACACATCCCGCAATGGAGAACTCATTTGTGACCCTAAAATCATGTTTATGGGTGGGCTATATAAATTTTACAAAATTGAAAGAAAGTAGCTTATATCGGGGGCGTGGTAGCATGACAGTGCCTAATCCTCGTCCGAACATAATGAGTTGGGCAAGAACAACTAAAGCTTTAAGTAGCTTAAGTATGTTCTATACCCCCTGTGTTCACGGTTTTCATTAAACACCTTATTTTAGAAGCCCATCCAATTTTTTGAAAAGTTCTTCAAATTAGTGCATGGGAATATGACCATTCCCAAAAGTTACTTACCACGTCAAATTTATAGTTGAGGCATAAGGCTTAAGATTTAATCCTCTTTGGCTTGGAGTATCGAGATAATACATTTCCTTGATATATCCTATCTTTTCCCTCTATACATTCAATTTAAAATTACTCCTTTAGGGGTGAGGTAAGCCTACAAAGAAGAGCGTATCTTTATTACTTAGGATGTATTGACTGATAATCTTTGGGCTATATCATTGGATCTCAAATTTTATGTTGTATTGATGTAAAGGTAAGGTGGATGGCCTAAAATTAACTCAAAAAAACCAAACTTTCAAACTTAGAACCCTAGTTCTAGTGGGTTTCTCTCTCAATTTCCTCATTCCCCTTGTAGCACTCCAAACAAGCCTTTCCTTTCATAAATTTCAGTCCAAGCCTCAAACCTAGAATATAAAAGATATTTCAAATACCCATTAATCCCTTTAATAACATATCTCAAAATAAAAATGGGTTTCTTTGGAACATATCCCTCAAAAACCTATTGCTACGCTTGCATAAAGGCCTAATTAGGCTTGTTTTGATAGGTCACTTTGTGGTTTTCACAACCCAGACCTAAAAATCTCATACCACCAGACCAAACATGTCAAAAATGGTCTACAAAAACAATTAAAACCCTTCCAAAACACTTCCCAAGAGCTTTCTATCAAACCCTACCATCTATGCATCATTTTTGCCTAAAAGCACGAGTTTAATCATTTTGGGCATCAACCCATTCGCACAAATACTCAACCCCTGCTCCTAAAAACTTCATAAAATCAAAAAACATCCTAATTAATTCCATTCCACTAGTTCTTAGGCCATTTTACCTGTGGAATGGCTCAAAACTCCATTTTATCTAGAACTCAAAGCACCAAAACCTAGGTTTTCAAAGCCGTTTGGAGTAATTGCTTCTAAAATGTTCAAAATTCAATCAGACCAAGTTTTTCAGAAACTAGATTCAATTCCACATCAACTCCGATCAATTTGAGACCACTTACATGTCACACAAGGTCATACAACCTCATGTAGCAGCAAATTACAATAGAAAAATGCAGGAAACCAAAACTTTATTGATGTTCAACTTACAAAATCACCTCTAGAACCTTGGTTCAACCATTACATGAGGTATTTAAACATTTAAAAAACCAAAAAACCAACTACAACTACCTTTCAAGTCTCGTGACCGTTCAACTTCCCCAAAATGCACAAAATGCAAAGTTGCAAAGCAACTTTTTACAACTTTTAGCAAAAATGACAACTTTGCACGACCTATTACAAATGACTCAAAAACATGAAAAAGACATTAAAAATGGTCTAAATAGACATTATTCCATCAAAAACATGAATCAAAACCAAAAACACAACTTTAGACTCTTTCATGCAAAAAATAGATCACCAAAACATCAGATCAAACACAATCAACACTTGTAAACTTATCAAAGAAACTGTCATCATTAAACTATAAACTATTGAAACGGTCACTACTATAATTTTTTTTTTCTACTATCCCAAACATTAGCATAATCAACATAAATTTTTCTTTCTATTGCTCAAATTAGTCACTATTGTTGTCACTGATTCATGACAGTTACTGTTGAAATAGAGTTGAGCTTTTAAAAAACTTTGTCGCAGTTGCCTTAAAAGAAAGTTGCTACTAACCTAAAACACTGTCGCTATTACTTCAAACATAACTTCTCTCGACCTACTTACAAACTTGTCTCAAATTTGTCAAAAATAATTGATTTTCAAATATTGGCCTGAAAACTTAATTCAGTTATCAAAGAACATTATTGGACCTATCAATCAAAATCCAAGATCACCATTCTCCATTTTGGACTTGGTTTACATAGGGTTTGTGACTACCATCTTTTGGACACAAAATTTGCACCATAGCTTATCAACGTCCTTCAACATCACGAAATCAACAATCGAACATCAACCTAGTCTTAGACACATATTGCACCCAAGATATAAAACCATTATCTTTCTAGTGTTTTTAGAGCAACCTTTACTTGAACCCTCATAGCTAGTTCAAGTAAAGAAAACACTATATCCTCTAAAACATAGCAACACATCGATTTAAATCTTGTGGAATATTGTGCTCTAAACTACCATCAAATCAAACACCAAACATCATAGCTTCATTTATCCAACAACACCAAAAAAATCGAATCATATCCTTATCATAGGGTTGAGTAGAAAAATATTACCATCCAACATCAAGCTTGATCATCTACATATCACAACACCAACCCATAACCAACAACCAACAACCTTTGTCCAAAAGGTATACACAAATCCTCTTTGTACATCATTTTATGAAACCAAATCTCAAAACACAACATCATTCCATTTCCATAAGTTTTTATCTCAAACTTACCAAGATATCTTGAGTTCATTTATGACTACAACAAGATCACAAAACAAAAATAAGATGGAAGCCAATAAAACCAGCACTAGTGTACCAAACACCAACACCAACAACGAGGTATCTCAAGCATGGGGTTATGATCCCAGGACATACTCAACCCCCAAAGAACAACCAACGTTTAAAGCACAACCAACTCAACCACCTAGTGATGAAGACATACGCCTTAAACATCAAGAAAGATTTGATAGGCAACAAGATCAACCTACTAATCCTATAGACACGATCATAGAGGATTATGATAGTGATGAGGAAATCACTAGTGAAGAACTTTATGAGCACTCCCAAGATCCAAAATTACAGAAACTAATGGACAAGATGATTGGGAAGGATCCTAACACATATTTCCTCAAGCTAGCACAAAGTGGGGCCAATTTTCCCATCGAATTTAATATTGAAGTTCTTAAGGATCCCAACCTCATTCCTTTGGGAGATCAATTGATGATAAGACAAATACCCAAGGCAGAAATAGACCCCAAGATACCACCATTATTCTCAAATGCACATATCAATGACCAATATTTTCCCCAAAATGTGGAGAATCCATTTTTTAGACATCTATCACTAATTGAACAAGTGGTGGTAGTCCAACATACTCAAGAGAATCCAAACCTCTTGGAAAATCAAAACACGCTACCACAAAATGTTAACACAATGGGACCCAACATGTATGAGACATCTTGAATAACCAACAATAAGGTCCCAATACTACAAATAAAAACATGGGACAACCACAACAACATGTAGTGAACCAACAAAGCAACAACCCTTTGACGCAACTACATGTTAACAACCCACAACACATGTATCAACAACCACCCCAAGATCAAGGAATGTACCACAAAAAATGTTCAAAACCAAACACAATACATGCCTCAAACACAATACTATGATCCTAACACGTAAAATCAATATGGATCATCATCTACCCAAAACCCTCAACATTAAACATATGTTTCAGCACCACCAAATATAAATTCCCAAAATTAAACGCATGTTCAACCACAACACAACACACACCTACAAAATTAAAGACCCAATCCTCCACAACACAACATTGGTACAAAACCTTCATCACAATACCACACCTACATACCTCAGCAACAACACAACATACCTCAACAACAACATAACGTACCTCAACAACAAAATAGCATACCTCAACAACAACATAGTGTACCTCAACAACAACAAAAAACCCTCAATACACAACACTCCCACATCGGTCCTCAAGGAACTCATCAATACACAAATCCACAACACAACATGGTCCAAGGGCCATTATATGGGAAAACCCCACAATACAACGCACACAACATTATGGGGCAAGAAGGTTACAACATCTCTCCTTACCAAACAAACATACCTAATGGCGATGTAACCTTACAAATACAAAATCTCAACCAAAGGATATTAGACATCCAAATTGGAAAGCCAAAGAAGAGCTATGCTCTACAAGACATATGTCCATATCCTTTCGATCGGTCCTTATCTATGATACATTTCCCGAAGAACTTTGAAATACCAAAATTTGAAAAATATAGGGGAAGAGGGATCCAATAGAGCATGTGCAAGAATTCTCAATAGATTTCATGGATCTACAATGTAATGATACCTATTTAATGAGGATTTTCCCATGAAGTCTCAGTGGGGCTGATATCAAGTGGTTCTCTTGTCTATCACCTAGTATCAAAACATTCGATGAGTTGTCAAACAATTTTTTCAATCATTTCTCATACAACATAGAACAAGATATAACGGTCCCTGATCTATAAAAAACCAAACAAAGCGAAGGGGAATAATTTGCTTCATATTTATAGAGATGGAGACATAAATCTAGCAAATGTAAATGGCCCATTCTCGAGAAGCAATTGATAGATATCTTTGTCACTAATGTACAAGCAAACATTAGATACCAACTCACCATGTTGTGCCCTAGTAATTTTGAGGAAACTATTAAAAAGGGTTTACTCATTGAAAGAGCCCTCATAGCAAGGGGAGTCATTAAACTATACAACAATAAAGACCAAGGTTCAAGTTCTAATGACAAACCAAAAATATGGACAAAGAACAAAAACGTTACCAACAATGGAGTTGTAGATGTAAAATTTATACGAAACGTACAAACTCCTAGCAACCCACAAAACAATGTCCAAATAGCTCAAGAAAATTACCCACCAAAAAATACTCAAAAAAATTAGCTCATGTATCCTCAGAATAACCAATAAAATAATTAGCAACCAAATCAAGGGCAAGATATTCAAAGAGGGTTGCTGAGGCAGAATAATCAATTTAGGAGAAAATTCACTCCATTGGGAGAAAATCTTGAGGTAGTTATGTACAAACTTGTCCAAAAGAACCTTATGAGGCTTCCCAATCCTGATAAAACAACTTAAAATGAACCAAAATTCAAACCCCCTTGGTATAATGAAAATGATCGATGTGAATTCCATAAGATCAAGGGTCACACAATGAATAACTATATGAGACTTAAGAACATCGTACAAGACTTAATAGAAAAAGTAGAGGTCAACATTTGAACATCATCTTGGGCCCTGTGGTAATAGAAATATGGGAATATATAAGGATTCACTCCCCAATCATTCTAGGGGAAATGACAAAGGGAAAGGGAAAGATTATAAAAAATACAACTTCACCTACGATGAAATTGTAGGAACCATCTCCCAAGCTGATCAAAATATCAATGTCATGACCATACTAGGCAAAAGCACTTAATGTAATGTGACTACACGAAGAGGAAATGTCATGATCCAAGGAGCCCCACTTCTAGCCAAATCCACCGTCAAGCTTTCCATTGACTATAGCATTGTCGACCAGTTGAAGAAAACTCCCGCATTGATCTCCATCCTTGAGCTTTTGAAATTATCACTAGCACATAAAGAGATCCTAGAGAAATCTCTCATTGAGTCTTCGATACCTAACAACCTTAACACTAATGAATTTCAAGCCATGGTTGGTACCATAACTTCACCTCATTGCTTGGTCATTTTTGAAAAACACCTTCTACAAAAATCCTTCCACAATCAAGCTTTGTATCTTGAGGTTTGTGTCTGTAAGTACAAAATCAAGAGAGTCCTAATATATGGGGGTGTAGGTTTAAATATATGTACCGTAAAAATGGTAAAGTAGTTGGGATATTCTGATGATGTGATTGACAAGAACAAGACTATCACCATAAGGTCTTACGATGATATCGAGAGAAATTATAAGGGAGCAATAAGACTTCCAATTCAAGTTGGGCCAACTATAGCAGAAACAACTTGTCAGGTACTAGATCTTGAGCTGCCATATAAACTCCTCTTGGGACGACCATGGATCCATGTAATGCAAGCGGTCCCATCAACCTTTTACCAATGCCTAGAATTTCCTTACAATGATAAGGAAGTTACAGTATACACTGATCCTAAACCCTTCCATTACTGCTCAAACTTGGAGGAAAAGTACAAAAATCTCCTTCAAATACCTAGTAATGATATATCATTCCACTCATTTTCTTATTTCAATCCAACATCACTTACATCAACCTCAACTCCATCTACGTCAACCTCGACTCCATCTACATCAGTTGAACCTCCTAAATCCAAACTCATGATATAGGTGCTTGATAAGGGATGTGGAGAGTACCAACTCAGACAATCCTCCTGCATAAAGGAGCTTTCCCTATCACAAAAATCCTATGGGCGACCAAAGGAAATAAAGCATGTTCAAGCTGTCACATATGAAGTCAAACCCATTATCTTCAAAAAGTGGGGAGATATGAAGGATGAAGTGGTATTCAAAGAGGATCTCTCATCATGGCTCTATAAAGAAGAACATGAATAATAGAACCAACTACATCCCCTTATTATGGAGCTTAACAACATAGGTTACTAGATAGAAGAAATATGGGATACACTAAAAAAGGTGGCCTTGGTCTACATGAACAAGGCATAAGAGAACCCATCATAATAAAACATCATAAGAAGAACATGTGACTAGGTTATGGTTCGATAGATGTGGCTACCCCTAGCATTGAAACTACCTCATATGAGAAAATAGCTCCTTCTACCATCGTTGCGACATTAGATAACTACGATCTTATTGATGACGACCTAACAATCATAAACCTATTTAAAAAAAATGGCATAAATACCATCACCTTCAAACCTACCACTAATGACTACCATACTGAAATAGACTCCAATGAATGGGAATGGGAGTCTTGTGCCTCTAGTGACTATAACCTAGATACCCTTTGGGACATTAATAACTCTACTATTCTTACCTTTTCCCAATCCACATCCACCATAATATTTGTTGATAACAATGAAAACCTACCCTTACTTTACCCACAGTTGATTAATTGGAATCACCAACATCACACACCTGTTGTGGACCTATTATAGAACAACGAAGCTATTGTAAAGTTCATGGGAATTCAACAGGGTGTCCATCAAGTAGATCACGAGGCTGGTTTTGTCATAGAACTAGAATAAGGAGCATACATTGGAGGGGAGATTGTGTCCTCTAGTCCCAAAATAGAAATGAAAAATTTAAAAATCAAAATGAGATCCCCTAGGGAAAACCACAATGTGGCTCTATTAGATCATGAAAAGAGAAAAATAAAGGATGCATTTGAGGGTGAAAACCTCTCTAAGGCACTTGAAGATGAAGGATTCAATCTCTCCATCACAGAGTATCAAGAACACTCAGCAACCTTGGTTGAAGGTTCATAACCCATCAATGTTGGAACAATAGAGGAACCCAAAGTAGCATATCATGTAGCTTCCTTAGATCCTAAGGAAAAAGTCAACTTCACAACATTCATCAAGGAATGTAAGATCAACTTCACTTGGAGATATGCCGATATGCCTGGGCTACATCCAACTTTAGTGGTACACCATCTAATGGTGTTCCCCGCATCAAAACCAGTTAAGCAAAAGCTTTGAAAAATGCACCCACAAATAACACTGTTAGTCAAGGTGGAGCTTCAGAAATTATTGGACATGGGATTCATTAGACCCATAGACTATCCTGAGTGGGTATCAAACCTTGTACTAGTATAAAAACCCATTGGGGGCATATGGATCTATACAAGCTTTAGAGATATCAATAAAGCATGCCCTAAAGATGATTTTTCCCTTCCCAACATCGATATCATAGTGGATCGAACTGCTAGTCACAAAATGATTTCATTAATGGATGGAGTTTTTGGGTACAATTAGATAAAGATAGCCCCTGAAAATCAACACAAAACAAATTTTACCTATGCTTGGGGAATCTTTTGTTTGTATGTCATGCCATTCAACTTGAAGAAAGTAGGAGCCACATATCAAAGAGTGATGACTACCATTTTTCATGACATGTTACACATCACCATGGAGGTTTATGTAGACGATCTATTGGCTAAATCAATCACTAGACATGAACACCTGGCTAACTTAGCTAGGATATTTGATAGACTAGAGGAATATAATTTGCATCTCAATTCGAAGAAATGTGTGTTTGACATAACGTCTGTGAAATGTTTGGGATACATTGTATCCATAAGAGGTATTAAGGTAGATCCTGCCAAATTCAAGGTTATCCTAGAAATGCCTCCCTCGAGAACATTAAAACAGTTGCATAGCTTACAAGGTAAGCTCTAGTCTATTAGGAGGTTCATCACACAACTAGCGGATAAGTGTCATCCATTCACACACCTCCTCCACAAAGATGTAGCATTCAAATGGGATGGAAGGTGTGACCAAGATTTTCAACAAGTAAAAGACTCTGCTCACTCCCCCGGTATTGATGCCTCCAATTTAGGATAAAGCAATGACTCTATATTTGCACAACAACAATAGATTTGGGAGCTCTGTTAGCACAACTTGATGACTAGAATAAAGGAGCAGTTTACTACATTAGTTGTACCCTGGTTGGCTATGAGTTGAACTATACACCCATTGAATGAGCATGTTTATCAGTTGACTTCGCAACACATAATCTTAGGCATTACATGTTAAATGGAAAAATCAAGCTAATATCAAAGATAAGCCCTTTGAAATATATCTTGGCAAAGGTAGCTCTTACATGAAGAATCGCCAAGTGGGTCATGATACTTAGAAAATTCAACATAGAATATCTTGATAGAAAATCCATCAAGGGACATGTAATAGTAGATCAGTTAGCAGAAACACCTATCGAAGATCATCAACCACTCATAGTAGAATTTCCAAATGAAAGCATCTTGATGACAACTTAATCAACCCGTTGGACCATGTACTTTGATAGATCCCATACTCAGCATGACTTAGGGGCTGGTACATCCTATTTCTCACACCACAAGGAGAAAGTATACCAAAAGCATACAGGATTTCCTTCCCTTGTACAAAAAATATAGATGAGTATGAAGCATTGATCACTGGGCTGAAAATAGTCGTGGAATTGAAAATTAAGAAACTACATGTTTATGGCGACTCCCAGTTGGTCATAAGGTAGTGAATCATAGATTTTTGTTACCCTCTCTTTCACCTCTAAGGTTTTGCACCTAAAGGGGAAGGGAAAAAGAATATAAAATTCATTCAAGAACAAACCCTTGATATTTCAATATAAGAGAGATTAAAATCTATCAAACGGAGAGTTCTTGGGGATGAAAATGGATAGAAGGGGTTCACCACCAAGTGTAAACTTGGAAAGACAAATGCAATGTGATATTCAGACCTACACTAAATGACCTAGAAATGAAAATCAAACAAAACAAAAAGATATGAAGTAGAAGGTGTGCACTTGGAAATATGTTGCAGACTGGAATGGAGATTGGAAATGCTATTGAATCTAGAATTTTGACCTACTGGGATACTTTCGCCAAGTTGGGCAACTTAGTCCCAGATTTGGAAAACTGCATTGAAGCCCGTTTCAGCCAAATGGGTATCCAAATCTATAGAAAACTTTGGAAAAAATGTGCAGTGGAACTGATTCGCCACTAATGGTGACTTAGTACACTTTGACTTCTCTAAAAACCTGAAAGTGGAAACATAAGCCCTTGGTCTGCACTTTTTGTTCCTCCAGATATCTGGTTCTGAAATTGTGATTTTTGGCATTGTAAGTGACTTTTAGTGGATATTTTTTCCTAGCCAACAAGGAGATGTCTTCATGAAGCTTGCAACCTATCCTTCAATGATCTCCAAGCCTTCAAGGCACCTAAGTTTGCAAACACACAAAGAGAGAAAGAAAAATGAAGAAATAAGATAATAAAGTATGAACATGAAATGAAGGAATTAGAAACTTTCCATGATGATAGATTTTGAATTTTTGCAACAATGGATGAAGAATCTGCCCTTGAATACTTCTTGATGACTTAGAATGCCAAAACCCTAGCTTGCTTGAGAAGAATGATGAATGAAGAGGAGAAAGAAAAGAAGGAGATCCAAGGCCTCTAGAGAGATGAAAAATGAGAAGAAAACCTTGTATTTATACATAATTATGCCCTAATTCCCCAAAATACCACATCACAGGCCGACCTTAGGTCTTAGAGAATAAAACCTGCCAGAATTTTGAACTAATTTTGATTTTTGAGCCAAATGGGACTAAGTCGCCCCAAGTGGTGACTTGGTCCCACTTAGGCATTTTAAGTGGGTGTCAGGGATTAAGATATATTAAATGATGTTTACTAGGTTTATTCTCAAAATGACAATTAAATAAGGCCTGCAAGTGTAAATTGGGGCCATTTAAGGCACAAGATAGGTGTAATTGTTGATGACAAGCATAGAAAAGTGTGAGAGTTTGTTACAAATCCTTACAACACTTTGAAATAAGCCTTGTTAAGTGATAAAAAAGAGGTTATTTAGGTGAATTATAATAAAAGGGTCCTAGAAAAGTGTGAAAGTGGGTTACAAAACTTCACAACACCTTTGTAAGACATCATTAGGTTTTTATTGATTTACAAGCATTCAAGACCTAATGTGAATGTGTTGGCCACATCACAACATTAAATCTAGACAAAATCAGGCCAAAATCCATAAGAAAGTCCCAAATGAGCATAAAAATGTCCAAGGATACATTTTCTTGCGACATAGGTGTTGGAACCATCAATTTTGGAAAAATTTGAGGGTGCCATGTCAAAAAGGTCTAAATACAACACTTAAAAAACTCAGTTAAAAAGTGGCCCGAAGAGCACATTGTGAAAAATCGTAATTTTGAATCGATTCATTTTCATGCTATGCCATCTTGCAGGTGTGTTCATCTAACATATATGAGTGTGCATATCAGTTTTCAGTTCCATACAGTCAAATCTGATAAAGTTTCAAAGCGACATGTTGAAGGGTTTTTGAGAAAATTTGTTGTCAGAACAGTGAAGATTCTGTTAAAATGATCAACTTTGGGGATAAATGTTAAGAAATTGAAAGGGTTTCATGATAGAACGATTGATGTTCCAAATTCTCCCCATCTCAATGTGTGTCCATGCCAATTTTCAAAGCTTCAGGACATAGTTTGGTATTTTTTCAAAGCCAAAAGCAAAATGATTTCACACAGTTTTTTTGTCTGCATTTCCAGGAAATTTTCACAGAGGTTAACTTTGGCATTTGATATTTTGCAAACAACGGAGATTGATGAAATTCCAATTTTCACACATGCTCATGAACCCTAAATGAACCAATCTCCCAAGTTATGGCTTCACAAGAAGTGATTTGATAGTTTTGCAAATTTGCAAGTTGGTGAGTTTCAGCTAAGTTTGACAAACACAATTTTGCAGAAAACATTGAGTAAGCTACTTTAACCACTGGTGGTTTTCAATTTTGAAAAGTTCATGCTAAACCATTTTACAAGCATACTCCCCTACCTTCAAATAACTCTTTGGTGTATTTTCATGGCTTTTGAGGACTGTTTGATTAGTTTTCTAAAATGATTTTGGAGGCCACTTGAAATATGATAGTCACTGTTCAAAGGTATCAGAACTTAAATAATTACCCACTTTAGTTAAAGAGGCACTTCATATTATGTTTTTAGGATGACCTCAATAATAAATCACAAGGGACTATGTGAGAAGGAAAGACAAAGGTAGTTTCCTAGTGAGACAAAATCACAATCATGGCACAATATATTAGACTATGCTCATGACAGTTAAAAGCAAGGAGAAACTTCCAACACATCCATTTTAGTTTAAGATTTGACTCAGATTTTTGTGGAATAATTGCAAGATATAAGCCATCATAGGTCAATCACTAAGGGATGTGGATCGAAACCCCCATGAAATTCAATCAAAAAATATCATAGAGCTATGTATTTTCTCAGACAAAGATACTTGTCATTATGGAGCACTGTTGGCACAACTATGTTACTGCTTTTCAAGTACATTACAGGTTGCAAGTGAAATAGAATTGAAGGGAACAAGGATAAATTCACATTTCAAGTTCAGAGCAATTTATTCAAAGAAAGGGTATCATAGTGAAAAGGGGGGCAACAAATTAAGTATGACAATGTGTAGTCTAATCATACACCTAGAATGTGATGAGGAGGGCGAAAAGAAAATAACCTCCAAAACTTGAGAGAAGATGATACAAGGGTATGATGGATCAGAGAAGCAAGCCCACAATTTCTATAATAAGACATAGTTGGTAGACCAAGATTGTGCTATGGGGAAAGCTCATGCGAAGCCTTACATGATAAAGTTAGTAAAATATTTCAAAAGGAATAACGGGGGGGATACATGTTCACATGCTTACACCGCATATCAATGAGCCAACCAGAGGCACCACGAGTTTAAAAGAAAGACATATAAAAGAGAAAACTTCCATTTTGAAAGAGAATCCACAAACTTTTTGCTGGTTCCTCATATTCTCAAGGTCATTGAACGTTTTCACCATCGAAAGCATTGCATTTGAAATATGATGGGCCGAGCCCTGGTAGAAGCATGATCTCTATCAACAGTCAAAATAAAGCAGAGTACTTGTGAGTAAACAATCGGTGAGACACATGCGAATCAAAATGGATAGGAGAAAATACAAATTGCATGAAGAGTATAGAAATCCAGAGGTGAAAATGGATGTCGCGGATCCTAAAGATGTGTCATCTCATCAAACACTATATGACATCGATGAAGATTGGGAGGAAATATATAAACTTTCAAGGATAACACCAAAGGAAGGAAGGCTAGCTATGCAGCTGTAAGAAATATATTCGAAATAAATTTGGTGATAATGCTGCGAAAAGTCCAAACAAGTGTGCTCGATGATTACTCTAACCATAAGTGCCTCCAGGCCTGTAAGTTCGATTACAATGTAATGAAGGACTCCATAAATCATGCTAGAAGAAATTAATACCAAATCTACTTCAAGAATGCCAAACCGAAATCACAAGTGGCTCTCAAAATCTTGACAATAAGCAACACATGAAATCCAAAAAATTTATCGATGAAAATTCCTTTGAGAACCCATTCCACACCGAAAATTATAGATTTGAGGGAATCCAAGCAACTTTGATCAATGAACAACTGCCTTGTTGGAGATTTCATCGAATGTCACAAACTGTGGTAAGAATATTGGAGGTAAATCGTTGTGAAACATTTCTTGCAGGAAACCCTATAATGATCATCGGAGAGACTCTAATATTAATGGGAGTCATTGTTGGGTTTCACCGATATGGCGAAATGCAAAAGTTCAATTTGGAAAACATATCGGTGAGAGATACTACATCGGCAGGAGTATTTTGAAGTTCCCTAAATAGAATAAAGTCTCCCCGATACAGTGACATGCATCAATCTCTATTAAGGACACTATGATTTATCGGTGTAAGTCATTGGTAAATCCCCGGATAGGGTAAGAGGATAAAGTCATAATGGGAAGTTAAAATAGTATTTTATTAAAAGGTTCAAAGGGAATAATTCTATCAAAAAATAAAAAAATAAATAATGGGTGATTGTTACCAAAATGGGTAAAGATATAGGGGAAATACAGGATAACATTTTTTTACCAAGGGAGAGTATTTTTACCAAGCAAGAGATAATGGAGAGTGTTTTAAACTCTTCACGGAGGAATTAAAAGACAATTTAATACCTCATAATGGGTAATTATTTTTTACTCAAGAAAGTATTTTATATTGGGTGGAGATGCGAAAAATAAATACAAAGTAAAATATCTTCACGAGGACGAGAAACATTTTCACTAAAGAAGTCATGAAGCAGGTAATTATTTGAGAGAGAAGCAAAGTTTCCAGCAAGGAATAATTACCAAAATTATTTTTTGGCAAAGAATGCAAAATTGAGATTAAAGTTAAATATTTAATTCGCCAAAAGAAACTAATTAAATATTTTAAATGAATCGTTGCATCGAAAGGAAGGATTACACTGGACAGATGCTGTGAAGGGTCATAACCGTAAAAATTATGATGTATATATGTAAGATGAAGTGAAATCATAAAGAAAAAAGACAATAGAATTAGAATAGGACAGATCATTGTAGCATTATATTTTCAGAATGATATTCAAGGAGACTGTTGCATGTATGAATTTTGAAGAAGATAATGAAAGACAATTAATTTGGTGATTTCATCCGGCATCAATTGTTTGTTGGTTTCTTGCGATTATTTGATTGTCTCCAATCTGATTTTTCTTGATTGTTTAAATTGAAGTATCAAGTATATATTCGATTTATCAGTACACATTTGTTGTTTCTGTGTGATTTGGTTTATTGGATTCTTTAAAAAAGAATTAAAATCCCTTTCAATCAATTGCAGTAATCTGGGAAAGTCAGTTGGATCAGTAAGAAGAATCAAATAGTCAGATTTGATATTCTGCCTCAAGTAGGGTTTATCAATTGCATTCTTGCATGTTTATACTAGTTATAAACTCATAGTTATATGCTAAACAATTAGAGGACCCGCTAGATAGAAACCATTCATTAAAGGCTTTCATTTGACTTCATTACCCAAATAAGGCATTGGTCTCCCTTATTTTCATTACATTATTTTTATTCATTTCATTTGACATCTCTTAATTAAACATATTAATTCATATACCGTGATATTGCATATACAATTTATACCAGAGTAGGATCTTATCTTTCCACTGTTAAATTGCCACTTGTGGATAGTTTAGTCAAGTAGGAAACATAATTCAAAATATGTGTTACTCATATAGGTGCACTCTCCTAGGTTTGAAAGAGCCTTAAGAGTAGAGGGTTCAACCATATTGGTTGGCCTTGTCAGTTGACCAAAAACGTAGTGAGAGTGTGGCAACCTCTTGTGGTACATTTAACCAGCGTTTTTGAGAACCAACAATAGGTAGGTCAACAATGAATATCAGACTAAAGATGACAAGCTGATGACATATAAGGGAATGGTGGATAGTTTCAAATATTAATTTTTGGTCATCTTTGAATAAATCTCGAGGGTTAACAATAAAGTAGCTAATGCTATGGCTACTATTAGTTCACTCCTGGACATACCTAAGAATGTTCCGAAATACGAAATCCTAGTAGAACAATTGCTTATACCAGCATTCAACATCCTAAAATCCAAACTAGTGTGTGATGTTGTTGGTCCTGACTCGCCTTGGTATGAGGAAACATTTGCCTATATCCAACATGGAATCATACCACCCCACCTAAAGGCAATCAAAAGAAAACCTTCATTCGCCGAACTTCCCAATTTACTATCCTAGGAGATACCCTATACCACTGAAGTCTTAATGGTATGTTACTTTGATGTATTAGCGCGAAAGAAGTGAAAACTCCCTTACAAGAGGTACACGAAGGTGTTTGTGTATCTCACTCTAGTGGACCTAACCTAGTCTAGAATAAACTTCGAACAAGTTACTATTGGCCATCAATAGAGCAAGAAGTAGTTCATTATTCGAAGAGGTGTCATTAATTCCAACATGGAGATCTTGTACACGCACCTGCACAAGAGTTGTGAACTATCACTACTCCATGGCCTTTCCCTCAGTGGGGATTGGACCTAATAGGAAAAATATCACTGACCTCATCTAATGGGAACAAATTCTTCATCATTGATACAAAGTAATTTACAAACTGGATAGAGGCTATTCCTCTAACCTATATCATAGGGAAATAAATAGATAAGTTCATCCTTAACTATTTAATTTGTTAATATGGTATCCCACAAACTGTCATAACAAATAATGTAACTCCATTTAAGAACCAATATGTTCATGAGCTTTGCTCAAGATTCTCTAGCCAACACCGCTTTTCAACCCCATATTATCCCCGAGGAAAACACTAGGCCAAAGCTTCCAATAAGACCATCTTGAAAATCCTAAAGAAAACTATTAATGACACTGGTTGTGATTGACATTTGAATCTAAACCCAGCTTAATGGGGTTATAGAACTAGCATCAACACACCTACAAGTGCAACTCCCTTTTCCTTGGCCTATGGTCTGAAGTAATACTGCTTATAGAGGTCAAAATCCCATCCTTGTAAGTATCATTGAAGGATCTTGTTAGCAATGAAGAGTATCAAGTATCAGGACTCAATGAGCTTGAAATCCTAGATGAAAGATGCTTGAGCACATTGAACCATCTACAGGCCTATCAAAATCGGCTCAAGTGAAGCTAAAATAAGAAAATAAAAAACAAGAACTTTCAGGTCAGTGACTTGGTCCTAAAGGAAAATAAAAAAATCTAGCTGAATCAAGATGGAAAAGGTAAGTTTGAACCAAATTGGCTAGATCCCTATATCATTACAGCAAGCTATGACTCTAGAGTATATCATTTGGCTAGACCAAAAGGAGAACCTCTAGCTGAACCTCTTAACAACAATCATCTCAAGAAGTTATACACCTAAGCACATTAGAATATCCTAGGCAAAAAAGAAAACAAAGAAAAAATCAAAAAACAAGAAAATAGTAAAGAGATTTAATAAAACGTCCTTTAAGTTAAAACCACCTTGTGGAAATTCTAAGACTAGTACAATAGTGAAAACCTGGTAAACAAGCACTACATTTGAATAAGACTTGCATCCTCATCTATAGGTGCTACCTATCTACTATTGTATCCATTACATAAATCACCATAATAAAATATGCATCTAACCATGGCTCGATAACTAATCAAGTGTTGAACCTTGCTACACCATCTCTATCCACCATCTATCTTATCCATCTATCCCTAACAAATGTAACACTCTCCCAAACTAGGGGCAACTTGTTGAACCCGGTAGTGTTGTGCCTTTTGCACAGATGCCCCGTTTAGGAACGGGGACCCTCTCTTTCCTTTTTGGCTAGCCGGGTCCTCTTTCGTGTCGCCTCATTTTTCATGCCCCATTTTTATCTCTGTGACGGTCAACATGTTCTCAAAAGTATCATTTAGGGTTGACCAATTTTTTCCCCTTTGGAAATTACTAAGTCTTTAACCCTTTCAGGTTTTCTTTGTCAGTTTTCCTTTCTGGCATCCCTGGTCCCTTCCGGGTTTGGACCCTCGGGTTTCCCTTTGTGCGCTTCCTTTTCGGCTTCGCCGTTGCTGACGGTTGGCGTTCGACGTCCTCTCGGACCCCGGACCCCAACGTTTGCTTCACCATTTGGTTTTTACTTGGCAGATTGTCCGATGGCTGTCCTGAGACGTCTTCTCGGCCCTCGGACCTCGGTTCTCCCACCGTCATCCTGAATTTTGAACTCACCTACCCTCCGATCGTCGTACAATAATTCATTGTGAGGGTATTTATTACCGTTCTAGGGGGTTATTTAAGCAATTTCGACCTATCATTTTCAAATGTCAAGAAGAGATAGAAAACACAGTGTGCCTCCAGCAACTCCCGCCTCCGCGCCCGAATCTCAGCTTCGCCGTTCTTCTAGGATTCAACAACTTGCTTCTCCAAAATCCCGAAGTAGGATCACTGTACGAATGTCCCTTTCCTTTTCTAGGCTTTATGAAGTTAAAAACCAAGTAATAAAACACAAAAAACTATAAGTCTGGTAGGGGAGAGTGTCTCCTTGAAAACCCACAAGTTAAAAATCATAAAACACCCCAAAGATCATCAGAACCGAGCTTCAGAGTAATGTTGTCCCGCTGTTGCTCTTCAGGACGAGCGACCACACCTTTCAGGCCTGAGCCTCTCTCTAGCCATGGTTTTCACTTAACCAAAAAAATTGATCCCACAACGAAGTTCATTCCGGACTCCAGCCTTCAGATTTTCGTCCTCAGAATTCCTTGACCATTTTGCTATTTCTTAACGACGGCCTTCAAAGGACCTTTCGACCATTAAACCCTGACCCTCCAAAATCCGTCAGAAACTTGCAACAAAATTAAAACTTCGGAGTCATCCCCGAACCTCGGCTCTCGGACTTCTATCCTCGGGCCGCTGTCTTCGCTTTGCCGTTTCATACAACCACCGCGAGACATCTTCCCGACCCTCAAACCCTGGTTCGTCTTTCGCTCCATGTGATTTTAACAAGGAAAAATGAAATGACCAAACCTCGCCCAGACTCCAGCCTCCGAATTTCCATCCCCAAAACTCCGTCCTTCTTCCGCCCCCCCCCCCCGAACAGCTAAAATTGTCCGCCTTTCCAGACATCGGACCCTGAACCTCCAACCGCGTCTGGAGTTTTTAACCAATTGCTAAGCCTGACTTGGATTTAACCTTCCGGATTGCCCTCTACAGACTTCCATCTGTGTTTTGTTGTTTTGCATGACTATTCCTTGGCAGCTTCTCGACTCCTGTGACCCGAACTCTGAATCTCGCCTCCCGGGATGTCGTTTGCCTTGTGCTGTTCCAAACAGTCGACCCTGGACAACTTTCCTACAGATGAGACCCGAATGATAAAATGATGGCTCGAACGACCTCCAAATTGAAAATGGACTTTGACCCACTTGCCAAAAATTGACCTTCTTTCACAACATCCCTTTGTTGAGCAAATCCAGGATTGGGAAAAGTCATTGGGGGTGCCTTGCCTTGTTTTCCCTTCCAAACAACATTCTGCCAAGGGAAGTCTAACCCTTGGGGCCCGGATCACCTGTTTGCCTTCCAATATTATTATCAAGCATTGGGTGTTTTTTTCTTAAGTGACAATTATGGATCTAACCTTGATTTGCAAGGATTTGTTCGAGGCTGCTTCCTCAAGTGTAATTTTGCTAACTCCCATCTTTTTATGCAAGATTTATGGAATCTGATGCAGAAGCTTTCGGGGCAGCCAAGGACAAAGGGAAAAGAATTGCCAAGGCCCCTCGAGGCAAAGAAGACAAAGATCAAATGAAATATTAGTTCCAGGGGGTGCCATTGAATTCTGAAATCATAGCTATTTGGAAAGACATCATAGATACCAATATCAGACATGTCGATATTGATGATTTTACATGAAGAGTCCGATTAGAATCAAAGACTGACAATGAAAAACTGATTAGAAGCAGCAGACTTGCCAAGGCCACAAGTTTCCCACCGGCCTTAATCACCCTCAAGCTAGTAATGGCATGTCAGGAGGCATACCAACTTGAGACAAGAACCATCGTGGATAGGGATGGTAATGTCCTAGCCAATATGTATGCTCTCGGGATAACAAGAACCTTTCACATACCCGTCTTCGAGAGCATGGACCCCAACTATTCAGGAGTTAAAAACGTTATGGGATGGGGATCCATTGAGGTGCAAAAAGCTAATCAACCAGTATTGGTTGAAGGAAAGATGAGGCAGTGTCACCAAAGTTCCTCAAGAGCTCTACCGCGATGACTTTTTTGAGGACTATCACAATCTGGTTACCCTACTAAGTAGAGTAATGGGCCTTCCTGCTGCGACCTTCTTCCAAGAGTGGATGTTGTACTTCATTGAACAAATTCTCTGTGGGGATGACACTGCATTCTATTGGGGGCAGATAATCAACAATTTCTTCCATGAGCAGTTTGCCAGTGTGAAGAAGACGTCCAAGTTCTATATGACATCCTACCTAGTGTATTCACTTGCTGACCGACAGTACTACAGTGGATTGTCTGTGATGCATAATGAGGCACCAGGGAGAGAGCTGAAACCGTATGACAAGTACCCTCAGCTACAATACAAGTATTTCAAGAGGGACTATTTTAGGGTTAACAATGCTTTTATTGCATACATCATCTAGCTGCTTGGAGGTGATTTTGAAAGAAGAGTCTCTCACATTGCTAGGGCTTCTCAAGCACTACACCTTCCTTTTCATCCAATTTCCCAAGCTCACCAACATTCACGCCCAAGGTTTCTCCGAAAGGCTGAACAAGTTGCCTTGGTATCCTAATGACTGGATTGTACTATTAGAATTATCTTGGTAGCTATGACACATACACAACATACTAAGCAACAAGAATCTAGTGGGACCCCCCTATCCCCTTGCACTTGGCCAGGGAACGTATGAGCTTGATACCTCCGAATGGTGGGAAATACAAAAAAAGAACTGGATGAGTACCACTTCCAGCTGCATATAGCTCGGCCACGGATGGACCCATATGGCCTCATTAGGAAAGCACTTGGACAAGAGTATGCCCACCTCCACCATGTTGAGGATTTCTAGGCTAATTGCAAAGATGACCTTGAAGTGCAGGTACGACATTATATGCGTATGACTGCCTACTTCGTAAGGAGGGTGAACCTGTGTCCGATTCCAGATCAGCTCGAAGAAGAGGAGAGCACAGTGAACGACCCAAGATGCAGTGCTATAGCAAACTTGCCATTGCCTTCAATTGATTGGAATGAGCAAGAGTTTTATGACCTCAACATTCTTACCAAGCCCGTTGAGGCTCAAATGAAGGCATGGATCAATGGGCAGGTCACTCGTTTGAAGAAACAGGGAGTCACCTTAACATTCAAGGGTCTCGAAAGTGAACCCAACAGTTCTGGTGGAGGGGTAACTGCTACTACCACTGGAGAAACATCCAAGTCTCCACCATCTGTCTAGTCCAAGAAGAGAAAGGAGGTTGACGAGCAGCAACCTAACCCAAAGGTGTATGCCAGAAAGGCCTCGAAAGCGAGCCTCCTAAGAAGCATAGAAGAACAGGCAGTGTTACTAAGATGCCGGTAATACCTAAAGATCCACTCCATGAGGGAATAGAGAAGGAGGATAACCCACCAAGATCCTCGCCTATCTCATCTGCTGCTACAACCACTGCTCCTATTGTTGCCGTCCCACCCATTTCACATGCAATGGTTGCTTCTTCTCCACCCGCGGTGGACATTGCTGTCCACCTCGCTTCCATTTCTCCAATCGTGCAGGTCATATCGGTGGATTCATCCTCCACCACTACCTCACCAATTTAATCATGCTCCATGTCTCCTTCCTTCCCTACCTTCACCTCTATTGCTACAATGCCTGCCTTAGCCCTTCCAGAGTCCTTTGTCAAGTATATGCAAAACGTACCATCTGAACTTTTGGGAATGCTTGCAAATCCAATACTACAAGTTGCAATTTCCCAGGAAACGATTAACACCCCGACTCTCCATCCTCCTATAGAGCCACCCAGAATGGAGGCCACAATCAAAATCTTTGACGAGCTAGAACGACAACAACTAGAGGTGGTGAAGATACTGGAAGATGATGAATTTGAGTATCATGAGCACCCAATATACGAACACCAGGTGATTGATGAGGTGGCTTATGAATCTTCCAGTGAAGACAATGAGGGTGTAGGCATAGACATAATCCAAGAAATAGTTGATCCAGAGCTTGACGCTAAATGGGCCAAGTAATTGAAAGAGATAGAAGACAAAGAGGTTGAAGGACAACCTATGACTGAAGAAAGGTTGCTACTCTGGAGATTGAGGGTAGTGAGTCCCCTACTGAAGGACATGATCAAACACTTGAGCACGATGAAGAGACATCCTTCCACGAAGAGAAACAACAAGATAATCCCGAAGAGCATGGGCATGAATTAGATGAAGAAGAGAAGGATGTTGAAAGGGAGGACCACTCTGATAAGCACCTACCCACCAAATCTCCTATCAAATACATAACGCTCATGCAAGATTCTGATGAGGAGAAGGAAGATATAAGAATTGAGTAGGAGGCTCTCAATGACAAGGCCATTACACTTACGGTGGAAGATAACGATGATCGACATGAATCACCCAAGGAAGGCCCCCCAATGCGCAACTAGCTACAGAGAGCTTGGAAAGAAGACTCCCGCATAGAAAGATCCTAAAGCAAGACTGGAGGCAATACTAGCTAGAGATCAGATAGGTACCAAGAAAGAGAAGAAGCCTAGAATCAGATAAAAGATAATGATGGATGCCTCCAGTTCTAGGGCTATGCAAGTAGCTACGCCAGTGGTGGGAGAACAAGGAGTAAGCTACAATGTCTCCACCATTGACTTAGGAGTGGCCACCAGGGAACAAAAGTTTGACCACCTCCGGGAATTAGTCGCCACAGTGGTTCACCTTATCCAGTAGGATAAGGTTTTAAAGGAAGAGCTCAAGGCACAGGTGGCTGATCTGATGACCTACATTCAAAAATGGTCATCTACGGATGAACAACCTACCACATCATCCGCCCCGCCGCAGTTGCTATCCTAGGAACAGATTAGCAAGTTGGAAAGAAGGAGGAACTTGGATAAGACTACAAAAAACTAGTTCTAGTAGGTCTTGGACATTGGGAATATGGGCATCAATTTGGCTGTTCGGACAACAAACAAGTTCCTAGAGGTGCAAACGTCTCTTGAAGGCATGAGGTGAATCTGCAAAGAGTTCCCAAAGAAGTATAAGGTTTCCTACCCAAAAATCAAGGCTAGCCTCGCACTGCCAAGTGAGGTTTGGGAAAAGGACCTTGCCTTCAAGGACGATGACCATTGGTTAATGGATGTGTGGAAGCGAGACTTCGATCACCAAAAGGGGAGGCTGGAACATATCGTAGAACAAGTAATTCTGGATATTGAATGGGCCAAGGATGCTGAAGGAGATTGCATTAGATACCTCAAGTTGATTACAGGGTATGAGATGCCTGCTGTCAAGATCAATCCAGAAAGCATAAAGCCTCACTTTCGAAATAGAGTGGAAGATGGGATGTCAACTGAAGTTACCGCAGGTTTTATGAGCTTTGTTGCCTGGGATTTTGCCCAGTCTGAGATTTTCAAGGACCACACTACCAAGTATGATGAAGATTGGGACAAGCTTGTCAACAATTCCAAGGAATGGAGCTACCAGGTGCTGAGGTGTGACATCATCGAGGTCAACAAGTTTCGATTGGTAGTTATGAAATTCATTGATTATGCAGCTTTGAAGAAGCAGGAAGGCAACCCTGTTGTGAATCAAGAATGCCTAAAGGAGTAGTTGTGGCAAAGAGAAATCAACAAAAATACAAAATGCTACAGTGCCACCACTAAAAGACAAAACAGGGAAAAGAAAAAATGTTGTTTTTTAATTGTAAAGTAGTTGGGGGTAGGTGAAACCCTACTGTAAAGTGAATCTTGGCCACACAATAGAATTGAATCCTGGCCTCTCATTTTTCTTTTTGAAAACTATAAATAGGGATCTCCTTCTCTCATTTAAAGAGAGTTGAGTTGTTGTAAAGGCATGCTGCATAAATTGCAATAGAAATACATTGACTTTGGTGCATTTCTGGGTTTCTCCCCATGTTTCATGATTCTTCTCTATTTAAGTTAAGATTCGAGTTCTGTTTACTTTGTTGTTTTAGTTTATGTTTAGCTGTCCTTGGTAGATTTAGTAATGTTGTCTGTGGTTGTGAATATTCCTGTTGTGTGTATGCTTTCCTTTTCCATACTTTTGGTCATTTGCTCTGGTAGATGACTGTGCAAAGTAAGTCTAGACTCTAATTTTATAGCTTCCTTTTAAACTTTATTTTTATTCAAATTTATATGGTGAATGAATGATGAAATATTTGCAGTCCTTAGAAGATAGAATAGATTTCATGGCATTATGACATTTTTGATTAAGTGAAATTCTATTTTAAGGAAACTATCCACAACAAAAACCTCCATTATCATTGTTCATCGGTAGTTGCAGGTCTAGGAACTCTTTCTCTCCCTTGCCCTTTTTTCCTTTTTTAAAGAAATAACCTATGCTAAGGTTCATTGCACATAGTAAAGCCAAATTCGACAATAAAATGGAGTTCAAGACCGTTGTTTGAACCTGTAGCAACAGTGTAGTGATTTCCCACCTGAAGATTTCTATTCATGAGACCTAATTCTCATCCAGTTTTATCCATGTAAGACTGCCTTTTGATTTTAGCAAATCACATCATAAATCAACCGATCTATCCCAAACACCATCATGACCTGACATTTGAGAGACCTTGGGATAGTGTTCTGCAATTTGACTTTGGAAGATTGTCTTTCAAGAGAGGTAATGCACTTGCGCGTTGCTTGTGTTGAGAAGTGCATAAAAACACCATCAACATAACTTGCACTAAAAGGAGGGCAATTTGGAGACAAAGCTGGATTGAATCAGGTCTTTCTCCCCTTAGAGATTTCACCGATTCTTGAGGTCTACACCGAATAAAGTTTAATTTTAGGAATTACAATCCCTTGTCTGAGCTAAAAGAGCTAAATGAAGGGAACCATCCATCTCCAATTCACCAGACCAGCTCATTTCTCTTCCACCTCCATCTTCTCCATTATCATTGGTAGTACCGTCTTCCACTCATCTGCTCTAAACAGCCTTCTAGGCTGCCACACTATTTGGGCTGAACGTTGCCTTTCAGGCAAACAAAATCTCAAGTTCAGGTGCTATCTCTTTGACCGCCATTGTCCCTTTACAGTCGTCAGTCCATATGACACAACCACCTCTACCACCTCCTCCCATGGCATGATTGGGCAATAACACATCCCCTTTGGCCTTCAACTTCTATTATGATATGCCAAAGAACCCTGAAAGCTTCTGCACGAAATTCAATGCTCGAGACCCGTAAAGGACAACAGAGGAGCATGTAAGGATCTTTGAAATTGCTTTGAAAACTATGCAAATTATATATGAAGATGTGGCTTGCAGGCTCTTTCCCTACTCTCTCGGAGAAGAGGCATTCTACTGGTATGTCAACTTGCCCACCGGAATGATCAATACTTGGACTCTTCTAAAAGATGCTTTCCTGCAGAAGTTTAAGACACCGATTAGCCTTGCAGATTCATACAAACATTTCATGTCGGTTCAAAGGGAGATCAATGAACCAATCAACTCTTCTAATGATCACTTCCATAGAGGATACACTCGACTACAAGCTCCGTATGTTTTCAACAATGCTCTTGTTTTTCCTATTTATTATGCAGCGCTAGATAACCTCACCTTGGCTTTGGTAAAGAGGATGCGGCCATCGCCTGCGAGTTTGGTGGATGCGTACATATAGGCCATTATTGCTAGCATAGATTTGGGATATAAATTTTTGGTCCGCTGCCTTCTCTTGGGAAAACTGCACATCCGGCACAGATTCATGGGTTTACTCAAGCCTTACAACATCAGACACCCCTACTGAATCTGGTACCGCAACTGCCCATTGTCCCACACCCTGGGTAGCCAATGAATCAAGCACCTCCAATTCCCCACTACTTGCTGCCTCAACAATATCCTACCCATTCATAGTCATGCCAGATATCGACGTACCTCCAAGCATTTGAATTTCCACTCTCTCATCAAAATTAGTCGGATGCACAACCTGTGTTCCTCTAGAATTTAGCGTTGCAACCGAACAATACCGAAAAGGACAGGATTGACGAGCTCACAGAGATGATCAAGAAGATGTCCACGGAAATGACCCACTTGAGGAATCAGAACAACCAACTATAAGCGTCACAAAAAAGCATCCATGCTAACCTTAATCGTGACAACCGAGATCATCGTGAAATTCTGGACAGTCAGGATGCCAACACATCATCCGGACAAAATTATGACAGAAATCAAAATTCGGGTTAGAACTTTGACAGAAGGCCTTTCCAAAGGAAAAATTGGACGTGAAACACAAGACCCAACAATGTTGGCATTCCCACGCCCCTTAACCAGCCCAACATAAATGAGAACACTACGAGCGGAGTTTACTTGGCTGAGGCCGCCTTATCCAGTTGGTGTCGCATACACAAAACAAGTAGGCACTCTGAATTGGATTGCCGAGAATTCCAGACTGTTGCTGACATCTTCTAGGTGGAGTTCCAAAATGCTGTGGATAGTTTAGGATGCAGAGACATCATCCCATCCGACCCTTATGACTCTGCAGTGCTGGTAGTGAATCGGGCTCCTTTCCCAAAAGCAGAATGCAACATGCCAGAGAAAGAGAGCCCCACCACAAACAACAACAACAAGGCGAAGGAGGTAAGTTTCGAAAGCCCTTTGGCTCAGCTTTTCAATTCTGTAGATAATGGTCCTAAAGAGGATGAAGAAGAGCTTAGGGAGGATGAAGTCCACATGTTTCATCAAAGAACTACCCCTTATGACCTAAGAAATAGACAGGTCGTTGGCCATGCTGGAAGTCCTTTCACGACCTCCACTCTGCCTAACAATTTCAACACTCCCCCTAACCCGAAGGCAAACAATAATCCGGGATTTCCCCATGTACCCATGTGGTACTTCAATAAGAACAAACAACAAAACCACAACCAAAGCCAACCAACCAGCTCCTCCCAAAATGTTTCCTATGATCAGGAGGTTGAACAAATGGGGGAGCATATTGCTGAAGAATTTAAAAAGGTAAAGTTGAGTATGTTTGTCTTTGAGCTTCTCAAGTTACCAGCCATAAGGAATGCCTTTTTCAGAATGATAAACGGGACCCCATCAGTCGTATCTGCTCTAAAAATTCCCGCTAAGAGAGTCTCCTTCGAAGACTCACAAAGTGAGCCCGTCATCCAACAGGTCTTCAACATGAAGGCCGATTCCCCTATGAATCAGCAAGTAGGCAAGCAATCCTCCAAGGAGACAGATTAGACATGAACCCAAAGCAAGGGCCATGACAAAGACAAGGGTCAAGTCGCTCAGGTGGATGTTTCAGGAGGACTCTTTCAGGGCAGATTCAAATCTCCCCCTTTCCTGACCACCATCCATGTGTTTGGGAAGAACCTCCACAATTGTCTACTAGATTCAGGAGTCTCTATTAATGTCATGCCCCTGAGTGTATGCAAGGCACTCAGAATAATGCCAACCTCCTCTCGGCGTAAGGTAACATAGCTTGACAAAATTGAGATCAACATAGTGGGAGAAATTAATAGAATAGCTATGCAAATCGCTGCTGATCCCCCGATCCAACAAACCATAGATATTCAAGTGGTTGATATCCCGGATACATATGGTATAATCCTAGGAAGAGATTTCACAAGGGCGTTGAATGGATACGCTACGACTGAATACTTGCACATGTGGTTGCCATGGAAAGGAATATTGAATCAGATTTGGATTGATCGGGAGCCATGCATGAAATTCATGATCATAGAATACAACAACACGAATGAGGTGTTGTTTGTTGAAACAGATTTGGGAAACTATTCCCTAGTATCGTACTTGAACAAGCAAGAATGCCTTGAAGAAGAGGGTACAAGAGAGGTCTTCCTCGTATTATGCAGCCCACCTGCTAACTTGGCCAATACATCTCAGAGCACTAAAGTGCTGATAGAATCAGATGATGAAGAATCAGGAGAGGATGATAATCTTAGATTGCTGGATGGATTTCAAGACTTCATGGCAAAGTGTGCACAGGACCATCTCAGTTTGGGAGATAGACTGAATTTTCAAAAGGTTTTGCCGCCTAGTTGGTGCAGGGTGCATAATGCTACACATTCAGAATTTGAATGTTGTTTATGCCAAACAATAATTGAACACATTAAAAGACAAATCACTCTAAAGGTGGAAACTAGATCAGCACAGCCAGAATAGACGCCTCCAGCCCCTACATCTCCACAGAGGATTGCTGCAATTAAGCCTTCATTGAAGATGGAGGCTGGGCCAGTTGGTGCTGCATTCGTGGACCCTCCTGGATTCTGATATTGCGCTTTGATGGATCCAAATCCAAGCATGGAGCTGGAGCTGGCTTTGAGTTAATCAGTCCTGGAGGTAAGTCCTACTTTGTTGCCTATAGACTATAGTTATATTGCACTAACAATGTGGTAGAATATGAGGCCTTAGTCCTGGGCCTCCTGATGGCACTAAAAAAAGGTGTTAAAATGCTCCAAGTGCTCGACGATTCAGAGTTGGTCATTAAGCAGGTTAGGAAGCTTTATTCCTATTATGATCGAAGACTCACCAACTACATGCATCGGGTATGGGAACTACTGGAGGGATTGGGTGTATTCAGTATCCAATTGATCCCGCATTCTTGAAACTATACCGCCAATGCTTTGGCATAGGCTGCAAGCACGCTACAGCTGTTGTCCCTATTAGGCCTCAAAAGATTCACTGTGGAAATTCCCTCCATTCCATATGTGCCTAAAAACATAGCCAACTTCAAGGTATTCAATGATGACAAACACATCCTAGATTTTATCACTAGTTTTGATGTGTTCGCCACTCAGATAATAGACGAGGACTAGTTCTAATGTGTTCGCCACTCAGATAATAAACGAGGTTGAACCTCAAGAGGCTGACCTGGATATAGAAGGGGTAATCAATCTGAATACCAATACCATCCCTAGGGGGATGGTCTAACTTGAACAGATCTTTGACTTGGATCAAATCAAAGATCAGGACCAACAAGCTAAGAAGGACACCATCAATGGCCAGTGCGACACCTACAACATCGAAACGAGTGGGAATGCAAAGAATGTATTTGTTGGCAAGGTGTGCACGTCACAAGAAAAAGGGGGATATAGTGGATGCTTTGTGAAAGTACCATGATTTCATCACCTGGAGCTATAAGGATTTCAAAACATATGACACATCAATTATCACCCATACCATCCCTCTTAGGCCAGATGCGAAGCCATTTCGACAACGAAAGCGCCCTATCAACGCCTTGTTGGAACCGATAATACATAAGGAGGTACAAAAATTACTGTCTTCCAAGATTATCTTCCCGGTCAAGCACTCCACGTGGGTGGACAACCTACTCCCAGTAAGAAAGAAGAATGGGGAGATCAGATTGTGCGTCGACTTCCACAACTTGAACAAAGCCTTAGAGAAAGACAACTATCTCGTGCCTTCGTTGGATGAAGTGTTGCAAATAGTAAATGGTTCCCAAATGATGTCCTTCCTGGATGGGTACTCTGGATATAACTAGGTTATGGTACAGTATGAAGATCAACACAAAACGACATTCACCACCAAATGGGGAACATTCGCTTACAGATGAATGTTGTTCAGACTAATCAACGCTGGTGCTACCTACCAGCGCGCCATGGATATCACATTTAAGGACCTGATTAACAAATGAAAAATCATCTACATGGATGATTTAACAGTATCCTCAAAGCAACGAGGTACCCACGTCACCGACCTATGCAAAGTCTTTTAGAGATGCCACAAATTCGAGGTTTTCCTTAA
This sequence comes from Sequoiadendron giganteum, assembly GCA_007115665.2. Taxonomy (NCBI): domain Eukaryota; kingdom Viridiplantae; phylum Streptophyta; class Pinopsida; order Cupressales; family Cupressaceae; genus Sequoiadendron; species Sequoiadendron giganteum. The sequence continues at coordinate 428,475,731 of CM021103.1, forward strand.
TCCTAAAAAGTGTATTTTTGGTGTTACTGAAGGGAAGCTACTTGGAAATGTCCTTTCAGAGAGGGGAATTTCTATTGACCTAGAGCGTATCTAATCAATCATGAAGATCCAACTGCCTGGAAGCAAGAAGGAATTAAAATATTTTTTTGGAAAGATTAACTTTGTCCGCAAGTTCATCACGGGCTTCACTGAAATAGTCAAACCACTCAACGCCATGTTAAAACAAGATGCCAAGGTTGAGTGGACCCCAGAAGCAAAAAAAGATTTTGAAGAAATTAAGAAAGTAATCGCTGATGCACCTGTGTTGTTCAGACATCTATCTGAAGCCTTTCTACATATATTCATTCACTTCAGACCATTCGTGCACCAACATCTTAACAAAGCAGGATGATGAGGGGAGCGAGCATCCAATCGCCTTCATGAGTGCCCCTTTGAAAGATGCTGAGCTATGCTATCACAAAATTGAAAAGAAAGAATACACCCTTGTTAAAGGGGTAAAGAAGTTTAGGCATTACATCCTGCATAACGAAGTGTTTGCCATAGTTCTTGACCCAGCAGTGAAAACATTGCTTATGCAGAATGAGTTGGGAGAACGAAGAGCCAGATGGATTACATTGTTGCAGGATGACATGGAGATCTAGCCAATGAGGTTGGTGAGAGGGCAAGTGCTAACCTGTATAATCGCTAAGGTGGCCGCTGACGTAGGTCCTGAGCTCACGATGCAACAATATCAATTGGAGGATATCTCTCCGAGAGAATCGTACAAAGACATCGGGTATTATTTGTTGAATCGCAAATGTCCACCCCATTTGTAGAGGGTTCAAAGGTGAGCCCTCAGGTTGAAAAGTAGTAGCTACATGTTACAAGGCACCATTTTGTACAAAAGGAACCATCAAGGTATCTACCTAAGATGCCTCGGTAAGGAAGAAGCTGAACGGGTCCTCTGGGAATTCCATGATAAGTTCAGAACTGGTCATAGTTCTGGTTTATCAACTACTCAACAGATATTGAGAGTTGGGTACTATTGGCCCACATTTTTCAAGGACGCTCATAGCCACGTCTGTACTTGCCACGTATGTCAGACCGCAACCACCCGGGAGAAGAATTTTGTTGTCCCGTTGTAGCCTATTTTGGAGGTAAGACCGTTCACACAATGGGGTCTCGACTTCATCGGTCCGGTAAGCCCTCCATCATCTGTAGGACATAGGTACATTCTGACTGCTTTTGATTATTTTACTAGGTGGACATAAGCAATCGCTTGTAGGCAATGCACAACTAAAGTAGTTACTAATTTTCTAGAAGGTTTCGTTTTAAATTGCTTTGGTTGTCCTTATGCATTGGTATGTGATAATGGTCTTGCATTTGCTTCGTTGAAATTCGCAGGTTGGGCATTTGATTATGGTATCCCCCTTAAGTTTTCCTCCAATTATTACCCTCAAGGCAATGGTCTTGTTGAGTCAACCAACATGAACTTGATCACTGTGATCAAGAAGTTACTGGATAGGAATCCTAAAGACTGGCATACCCAACTCTGCTTTGCCCTTTGGGCAGATCGCACCCATCACAAGGCTGCCCTTAGGGATTCCCCGTACCATCTAGTTTATGGCTTGGAGCCCATCTTTCCCATACATTTGAAGATCCTGACCATCCAGTTCATCAACAATTTTTATGAAGGAGGAGACTGCAGAGAAGCTCGCCTCATCGAGTTGCTACACCTAGAAAAAGTACGAGACCGTGCGATAGAAAATTTTGCCAAACATCAAGGTGTGGTCAAAAGGTGGTTCGACCGTCAAGCCAAAATTAAGGCCTTCCACATTTTTGATCTAGTCCTGTATTGGGACAAGTCCCATGAAAAGAAAGGGGGACATAACAAATTCAATAAGCTTTGGCTTGGCCCCTTTTAGATTGCTGAAATCCTTGGAGATAATGCCTTTCATATCAAGACCTTAACTGGTGAGGATGTCACATTGCCTGTCAACGAGTAGCACCTTAAGCATTACTTCCAGGCCTGAGCTCTTTTAGAGCTATCCATGTAAATATCTATACATAGGTTAGGATAGATTTCCCTGCTTTGCTTTCTTGCTTTATTCTATTTGGCACGTTTCCCAATTGTTTTTATTGTTGGCAAGGTTTCGCCTTGTTCCTGCTGCGGTGGCCATGCTTGGCTAACGAATGGTTTGCCCTGTTGACCACTCCTGATTATTCTCTAGATAAGCCTTCATTCCCTATTTCTATCTTCTGGAGCCCCTAAGCATTGGTTTTCCCCTTTTGAACTTTGAACTAATCTAGGATGGTGTCCCGTTTGAATTACCTGCGTCTCTCATGGAACACATAGAAACACACTTAAAGTTTCTGAAGGATTGTAGGGTGATTACTGAGAATGCTAGATGAGTGAAAAATCTAAAGTCTGCTCTAGTGACCACTGTGATTTCCAAGCCCATAGTGAGCTTCAATGCTTACATGGTTGAGCAAAAGAAAGGAAATAGAAAAGTACTGCAAAGAAAATATCAAATGAAAGAACAAGAAAATGTGAAATTAAGCAACCATATGGGTGTGCGAATATCTTTATCGGGGCTATGAATGCTTGGTTGGCAATAGAGCTATGTTCATGGGGTCACAATGACAACTCCATTGGGGCTATGGACGCCTGATCGACAGGGGAGCAATGTCCAGGTTACTTTTGGGGCCAGGCAAACTATGTAGCTTTTCCTTCCCGATTAGTAGTTGCCCATGCTATCTCTAAGGAAAGGAAATGAACTCCCCATGCACACACATCCATGATGATGTCATGACATAATTCAATCTCACCGTACTTAACTTGCTCTTAGTTCAACTTTGCAAATTGGCTCTGGTGTGCGAAACCAAAAATCATGGGTTCAAAATGAACATTTATCTTTAGAACGCCGGGAGCATTCTCCCAGCAGAGTCACCATTTGTTGTGCCTTTTGCACACACGCCCCATTTAGGAATGGGAACCCTCTTTTTCCTTTTTGGCTCATCGGGTCCTCTTTCACATCGCCTCATTTTGCGTGCCCTATTTTTGTCTCTCTGACGGTCAACACGTTCTCAAAAGTCTCATTTAAGGTTGACCAAATTTTGCCCCTTTGGAAATTACTAAGTCTTTAAGCCTTTTAGGTTTTCTCTGTCAGTTTGCCTTTTTGGCATCCCTGGTCCCTTCTGGGTCCAGATCCTCGGGTTACCCCTCTCAGGTTTCCCTTTGCGGGCTTCCTTTATGGCTTCACCATTGCTGATGGCCGGTGTTCGACGTCCTCCTAGACCCCGGACCCCGACGTTTGCTTTGCCACTTGGTTTTTACTTGGCGGATTGTCCAGTGGCTATCCTGAGATGTCTTCCCAGCCCTTGGACCCCGATTCTCCCACCGTTGTCTCAAAATTTCAACTCACCTACCCTTTGATTGCCGTACAATCATTCATTGCGAGGGTATTTATTACCGTTCTGGGGGGTTATTTAAGCAATTTTGACCTGTCATTTTCAAATGTCAGGAAGAGATAGAAAACACAGTGCACCTCTAGTGACTCCCACCTTCGCGCCTGGATCTCAGCTTCATCGTTCTTCGAGGATTCAACAACTTGCTTCTCCGAAACCTCGAGGTAGGATCGCCGTTCGAACATCCCTTTCCTTTTCTAGGCTTCATGAAGTTAAAAACCAAGTAATAAAACACAAAAAACTATAAGTCTGGTAGGGGAGAGTGTCTCCTTGAAAACCCACAAGTTAAAAATCATAAAAAACCCCAGAGATCATCAAAACGTAGCTTTAGAGTAATGTTGTCCCGCCATTGTTCTTCGGGACGGGCAATCGCATCTTCCGGGCCCAAGCCTCTCTTCGGCCGTGGTTTTCACTTATCCAAAAAAAATGATCCCACGATGAAGTTCATTCCAAACTCCGACCTCGGGATTTTCGTCCTCGGAATTCCTTGACCATTTCGTCATTTCTTAACAACGGCCTCTGAATGACCTTTTCACCCTCGGACCTCGAACCTCCAAAATACATCAGAAACTTGCAACAAAATCAAAACTTCGGAGTCGTCCCTAGACCCCGACTCTCGGACTTCTGTCCTCAGGCAACTGTCTCTGCTTTTTTGTTTCATACGAACGTCGTGGGACATCTTCCCAGTCCTCAGACCTCGGTCTGTCTTTCGCTCCGGGTGATTTTAACAAGGAACAATGAAACAACCAAACCTTGCCCGGACTTCGGCCTTGGGATTTCCATCCCCGGAACTCCGTCTTTCTTTTGCCGCCCCGAACAGCTAAACTTTTCCGCCTTTCCAGACACCGAACCCGAAACCTCCAACCGCCTCTAGATTTTTTAACCAACTACTAAGCCTGACTCATATTTAATCTTCTGGACTTTTGTCTCCGGACATCCATCTGTGTTTCGCTATTTTGCATGGCTATTCCCTGACATCTTCTCGACTCCTGCGACCTGAACTCTAGATCCCGCCTCTCAGGATGTTGTTTGCCCTACGCTGTTCCAAATAGCCGACCTTGGATGACTTTCCTACACCTGAGACCCGAATGGTAAAATGATGGCTTGAACGACCTCCAAATTGAAAATGGACATTGACCCACTTGCTAAAAATTGACCTTCTTTCACAACATCCCTTTGTTGAGAAAATACAGGATCGAGAAAAGTCATTGGGGGTGCCTTGCCTTGTTTGCCCTTCCAAACAACATTTTTCCAAGGGAAGTCCGGCCCGTAGAGCCCAGATCACCCGTTTGCCTTTCAATATTATTATCAAGCGTTGGGTTTTTTTTCTTAAGTGACAATTGTGGATGTAACCTTGATTTGTAGGGATTTGTTTGAGGCTGCTTCCTTATGTGTAATTTTGCTAACTCCCATCTTTCTGTGCAGGATTTATGGAATCTGCTGTATTAGCTTCCGGGGCAGCCAAGGATAAAGGGAAAACAACCACTAAGGCCCCTCGAGGCAAAGAAGACAAAGATCAAATGAAATATCAGTTCCAGGGGGTGCCATTGCATTCCAAAATCATAACTAGTTGGAAATACATCACATATACCAATATCAGACATGTCGATATTGATGATTTTACACGAAGAGTCCAATTAGAACCAAAAACTGACAATGCAAAACTGATCAAAAGCAACGGACTTGCCAAGGCCGTAGGTTTCCTATCGGCCTTAATTGCCCCCAAGCTGGTAATGGCATGTTGAGAGGCATACCAACTTGAGACAAGAACCATCATGGATAGGGATGGAAATATCCTTGCCGATATGTCTGCTCTCAGGAGAACAAAAACCTTTCACATACCCGTCTTCGAGAGCATGGAGACCCCAACTATTTAGGAGTGCAAAGCGTTATGGGATGGGGATCCATTGAGGTGCAAAAAACTGATCAAACAGTATTGGTTGAAGAAAAGACGGGGCAGTGCCGCCAAAGTTCCTCAAGAGCTCTACCGCAATGACTTTTTTGAGGACTATCACGATATGCTTGCCCTACTGAGCAAAGTAATGGGCCTTCCTGCTATGGCCTTCTTCCAAGAGTGGATGTTGTACTTCATTGAACAAATTCTCCGTGGGGATGACACTACATTCTATTGGGGGGAGATAATCAACAATTGCTTCCATGAGCAGTTTGCCAGTGTGAAGAAGATGTCCAAGTTCTATATGACATCCTACCTAGTGTATTCACTGGCTGACCAATGGTACTACAATGGATTGTCTGTGATGCCTAATCAGGCGCTAGGGAGAGAGCTGAAACCATATGACAAGTACCCTTAGCTATAGTACAAGAATTTCAAGAGGGACTATTGTAGGGTTAATGACGCTTTTATTGCATACATCATCTGACTGCTCTGAGGTAATTTTGAGAGAAGAGCCTCTCACAGTGCTAGCGCCCTTCTCAAGCACTACACCTTCCTTTTCATCCAATTTCCCAAGTTCACCTACATTCCCGCCTAGGGTTTCTTTGAAAGGCCGAATAAGCTGCCCCGGTATCCTAATGACCGGATTATACTGTTAGAATTTTCTTGACAACTGTGACACATACACAACATACTAAGCAACCAGAATCTGGCAGGACACCCCTATCCCCTTACACTTGGCCAAGGAATGTATGAGCTTCATACCTCCCAATGCACGGACAATTCAAAAAAAGAACTGGCTGAGTACCATTTTCGACCGCATACAGCTCGACCACAGATGGACCCATATGCTCTCATCAGGAAAGCACTTGGACCAAAGTATACCCACCTCCACCTTGTCAAGGATTTTTGGGCTAATTGCAAAGATGAATTTGAAGTGAAAGTACATCATTATATGCGTATGATCGCCTACTTCGTAAGGAGGGTGAACTTGTGTTCGATTCCAAATCAGCTCGAAGAAGAGTAGAGCAGAGTGATTGACCCAAGATACACTACTATAAAATCCTTCCATTGCCTTCAATTGATTGGAACAAGCAAGAGGTTGTGACCTCGACATTCTTACCAAGCTCGTTGAGGCTCGAACGAAGACATGGATCAATGGGTAGGTCGCTTGTTTGAAGAAACAGGGAGTCGCCTTGACATTCAAGGGGCTCGAAAGTGAACCCAACAGTTCTGGTGGAGGGGCAACTGCTACTACAACTAGAGAAACATCTAAGTCTCCCCCATCTATCTAGTCCAAGAAGAGAAAGGAGTTTGACAAGCAGCAACCTATCCCAAAGGTGTATGCCAAAAAGGCCTTTGAAAGTGAGCCTCATAAGAAGCATAGAAGAACGGGCAGCGTTACTAAGATGCCAGTAATACTTGAAGATCCACTCCATGAGGGAATGGAGATAGAGGCTGACCCACCAAGATCCCCGCCTATCTCATCTGTTGCTGCAAACACTGCTCCTGTTGCTGCCATCCCACCCATTTCACATGCAATGGTTGCTTTTTCTCTGCCTGCGGTGGACATTGTTGTCCACCTCGCTTCCATTTCTCTAATCGTGCAAGTCATATCGGTGGATTCATCCTCCACCACTACCTCATCAATCTCATCATCCTCCATTTCTCCTTCCTTCCTGGCCTCCGCCTCTACTGCTGCAATGCCTACCTTAGCCCTCCCGAAGTCCTTTGTCAAGTATATGCAAAACGTACCATCTGAACTTTTGGGAATGCTTGCAAATCCAATAGTGCAAGCTGCAATTACCCAAGCGATGATTAACACCCCGAATCTCCCTCCTCCTATAGAGCCACCCAGAATGGAGGCCACAATGCAAATCTCTGACGAGCTAGAACGACAACAACTGGAGGCGACAAAGAGACTGGAAGATGAGGAATTTTAGTATCATGAGCACCCAATATACGAACACTGGGTGATTGATGAGGTGGCTTATGAATCTTCCATCGAAGACAATGAGGTTCTAGGCACAAAAATAACCCAAGAAATAGTTGATCCAGAGCTTGACACTGAATGGGACAAGCAACTGAAAGAGATAGAAGACAGAGAGGCTGAAGGACAACCTACGACTGAAGAAAGGTTGCTGCTCTGGAGACTGAGGGTAGTGAGTCCCCTACTGAAGGACATGATCAAACACTCGAGCACGATGAAGAGACATCCTTCCACGAAGAGAAACAAGAGGATAAGCTCGAAGAACATGGGCATGACACAGATGAAGAAGAGAAGGATGCTGAAAGGGAGGACCACCCTGATAAGCACCTACCCACCAAATCTCCTATCAAACGCATAACACTCTTGCAAGATTCTGACGAGGAGAAGGAAGATATAAGAATTGAGCATGAGGTTCTCAATGACAAGGCCATTACACTTAGGGTGGAAGATAGCGATGATCGACATGAATCACCCAAGGAAGGGCCCCCAATGCTTGACTAGCTAGAGAGATAGCTTGAAAAGAAGACTCCTGCACATAAAGGTTTGAAAGCAAGACTGGAGGTAATACTGGCTAGAGCTCAGATAGGTACCAAGAAAGAGAAGAAGCCTAGAATCATATCAAAGATGATGATGGATGCCTCTGGATCCAGGGCTGTGCAAATAGCTACGCCAGTGGTGGGAGAACAAGGAGTAAGCTACAACGTCTCCACCATTGACTCGGGAGTGGCCACCAGGGAATAGAAGGTTGACCACCTCCGAGAATCTATCGCCACAGTGGTGCACCTTATCCAGTAGGATAAGGTTTCAAAGGAAGAGCTTAAGGCACAGGTGGCTGATATGATGACCTACATTCAACAATGGTCATCTCTGGCTGAACAACCTACCACATCATCCGCCCCACTACAGTTTTTGTCCCAGGAACAGATCAACAAGTTGGAAAGAAGGAGGAACTTGGATAAGACTACGAAAAACTGGTTCTGGCAAGTCTTGGACATTGGGAATACGGGCATCAATTTGGCTGTCCAGACAGTGTTATCACAAAATCTAGCAACACTCGATCCATGGATAACCCCTATGAAACTAGTCTATTTCCTAGGCCCGTGTGTTTCAAGCACGAAAACGAGATAATCTTGAAGTTCTCCTTAACATGTGGTCTCTGATCTTGCCTAGTCTAGGTAGGTGACGATAGGCTCGACTTTCGAGTTTTAAGTTTGTGACTCCTTTCAAACCAGGAGTTAGTCATTTTTCACTTTTGGTGCTCGGGCGGTGATTCTCATCGTCGTTGCACCTTTGTTTATTTTCCAACTATTTTTGGTGCTCGAGCGGTGATTTTCACAGCCCGAGCACCTAATTGCTAGTTATGTTGAGTGTTAACTCCGCATTTAATGTGCGGGTTTTAGGTTAATTTTTTAGGTTTTTAACTCATAAACATGAGTTATTTTCTCATTTCATTTATGAATCCTCTCCTTCCATCGCTCCAACGCTATCCCAGGTTGCCTCCCACAAGATTGAATATTGTTTGCCTCCTCCAGATCATGGATTTTCGCTCTTGTTATCTTTGTCAATCATCCACTATTCGAGGTATGTTCTCTTCATTTCTGTTTAATCGTTTTTCTTTAATTCTTTTCTTTCCTCGATTGTTTTGGACATTTTTGGTTCATCGTTCCTTCGTTTGGTCTTTTTCCTTTCTCGATTCCTTACCTTTGCATCAGTCTCGCCACACATAAAGTGAAACCCTGTCATTTTCTTTATCTTTTAGCCTTTGGTGCGCGGGCGAAGAAATTCGCTGCCATCGCATGAACCACCAAGAAATAACCAAGTATCTGGGCGGTGATTTTCACTGCCATGACACTCATTGAACTTCAACATCCTAGTGCTAGGGTGGTGAAAATCCCCGCCACGACATTGACAATGCCAACCCTTAAGTGTTCGGGCGGTGATTTTCGCCGCCCTAACACCTATTCTTTTCACATCACACTTTGGTGCTCGAGCGGTGATTCTCACCGCCCGAACACCAAACGAACTTCACACTTTGGTGATCAAGCGGTGATTTTCACCACCTGAGCACCAAAACTTGCAGTTTTTCCTAACACTTTGAGACACTAGTTTTCTTCATTTTCGCTTCCACCTCGCATTTCACACCTCGTTTTCTGCACCATATCGCCAAATCACAGTGATTCCATATCGCCTGCTCATTTCACATTTCCCCATATAACATGTATTTCCTGACACCAGTGGATCCATCATCCTTGCAGTTTCTCTCCAAATTTCATTAAGTGATCTTGAAGATGACATTTTTTGATCCAATGAACTATCCCAGATCTACAAAGAAGTCATGCTGCAAGTTGAGGATGCCAGTTTTTCAAAAGCCTTAATACATGTCATTTGCGATATACGACTGACACTTGATAATCTCAAGACACATCTTCACAGGTGCAAGAAAATCCATTCATCCGCCAGAAGGTCGATCACAAGAGTTCACAACCTTGTGGATTACACTGTTGGTCTGGACAAAAAGTTCATGCAGGAGACCAGGAAGAAATATGAAGACTTCGCGCCCAAGCAAGGAACCATGAAGATTCCTGATCTCCCAGTGTTGAACATTTTGATGCTTCCCTTTATGCATCTTGTAAATAGTTTTTGACATCTTAAATGTCTTTTTGTAAAGTGTAATTACACCAAAAATATGAGATGTAATTACATAGAAATAATTTACACTTTGACTTAGTCACCTTTAGGGTTTCCTATTTTTACTCAACTGATTCCCTAAATTAGCTCTTCCCTCTTTTCTATAAATAAGAGGGATTTCTATTGTAATGGTTACCTTTTGATATTTTGCAACGAAGTGCTGCTCCTTTGAAAGAAACATTGAAGCTTTGTATTCAATTTTGCGAATCTAGATCTAATCAATAAAGAAGAGGATTGCATACTAGACTTTGTATTGGGGTCAATTATCTTATGGTTTGATTATATTGGTGGTGATTAGTGTATGAGATCTAAAGGGATTCAAGTAGTTTATGTAAACTTTGTGTAACATCTATTCTTTGGATTTGTTTATGTGTGAATGTTTTGGTTGAAAGATCTACAAGACTTTGTGCTTCTAATACGACAAACGATATTTCTATAGATCCAACATTGAAAAAACTACGGAATGACTTTGTGCTTTTGTGAGCTTTCCCTTTTCCTTTTCTTTTGTTAATATTATAAATCATATCTGGTATCTCTATGCTTTGCTTTGACAAGATAGAGATATCGGCATTACTGTTGTTTGTTAAGTTTCATTTATCAGATCTAGGACTTTCCAAATCATGAAGCATTGTAAACATCTTATCTGAAAAAAGAGAGAAGTATGAATGTAACACACCCCCCATTTCATAAGTATAGTGTACATTTTGTAAGTATTTTGATAAGTTTACTATAGCTTCTATTAGCAGTAAGAAGGGCACCTCCCCTTTCTGAGAGGAGAGATTATATCTCACATAGCTATGGCTGAAGTCTAGATAGCGTAATCTGTTGAAAAGTTGATTACATTATTTTCACCCAACAACCAACAAACAAGTTCCTAGAGGTGAAAAAATCTCTTGAAGGCATGAGGCGAATCTACGAAGAGTTCCGAAAGAAGTATAAGGTTGCCTACTAAAAAATCGAGGCTATCCTCACACTGCCAAGTGAGGTTTGGGAAAAGGAACTTGCCTTCGAGGATGATGACCATTGGTTAATGGATGTGTGGAAGTGAGACTTTGATAACCGAAAGGGGAGGCTGGAACATATCCTAGAACGAGTAATTCTGGATATTGAATGGGCCAAGGAGGCTAGAGGAGATTGTGTTAGATACCTCAAGTTGATTATAGGGTACGAGATGCCTGCTGTCAAGATCAATCCGGAAAGCATAAAGCTTCACTTCCGAAATAGAGTGGAAAATGGGATGTCAGCCGAAGTTACCGCAGATTTTATGAGCTTCGCTACCCGGGCTTTTTCCTAGTCTGAGATTTTCAAGGATCACACTACCAAGTATGATGAAGACTGGGACAAGCTTGTCAACAATTCCAAGGAATGGAGCTACCAGGTGATGAGGTGCGACATCATTGAGGTCGGCAAGTTCCGATCAGTAGTTATGAAATTCATTGAGTATGCAGCTTTGAAGAAGCAGGAAGGCAACCCTATTGTTAATCAAGAATCCCTAAAGGAGTAACTATGGCAAAGAGCAATCAGTAAAAAGACAAAACGCTACATTGCCACCACTAAAAGACAAAATAGGGAAAAGACAAATGTTGTTTTTTAATTGTAAAGTAGTTGGGGGTAGGTGAAACCCTGTTGTAAAGTGAATCTTGGCCACACAATAGAATTGAATCCTGGCCTCTCATTTTGCTTTTTGAAAACCATAAATAGGGATCTCCTCCTCTCATTTAAAGAGAGTTGAGTTGTTGTAAAGGCATGCTGCATAAATTGCAATAGAAATACATTGACTTTGGTGCATTTCTGGGTTTCTCCCCATGTTTCATGATTCTTCTCTATTTAAGTTAAGATTCTAGTTTGGTTTAATTTGTTGTTTTAGTTTTTGTTTAGCTGTCCTTGGTAGATTTAGTAATGTTGTCTTTGGTTGTGAAGATTCCTGCTGTGTGTATGCTTTTCTTGTCCATATTTTTGGTCATTTGCTGCTGGAAGATGACTGTGCAAAGTTAGTCTGGACTCTGATTTTATAGATGCCTTTTAAACTTTATCTTTATTCACATTTATATGGTGAATGAATGATGAAATATTTGTAGTCCTTAGAAGATAGCATATATTTCATGACATTGTGACATTTTTGATTAAGTGAAATTCTATTTTAAGGAAACTGTCCACAGCAAAAACCTCCATTATCACTGTTCATCGGTATTTACAGGTCTAGGAACTCTTTCTCTCCCTTGCCCTTTTTTCCTTTTTTTAAGAAATAACCTATGCTAAGGTTCATTGCACATTGTAAAGCCAAATTCAACGATAAAATGGAGTTCAAGACTGTTGTTTGAACCTGTAGCAATAGTGCAGTAATTTTCCACCTGAAGAACTCGATTCATGAGACCTAATTCTCATCCAGCTTTATCCACGTAAGACCACCTTGTGATTCCAACAAATCACATCATAAATCAGCTGATCTATCCCAAGCACCATCATGACCTGACATCCGAGAGACCTTGGGATAATGTTCTACAATTTGACTGTGGAAGATTGTCTTTCAAGAGAGGTAATGCACTTGCGCGTTTCCTGTGTTGAGAAGTGCGTAAAAACACCATCAACAGGTAGCAAAGTGGATCCTTGTTAATCCCACAACTTACAGAATGCTATCAAAGAAAAATTAAAAGCATCCAGAAAACTAAAAAAATAAAAAACATCCAAAAAATGTCAAAAACCAAAACAAAGTCATAAAACTTAAAAAACCCAAAAACATTATAAACCATCTTCGGATGAGCCGCATTTAGTCAAAATAAGTGAACTACGAGCCTTTGCATGTATAACGTAGGTAATACCATCATTGATGATTCCCTGAGGCCCTAGGTTAGTCCCCTTAAGTGTCCCTTTTGGTCTTTAAACTCAATCAAAAAAATCCAAAAAATATTCAAATATCTTATCAAAATCTAAAAACATTTGTAAAGAGTCAGAAAAGTCCAAAAACAATGTCACTCAAATACAGTCGAACTACAATGTCTCTGCATTCAAAACATAGGCAAGACCATCATTGATGAGCCCTTGAGGCACTAGGTCAGCCCCTTTAGGTCCCCCTATTTTTCTCTAAAATCCCTCAAAACACCAAAAATAATCCAAATATCTTGAAACAACAAAAAAAACAAAAACAACATCAAATAACCTCAAAAAGCATAAAAACATTCAAAAAATCTCAAAAAAATCTATCCTTTCTATCACCTATCCACAATAAACTTTCCATCCATAGTAAAAAATCATCACCTTCAACCTTTGACAATGCAATCAACAAGCAAAACGAACATCAAAATAAAAAAATTCCAAGCAAAGAAACCAAATGATTGGATCATCATCAAACTAAAATATTGCCTATCTATTAACTACCCTACCTTTTGAAAATCATCATCAACATCCTAACATATGTCTTTTAATGCATAAAATATTCCTACAATATACAACATCGATGGATAACATCCTAAAACATCAAAACATCTATGGTAAGTGATACTGCAACATTGTTTATCTTTTGTGATCTTATCTTTTGATTTATCTTATTTTCACATTCCCAAGATCTCTCGAGGATGTCCATAAGGATTTAGAGGAAGAAGGAATGGGGCATTGATCATTGATTTATGTTTTCTCTGTTTGGATATTTTTGTGATACTACCATGGACAATACTTTCCTTGTGTGTGTGGAAGTCATTTCAAGCAACTCAAGTGGCCTTGCATGTTTGGTTCCTCATACCTCTCTGTGCACTAGTCCAAAATGCTTTGAAATTCTAACCCATACACTCTAATGATGTTTTTGTATGTTTGTATGAGCAAGAATACTCCTTGTTTTTGGAGTTACAGTCCATGCAATAGATACAAAGTCACCTTGGTCATTAATACCTTGGTGTATCATGTCTATTTGCTACATTAACAAGGATTGCAATACTTAGAATCCTAGTCTCCATGAAGAAAAAAAAAACTCATCATGTTTTACATATCATCAATTAAATTTCTTCTAACTTCTAAATCATACTAATATTTTCTTCTAGTTAACATTTCTTTTGTCAGTCCTTGCACTTAAATGCATCACATCAACTTGTCAAATTTTTTGGCTCATTATCCAAAAATTTCACCAAATTTCTCAAGGGGGCACCATACTATCCCATCGTCACTGGGGCAACTCTTGAGTAGGAATTTTTGAATTTTATTTGACACAACGCTCAAAATCACATTGTATCAAAGAAGGGAAAAATGTAGATACCTAAAATTGTCCTAGCCTGTGAACTAGCATTTTAACAGTAATATTCATTTTTCCCTAATGATTAAATAATGTTCAATTATTTAATTATTGTCTAAAATCATATTTCCACTATTAATTAAATGACTTTATGTTAGTTAATTAATTCATTTCAAACTATATCTTTAGTTATTTATTCTTCTTGATTAAATAAATAAATCTTATATATTTAATTATGCCACTAACTTAACTTATTTTTATACTTTAATTAAATAGTTATCAATTAATTATTTAATTAAAAAATCAATCCCCCCTTCTAAATTAAATAATTATCTATTTCCCATCATGCATAAATTAAATAATATTAAATATTATTTAATCCTCTTTCAACTTCTAAATTAAATAGCTATCTTTAATTATTTAATTCCTCTTTTTTCCTCTCATCATTATCCATTAATAAATAATCTTGTATTTATTAATTAAATATTATCTTGCACGTTCCTCCAATAATTAATTAGTTATCCTCTCATGTTTTGTTTCTTCAAACGCAATGACCAATTTCTTCTAGTTGACCGAGTAACCAATGTTAGTTGACTATCCGATCTATTTGGTTAATTGGTCAATTAATTCTCTTAACTAATAATCTCTCCCAGTCAATTAAAAGTGACTATTCAATCTATCTAGTGAACTATTAAACCTAATTAAGTTCACTCCCACTCACTTCCAATCTTCATTGGAGTTAACTCTTCAATCTATTTCTTCTCAATGAACCTTGACCATTAATCCTGATCTTTCGCCTCTTTATCCCAACTCCGTTGATTCAATTTCTTGAAATCTATAAAAAAACCATCATCCTTCTAATAATTTACCTAGACTTTTCATGGCAAAGCCTTGAGCATTTAATTCTTGAGAAATTGAGAAGTATTGGCATCTTATCTAGGTCACCTTATTATCATTGATTTGAAGCTTTTACAAACATGGAGGCTTCATATTGATTCAAACAATCCAACATCCATTATCAATACGAATATACTCCAACATGGGATGGTGAAAATGTAGTCTTTTGAATTCATTTATGTTCTCTTTTATTGCTAACATTGCTTGTTGAATTCATTGCTTTTTAATTTCATTTCATGAGTAGGTTGGGATTCATCTTGTTTTGAATTTATTTGTATTAATTAAGTGTTGTATTTCTTATGTCTATTTTCCCTCTTATAAGCTAACTAGGGGAATGCTCTTCCATTATTCCATGAATGTATGCCCTAATATCTTCTGTCGGTAAAACCCCATATGGAATGTGCGAGAAAGCGCCTAGTGGTAATCTTCTATGGCTTTTGTAGGGTAACATTTGAACTAGGGTTCTGGTTTCTTCATGACCTCTATAACTTTTGGTGTAGCCATTACAATGTATATCCAAATTGATTTCAAACAAAGATTTTTAAAAACTAGGGCACACAAGATTCGTAAAATACCTTTTTACTTTGTTTGCTGAATTAGGGTTCTAATGCTCTAAATCTCAAATCGCCTTATACACTTCAAATTCTCTTTTCGTAGCTCTGCTCCTCTTCAAATACTTGTGTGAAATGAATTTTCCTTAGTAAATTTTCTTTTAACCTTCCAATTTGACCTAATTATGCATTGAATGCTTCAACACATAAAGCTAGTAACACTTAAACTGTATACACAGTCAGCTTTCAAAGATTTACAAACTTTCACATTGACATATTTTCTTTCACAATCTTCACCAATAGATCAAGCATGTTGATCTACATCACATATCTTTGTGTTGCAGCCTCAAAACCTATTTTCTGGTGGGGGATAAAATATATCAATTAAAGCTCCCTCTAAGCCATAGCTCTTGGCTTAGTTTCTAGAGGAAACATATACACTGAAGGATGGTATAGATTTTCCCTTGTCATTTGTCTCTTCTTTCTTTCTCCAAATATTTTCCATTTCCTTCTTTACTTCTATCGGATCCACCTTTTTGATTGGTTCATTCCTCTTTATCAGATTATCCTTCCTTATGTTTTTGCTTCTTCAAAGCTTAGAAATATGTCTAGGTCTACTATAATCGTGACATATGACATTCTTCTGAGTAGTATTCCTTATATTCATTCTAGATCTACATTGATTAGCTTTGTGTACAAATCCATAGCATGTATAACAATAACCATTGAAAGGTTGAATCATTCTACCATTGTTATATGTATTCATCATTTTAATTTTTCATTCACTTGCTCTATGTCCAAATTTCTTGCATGTAAAGCATTGATCAGTAAAGGGTGAAACATTCTGATTCATTCTTCATCTACATTCTATTTCTCTATGTTCAAATTTATTGCAAGAATAACAAAAATCATTGAAAGATGAGAACCTTTGAGCATTTGGTTATCTCACTAGAGGTCTTCTAGCTTCATTTCTTTAATGTTAGATCTTTTCGTTTTTCTTCTTGTCTTCAGTCTTCTCTAGTTCATTGATCTTCTCTTCTACATTAGGTGTCTGATCTTCTTTTGAGATTTCACCTTTTTCAAATCCCAAGACACCTTTGTCTTTGGATGCTTTATGTCCTGCAATCAACTCATCATTGAAAGAATAAATTTCTCTATGTCCAAATTTATTGCAAGAATAAGAAAAATAATTGAAAGATGAGAACCTTTGAGCATTTGGTTATCTCACTAGAGGTCTTCTAGCTTCATTTCTTTAATGTCAGATCTTTTCATTCTTCTTCTTGTCTTCAGTCTTCTCTAGTTCATTGATCTTCTCTTCTACATTAGGTGTCTGATCTTCTTTTGAGCTTTCACCTTTTTCAAATCCCAAGACACCTTTGTCTTTGGATGCTTTATGTCCTGCAATCAACTCATCAAGTGTTGTAGAAATTTTCTTGAATTTATCTTCATGACTTCTTGTTTTCTCTAGATCTGATCTTAGGTTTACCACTTCTTGTTCAGGCCTTGTGCATTCATTAGATTTTTTTTCATCATTGCATTCAGACATTCCTCAACTATTTTTTTCTTCAACTTGCACTTTTAGTATGGTGATGTTTTCATTTGCTTTTTTCAACTGTTCATTGACTTCCTTATACTCTTTTTTAAACTTCTTGATTTTCTCTCTCAATTTTTTGATGTATTCATTTTCTTCTTTGACATTTTCCTTCAAATCTCAGTTTTTACCTTCAATTTTATCTAGATCTTCAAGAGAATTTTTGAGTTCTCCATCTTTGTCAAGTATGCAATCTTCTTCTATAAAATCAAAAGCAAGAATCTCTTCTAGAGTCCAATAGGAAACTTTCTATCAACCATGTGTTCAATCCCCAATACCTTCCGAAAAGCGGTTAAGCTCCTTCCAAGTAACCGAGCTCTGATACCAATTGTTGAACACCCAAAATACTAAGAAGAGGGTGGATCAATATTCTCTTAAACCATTCAATCATTAAGCATGATCCAATTACTAATGTATATTCAAATACAGTAAGAAAAGAAAGCATGAAAACATCCATAACACATGAACACTAGAATTTTTATGTGAAAAACCTAATATAGGAAAAACCACGGCGAGGATTAGCTCACAATATATTATAACCAGTTATAGTATATTAGAGAAATTCTTGCTACAAGTTGAATCACTGTCCATCTAGAGGAAAATATAGAAGAGAGATGGTGGCTCACAACCTATTTTGAACTATTACAAATGCATCTTCAATTGTAGGAATACAGTTCCAATGGATCATAATAACAATCTTCACACTGATTCTGATTCAACACTCTGCAATGCGCTCTTCATTCACACAACTTAGATGTTCAACTTTATACTGCTCTTCTCAAATTCACATCACACATGATATATTTCACATACCTTTTCCATAAAACATTGAAAAAAATCTAAGCATATATATCCTCATCAAGTATAACATTGATTAGGTCGCCCTAATTAGATGTAATGCCCAAAATATAACTTGTCGGCTCTAAAACTTATCATCCATAACACACGCCACAATTAAAATCTCAAAACACCTTAATATAGGTTGGCATGGACCTAAAATAGATCCCACATAAGATAATAATACTTATTCATCCTTCACACAACATCAAATGTGTTAGGTCGGCTTTGCATAAGACCTAAAAGTAAAACCCTTTGTCTGTGTATTCACATCTTGACAAATGGACCTCAAAACTTGATACCATTTGGAATTCAAGCTCAACTCATAGCTCAAAACTTAACTTCAACATTGCAAGGCAAAAAGATTATTCACAAAGTTGTGCAGAATCTCTCACACATATACACTATACAAAAAGTCATTGTAATATGCCAAGTTGAACTCTGTTACTCATATCTCTCAAATCAAGTTTGTTCAAACAAGATGAAATCTTGGATTTAGGTGCGTCTAGCATCCAAATAATTAATGTTAAAATGATAAAGCTCTATCTTCATTTGTGGAATGGTGTGGACCTAAAAACTAACACATTGTAATATTGAATTGGCAGATTTGACACTTGGTCAAATTTCTATACAACTGAACTTTTCAGACCAACTCAACTTGTCAAAATGTCTTCCATAGTAATTGCAAAACCTATTAGGATTGATTAAAATAGTGGACACAAAATTGTTGTCATCAATGAGAACATTGTAATACACCGTTATATACAATCCATTCTCATGTTGTTGAACAACATCATCAATGACAAACTTCAACAATCTCTCGAAACTTCCAATAGGGCAACAAGGTGATTATGTGTGTGTACTAGGCGATGGATGAATAAATTAGGATGATTGGATAAAATAAAGATATAGGTGATAGAATGATTAGGTGATGTGATAAGATGAAATCATGACCAAGGTGATAAGATTATTGTATAATGATAAAATGGGGTACAGTGAATGATTAGAATTCCTAGGAGATGATTAGATGAATCAAGTGATACAAGTGAAGGTTCCATTTTTTAGGTGTCTACAGAAAAAATTATAGCACAAGAGGGTACTTCATTCAAAACCAAAGAAAAAATCAAGATGTCCTTCACAAAATTCGTACCTTAAATAAGAAATTGGTAAAATACCCCCTTGCATAATTCCTTCATCAAATAATCCTCCAAAGCCTGGGCTAGAATCCAAACAATTTGATCAATCTAATCAAACCAATAAACCCAACATAGACTTTAAGGATGTTATCCAAGGGGTATTAGCAATGAATCATAAGAAAAATCAAGAATCATATCAACCCCCCATTCACCCCATCTAAGAACCAACATCCTATTCATTAGTCCTAACCAATTTCATTTGGTTTGATTTCCTCACAAATGAGAAAATTAAAAATCCCACTAGCTCTTAACTCATATGATAGATTTGTATTTTTCTTCCTTAATAGAAAAAATCCCATTACAAATTGAATGTGCATAATAATGAACTATCAAGGCAATGGGTTAGGCATTCATGAATAAGGAATCCTTGAACCTATTTGTGTTCAAGTACAAACCATGAACACTAGGGAAATTCCTATAAATATTGAAATGAGTCCTTCTCATCATTCCTCCAAAGAACTTGTTACCAAAGATACTTTCATCAACCCATCACCCTCATCACCTATCCTTTCATTTATCCCATCACCCCCATCACCAATCCTTCCATTGATCCCATTACTAGCATCATTGATCCTTTCATTGACTTTGTCATAAACCTTAACAACCTACTCCTAAATCCATCACTCTAGATCAATGAAATCATATGCCATTCAACATTTTATATAATCTTGAATCGATGACCACCTTCATGGGACTTCAAGATAATATCTTCCCAAGGGATCATAAAATAATTTTTAAATAGACTTGGATGTATCAACATATCCCAAGGAACCCATCCAAAGCCCTAAAATTCTCACACCCAAATGGTCTCAATTCTGATAGTTTCAACAACCAAAGGGCCAAATATATACATGGATCCAAAAGTCCCATATCAAAAAATAATAAATTCTAAATCTTGTGTGGATTTGAAAATCTAATCATTTGAATCTAAGCACCTTAAATCCAAAATCCATGAATCTAAAGCTAAAATTCAATGGCCCACAACCCCAAAAGTATAAAAAATTACAATCTAGTTGGACCCCAAAATATGGTGATCCCATATACAAACAATCTAAATATCCTTGAAGCAAAAATACAAAATTCATTTTGGTTCCAGAATTTGACAATAGGGATACTTGATCCAAAAATCTAAAACCTAGCTATCCAAGAGCATATAAATTTGAGATACCTTAATTCATGAATCCTAAAACTCAAAAATATAAAAACTACCAAATCAAATCCAACAAAAGAGCCAATCTCCAAACCCAGCATGCCGCGTGGGGTTGTTGGTCCTCATTCCCCCTGGCCCCAAATTTTTACCCATACCTCCATCGTCCCATCCTTACATCTACCTCTTTGAACCATCCCAATCTATCATCCCTCTTACCTCCATAACTACATCCCTTTCATGCAACCTTTTGCATTATCACCCTAAATACTTCATCTAACACACCTTCCATCCTCCATGATCCTTGGTAACTTCTTGGGGAGGATCCAACCTATCAATCATAAAAGTTCACACTAACATCCATTGGATGCCACACTAGAAAAATCATACTTGTGAAAAAATTATTTGAAATGGGATACTACCCACTTACTATTAAAGAAGACACTTGAATCCAAATATACAAATATCAAAAAAATTAAAAATAAAAAAGGTAAAGAGAAAAAAATTCCAATGGTGAAAGCTATTCCTATGGCATGTTAGGAAAGCGCCATGATGAAAACCCATTTATGATCATCATATATGTAAATCTATTTCCTATGTATACCTTACACTTGTGGTCAAGATTCTTTTATCCTCTCACCCCATTTATCCTTAAAAACCATCAACCAATCATCCATATCACCTCATAAATTGCATTCACATACCTATGCCATCATAACTACCATCATCTATAATTTTGACCTTGATAAGGAAGTGGAAAAGATCTGAAACATGTTTTGGAAAACCCTTAATGATTTCAAGGATAAACATCATAAATGACATAAAATTGAGTTAAGCATATCATTCTTATGCAACATAGTTATTGGAAACCACATCCTATATCCCCTCCTTGTCTCCATCGCAAACATCATCTCTCACTACCATCCATCCAATACCTTCACCCTTGATGCTAGAACAAGGTCTCTCCCTAAGTGATTTGAATGTCAGTCAATCCTAAGCATACCATGTAATAAATCTAATCTCGATAAATCCCAAATGCTCAAACTCTCAATCTTGTGATCCCTACCTAGTATCCAAATCCAATACATGCAGTCAAACCCAATCCCATCTATGTAGCCAATCCACAAACCCAAGATCCTAGACATCTAAGAACACAAACAAAGACATAACAAAATACAAAAAAATATATTCAAGCATCTTAACACATATCCACAAACATCTATAAGTTACATCCCTAATCTTTCTAAAATCCAAATCTCGTTTAAACCAACCAAACATCATTTTTAAGATATATTTTTACCAATCCTTATGTTGTTCTTAAGATATATCATTCCCACATAAACAATGATATCATCATTATTAAATCAATTGATCATTGGATTTTCACTTTATCAAGAGAAATTTGTATTTATCTTTTTATTAATTTTACATTATATCTTAGTTACTTGTGATTGTTTCTTTTGTTACTTGTATTTGTGAGTTGATACTTAGGGTACATCATAACCAACTTCATCATGATATTTTATAGCATAGTGCACCAGGTCATATGCCACTTTGGATATCAATCCCTCTTTCCCTTGACACATCATCATCTTGGTCCTTATATTGTGATGCATAATGTCAGTGCTACAACAAATATTGGTTTCTCACCATTTTTCAACATATACCTACATCCAATTTTTATCACATCAATTCATCCTCAAATCCGCCATCCTTATTATTTTTCTATTCTTCTTATCCTCATCCCGTTCTAACATCATTTCTTGGCATTCTAACTTTCATACATGTCTATCTACCCTCTTCATTCCTTTTATCTGTAAGAATCTACCCCAAATTGCACAATATTTTTTTCGATTTATCAGCTAGGACTGTTCAGGCATTTCGTCGAACAGTTCCTTCTACCATTGATCAGTACTTGTTCGAACAGTTCCTAATTTAAAAGTTTTATACACCCACTCAGCTCTCAACATACACTATGTGAATATTGGACTCCCTGCAGCAAATCTGTATGTTGCGCTGGCCAGCAGACACTTCCTTGAACTGTTACACAAATTCGAAGCACCCCACCTCATTGCCACAGTCATGCTGAGAGTCAACGTCTTGAAAAAGACACCGAGCTTCCTTCACATTGAAACTACGATGCCTCCTGCCCAACAATGAACTTAAGGCCTCGAAATTCCTTAAGAGGCAGCATAGATTAGACTAATGACGTCAACCTCAGCCATTAAAATCTGGACCCATATATGACATTCTTAACTATGGAGATAAATTTCAAGTAATACTTTCACGCCCGGTGGAGTGTATTTATTTATTATTGACAGGGGCATGTTCCTTATTTGTAAGTTTCCAGACCAGACACACTCAGAATTCCTCAACCAGTAAATAACTTTGTAAATCAGCCAAATCAGATATCGAACAGAATTACTGAAATCTTCACTAAAAATTCAATCTCCATTAATATCCAAACTCAATTTAATTCATTAGCAGCATTGAAATGGAACAATTTATTCAATCTTGAATCTCATAAATTTGTCTTTAAAAGATCCTACCAAATTTTTATCAAGAAACAATCATTTAAAATCAAGTGTGAAATTTGTGTGATTTCTCCAGCAATCACTTAGGGTGTATCTTCCAACTATTCTCTGTGAGAAGGACTCCGTCCTCACAAAGTTCTGGATGAACTCTAGCCAAATACTTGTTTCACAAAACCAAATCCAACCAGCTTGCAAATGAGTTCATCCATTCTTTTATTCATCACCTCCTTGCAACTCCCAAATTTTTGCTTTCTTTTGAAAATTCATAAAAAGTAATTTAAATAATTCACTCAGCTTTTAATACTTAAGTCACTTTAAATAATTAATTTAAGTTGCCTTAATATTTTAATCTCCTCACAACTTTAAATTAATTATTTAATTATATGCTGACTCAAAAATTAGGGACATTACATTATCTCTTCAATTTCCTCTCATTCATCACTTATCCATTTAGACCTAGTTCCCATTTCAAGAGACCACATGGTCCTATCAATCCACTTTCTCTCTCAAGGGGGTATCCCTAACATATTTCCTAACATCACTTCCTCTAAACGATAATAAAATTGTACTAACCATTCTATCACACTAAATGCATATACTTGTCTTCTTTGAAATGACATTACTTCTAATTGCAACACCATCTCAAAGAGGGGCAAAATGTATACACCTAAAAAACATCCTTGCACTTTCATCACCATCACACTAAATCTACCCAACATATCCACTTCTAACACCAATTAAACTTGATCGTTCTTCTAACATCATTTGAATAAGCCCTAACTATTCAATTAACCAATCTAACATTTCTTTCAACATTAATTAAAATATTACTTTTATTTATTTATTTAATTTAGCCAATATAACCAATTTAGCCTTTCTTCTAAAGTTCCAACTTTAATTAAGTAAATCACATTTATTTAATTCCTCTAAAATCTCGGTACTTGTGGGAGCTTGGGGCTCGGTTTCCTTGCCTCTATTTTTTTTGGCTCTCTTTGGTGCTTGTTTTAGATCTACGCTTGGAGTTTGGTGTGTGTCACGAGGGGTTTGTACTGTGATCTAGGGCGGTTGCTTGGTGTGTGTGGTGGGATTATTGCAGACTTTATTCTTGCTGATTTTTTTTCCTTTTTGATTCTCTTGGTTGTGTGAGGGTTATTGTAGTCTTATTTCTTGATTGGTGTTTAGGTTTTGGGCCCCGGTTTGGGCTCTTTCTATTTCATCATTATGATTGGTTTTCATAATGGTGAAATAGGGTGTATCCCCTAATGTGATAATTTCTCAAGACATGGATACAAAAGATTTGTCTTCCTCTTTGCATGCAAAGACCATGGAGCAACTAAGTAAATTACTGGTTGGTGAGGGTACCTCATCTGTAAGTTGGTTACCCAAAATTAAGAAAGATAATGGATGTTTGGCAAAAAGTTAAGAGTGTTCAACTTTAGTGATTTGCAAGTTAATGGGCCTATGTCTTTCTTTGCTAACTTTAGAATCCTGGACCCAAAGGATTTGGAACCCTAAGGGAGATATGGAGTTAATGTTTGCTGCCAATAATTATTTTATGGTTATGTTTACATGCATGGCGGATAGGAATAAGGCTTTTGAAGTTGGTTTGTACTTCTTAAATCTAGTTAGGCTCTTCATGAAACCCTAGTATTTGGATTTCAACTCTACTGAGGAGCTCCCTTCCAAGGTTCCTATCTAGGTTCATCTTCCAAGGCTTCCCCTTGAGTTTTGAAGGAGCAACATTTTGCACATGATATTTCTCTTACTTGGCAAACCAATTGGCTCAACTTAGGAAACCCAGGATCAAAAGTTAATTTCATATGCTTGTATTTATGTGGAAATTAATTTAAATAACTCATTTCCAGAATCTATGGAAATTTTCCTTGGGTCTTCTTCTTAGATTCAACAAGTGGATTATGAAACCCTCTCTTTTAGATGTTGCCTTTGTCATGAGTATGGGCATCTAAAAAGGAAATGCCCTCGTCTCAATCAGGTACCTCCTGCAGCTAATGCTAACTTTGACTCTATTCCTAAGAATGATAAAGGGAAGACTCCTATGATCGAAGGGGCTGCTGACATGGAAGGATGTATTCTTGTTAAGCCTTGTAATAGGGGAAGAGGCATGAAGAGAACCCTCAAAGACAGACAATTAGATGGGGTATATAATCAATTTGATGTATTGGAGGACCTAGTCTAGGAGGAGGGGATTCCAATTGAGCCGCCTTCTAGTGTTGGGTCTTTGGGAGGGGTCTTGTCAAAAGTAAAAGGGAATGATGCTCAAAATTTGTTGTTGGTGGGTGTACAAGATGATCAAGTAGATACAGTCTTATCCTCCTAGGTTACAATTGCTCCTAATTCTAGCGGGGCTTTAGGCTTAAAATATGATGAAGTTTTGGCAATACCAGTTCCCTCTCAAGAGAAGGAGCCTTTGGATTTAGGAAAAGGTAGTGGTGCTTTACCTACTCTTGATTTGTAGCAAAAATCCCCTAAAAAAGGGGCTCTAGAGAAACCATCTAAAGTGGGTCGCAAGAAGGACCAAGAGAAGGTGAAACTTATTAGGGAGTCTCTTATGGATTTTGGGTTGGTGAAAACCATAGATTCACATTTTTCCCAATCCCATAAATGAAAGTTATTTTATGGAATGTGAGGGGTATGAATAGAATCCCTAGACAAAAGGATATTTGTGAGTTGACTGGTTCTCACTCTCCTAATATTGTCTTTCTTTAGGAAACTAAGTTGACTATGGATGGTATGTTGAATAGAGCTCCTAGGATTTGGACTCGTGGTTTGTGTTAGTGTGTTGGGGCTCATGGTAATTCTGATGGTCTGGCTTGCTTTTGGAATCCAAGGAAGGTTGTTCCTCTCTGGTGGATTTTGAGCTACTCTTCTATCTCTACGGTTGCCTCTAGTTTGGACTTTGGTGAAATTTGTCTCTTCACTAATGTTTACTCTCCTACTGATATTATTGGAAAATATCAACTTTGGTCTCACGTGAAATATGTTAGGTCTCTTGCTCCTCTTCTTCCTTGGGTTATGGCAGGGGACTTTAATGTTGTTACTTGCTTGGAGGAAAAAAGAGGTGGCATTGCTAGGCTTAACCCGTCAACTTACCTCTTACAGGATAACCTAGATTTTTTTAATCTTTTTGATGTGAGATCAAGTAATGGTATATTCACGTGGAACAATAGAAGGTGTGGTGATTGTGCTATTTCAGAAAGGCTTGATAGATTCATGGTCTCGAGTTATTGAATTGGGGATAGATGGACTACCACCTCAACAATATTAGATTAGAAGTGTTCGGACCACTGACCAGTTATATTTTTTGTAGTTTCCTTTAGTGCTCCTAAGAATCCTTCCTTTAAGTTTCAGCTCATGTGGTTGAGAGATCCTTCTCTCCAGGATTTAATGGTTGATTGGAGGCACCATAGGAGCCTTGCTCATGGTAATGCTATGTAATCTTTTGTTAAAAGATTGCATTATGTGAAATATAGGCTCAAGAAGTGGAATAGGAAGTGCTTCAATAATTTGCATAATAAAATAGTGACTCAGGATCGACTGGACATTATCACTCGCCAGATTCAGGATCAAGGTCTTCCTGATAATTTGAGTAGGGAGGAGTCTTTAGCTACTAAGGAGTTGGAGGAATGGGAGTTGTGAGAAGAAATTTTTTGGAAGAAAAAATCTCATGTTGACTGGTTGCACAAAAGAGACAAAAATACTACCTTTTTTCATAACTTAGTTAAAGCTAGAAGGAATGGTA
Source organism: Sequoiadendron giganteum (assembly GCA_007115665.2). NCBI lineage: Eukaryota > Viridiplantae > Streptophyta > Pinopsida > Cupressales > Cupressaceae > Sequoiadendron > Sequoiadendron giganteum. Next base: position 428,502,482 of record CM021103.1, read on the forward strand.
ATCTTATTATCTCTCTTGTGTCTTTGAAGGGAGCTCAACTTTCTTCTCTAGGTGAGATTTCTAGAGAGGCTTCCAGGTTCTTTTCAACTCTATTTTCACACGTTCCTTTTGGGGTTATGCACATTGAGGATATAAGGATGTATATTCATTTCAAAATTGGAAGAATACAATCATGCAAAGTTGGGAGAAGTGTGGGTAGATTAGCTTATCGGTGAAGATTTTGAGTTGAAACCTGAGTATGAAACTTTAATGAAGAAGAAATTAGATGTGTGGAACTACTTTACTATTTTTTGCCATGTTGATGAATGGGTTAGATATGCATTAATAAAAATCCATGATAGATTCATTTAGTTAGACCCAACACACATGATCAATAAAGAAGCCATTAGGGTTGTGAAAAGGTTATGTTCTGAAGGGCCAGTTTTGGCCCTTAAATCTATGAAATTGAAGTAGTGATGAAATTAATTGGTACAAAATTTGATAGAAAATCCCTAACAGTTGATAACATTGAAGAGCTGACTATAAAATACACATCCCTGATGATTGGATATAAAATTTTCTTTACAAAACAAAGAAAAATATGTTTTTACTCTTGTAATTAATACTGTATATGAAATGGTGAAGAAAGGTGCATATTTTGACTTATGTGAGTTGTTAAGGAAACATCTATTGGAGAATCTACATAAAACTAAGGATTCCTAGTACCCTTTTTGGTATGGTACCTTGATCATATGTCTATTATTTTACTTTCTTAGAAAGTTTCCCGATGCAAGGAATGTAGTATGGTTATACAATGTGTCGGTGGCTAGACAAATCATAGATCATATGTTGAGGTATCTAGATTCAACATCTAAAGATGAAGTCCTATGGGGATTCTTTAAATCATTCCAATCTTGTACGCAAGCAAGAGAAATGATTCTTAAGAGTGTGGTTGATAAGTATAAGAATGATATTATCTTCATGGTAAGCAAATACTATTGTATGATGGAAGTTGTTTAACCAAGGACAGTATGGATCCCCGAAATGGGATATGAGGTAGAAAAGAGTGTGATTATCGGCCTTGCAAATCACATGTTGAGTATGCCTAGAGATACTACACAAGAAATATATGGCACTTATGAGGAAAAATTTAGTGAAAGGAAATCATCAGAATGTAGAGAAGATGAAGGCACAAGTAGTGGAGATGATGGGAATACCAAAGGGCCTTGTGGGGAGATCCAAAGGCATATCCAATCCTCTGGAAGGTGCCCCCAATTATATAAGGTCAGGTAGGACCTCTACCCCCTCTCCAGTTGTTGCTAAGTCCTTTGAGACTAAACTTACAACTGGTTTGAAAAGGAGAGAATGTTCTAGTGCCCCTACAAAACAACAAAGTGTTTCACAAAAGAGAAGAAAAGAGAAGGAAAAAAGATAACAATATGTGAGCGTAAATGTTGATGGTAAGGAAGAAGAACAAGAAGAAGGACCACAGTTGGTCTAAAAGAGAAAAACCAATGTCTCTCAAGTAGAGACAAGTGTAAAGAAAAAAATGATATTGTGGATACTAACAGTGAGGCAAAGGTGGAGAAGGAGAACCAAGCTTTCATAATTCATATGAGGAAGAATAAATCTAGAAAAGAAGAAAAATCATCTAAATGGAAAGGAAAGAAGAAGAATCCTTTGATTCGAAAATAGAGCTCTATGAAGCTTGAAGTATTAGTGAGATGCATTTCAAAATATAGGAACCTAGAGGAGATTGTTGCACTATACCCTACTGCAAATAATATGGATAAATCAACCATTGAAGAAGATATTGTTAGGTACATTGTTGATTTTGATGTTAGCATGAAGGATACAGAGAGTCAATTACTTGAGAATTTGAAAATTGTATTATATGCAAGAAGGCAAGAGGCCATAAATGAAGATTTCAAACTAAGGGTATTCACTTTGGAGAAGACTAGTTCTTCTCTCACAATTGAGGTTAGAGCTAAATTAGCTCAATTATATAACAAAGAATTCAGGACTAAGTAGAGGGTTATACCCTTATGAGCAGGGACAAAGCAGATATAGAAAGATTAAGAAATGAGATCGTGGAAAAGGTTGCTAATCTAGAAAACATATTAGGAATTTCTTCGGACAACGAAGAATAATTGCATGATGATGTGCATGTCCCTGAAGTGAATGAACCAGAAGATGCACAACATGAGAATGATCCAAAACATGAGCATGTAACTAAAGGAGAAAATGTGCAAGAAAATGTTACTAATAATACACCTTTGGTAGAAGAAAATATTGTTGGAGAAGAAAAAGATGGTGAAATGTAGAAAGAGGAAGCACAAACAGAGCATAACACATCTCCTCCAGACAAAGAAAAATACAGAGCAAGAAGAAGAAGTCATACAAGACATCTCAAAGAATAAAGAGGAAAAGAAAACTAAAGACTTTCCTCTCTCAAAAGATGAAGAGTCTGGTAAACAAGAGAATAATGTGAAGGAAGACTCCAACATTGGTGACAAGGAAAAAGATAATATGAAATCAGTTGAAGAAGAGGATAAGACTGAGGATGAGTCTGGAAGTGCAGAAAAGGAGAAGGATGATAGGAAATTTGAAGAATGAATTAGTGACAATAAAAATGTTGATGAAAAGAAGGATGAAGAAAATGTGAAGATGGTTGGTGAGTCCTTTAGACATTCCTTGAAAAGCTTATTAGATATGCAACTCCAATTCCAACTGGTAGTATCATCATAGTTGCTACAAATCCCAATGCAACAAGGCCAAGTTGAAATTAATAAGATATCCCCTTGAAAAAGCAGTAGCTTGGTGATGCATTTCCTGCCTCCGTAAGAAAGGAGATTTTGTAGACTCACCAAAAGAGTGTTGAGATGATTGATGAGGTGGTAAAAGTGCTACAAGAAATATTCCCCAGTGCAAATGTTGACAATTATTTATCATTGTGCAACAAATGAGGTTACTCCTTGAATCATTCAAAGAATATTCTATTGGTTTAGAGGAGAAATTAGAAAATGAGGTAAATAAGAAGGTAAATGAGAGAAGGTTGGAAGATGTTTCAGACAAGTGTGCTACTTCATATGGTAAGCTACAGAACAACCTTAAGGATATTAAAAATTATGTTGAGGAAGCAAAGATTTTGTTTGAAATGGCCTTGCTCCAGAAAGAACATAAAGTATGAGATGGACACCATTGAGTCTTAGATTGATAAGGCCTCTAGAGAATATGATCCGAAAAATGATGCAGATGGAACTACAAGGTTGGAAATAGATAATTTTCATGGACAGTTCTTTCAACTACATGAACAGAAGGAAAAGATTATAATACAGTTTGATCAACTCAAAGACCTGGTAAATACTAGATTTGCATCCCTGATTGGTGCTCTGGCTAATGCAGAGAAGGTAGTAAGGTTGAATCTAGTACCTAGTACTTCGAATGAAGGTGAAAAACTCCTCATACAGTTTAAGAATCAATGCCGCATGCTTGGATTTTTCAAGAAGGATTTGAAAGATGGAAAAAATACTTGGGAGGCACACCTTGAAAAATTGAAGGTGTCATGTACAAACACATTTTGCCTTCTTCTATTTGATTGTGTACATTTCTATTTTGCTTATGAAATTTCAGATTTCATTGTATATATGTGAAAGATATTGGATAGTATATGTTGGTTATTTTTTTCCAGCTAAACCTTGAAATCCTCTAAAGGGTAGCCAACCCTTATGCTCAAGAATTTTCAAAGTTAGTGGCCAACTGACGAGTAAGGATTCCCAGGCCCTCACTCCTACTCTTCAGGCTCTGTGAAACCTAGGAGGGTACTCCTTATCACACTCAAAAGATATCCAGTTCTTAGTGCATTTGTATAAACCTTCTTATTTATTGCAAATAGGCATCATTCATCAAATATTTGGCTGACCTTTGAACAAATTACAACCTAGTGCTAAGAATTAAGAGGAATTTCAGAGTTACACATTGTAATTGAAAGTATTTTAATTGATTTTTATTCTCATTCCAAATCTCTAGTCAGATGCATTGCTAGCTCATTTATCTACAGAATATGCCAATGAATAGATCAACACTCTATCTATTGGGAAATGGAGTCAAATCATGTAATGACCAATAATATATTAGCCATTTACTCATACATTAATGGACTATTGTTACACTATATTGTAGCATTCAACTCACTGTGTTTAACACATAACTTCTTACCAAATCCTATGCTCTTCCCTACAGATTTGTGACCTTATCTTAGCATTTAATCAATTCATTGAATTGAACCCAAAAAAAATCCACACAATCAATCAAAATAATTGAAGATGAACTAGAAGATTATTAACCCTTTCATTCATAACTTGCAGGAGTATTACATAAGAGAGTATATGCATTAGAACTTAATATTTGTGGCTTCCATAAAACTATTTTAAGATTAATACATATATGAATTATACCCTATAATTCCTACTATTCTTTTATCAACATTTATACAATATGCTTCTTCCTAAGCCTAGCCTCTTACCTAGACCATTATGAGACAACAAAATCGAACCCAGGCTATAATCAACCTTGAAATCCATTTTATAGAACAAGGGAGAAACAAGCACCAAGATGAATTATAGTTACATTTAACTTCATTTTATTTATCATTTCACTAGAACTCAAAATATTCCCTAGGTAGTTATATACAATCATTTGTACAATAGGGGAGAGAAAAATAAAAAAAACCGTTTGCTGGAGAAGACCCACCAGCCTTCCAAAAGGCATTGATGTCACAACATCAAAATTTGCACATCCAAACCAACCTAGTAAAAGTCACCATCAACAAAAGGATGAAAAAATAGAAACCCATATCACAATAAACCAGCCAAGAGGAAACATGTCAGCACAAAGGACCCAAAACTAAGCAGTAGCTCAGAGAAGAACGAGGCGCTATCTTGCCTTATTAGCAACATAATAAAATTCTCGCTCGATGTCCTTATTGAAAATGGGGTAGCCATCACCACCTCATCCTCAGGATCAACCATATCACTCACGGCCATGAGATACTGGCGGTAGCCAGAATCAGTTTCAGCTCCACTATTAGAGGGATCATCTGAGACTTCAATGGGAGATAGATGACATCCCACATGAGCTCGGTGATACTTATTCTTTCTCGCAGCTTCCCTCTGAAGCCTATCAATTTTCTTATCCTTAGCCTTGACCAATTCCTCTGAGATAATTCTGCTCCTCAAATGATAAGTGCACTTGAGAACACCCCATGCAGACCTCCTATCAGCTCTTGCTTTCTTCTTTGGAGTCACAAGGACCTCAGGCACATCCTGTTCATCTTGGAGAAGGTCACTTTGAGACTCAAGGAGATTGAGTCTCCTGGACCTTTGAGCTGGGCTGACAGACACACTTAACTTACCCATTCCTGATAGAGTAACTCACCAAATCTCTTTAGGACAAAGACACCATCCTCCACGTAAAATAGCTAGATCAAACTCTGCAATTACTTAGAACATTTCATACAATCATCCCCAGACTCTTCAAATATTAAAGATAGCAAATGGTAAGAATAATTTACGCAAGAAATATTCCTTAAATAGATCAACTGCAACATGTATTCATTAATGTTCCAAGTGAGTTCGTACAAGAGAGTTGGCAACCAACTACTTTGATTTTGAATCTCATCCATTGATCACACACTGAGATGAATCAACAGAAAATCAATCAGAATGATTAATTATGAGAAAATTAACTTGCATACGCTTGATTCCCTTTTCCTAATTAGAGAACTCAAGTCGATAAACACCCACTCCATCTGCATAATTAATCACATACTTAACACCTAATGAAAATTTTTGTGTCACATTTACTTGTTGTCCTGTGGGAATTAATTTACTCATAATTCACCACAACAAGATAGCAGAGAGCGATCATGATTTATCCTTAGAATATCAACTTGTACTCTATCTTGCTTCAATTTCTCCATCCCACGTGTACCAGTGCCTGACATAATTGATAGCCGCAACCACAAACATCTCCCAAATATTGAATGTGTGCCAAAGACTCAGTTTTGATTTGGTGACATTTTAAATTTTAGTGCAGTCTCCGCCAAATTTTAGTAGTATTTTATCTTTGCTAAAGTTCATTTGAGCCTTTGAAGTAGTCAACGCGGAAGTCGCTCGCTTGCCCGTTGAGAAACATGAGACACAAACGGGCCCCTCACGGGATGATAGGAAGTGGTTAGGATAATCTCACATCATCCACCATCAACTGTCGGTCTCAATCTTTATTAGAGCATTCATAATCTTTAAAACCTAGCGGGTCCCTCCATGGAGTGACATATGTCATTGTGCCCACTTTCCCATGTCCCTTTATAAGTATTAAATACAATCCGACGAGGTGGCATGGAGTGATGGAGATTCGACCACACTACCCAACAACCACCATAGATTTTCCTTTGATACAATTCATTGATCACAAAAGGATATATGGCCCACCTCATAAAGCCTACACGTGTCCAGTTCTCGCAAGCTTGTGTTACTTCTTTACCTTAATACGTAGAATGGACAGGCGCATAGGAAACGACCCAGATGAAGACATGTGTAGCGACACCTATTGTTGATCTCTCTCAAAGCTTCACCTGCTGACCCATTAGAATGAGTGGTCCCACCTCTAGACATGACACATGGCAATCACCTGCTAGTCCATTCAAATATTTTAATGAAGAATAAACTGGAATGGGCATGTGGGGAATAGTCGTGATGATGCCATGTGATTCATTGATTACTGTTGATTTCCTTTTGATACCACCTGCAGTCTTCAATAAAGGCATCAAGCCCACCTAAGCATAAGACACGTGGCTTAAGCCCGCCAACCCATGTGAATAGATTAATAAGCAATGACATAGGACGGGCACGCAGAATGACAGTGATCTTCTTGCGATGATCGAACAACCACCATGGATTTTCATATCTGCACATGCCGAAATTGTTAGTCTTAAAAGAGGGGCACAACTAGGTCGATGAGACTTAACCCTTGAGAAGAAAGACTTTAAACATGAATTATTTAGCTTGACTATGGGAAAAATTGAAACAATAAGCTTGTAGATGGCAACTGACAGACTTAGACAAAAGGGGTCGGTCACTTCATGGATTTTGATGGCATAATACATGACTTAAAAGATTAGTAACTGATAGTAAGGAGTCAACAGAGAATTAAAAATTTCATTCAATGTTCATGATTATAAATTTTGAAAAGAGGGTACTTAACCTAAAACCCTAAGCCCTACCCTTGAACACAAAATCTCAGAACCATGACAAGGCAAGACTCATCACAAAATTAGCCAAATTTAGCCAAAACTTAGGAGCTCTACCAGTATAGCAATGCAAGTCTTGGTCATTTTTTATGGATAGTATTGTTAGGGGGAGTTACTCTCATGTGTATATATATCCATTAGGGGGAGTAAGTATGTATACTTGAATAGTGTGTCATTTTCTGTTGATGTCAAAGGGGGAGAGTAGTTGAGAAAATAGTTGGTTGGAGAATATTTTGGAGAATATCTGGAGAAGAGTTTTGGGCATGTTGCCATCAATGACAAAGGGAGATATTGTTGGAAGTTTGCTAGTCATTGATGAGATTGTTGACAACATGAGCATGAGCCTATATGGTGTTGTTATTGATGTCAACATTGATGCACTATTTTTTGATGAGCGTGAGTGATTGTGGTGATGAAAGTCTATTATACGGGTGCAAGAGTTTTGATCTGGAGCAGAAAAGATGTGTTGGATATTTGTCTAAGTCTTAGAGTATAGTTTCCAGTGTACAATGAACCAGTTTTGAGGTCTGCATTGCCCCATCATGCAAAATTAGGTTATTCGGTTCTAAGGTAATTTTGGAGTATATCAAAGGAACCCAAGTCAAATTTTTCATGTCTTTAAGTCCTTTGATATCGAAGATAATGATGATAGAGTATCAGACTTGATAGCAATAGTGTTATTGATGCAAAGTACATGATTGGAATGATCTGCATTCCATTGTGGAAGAATATTTGGTTATGCAGTTTTGTGGGAGTGCTTATAGGTGTCAAAAGTATGAGTAGTCCAAGTGGAAAGTGTGTTGGAGGTCCGCATGTCAAGTAATAAATGAATAGTTGGTTATCTTATTGTTGCTTCACCAACAATACCGACCTAAAAGGGTTTGTGGCGATGCAAAGTTAAAGGAAGTTTTGATCAAACTTATGGGAGCTTTTATAGGCCCTTTTCGACCTATTTTGATGTGTTACAAGTTTTGGTTTATGCCATGAGGCGTGTATTGTTGGATCTTGAGCCAACAGGTTGATGTATTACATGTTTCATCTAATTAGGCTGACCTAATTGATGTTGTAGGTGTTTGTGGATGTAATGGATATAAATGCAAGTTCATTTTAGTGTTATAGAGATGGTGTGTGTTGTTGAAAAAGTGTTATGTGAATTCCTAAGTAGAGTATGTGAATGTGAAGTGAAGAAGAGCAGAGTGGGTGTAAGTGTTGAGAAACATGATGTGTGTTAAGTTAGTATATTGAGCTTTAGTGGAACTATCTCTAGCATATTGTAGATGCATTGTATCAGTTAAAATCTTAGCCGTGAGACACCCTTTATTCTTTCTCTCTTATTCTCTGGATAGTGAGTCCTTTGAACAGTGAGTCCACCTGATAGTGAGCCTTCTTGTAATATCTTGTAACTGGTTAGAATATATTGTGTTCTAATCCTCACCGTGATTTTTCCATTCTTGGTTTTTCCAGGTAAATATGGTGCTCTTGTGTTATGTGATGCATGCTTTAATTTTCTCTTTCCATTTCTCCAAGTTGAATGAAATGTATTGAGTACATGTTTAAGTGGTTTTAGAGAATACTGATTCAACCCCCCTCAGTATTTTGGGTGTTCAACAGTTTGGAATTGAGGATGGCATTGGGATCAAGAGTGTATTCAAGTTAGTTTGGATTCTCATTATCAATTTCACTACCATCATGTTGGGTTGAGAAGGTTCTCCTAGGCACAAAAACCATTATATGAGAGATTGATTATGGAAGGGATTTCCTTCAAGCATTTCACATCGAGTGGTTCAATATGCGATGATACATTGGTCTTAGTTTTAGATGTGGTGGAAGATGGGTATGGAGGAATTGATGAAACTAGACTTTTGTGAGATGAGTGACAAGGGGGGAGTCCTTTAGATATGCAGGATTGGACTTGTGATGGTTGTGTCAAAAAGAACAATCAATTCCTAAGTAATGGATATCCTTAGGTGATCTTTTATATGACTTGGATAAATAATTTAGATGGATAGAATGATTTCCAAATATGGGAATATATGATTAGGTGGACTGTGTGGATTGATTTTCTAATCTTGGATTTAAAGGTTATGCCACACTTTTTGATCTTAAGGATGGTTTGATTTAATTTATATTTTAGAATCTACTAATGTTTTTAGAGTTCCAAAGACTGGGCTATGGTACCTTGGATAATTTTAAGGGCACTAAATTATGGATTAAGTGATTGTTTGATTAAAAGAGATCCAAAGGTGATGCTTCAAATATATGGAAGAATTTTTTTCAAGGATGATAGGATTTGGATTATGAAGATGTGTATGGAGTATGGTGGTGGTTTAATGATCAAGGATAACATAAGGTTTTCAAAGATCTAGATTTGATTTGAGGATGATAAGGTTATGAACCAATTTGTACAATGGGTAATTAGTTTAATAAAGGGATGAATCCCTTGCACATAAATCTTTGGGGATTAATTATTGGAAAATGGGTATGAATTAAGATTTAGATAATGTATATAAGACTAAGTCGATTGTTAAGATGGATGATGTGAATGGATAAAAGGTGTTAATCTGTATGAGGGATTTAGGGAAAATTTCCTTTGGATTATACTAATAGGAGGATTTATATGATAAAAAAAGGATAATGGGGAGGTGTTATGGATGATGGATTTTGGATGGACAAATGTATATGGAGTGTGAACTAGGACTAAGGTTTAGGGAAATAAGATAAATTTTTTAAGGTAAGAAGTATGGATTTTTACGTTGTCTTTTCAAAAGAGATGATGACCAAGGTGGAATGGATTTTGGAATTAAGTTTGTGGATGAATTTTATCCTAAAATTGGCTTCAAATTTTTGTTTCAAATAATTTGTATTGTGTTTTTCAAACAAGAAAACATGTTTGCAAAAATTGGAATTGATTGATCAGATATGAAGGTTTATAAAAAATGGAATTGATTGATCGAGTATGAAGGTTTGTAAACAAGAACTTGGTATGCACAATACCCAATTAAGAAGACACAACAAAATGCCTAAATTATTCAATAAAGGTGAAAGAATCCAAGTTGTGGGCCCACAAATACACTATCAAGTGATGGATAGCTACAAAATCAAGGTCAAGTACCACCTATACACCCCTTACCTTGGAGGACAAAGCCTTACCCAAAGTTAGCTCTACCAACCCACTCTAAAAGTATGGTATGAGTAACTTCTTGGACCTAACATGTATCCAATGTACCAAAAATAAGGATGTCAATGGTCTTAAACTATGCTACACAATGCTTTGTAAGGGTATTCTCAAAATACCAAAAGGATACATGCATCATAGTTTGTGTATATGAAAGTGAAAAATAACAAATAGTAACCCACTCCTCTCATCAACTTCCCCAAGGTATACATATCTTTGTGTACTAGCTCAAACAAAAATATTCCCTTCCATAAGGCATGTTTTTATATGCAACCCCCCACTTTTTATTCTCCATTAGAATGCTAGGGTTGAGGTCATCTTGTTAGTGATGAAATCCAAGGAAAGCCCCCTAAAATTAAATTTAAGAAATGGTATTTGATCATGATTGTCAAGCTTTCCCAAAACTATGAGAGGAGAGCATATGCTAAATACCACTTTGGAATTAAAATGCAAAAGTTATTTTTTAATCCTAAAATCTAAATGTGAGAGTGAATTTTAACCCAATTTTAAAGTGTGAAATAAACAATGCATATAAAGCACCAAAAAATAAAAAGGTCTATAATAAGATCTTCATCATGTCTTATAAAATCACAAACTAGTTGCAAGCATGGAAGTCTTCATCACACGGAAATTATTACATTCAAATACTATCCAAAAAATAGCAAACAAGTTAGTCTTGGAGAAAATAAACATCATGAGTGGATTGCTTACATTATTTTGATAATTAAAAAAAAAAAAACATTGTAAAATAACTTCATATATAAAAGTTATGTTCATGTTTGAATTTTAAAATAGAAAGGACGACTTTAAATGATTATACCTAATTTTTAGATAAATTTATAAGAAAGTTACCTAGTTCACTGTGTAGAGCTTTGATTAAGCTTTCCAATGCCTATAAAAGTTCAAAAATATGATCAAGCATAAAAAAATTATGCTTGTTTGACAAATAGGAACTTTTTATAAAGTTCAATGGAGTTGGGGCAAGGCTTAAGCTCCTAGTCAAGTAGCCCCTAGTTGCCCAAGTCACCATGTATGAACATTGGGGTAAAAAATACCATGAATTGGAATGAGTGGTTTTCACACAATGAATGGCGGTTTTGATGAAAACTCTACATTTTTCTTCAAAAAATCCACAGTATTGATAATAGAAAGGTGGTTTTCACTCTCAAAACTCACAATTTTGAGGAGTGGAGTGATTCTAGTGGGTAAGTTTATAGTATCTGGAGGATTAATAGTTGTTTTCATGAATTAAAAGGCAATTTATGCCTCGTAACCTATGGTATTTATCAATTTTAGGTATATTTGTATGGTAAGGTAGTCAAACCAATGATATTCATGGGTGTAAGTAGTTTTAAGTGGGCTTAAAGGTAGTTTACATGTGTTTATAACATATGGGTATAAATTTCTCTTATACACATATGCATATCTAGCATTCCCTATGTACTTACAAAAAAATCGAGTATATGCTAAACCTTTTATGCATTCCACAACATATACCTGTGTGTATATTTGTGTGTGATAATGAATCTAGTGTGTTTATGTCTATATGTTTTAAATAGTAGATATATATTATTTATTCATCAAAAATAAGTATAAATAAAAGATATATATTATGTATATGCTAAAAATTAGTGTGTATACTCTCAAAATTTCCACATAAATATACTTCAAAATGACTATATGTATTACGATGTATATATCAAACTTGACCCTACATAATACGATATAGTTCATATGGTTCAAATTTCGTATGGCTATACAAATTTCCATTTAGTCAAAATTCAAGCGCTTTCAAAACATGAATTTATTTCGCCAACCAAAGCATAGGGTGTTATCTATCAATATTTGATTGACATATGCTCTAGATGCAACTATGATGTTTGTTTCACATCAAGAAGTTGCTATAAAAACTTGGCCACCATCTATTCATAAAATAATACATTGAATGTGTAAGTTCTTTTGGAGGTTAAGTTTTTCCCTCATGGGAATTTTATCAAGGTATATCTTATGTTATCTTGATAGTATGTTTATCTATTTTTTACATTATAAATTCAAAATACTTGTTTGCACATTTTTCTCTCTTGGGGTTATGTCTAAATAGTTCATTATGGCTACAAATTTTCTTTCATTTGGCATTAGAGACAAGTTTTCAAGTTGTGGAAGGATATATCCTTGGTATTTTTAAGCCTTAGAAGGAGTAAATTTTTGTGTATAGTTGAATTTGTTGCTTAGAAAAAAAGGGATCAAGGCATTTTCAAGGTCACAAGTTTGTTTGCAAACTTGGATTATTGTAGATATGGGGTTTGATAGAGATTTGTCAAGTGAGTTTTTTGTTTGGGCTCTTTTTATGAGGGTTTTGGAGGTGATATTTGATTGGAGAACTCCTAAACAAAAATAAACCCCACGATTGGATATAGAAGGCCCAAAATCTATGGATTTATATAAAACACAACTATGTTTGAGGTCAATTATTTTTTCATTTTCACACCCTAAGAGGAATCTATGGAGGTCAAAGTTTATGATTCCATATAACAGTATTGATCCATATTGTATGATATATAGTCAACATGTGTTTGATTGGTATAGTTGTAGGAATATTTGTTGATAGTAGAAAATTAGATTTTTTAAATTAAAAAAATTCTAGAAAAGTTGTTGGAAAAGTTTAAAAAAAATTGTGGTATAGGATACACAATTAGTGGAGGCACAAGGTCCATCCTGTGGTCAAGTGGGTGACTATCAACAAGCATCAAATCCTCACTCATGCTCGACCAAGGGGTTAAGCACCTAGCACCACCAACCATTCATCTTTGGACCACCAATCAACCACCAACCCACCAAAACTATTAAGCTTTGATGTCATAATGGAAATGTTTTTCGAAGGTCATAAATTTCAACTAGGTAATTAGATTTTTACATTCTTATAGTTGACATGAAGCTCTTTACAAGTACTAAATTGTGGTATTAGTGATTTTTTCCCATTTTGAATAAAATTCTAGTTGAAAGTCAATATTTCTTTCCTTACTTTAAGAGGTCAAACCTTGTGGCCACAATGTCTAATTTTAGATTTATTATAGGTGATGTAGAATATTTTTAAAATATTTTGCATTGGATCAATTTTGGAGATGTTTATAAGTGATTCATTCACTTAAATTTTTATTCAAGAGATATTTTTTTGTTCTTTTGATTGTGGTAATTTGTAAGTTTATAGCAAAATCAAATCTAGCAATGATTTAGTTGAGTAATAAATAAATTATATGTTTATCTCTAGTTGTCCTTGTTTGATATGATTAATAATGTATGATTGAATTTAAATATTATCTTGTGAGATATGCAAGTTGTGTAATGTTATAGGCTATTTATAATTACATATTGCATATATAACTCAAATATGGGTTGTATATACCTATAGATATTTTAGTATGGATATAAATTTTATCTGGGTGACCTGGTTTAGTCACCTTGTTCAAATTAGTTTGGTTGTTATTATGAAGTAGAGAGAAATGGTGTTACCTAATACACATGTGTTGTCGAACCTAGATTTGTTGAATATATGATGAAAATGAGTAAGACTTGGTGAGAGTTTGATGCAGATTTATTATTGGTGGTGTTGGATCAATTCCTAATTGTTGGTGGTAATGTATCTTCTTAGTTTTGAGATTATGGCTTTAATTTTAACTTTGGAGCATCTAGTAGTATAATTAAGTTGTTTGATTATGTGAAGACCATGGATGATCTTCATTTAGGATATTATTATCATGATGTCATGGATCTTACTTACATGGTCTAGCGGGAGCTTTTGATAATGATTTTTCGGTTATAGTTTATCTTCTTAGTTTGGAGATTATAGTTTTGCATTAACCTTTAGGAGCTCTTGGTGTTTTAGTTTAGTTCTTTGATTGCATGAGGGTCATGGATGGCTTTATTTAAGAGATATTTATCATAATGTCATGTGTAGCTCAGTATCACAATTCAATAAGAGCTTTTGGTAGTGATGTGGATTCATCATTTGGTAATGGATATTTTCTATAGTAGTTTTTCGTGTCATGAAGGAGTTCTTGGATCATATTTTGTATATAGTGAGAATTATATGACATCTTGAGATATATTAAAAAGAGATAATTATGTTTCATGAGATTTTGAGATGTTAGTATCTTGGTAAATAGAGGGCTCTTGGAGTATTTGATTTAGGTGTCGGTTATGATTTATTAGTTTGATAGATGATCTTTGTTTATAGAATGTATGTTATTGTGCCATGGTGAAATCTTGATCACTCATTAGAGTTTTAACATGATATAGGTGCTCTTGGAAGAAAACATGTTCTTAGGGAACGCATGATCTTTTGAGGAGATGTGGATCATGAAATCATGGAGTGTCATGTCCCATTATTAATTAGTTTAATTTTTCAAGAAAAATTCCATTCCAATATTTTCCATGGGATAGGGAAGGAATTTGGAAAATAATTTATTTAATATTTAATATTTTGGAACCATGATTATTTTATATTTTCAAGCTATTTAAATGGGGTCAATTAAATGTTAAATATATAATTTATTATTTATTTGTGTTGGCAACCAAAAATGGAGTGTGGGGTTTATTATGGTGCAATTAGTAAAGATCATGTTGCACCTAATTTTAGAACATTTTCTGACAGTTAAGATAGATTTTATGATAGGTTGTCATAGTGAGAGTTATTTTCTAATTTTAGCCAAGAATCTTGCAAGGGCCATTTTGGTGAGCATCTTTGGAGGGAAGTTAATGAAAATCATATTATTTTATTTATTTTTGCAAGAGGGGATCGTTTGGATTTTCTCCTCTATATATTTGTAGGAAAATGTATATTTTAGACATCTCTTTTCATCTTATCAAAACACTACCAAAATTTATAAATAATATTCTATAGATGAAAATCTATTAGTGATCACTAGACGAAAACCCATTGGTTATAGGTATTAGAGTATGAAACCCCTCCAGTACATGAGGGTGATCTTATTTAGAGGTTGCATCAGAGCTTCAATATTTGGTCATTTAAGTTATTTCTAGTTTTGTGTTGTGTGTAGGTTTTGGGTTGTAGTTTGGGTGTAGTTGATGCAAGAGCATCCAGACTCACAAGCAATCCTACATCACCAAAAAATTACTTTCTTAAATCATGTTCAGTTTTTGCATTTTCGGAGTAGGTTTGAGCTTCAAGATAATATTGTGAAGTGTTGTAAGGGTATACATATTCATTTGTGAGGAATTTATTTATATTTCATACATCAAGGGAAAGTAGGGTGTTTGATGTGATTTATAAAATTATTATATTGCACAATTTCAAGGTTCTATGGGTTGAAATGGTCCATTTACCATGGTGGAGGAGGATTTTGAAGGAAAATTAATTAAAGTTAATCAATTTTCTCAATTTAGATGCTTAGGGAAGTTTGCATAAGACAAGTGACTCTTGGAATTCCATTCTTGTCTTATTCTTTCAATTTTGGTTCCTAGAATGGAGAAAAAACTAGTGACTTTTGGAAAACAAATTAATGATTTGAATTTCCAATTTCAGTTGAATGAGCACAACTTGGTTATTGGTTATTATATATGCTTAGGGAAGTGTGCATCATAAAAGTGACTTTGGAATTCCATTATTGTCTTATTCTTTCAATTTTGGTTCCTAAAATGGAGAAAAAACTAGTGACTTTTCAAAAACAAATTAATGATTTGAATTTCTAATTTTGGGTGAATGAGCACAACTTGGTTATTGATTTTATTCAATTTTCAATGGTATATACAGAAAAAAGACATTGGATATGGTACAAATTTTAATGACACTTTTGGAAGCAACAAACTATGTTTTATTTCATTTTTTTACAAGAATTTTAGGGTCGATGAAAGAGCAGATTTGGAAACCAAATTTTGGTGTTTCACATAGTTGAAACCCTCTATAAACATAGACTTTAATGGTGTAAAGAGGTATCAATCAACAACAAAAAATTTGAGGAAAGAATTTGCAGGTTTCTCTAGAGGATTGCATGGAGGAAAGTGTAGAAAATTAGCTTTCCAAGAGAAGAGAAATAGAAGAAGAGAAGAAGAAAGTTGCAAGTGTGTTTTATGTGTTCAAGGTAGCCACTAGAGTTATAGGATGAAGGTAAAAATCATATTTACAAAGAGGAGTGAAGCCAATAAATTTGCAGGCAAGATAATTTGAATATTTGAAGGCATAAAGTGCCTAGAAACCCTTGTTTAAAAAAATAAAATTATTTCTTGTTGAAATCCTCACTATTTGTAATTGTTCTTGAGGAATTTTGTTGTATGGATGTACATATGAAAGTAATAATAAAGATATGTTTCATATTTGTTGAAATATATATTGTCTTTGATATGTGTGCAAGAACATGGGTTGGATGAGATGTTAAAGTTGCAAGATTGGTAGTTTGATAAGACCCCATAATCTTGTCTGCATCAAATGGTATTAGAGAAGGTATGATGCTAGAATGTGTGTGAGGAGATAGATTTCAGATTTGAGAGAGTTAGGATTTGATGAGTTATGAGGATTTTTTTGTGTAATTAATTTGGTGTGTCCCCCAATAGATATAAGGCTAGGTAGAAGGTTTAAAAATGTCCTTCATTGTGTGAAAGTGGGTAGAGGGGGTTTCGAGAGGTACATCTTCCATAATCTTTGTTGGATAGAGGATAGTTGTGGTTTTGTGTAATTTTTATTTCAAATTGTGAGTGGGTTGCAAGTGTTTGTATAAATGTCAAGGAAGAAGAGTATGAGGTTGGCCTTGGGTAAGGTTGTAAAAAAATATTTTATTGAGAGGAGAGAAATAATTTTAGAGGAAGAGAGTTGGGCTATTCAGAATAAGTGTACAAAAATATCTAGGAGGTTACATGTCTTGGAGAAAAGTATTATGAAAGAAAAGAGGAAAGAAAAATAAAATAAGATGGGAGAAGTTGATTGCTATAATTTTTCTACTGTTATTTCATTTCCATGTAGAAGAGAAGATGAAGCAAAGAGTCCAATAGATAGCTTTGAAAAAAAAAAACATCATGAAAGAGGATGAAAAAGGAAAGAAGAAGATTGCAGGCAAAGCATGCCTTTTGGAACCTGCATGGAATTAGATGATATTTTAGAAGTGGCATGTCTTAGTGAAGGTATGAAGGTTTTGATGTATGAGGATGTGAATGGAGAAGATGTTTCAGCAGTAGAAGAAAATGTGAAAACAAAGGTAAGAGTTAATATTTTTCATTTTTATGATGATGAAGTTAATGTTGTTGTATGTAGATGAGATGATGAAAGTGAAAGAAGAGATTGATGAAAGGGTGGAAATAAATGTAAAAGAGTGTAAAGAGGATGTGCTAATGGAAATCTTTAATTTCCATAATATTGCTAATTTGTATGTAGGTGTTGCAGGGGATGGTGTAGATGAACATTGGTGGAGGAGGATGGATTGTGGTGGGTTGAATCCCACAAGAGAATAGAAGAGAGCAAAACTTATTTGGTGGAGGATTTTCATATATGGTGGAAAAAATTTAAAAAGTGAAAGAAGGACTGGTAAACACATTTTACAAAGGAAAATAAGAAGAGTTCTAGGTAAATATTGGAATAGGAGAAGAAAGAAAAAAATCCATGGTACCTTTGAAAGTATTGGAGTATGCTGCAAATATTTACTATTTGAAAGGGTGGTTCAAACACTCAACTCAATTTTGTGAGCCATGTTCACAAACTTCTTACCTGATGTGTCTGATGTAGGAGCATTCACGCTCACAAGCAATCTTGCATCACTAAAAAAGTATTTTATTTTTATGTTCATTTTTTGCATTTTTGATGTAGGTTTGAGCTTCAAGAGTATAGTTTGAGGTGTTGTAATGGTATACATACTTATTTGTGAGGACTTTATTTCCATTTCATACATAAGGGAAAGTAGGGTGTTTAATGTGATTTAAATAAAATTATTATATTGCACAATTTCAAGGTTCTATGGGTTGAAGTGGTCCATTTACCATGGTGGAAGAGGATTTTGAAGGAAAATTAATTAAAGTTAATTAATTTGATCAATTTGGATGCCTAAGGAAGTGTACATAAGACAAGTGACTCTTGGAATTCTATTCTTGTCTTATTCTTTCAAATTTTTTTTTGATGAATAGGTAGCTATCTATATTAAATTATAAAGATAAAGTTACATATTCACAAAAAAAAGGTGGGTGGTAAAAAGGCACACCCCGAGAGTCACATGGGCAAAGCCCATAAAACCAATTAATGACTTGAATTTTTAATTTCAAGTGAGTGAGCATGACCAGGTTATTTATTTTATTAAATTTTCAAAGGAATATACAACAGAAAGACATTGGATATGGTACAACTTTTAATGGCACTTTTGGAAGCAACAAACTATATTTTATTTTATTTTTTGCAAGAATTTTAAGGGTCAATAAAAGAGAAGATTTGGAAACCACTTTTTGGTGTTTCACATAGTTGAAACCCCTCTATAAATATAGCCTTTAATGGTGTCAAGAGATAGCAATCAGCAACAAGTTTGAGGAAAGAATTTATAAGTTGCTCTAGAGGATTGCATGAAGGAAAGTGTAGAAAAATAGCTTTCCAAGAGGAGAGGAATAGAAGAAGAATAAATTTGTAGTTGTGTTTTATGTGTTCAAGGCAACCATGGGAGCTATAGGATGAAGGAAAAAATCAGATTTAAAAAAAGGAGTGAAGCCAAGAAAATTGAAGGTAAGAGACTTCGAAGATTTGAAGGTATGAAGTGCCTAGAAACCCTTGAAAATTGTCAGAATTTTATTTCTTATTGAAATTCTCACTATATGTAATTGTTCTTGAGGAATTTTTGTTCTATGGCTATACATATGAAAGTAATAATAAAGATATGTTTCAGATTTTGTTATAAAATATATGTTGTCTTTGATATGTGTGCAAGAATGTGGGTTGGATGAGATGTTAAGACTACAAGATTGGGTAGTTTGATTAAAAAAAACCCTAATCTTGTCTGCATCATTACTTTTGTTGAGGTTATATTGGTACTATAGAGTGAGTTTTTTATGTGATTTTTCTATGCATATTCTATCCTAGGAGCCAGAGACTCCATCTTTCTTGTAGTGTTTGGCAGTGTTTTTGTGAATGTAAGGTTTCAAAGTGTGTTGTGTAAATAGATTTTAGTGTGATGTTTCCAGATTGGTCTAAATTTTTTATTGTTGTTGTTGTGACTGTATGTAATCCCATTTTTCCATACTGAATCAGATATATCATTAATATAAGTTGGAGCTCATATTTTGTCATTTCTATGTTTATCGGTGAAATCGGATGCAATGAAATTGTTAGTTTTGTATGCAAATTTATGTTTCCAATTTGTTGCAGGTGTTATTACTATTGTTGCTAGATATTTTTCCATTATAAAACATATTATGTTTAAAAATCAGATTTCATTAGTTATAACATAAAAAAAAATTACAAGTTTTTGTACAAAAAATGCCAGATTTTCGTGTATAGTTGTGGGGAAATCTATAAATTGTTGTGGATATTTCAAATTATTTTGAAAAAGTAATTTCATGAGGGTTTGAAATATATGTTTTTTTGTATTTATATAATTAAAAAATATATATTTGGAACATTACGTGGAGATTTCTTGATTTTGCCTTGTTCATGCATTTGGAGCTTTGGTGATGATTTGTGATAATTTGATTAATTAAGTGATGTGATCATTTTTCTTGTGAGATTTTGAGCATTGCAGTATTCCATTGGAGTAGTTGACATGAGATGATTGGTTGTACAATTATTTTAGATTTGGGTGAGGGTAGGAGATCTCTAGTTCTTGAAGATTGTGTGTTGAGATGATTACTCTTTAATGAGGTTTCAACAACAAGATTGAGGGGCCTACACTTGGGTTGGACATGAGTTTAACATGGACTTGTTGAGAATATTGTTCTTTAAGTGAGTCATGGTGGCTTGGTTATCCTAGAGAAGCAATCTCATTCCCAACTCTTGGTCCTCTTGGTGGTCAAGCATATGATAGGTATTGTCCATATTATTTTTAGATGTATTTTTTTATGTGCTTTATTTTCTTATGGGAATGAGTCTTGAGCTATGAATGTTAGTTTTTGAGAGCTTGAGAAGTTTTTGGCATGAGTAATTTTTTGTTTGTCTTCATTGGAATGTGCGTTGAGCTATGGATGCTAGTTCTGAAGGGCTTATTTGAGGTGTGTAGAGGATGGTTTTGAGTTTATTTCCCTTAGTTATGGGAATGGATCTTCTAGTTTTATCTTTCTTCAATTTGAGAGGCTTACATCCTATTTGGTTGTTGATAAAGATTTTCTCTTTGGGGTTTTATGAAGGAGATCATGCTTGGCATGCCTTGAGCATTAAGAGGTTTTGGTAGAAAGATATGTTATATGGTTTTGATTTGCAGGTTCTCTTTATGGTCTTGTGTTTCTTCTTGGATGTTTATATTCACATTACACTAGGATTTGAAGTTTTTGTGGCCATCTGTTATTATTGTATGTCAATATTTTTTAGTGGCATGGAGGCTCTTTAATTTCTTTCATTTGTCAAGTGTGGAGAACTTTGAAGAGCTATGGAGACTAGTTGTGAGAGTTGTGTTGCAATGGTGTTGTTTGTAAGTTTTGCATATTGTCATGTATGTTACTTAGTACTACATGATATTGGCTACACCCTCTATATGAGTTTTATTGGTGGATCTTTGGATGCCTTGATCATATTTCAAATTTAACATTACCCATGCAACGAGAGTTCCAAGACAATGAACTTGTGATTATGGATTGGGTTGAATATGTTGATGGCATAAGGTTTACCTATTATGATGAGTATTCCTTGGTTTTAAGATATGGTTAGTTGGATGTGTTAGCAACTAGTTTTGGTTGTTATTCGATCGATGGTGATTAATTCTTGACATCTCCTTAGACATACTTGTTACCATTAGATTAGTGTTTTTGTTTGGACATCAATATGAGTTAGATTTTATGCTTCTACATGATAGTTAGTGTGACATCTCTTTGGATTGGAGTTTATATTTTATGCATTGACATGATGGAGGGTGAAGGAGTTCTTGTTTGAGATGGTTGTCATCTTAATTATTGTTGCAAGTGTTCTGATGGAGCACATGGAACACTTGGATATTCCGATGGCAAGTTGACCATAGAGATTGTTCTCTTGATGTTTGAATTTACTTTTGACCCCTTATGCAATTTATACGAGTGGGAGAATGATGGAAAAAAGTGTGTTCTTCACTTTGCATAATGTTATAATTAAAAAAATCAATATTATTTGTGATGCACCTAAGAGATCTAGAGACAAATGCATCACATGGGTTATTTTTTTGGGGATCACTTTTTTATGTTGTATGTAACATTAGGATAAATATTTAATATAGGTTACACACACTACAAAAAATCCCTGTGATTAGCTTCATTTTTTGCTTCCACCCACTGTTTTAATGTATTTTCTCCAATTTTTAAAAAAAGTCGACACTATTTATCGGGCTGGCGCCATTTTTGGCATTTTTTACGCTAATTAGGACAAGTAGGCGCTAATTAGCGTCAACTTTAGCACCGGATTTAGCATCGGGTTTAGCACTGGATTTAGCATTGAATTTAGCAGTGCCAGATTTAGTGCCAGATTTAGTGTCGGATTTAGCGTCGAATTTAGACGGTGGCATGTCGGTAAGAGATATTAACTTGTCTCATCGACATTGGCAACCAACATCAGAGGAACATAAGATCTAATGTCGATGAGACATTGAGATATTGGTAAGACAAATAAGATTGTCTCATCGACACTCTTCAAGTAATGATCAAAAGCATACACTGCTATACCGCCAAGAAGGTGAGCAACATATGTGGTAGAGCGGTATACACCACAACCTTGCTACTAGAAGGCTTCCACATGGTGGTGATATACCACGCTACCTCCAGACAGTCAGAATCCTCTCGCGGTATGGCGGTATACACTGCACTACTGCCAAACAGTAAGAAATCTCCCGCGGTATGGCGGTATTAGGCAGTCCGATTTAGCATCGAATTTAGACAGTGGCATATCGGTAAGAGATATTAACTTGTCTCATCGACACCGACAACCAACATCAGAGGAACATAAGATCTAATGTCGATGAGACATTGAGATATCGGTAAGACAAATAAGATTGTCTCATCGAAACTCTTCAAGTAATGATCAAAAGCATACATCGCTATACCACCGAGAAGGTGAGAAACATTTGTGGTAGAGCAGTATACACCGCAACCCCGCTACTAGAAGGCTTTTGCGGGGTGGCGGTATACCGTGATACCGCTAGATAGTCAAAATCCTCTCGTGATATGGCAGTATACACTGCACTAACGCCAGGCAGTAAAAAATCTCTTGCGGTATGGCGGTATACCGTGCTACCACACCTCTCTCACAATCATCCAATGATATAGAGGTAAAAGCATGAACTTAACACTTATGAATTTAATAGATAATAGTAAATTTTTATTATAAAATATATGTATTTTGTTTTCTAAATTTGTTTGAATATTAAAAGATTTAATGATTAAACATATTTGAGTTTTTTCACATCAATATTTTTGCTGCCATGATTTGAGTTTTTTCACATCAATATTTTTTCCACCATGATGAGTTAGAACAAAATACCTAAGCCCTAATTTTTAATGCTCATTTTCACTTGGTTTTTTTGAGCTCCCTTGCCTTGCACATGTCACCATCATTAGAGTTTGAAACCTCGAGCTTTTTGAAGGAGTATATGTCAATTTTCTCACTGATTTTGAGAGTTTTCTTCACATAAATTTTTGTTGAGGCTGAATCAGGTAAAGCTTTCATGGTTCATCATTTGTTTCCACTTATCTGAATGCGTTTTCAAAGACATTCCTTCTCAGATTCTCGTGCATTTTTCTCTTGCTTTACTCTGTTGATTCCTTGCTTATCTTGAGGCTGACATCAAATCACTTCTGGAGCTCACATTTCTTCGAACAACAAGAAGTTGAGTAAGTTTCTATGTGCCATTTCTTTGTATCTTACCTCCGTTTTCTATCAAAACAAGCTCGATTTGGACTCAATAGATACGAATGAATGGGTGTTTTATTTCTACGATGCATCCTTATTTTGTAACCTTTCTATCCTGGCTAGAATTCTCTTGACTTAGCTCACTAGCAAAAGAAATGAAACAAATCATACTCTCCATATTTGGTTTGATCAAATGATGAAAGATTTTTTTATTTCTGCATTTTTTCTCTTTCCTGGTGATAGCTTGGTTGCGGCCTCTCTAGAATATTTTTTCTATTTCCAAAAATAACAAAGTGTAAACTTTTCTTTATTATATTTTTGAGCCTCCTTCATGGCTCCATGATTATGGTTGCGGGTTCTATTCAATGGCATTTTGGGTTTTTCTTTGATCTGGGGTTTTTCGAAAACCCGTGACTCTTATTGCAGATACGAGCTCTCACAAAAATGAGTGCAAGCCTTTTGGCACGATCTTTCACTTCTCAAAAAGAAAAATAAATCCTTCCACATTTGGGGCTCGGCCTAGAAACCCTAAACCATGGGTTTGTAATATTCTGCATATCCTTCTCCTTTCTTGCAAGTATTTTACATTTTCATTTTTTCAGAACCCGCTTCACAAGACAATTGCACTGTTTTTCTGTATGTTCATTTTTCTCTGAACAAGACAAAAATGGAGATGATTGATGCAGAGCATGGTGGGATTCAATGGTCTTCAAAGACACAAACACAATTTTTTGCAAGATCACTTGTGTAAGCCTCTAAGAAGCTTGTCAGGCTACTAATTTGTAATTAGTTTGCAAGGGATTGTTTGCTTTCTTTGCCAATCTCCTATTTTATAGGGAGTTATGGTCTGTTTCTTTCCAATCACAAGGTGTATTTCAGTGAACTTGACCATTCTGAATTATTTAAATGTAGACACCATATGGTCGATGTTGAATGCTATTGCTACTCCAAGGCACTTTGATTTCTTCCTTAGACAGTGAGATTCCCTCAAGACATGAGTGTGGTTATCATAGCTCTAAACACTCATTTCAGCATGAAGAATGCATCAATGTGTAGTAGAATTTGTAAAGCACTTGTCTATGATTATGAATGTTTTAGATTGTTACATATAGTCATGGTCAGATTCTCATGATAGATTCCTTTGAAACTTGTGATAGGTATGTATTTGAGGACCAAATTGAGTTTATCAAGGAATCAGTACTTGAAGGAGAACAGGTACTTTAATAAGTTAGCTCATATGTTGATGTTTTGAATTGTATATCAGATATCTTCTTTTGATTCAAATAGTAATAAGATATATGTTTCTTGCTTTGGTTGATTGGACTAAACTTTAGAGAACACATGGAAAATATTTTAGAGTTTTATATGTATTTTTATAAGACTTTTTAACTTTACAACATAGATTATGTATTATTCACTTTTGATTTTTTGTTAATTTGCTTATTATTGATGTTTTATCCTAAATCAGGCTGAGGGTGATGATTTTGAAAAGGATTCTAGGGAAAAAAAAATGTCACACAAACTCTAAGTGGGATGCATTTTCTTAATGCCCGAAATGAGTGCAACATTTAGCTATAGAAGGCATCAGAAACAATTTTGCACCATAAACTGTTTAATGTACATATATTATATGAATCAACTACTTTTAATTTTTATTTTACTCCACTGAAATTCAATAAATCCTCATTTGCAATCATCAAGCCACTGAAAGGAACATTGTTTCCTTTTATTTTATTCCTAACATAGCAACAACTAAAAGTTTTCATGTTATTTTCAAAATTGTTGGTTATTTGATGCTAGCTTAACTTTTCTTGCAATGGTTGTATAGGATGAAAACAATAGCCATATCAAATGCCTTTTCTCCAAGTCCTACTCTCTCAAGGTTAACAATCTCAATCTCACTAATAGTGATTACTAAGAAAGGTAATTCCACCAACTCTACCAAACAGTTTATCATAGGAACAATAAAAGCGGGCGCTTTGAAAGGAACTCCATGAAAACCAAGCTCTCTGAATGGTATATCAAACTCTAGTTCAAAATATTTTAGATGAGGTTGCTCCCATAACTCTGTTACTCACTTGAAAAATCCTTGAAACTCTGCATTGATTTTATTTTTCTTGTCCCTCTCTTGCTATTCTTCCTCAATTTCATCAGGATCATACATTGACCTTCTTGCCCCTCCTAAAGTTTGGACCACATCCAGTACCTCCACATAAAACTGGACATCCTTGGTCTTCTTGGTTCACACCATGATATGGTTATGCAAATGAAAATGAAGCAAAGTAATCATCTCCTTCTCTACTGGCTGGAAGAATGCATGCTTAATGTTTTGATACATGATATCAACTCTCACTTCTGCTCTCATGGTTGAATATTGAAATCCATTATGGTGGGCCTCCAAAGTTCCAGTCATCTTTCTTCCTCTTCCACCAAATGTTGGCATATTTTACTAACGTTTATTATAATTGTTGCATGTTTTACATCATTGGAATGACATATTAGTTGTAACATTTTTGAAATTTTATTATGGTATGTGCACTTTGATATGATGTAATATGATTATGGTTTTGTTTCACATGTTGTAATATTAGATATGTAATAGAAAAATAAATTATTGCATGAAATAAATAATAACTTTTCATTTTAAATAATTTTTTTACAGAAAACGGGTCTTCCAGAAGATCAAGATGATCCTCATGATATAGATCCAGAATATGTTGGTTTTGGTACATATCACATGGCAGAAGATGATGATGATGTAGATACAAAAGATACCGAGGCCAATGACAATGATGATGACAACGATGATGATCATGATGGTGATGATGATGATGAGGCAGTTGCTAGTAGTAGCCAGTGGCATTCATGATCATATAGACTGCATCATGGATCATTGCTGATATATCGTTATGATTCCTCTTTTCATGGTTACTATAATATGTATCATTTTCATGGCTTGCAGTACCATATTATTGAGTTGTATCATTTTGACTTGTATCATTTTGAACTATATAATTTATCATTTTTACTTATATCATTTGTACATGTATCATTTTGACTTATGTCGACTGTTGGACATGTATCATTTTGACATGTTGTTAATCTAGTGGCATATTGATCTCACTTGTTTTAATCACTTATATAGATATTTGAATCACTTTTTTTAATTATAAATGATGATCATGTTATAATAATTATCTTTTTATTTAATCAAATGAGTTATTTAAGAGGCATGATATATTTAACTAATTAAATTGAAATAAAACATATTAAATTAATAAATGGAAGCAAAAAAAGAATCACTTTTAGATGCAAAAAAGGAAGCAACAATGGAAGCCAAACTAGAAGCAATCTTGGAAGAAAAACTTGGCGTTATCTAGGAAGCAAAAACAAAAGCAATTCAGGTAGCAAACAAAGAAGTAATAATGGAAGCAATTTTAGAAGCAACAAAAGATGCAATAATAGAAGCCATATTAGAAGCAACAAAAGATACAAAAATGGAAGCAAAGCTAGATGCAAGAAGCGATGTTATATCGGAAGAAAAATTGGAAGCAAAACTGGAAGCAAAACCGAAAGCAAACCTAGAAGCAAAACCATAAGCAAAAATGGAAGCAAAACCAGAAGCAAACCTGGAAGCAAAACCGAAAGAAAAACTGGAAGCAAACGTGAAAGCAAAACCAAAAGAAAAATTGGAAGCCAAACTGGAAGCAACAAAAAGTCGGCGCTAAACCTGGTGCTAAATCCGACGGTAAATCTGGCGCTGAAGTGAGCATACTAGTTTGCGCCAAGTTTTGAGTTTTGCGCCAGCAGAAGTGCCCAATTCATGAAATAAAATGCACTAAAATCCAGTGCTATTTTAGGTCCTAATTGCCTATTTTGTTGTAGTGACATTGAAGAAACATAGCACTAAAAATTATGTGTTGTACATTAAAAAACTTAGTAGCAAAAAGTTAATGAGAGGGATATGGTTTTGTAAGCTCATAGTTTATGTAATACCACTTGGTGGTTTTGTACTAACTTATTTCTATCAAAACAAACACATAAGTTGTTGAGAGTTATGTTGCAATGGTATTGTTTGTAAGTTTTGCATATTGTTGTGGATGTTGCTTAGTACTACATGATATTGGATACAACCTCTATGTGAGTGTTATTGGTGGATCTTTGGATGCTTTGATCATTTTTCAAATTTAACATTACCCATGCAACGAGAGTTCCAAGATAGTGAACTTGTGATTATGGATTGGGTTGAATATGTTGATGGCATAAGGTTTACCTGTTACAATGAGTATTCCTTGGTTTTGAGATATGGTTAGCTGGATGTGCTAGCAACTAGTTGTGGTTGTTATTTGAGCAATGGTGATTAATTCTTGGCACCTGCTTAGACATATTTGTTACCATTAGATTAGCGTTTGCGTTTGGAAATTAGTATGAGGTAGATTTTATGCTTCTACGTGATTGTTAGTGCGGAATCTCTTTGGATTGGAGTTTATATTTTATGCATTGACATGATGGAGGATGAAGGATTTCTTGGTTGAGATGGTTGTCATCTTAATTATTGTTGCAAGTGTCTTGATGGATCACATGAAACACTTGGATATTTCAATGGCAAGTCAACTGACTATAGAGATTGTTTTCTTGATGTTTGAATTTACTTTTGACCCCTTATGCAATTTATACAAGTGGGGGAATGTTGGTAAAAAGTGTGTTCAATTTGCATAATGTTATAATATAAAAAACAATATTATTTGTGATGCACCTAAGAGATCTAGAGACAAATGCATCACATGGGTTAATTTTTTGGGATCACTTTATATGTTGTATGTAACATTAGGATAAATATTTAATATAGGTTGCACATTGAAAAACTTAGTACTAAAAAGTATGGGTTGCACATTAAAAAACTTAGTAGCAATAAGTAAATGAGAGGGATATGGTTTTGTGAGTTCATAGTCTATGTAATACCACTTGGTGGTTTTGTACTAACTTATTTCTATCAAAACAAACACATAAGTTGTTGAGAGTTGTGTTGCAATGGCGTTGCTTGTAAGTTTTACATATTATCGCGGATGTTACTTAGTACTACATGATATTGGATACATACCTCTATGTGAGTGTTATTGGTGGATCTTTGCATGCCTCTCATTTTTCAAATTTAGCATTACCCATGCAACAACAGTTCCAAGATAATGAACTTGTGATTATGGATTAGGTTGAATATGTTGATGGCATAAGGTTCACTTATTACAATGAGTATTCCTTGGTTTTAAGATATGGCTAGTTGGATCTGCTAGCCACTAGTTGCGGTTGTTATTCGAACAATGGTGATCAATTCTTGGCACCTCCTTAAGCATATTTGTTACCATTAGATTAGCGTTTGTGTTTGGACATTGATATGAGGTAGATTTTATGCATCTACGTGATAGTTAGTGTGGCATCTCTTTGGATTGGAGTTTATATTTTATGCATTGACATGATGGAGGATGAAGGAGTTCTTGTTTGAGATGGTTGTCATCTTAATTATTTTTGCAAGTGTCTTGATGGAGCACATGAAACACTTGGATATTTCGATGGCAAGTTGACTATATAGATTGTTCTCTTGATGTTTGAATTTACTTTTGACCCCTTATGCAATTATACAAGTGGGAGAATGATGGGAAAAAGTGCACTCTTCACTTTGCATAAATAAAAAAAACAATATTATTTGTGATGCATCTAAGAGATCTAGAGTCAGATCTTTTTTTTTTGGGATCACTTTATATGTTGTATGTAACATTAGGTTAAATATTTAATATAGGTTGCACATTGAAAAAACTTAGTACTAAAAAGTATGGGCTGCACATTAAAAACTTAGTAGCAAAAACTAAATGAGAGGGATATGGTTTTGTAAGCTCATAGTCTATGTAATACCACTTGGTGGTTTCGTACTAACTTATTACTATCAAAACAAACACATAAGTAGTTGAGATTAGCTAATTTGGTTATCATAACCTTTGACTAAGGCTAATTGAGCATCTCTTGTAGGATACATATGTGAGGAGAAAAGTCATAGGTAAGAATGTGTAGTTATAGAATTGTGGTTTGCTTGTTCAAATGAAGTGTTAGGAAGCTTAATATTTCATAAACATTTATGAAGACTCTACAACGAGAAACAAAAATTTCTTTATCAATAAAATGAAAGATTTTTTCTTTGATCATGAATATAAAGTCTCTGTTTTATCTGTTAAGCAAAAGAAAAAAAAAGTGATAAAAAAACTAGTAAAAAGAAAAAGAAAAAAAATCAAATAAAAAAGAAAAAATCAAAATGAGCAATCAAAAAGTAATTTTGTATAAAAGATGAAATTTCTTGTTAGTTCTTTAAAAAAAAATTAAAAAAATGAAATGAATATCTTGTACCAAGTACGCTACGGCAAGCAATTTAACCCATTCCATTGGAATGTAGATATTCCAGTTCATAGTAAAAAATAAAAACAAAATGACGAAAAAAAATTGGAACATCAATTTGAAAGAGATGGTAAAAGTAGGAGTTCATTTTGGTCATGAGACCAGAAAATGGAATCCTAAAATGGCACCTTATATTCTTAGGTTGTAATATTTGTTCATAAAATAATACATTGAGTGTGAATGCTTTTGAAGCTTGAGTTTTTCCCTCATCAAGGTTTTCACATAGTATATATTATGACATCTTGATGGTATATTTGTCTATTATTTTGCATTGTGGATTTGAAATACTTGTTTGCATATTTTTCTTTTTTGAGGTTATATAAATATCATCGTTCATTATGATAGCAAATTTTATTTCAAAAATTACTTTAGTTACTTAATTTTTAGTATTATATATAAGATTACGCCTGTAACTTACTATTGTTTAGACTTGGTCCCATCTTGAAATGAATCTTTTTACCATCTTCTAAATTAATTAAATATTATTATAATATCCCTGATAGATAATAGAGTTGAAAACACCTGAAATTTGTGGAAATCTTACTGGAAAATATTTGATCGACATCTGATACACTACAATAATCACTCTTAGTATCACATTTCTGTAGAATAGTATAATTTCATAATCACAAGCTTGGATTTTGAACTGGCATGCGTTGCCTAGCTAGTATTTAATTAATGTTCTATGAAGCATTTGTAGGGAGTACAAACATTGTAGGTAGATTTGGCACTGTTCAAAGACCAATCAGTGTTGAAATGTCAATGTCTGACTTTGTGGAGGATAAGTATGGTGTAGGAGGGTAATTGGTTTATCTTTGCCATGGGTCAATACAGTGGTCAGAATTATCCTTGTTTTCTTCATGGACATTCTGGCATCAATGGTACTACAATTTTTTTGGCATTATTTGTCTTTTCCATGTTTTGATGACTGTTGGCATCTATTGACAATTGGTACAGCCAGGCATCAACACTATTAATGTTAACCAGTGTAGGACTCTGCAGCTTTATGTTCCATCTTTTATTCCTGTCCAATCTGCCAAGATTTTTTCCCTTTTGTTGGAATAGGGTTAAACTCCTCGAGTGTTTTCTCGTGGGACTTCAACCTTTTGGCATGCTTACTCTGTATAATAATATGAAAGAAAAGGTAGACAAAGATGCACAACAATTAAGAGCTAAAAATTCTGTGTCAATTTTATAATTAAAACCATTTTAGAACATTTTAAAATTCACCTTTTCCAATAGTACAATTTAAGCAGGTGTACTAAACATTTTGTCAGTGTTGTTTTACCTTTTTTTCTGCTATTTTCTTGCATGCAATGAGTTGGTTGCTTCAAATATAAACTCCACAACAAAAATAGGGTGCAAATTGTTCATTGCTTCAAATACAGAGCATACGAAAATTTGTGGAGAAATAAATTTTCACTTCTACACAATATTTATCTATTTCGTTGATCTTTCTAGAAAATATGTATCTTCGCTTATGGTATAGGATAATATACCAAGAAGAAACTTATAGTAAAATCAAAGATCAGTGAACACAAGTTGGATATACTTATAGTATGGAGCTTCTCTAGTTCACAAAAACCTGAAATTTATAACAAATAGGACGACTGAAGCTCTCCAGAAAGCTGCAGCATTTAAACTTACAATCTACATAAGCCTACGTACAATTAAGGTCATACACGAATAAATATCCAATATGGTAAGATGGATTTTATGTCCTTCCAGGAATTCTTATATCAGAGTGATTACTGCTGCTGGCTTTTTTCCAAGTGACAGAGTTGTCTTAACTTGGTGGGAACATACCAGATTCTAAGCTTTTCATGCTTGTTAAAGACCCCCTCGATGTCCCAGCCATTATCTTTGGCCATGTCCACCAGGGGGTAATAGCAGGCTTGCCTCCATGCTCCAACATTTTCCCCTCGTTCTTTGTAGGTTCTCCTGAGACGATTGGACTGTTCAACATCCAGGCAATGCAGGGCATAACAGTGTACGTAGTGTCTCATCTTTGGCTTGTTAATATAACCTGCACCAGAGTGTTTTGCATGCCTAAACACCTGGTTTGTGACCTAGAAACATAACAAACAACAGTTTACATCAGCCAACACAGAAAATCTAACCATATTCCTCAAACATAACACCTGATATTTGCTTAGTCCATGAAATCAAGATAACCAAACACTCAACAAACTTTAGTTAAGCTAAATACTTTGTACATTGAAACAATCTTGTTGACAGCTGCCCTCCACTTTGAAACAATTCTAAGAAACATATTTTGTACATTCGAACAATTTTCTAGGCATCAAAAACCACCAAAAAACAATCTTCTAAACAAGGAAACCCATTTTGTGCTGTGAAACAATCTTCTGACCGAAAAAACACACTTCCAAACAATCTTAAAAACAAGGAAGCCCACATTGAATCAATCTACGATCCCAGAATTAGGTGCTGTGGTTTGTTGTTTGGTTCAACAGCAACTCTTAGGTCCTTTTAATCACTTGATCTTGTGAATGCCATTAAAAACTCAAATTTCATTTCAAACAATCTTCTAAACAAATGAGCACACTTAGAAACAATCTCCTGTGCATGTAAATACAATTTCAAACAATCTTCTAAACCTGTCAACACAGTTTCAGAAAATCTTGTAAGCAAGAAAACATACTGTAAAACAATCTTCTAAACATCTCAACACACATTCAAACATTTTTCTGAACATGTAAGCAGACTTAGTACACTGATGATTGAAACATTCTTTTAACCAAGTATATACACTTTGATTGGTGTCACAAACAGTTTCACTTAAAAGGACTTGAAAGTTATCTCAGCTTATTTGAATAAAAGAAAGAAAAAATTGTTTTGAATTCTATGCACTATTTGCTTAAGATGATTGTAGAGCGCATTAAATAAATACCTTTGTAGGACATTTCTCCCCTCTTTCCTTTGCGATGTGCTGAACATCCAGCAGAAACTTGCCACACTGTTCGTAAAGATCGAACAAATAGTCAAGTCCATTCTTTTTTCCTCTTGCAAGTTCTCCAGGCTCAGTAACAATGAAGGGGTGCTCTCTTTGTCTGTCTTCACCATCTTCTCCCGACTCTTTGGAGCGCCTTCTCTTCTGTTTTTTACAAGCTTTGAGTTGTTGATCACTGCAATAGTTGTTATTAGGTAGTGTCATTAGACCACTCACTGCAGTACTCAAATGGCCGCTATTTTGGAGAAGAAGCACAGGATCAGTGCCTGTGTTGAGGTTCAACGGAAAGTTATTATTCTGTGAAAGAATTATAGTGTTATCCCCATGAGGTTCTTCCACTGACAGACCTGTATGAACAACCCAACTAAATTATCATCATATGATTACTTCTGGCCTTAGCCTTAGATAAATTTACTTATTAGTGGCCAACAAAGATTTCTCAAAGAATAAAATGCATCAAGATTACTTGTCTCTTCTAATGCACACTGATTGCAGTGAGATTCTGTAGTCTGTTATGACAGTGCAGGCAAGCTTAATCTTTATAATCCATATATTGTCTTCATCAATATTAAAAAGAATCAATGAATCAGAATAAATTTTAAAAAGAATCGATGAATCTTAGAATAAATGTCTCGGTGTAAGGAACAGTGATTAGAAGGAACAGTGAATACTATTTTTAGCTTTAGACGCTTCCTACTAATATGATCTAATTTATATGCCTTTGTAAGGAGGATATCTAAAGGCATACTTTAAGAATCTGAGCAGGCCAAGAATATGGACACTGGACTACCAACAGTATTCTCAAAAGAACAAACGACTGCTTTCATGTGTAGTATATAATTGATAACTCCCCAGAACATATATGCTCCCCAAAGGCAAACAAGCACAAAACAGAGTAATATAGGACCTATAGATATAAGCATAAACGAAATATCCTAAAAACTCTTTCATTCAAATATAGGACTGAGACACGCAAATTACCTTCCTGAGACAGTGTGTCTAAGACATTCTCATCAATCTTGCGTTGTTTTCCATCTATGTCAGCAAAGAGTTCCATATGCTTCTTCCTCTCTGCTTCATCAAGTCTTCTCCTTTCTGCTCTAATTGCAGACTTGATGCCATATTTCTCTCCAACAAGAAGATCAAGACTGTATATGTCAACCATGGTCCTAACCACATCATCCAGCTCTTGTTCAGTCATATTAATCAAGGTGTTCACAGTGAAACCCATCTCAACCATCTTGGCCAGTGTTATGTACCTCACACCATAATTCCTAAACAGCTCTTCCAAACAGCTCAATTCCTTCCTGGTGTTGCCGTTCATGAAGTTAGGCATTATTATAGCGGGCGCATTTGGGCCACCATACTCAAATCCTCCTCTCTGCAGTTGTGAGGCTGTTGATGATCTC
Source organism: Sequoiadendron giganteum (assembly GCA_007115665.2). Classification (NCBI taxonomy): domain Eukaryota; kingdom Viridiplantae; phylum Streptophyta; class Pinopsida; order Cupressales; family Cupressaceae; genus Sequoiadendron; species Sequoiadendron giganteum. The sequence goes on from CM021103.1 coordinate 428,536,766, forward strand.
TGGTCCCACTTGTATAAAGCAGCTGCAAAGCTGTCAGGATCCATGCTTTCATACAACTAACCTAAATATTTGAACTATCTGACAATCCAAAAATTGTAGCAACAAATGCAACAAGGCTTTCAGAGGCCTAAAATCTCTAATATTCCTAATGCATATGCCAGTCTCATATTAGATTTTCATTTTTATTTTTAGATGCATTTCTGCACTAACCCAATATAGTAGAATCTACCCCAAGGCTTTCAGAGACTTAAAATCATTCCCTCATTCGACTATTACTACCACCTATGCGTATATTACTCTCATAATAGATAAAGTTTTGATCCCTTCACACACCCACTATTTTAACAGATACAGCAAGGCATTCAGAGACTTCAAACAATTTCATATGCATTCGTCAATCTCATACTACACAACAATCTACAGTATTGCTGCACATGTAAACTAATCAAACTGTTCGACCCAAATCTCCCTAAAGCACCGAATGGTCTTACAGAATCGGCCCAAATCACCCCACAAGCAGAAAGTGCTCTTACGTTCACCCATGTAATCTGCTCGCCTTTTATTAACAAGCTTCATTAACTGTACCATCCATTCCCACCGTCATCACCACCCACAATTGATAACTAATCTCATAATACACTTTTCTACGTGGGCATTAAAGGAGTTGGCATTGAAAGGCCACAATTTACGTTTAAATTGAAAACTAGTCCTAATTGTTGCAGGTTTCAGATGGCAGGAATTCGTATAACACACATTGTACTGCACTTATTTTCAGGACAAGACCCTACATGGCAGGCTAGTTCCTAGCCTATGCAGGGAAGAAAGCAGTGATAAGTATCTCGTTGTGGAGGGGACGTGACCTCCTAACTCAACTGCGTCCTTTGTAAACGCATGAATACTTGGTCACTTTCCTCGTTAGCCTATCTCAAGAATCTCATTTCAATTATAAATATATTAACTTGTACTACAAGAACAGCAGAGGATACATCAAATTTTCTGACTTGAGTTGATTTGAATTTTTAACGGAAACCTTTTAATCTTGAACGCCTTGTGTACACTGCAAATAGTAAGCATTGTGGTGTCTTCCTATCTTATACCCATTATTTTGCTTGAAAATTTGCAATCCCCATATCAAAATACCAGACAAGAGAGCATTTGACTTTCACTCGCAATGATTCTGCGAATCATACATGATGTCGTATCATATTTTCTCAACCTTTACTTTTCATTTATATAAAAAAATGATAGTATTTAACTTCAAGCTCAAAAATTAAGTAGATTTCTTGTCACTCCACTAGGTAACATAGGAGGCACTCCCTAGGCATGTTATAACAAATCAACCAATGCTATAATAACTATTGAAACATGCTCAATTACCGGGTCCTTTCCCCTAATATAGAGAAAATATTAAAAGAGAAAGTGATCAATCTAGAGAAAATGCAAGTAAAATACTGAAAAAGAGAAGTGATCGATCTATAGATAAGGATAGGCAGCAAGACAAAATAGAGATCATATAGCACAATTGGTGGTATCAAACATAGATGTTGGAGAATAGCGTATGAAGTCAACTAGACAATGACTAAGAGTAGTCAAATGGCTATTAGAGAAACAAAGGGAAGTGATGAAAAAATAAATAAAACTAGCATATATATATTTAATAATATATAAAAAATACGTCGAGAGATATCCTTCTCGAGGTATCTATTTTTTAATCAATTTCTTACATTAAAGTACAATAGGTGCCTCGAGAAGGATATCTCTTGGTGCATTATGTGTGTGTGTGTGTGTGTGTGTGTGTGTGTGTGTGTGCTAGTAGCATCCGCAACTGCAACATGTAAGAAATTGAATGAATTCTCTTTATAAGTATAAAATAAGTAATAATAATGTTATGATTAGGGTTAGGGTTAGAGATACAATTAGAGTTAGGGTTAGATTTGGAATTATTGTGAGTGTTAGGGTTAGAGTTAGAGTCAGGGTCAAGGTTAGAATTGAACCCTAACTCTAACTATAACCATAAGTGTAAGCCTAATTATAAACATAATTGTAACCTTAAAGCTAACCCTAATGTAAATACTAATTCTAACCCAAATTGTAACCTTCATCCTAACTTTAACCCTAATCATAATCGTAACCCCAAGCTTTATCCTAGAACCCTAATTATAATACGACATTAATAACCATAACCCTAAGACTTACCCTAGAACCATAATTGAACACTAAACCAAAGTGTAATTGAACCATAATTTAATCATACCCCTAACTGAATTGTAATCCTAACCCTAATACTAACCATAATTGAACCACATATGTAACCCTAATTGAATCCTAACCCTAACCATAACAATAACCTAAGTTGAACCCTATATGTAACCATAATTGAATCTTAACCCTTTTTTAACACTAACCCTAATAGGACTCTAAAATTACAACTAATCAAAGAGACAAATATCTAAGCAATCCAACAAATTGAAGGAATACACCAATAACTTAGCAAGAGGTTTCTTTTAGGAAAAATAAAAAATGTTGTGGAAAGGACAAGGAAAGGTAAGGGAAGATAGAAGAGATATAAATATGTGAATAGTAACAAAACATAAAGATTATAAACACAAATTCTAATAAATGGGTGGTTAATTGGAAAGACCGTGTTTTTATTTAGATGGTGACATGATGCTAGTGCAAAAATAAAGTAAAAGAAGGAATGAGAAAGAGTGAAAACTACTCAATTAGAAAGTAAATGGCCATGGTTGAAAAGCAAAAGAACATGTATTTAAAGTAAGATGGCACGGGACAAATAGGGAGACAAGGTCCACCAATAGAAATTGACAATGATAAGATGGGATTACAGAGTTTGTCTTAGGAACAAAGGTCCCAATTTAGGGCTCATAGCTAAAAAGTGATGGGTGATCCCACGACACCGGTTTACAATTCCAGTGAGGAAGGAAAATTACAAAAACGCTCCTATGATTTTTTTTTTTTGCTTTTTAGGGGTTTGCACGAACTGGGGTGTTTGAATGGACCTAAAAGGGGTTCGAATGGACCCTGGTTCGAGCGAACCCTATTAAATGATGGGACCCACATTTTTTGTATTTTTTATGACAAAGACAATAGAAAATTGAATACAAGAGGGGGTTCGTTGGAACCAGGGTTCATAAGAACCCTAGTTCTAGTGAACCTCCAAGGGGGGCTCACTCAAACATAGGTTCATTCGAACCCCGCCTTTTCCCCCTTCTCCCCCTCTTGCACCAAATTTTTCCAGAATTTTTCCCTTCGAAGCTCGAGTTGAGGATGAAAATGGAGGAGACTTCACAGACCCAACTGGATGATGGTAGTCCTCGGAACAAGCTATCCATCGAATATAATTTTAATATGTTTTGGTTTTATTATGTATTTGTTTTTTTAGTTTGACTAAACATAGGTTTTTCACCGAAAATCAAGCTCTATGTTCTGCACATGTGGAAAAATAGATTATCAAAATAAAATTCTGAAAAATATGTTTAGGGTAGGTATTGATGTCCTAGATCCAGTAAAATAAAAGAATTTTGATACATACAAAAAAGTTATGTTATATACAATCCGCCTATGTCTGGATTGTAATTGGTTTGACTTCAAAACTTGATTAAGGAAACAATATTCAATAAAACACTATGAAACCAAATGAACTGGTTAGATATCATAGTTACAAATCTAAATTCAAAAAAAAAAGAATTTTATCCTTCATAGAAAAAAAGTTATGTTGTATACGGTGAGCATCACTCCTTAAAAATGGTGTTTACTAATAAAAACTGGTTTTCGAAGGAGATGGAAAAAGAAGTGCAATCTGATTCCAAAAAAATTGAAAAAATAATATTTAGAATCTATAGACAAAATGTCACAAATCACTAGTTTGCATCATTTTCAAATTCCTCGCGATTTAACCGCTATAGGTGCCCGAAAGTGAAGATTTAGTTAGAAAAAATCAATTCAGTGTCTAGTTTGGCCAAAAATTGTAAACCAGTACTGTGGGATCACCCCAATAGTTCTTATAAAGATTTACGAGCATGATGAATGTAAAACCCTAGATTTTGTTAAATACAAAAAAGGCACTAGTTTGGAATTAAAATGATTGAAAAGGGGAGAGGGCATGGTGGAGTGATGATATTCATAAAGGATAAACAAGGCTGATTTATACAAGTGGTGAAAAAGACCCATACACGCAATATATATATATATATATATATGGTTTTTAGATTACATAAATTGAAAAGATAATAATCATAGTAGCATGTTATTTTGTTTGTAACAATAAAAATATATTTAAAATGAATCTAAATTATGAAGAAACATACACAAGTTTAAGGAAAAAAATTGCAACTTACAACAAGCTTGGGAAGATAATGCTAATGGGGGAATTTAATGCTTGAACAATATACAAGCAAGCTAGTACTCTAAGCTTCAATGTTGACACAAATGAGATACCATTATGGCTAGAGAGAGATAAAGGCAATGAATGGGAAAGGAAATCAATAAATGAGCATAATGATGCAACTTACTTTGGGGAAGAATTATTAGGATTATGTGGTATACACAACCTTGTCATATCCATTAGTATGAGGCCTTGAATAATGTCTAGGTAATACACATGGACAACCTATCATGGGTAAAGTGTGTTTGACGATAATATATGTTTCCAAGAGCTGGCCCAAAAGAGTATGGAGATATAATTTGGTGAATCATTGATTGATCCTAAGTGTGACCATAATCTAATATGCATAAATTTTAGCTTTCCAAAAATAAACATCATGAAGAAACTCAAGAAATTCACAAGCACAAACAAGGAAAAATAAAACATGAAGATGACACAACAAAATCAAGAAAATTTTGAAAACATTGAAAACCAACTTACAAGAGGTAGAAAAAGGAAATACATGCCTCACATGAGTAACATTGATGGTAGCATATTAATGAACACAATCTAAGAGGCACTAAGCAAGTGCAAAAGATATAAACCCAGGGAAGAGAAGAAATATAACTTTCTATTAAATATGTGATGACATAGAGTGTAAGGCAACAAGAAAAATCTCAAAGAACTTGGGAAATCAACAAGTAAAACAAAGTAAATGTAATAGGTAAAACTAAAAAAGGAAGAATTTACATGAAAACTGAGAGGGAAGAGTTTATAAGGCTTGAGAAGCATAACCCTAAGCATTTTTAGAAAGAGCTACAAGTAAATTGAAAGAAAACGGATAAAATATCATATCAATATAATGGCTAGACTATACAAAGTAGTTGTATGAGTGCAAAGAAAACACGAATACTCCTCCATAAATCAACACACAAGCAAAGTTATTCACCATAAATTGAGGCTAAAAAGGAATTAATAGGCTATTGTATGGAAAAACACATGATATAGATGGTTTTCAAGTTGAGAATTTGAAATGGGGAAGTGAGATCATGGCATATCACATAAAAGAAATTTTCAACCACATTATGCATGAAGGATTTAATGAAGAATGGGCCATTAGCCTAGTAATATACCCCTTTTAAAAATTAAGGAGGTCAACAATCCATCAACTACAAAACTATTATGATCAATCCTCTCATGAAAAAAAATTCAAAGTATGGTTGAACAAAAGATAACAAATTGGTAAAAAGCAATGAAAAAGAGCAAAAAGGAAAGGAGACTTTGAATCCAAATAGCTGACTGTAGATCATTGCATCACTCTTAGACATTGGAGTACCAAAAGAATAGAAAGTTGTTGTCCATAGATTATCAATGGGTTATGACCAAAATTAAAACACACGTTGGTTTATCAAAGAGTTTTAGTAGTGATATAAGGGCTAAACAAGGTTGTTTAATATTGCCTAGTCTATTTTGCCTATGCATTGATAAATTGGAAGGATGGATGGATAGATTAGGTGGAAAATAGGTCAAGATAGCTAATTATGTTATAAAAATATTGTATGTGGATGATCTTATCTTGATTGCAACAACAACCCAAAATATCTAAGAGATTATTTGAAAACCTTGAAACTTTTGCAAAGAAGTTGGGATGCAAGTCAACACAAACAAAACTAAGATTTTGATCTTCTAGAATTGAAAGAATAAAATCATATATGTTTCATATTTGAGGGAAACCCACTTGTGATAGTGATATATTATAGATACCTAGAGTTGGATTTCACTAACAAACTTAATTAGGAAGCTTGTGTAATGAAGAGAATTCAAGGTGGATGGAGAGCACTATACTTTGATGTAGATGCAACTAAGAGTCCTAATGAAGGGATGCTTAACTACACAACCTAACTTTGTACAAGGGTAAGAGCAAGAAGATGAGTCCACGAAACGTGGAAGTTTTTACCCTAGGCAAAAAAACAAAATCGACTTGCAAAAAACGGGATCCCACTTTTTAATAAACGGGATCCCGCTTTTTAATAAATGGGATACCGTTTAGGTTCGGGATCTCGAGCCTAAAATTAAAAAATCGGATCTCGCTTTTCAAAAAACGGGATCCTATTTTGAAAACTTTCCAAAAATGGAAATTTCAATTTTTGGCAACTTTTCAAACAGGATCCCATTTTGAAAATTTTCCATTTTTGAAAAAAAAAGAAACATTTTTGGCAATTTTCAAAACGAGATCCCGTTTTGTAAAATAGGATCCTGTTTTGTAAAAGCATAGGAACGGATATTTTTTTAAAATATGAATTTTTGGTCGGGTTTGTGCTTTTTTTTTTTTGGTTCGAAAAAAGGTTTGGGGATCCGAACCTAGGCCCTAAAGCTGGTTTGAGTTGCAAGTTGAAGGTCCTAGCAACGTCACAAGAAAATAGTGACTTTGGGCATTCGTCTGAAGACATTTTTTGTAGAATTTTTCAACGAAATAAAACCCATTATAGATGAGATAGTGTAGATTCCAAATATGCAATTTATTTTATAATTGGATTAATTTTTTATTTTTCATTTAATTTCTAATAAAATAGGTTTATAAACTTGAATTATCAAGGTTTTTTAGTATTTTAATAACTTTTTATTAACACAATTTTTTGACCAACGGATTGCATGAAAGCGTACTTTAGACAATTATTTTCAATTTAAAAAATGATAATTTAGGTCATCTTATGCGTGATGTACACGACGATTTTTCAAAACACCAAATATGGCCAATAAAAAATTAACAAAAAAAAAAATTCAATAAAAAATTACAGAAAAATATGTAAAGCATGCTTTAGTGAGTTACAAATATTTTTCCAAAAGGATTTAGAAAAATATGATTATTTAGGTCAAAATATGGATGACATACACGTGCATGCTATGGTAAAAAAATGACTTTTAAACAATGGTTTTTAGAAATGCATATTAAAAATCGATTTGTATCATCTGGATATTGAAATAAATTACATATTTGGAAACTAGACTTTGAATACTATATTTTATGATTAGTGACTTTTTCCAAGATTCCATCTCTAAGTGCTTCAAATTTTAAGGTCAAATGTGTCGAATTCTGAAAATCGGGGAAAACACTTCCACTAAATGGCCAAAAAGTGGACTCAACTTCTTGCCAACACCCACAATATGCACATGATAAAAGCACATGCACTCATGAATAAAATGTCAATTCATTGTTTTGAAGGATGTGTTTATATCTAGTTTATAGTGATTTCATACCCTAATATTACAATGGAACTCTCAACTCACACAATTACTTCAATTTATAGAATTGTATCTCCCTCTCTTTCCCTAACTACAAGCTCACCGCAAGCTCAAGCCATCCAAAAACTAATTTTTTCCCTCAAATCTATAATATATAGTATCCATTATGATTTAAATTTTTTTCTTTTGATCGTTGTTGCACACATTCCTCTTTGCCACCTAAATTCAAATTTACCTATGTAGACACCTAAATTTGAGTGACATAATTAGATTCCAAAATATCATAATTTTCTATCATTTGATTATTTAATTAATTTACTAATTATTCTTCCAGTAATTCCTCAATTCTCAAAATTAAATAATTATTCAATTATTTAATTTATCCATTATCCAAAATAAATTAAATTATTTATTTTATTTATTTAATCCATTTTGCACATGTCATGGAAAATAATTAATTATTAATTTCCATACATTTCCACCTCAACTCTTGATTGAGACTTACTCTCACTCTACTAATCAGTCTAATCAGTTCACTCACAATCACCCTTATCCACTAATCAATCTAATTAGTTCACTAATTCATCAATTTTGTTTCTCTCCCTCACTTTAAGTCCACTAATCTGTCAAATTAGTTAATTTTGATCAATCAATCATGTCAATAGCTTGGCAGTCTCACTTAACACTTCAATCAATTCTCTTGACTGAATCATGCAATCGGTTAACAATCCATCAAATCCTCTCATCAATCCTCCATCGTTGATCTTTTTCAATCTCTCCTCAGATCTTAACCATTGATTTGTGTCAATAAAAATCTATAAATCAAGTCTTCATATCCGTCATTCATTATTTCAAATCGTGCAACAAACTTATGCTCAAATTGTGAAAGTGCTTTATTGCTGTTGTGCTTATTATAAATTTGAGAGAAAAAATCTTAACCCCATTTCTCTAAGGGTGAAATAGAGGAGAACAATGGAGCTCAACTTGAAGGTCTCACAGGTTTAAGGTATTGATTGTTTGTTTGATCTTCTTTCAAATTGTTTCATGTTGGTGTGATTGTTTGATTGTGAATCTTGTTTGTTTATTAATTATCATTTAGATTTGCTATTGAATTTTTAGGTCATACAACTCAACTTGTGGCTAGATTAATTCTCCTATGATTTTGTATCAATTTTGACATCATCTTGAGCTACCATGTGGACAACATTTCAAATTCATTTCTACACCACACATGAGCACCCGTTGTTTCCATTTAATTAGATGTGGTATCACATATTTCCTCCAAATCTCTAAGTTTTTGGTGATTTAGATGTCCTATTCCTACTACATTCCTTCATACCCCTCCCATTTCTTCATGATCGACTTTTGTCCATTCACGCTTACTTGTAATCCATTTTGTTATGCTTATCTATGCACCCGATGCTAGCATTTATTCTTCTTCTTGTTCCCTCACACTTGATGTGGGAGTCACATCTTTGTGCCTAATGTGTAATCTCCATATTCTACACCAAAAATTGCACTTATGCTCTCCCATGCATTTACTCTTTTTTACTTAAACTTCATTCTACACATTCACTTAGGGGTAAGTCCCTTAGAACTCTTGAAATTGGAAACCTAGTCTCCATTAATTATAGGTTTATGGACTTAGCTTAGATTCCCTTGCATCATATTATTTATTGTAAAATAGATGCTAATTTGTGGGACTAGGAAACCACCAGAATCTTGTGTGGGTTGGTAGTTGTACTAGTGAGGTTCTACAAATGTGAAGTTCGAGCTAGTAGTACATCAAACATATAGTTGAGGCAAATTGAAAGAATATAGAAACACTTAATTACAAGCAACTTTAAGACTTAAGCATTAGTCCTATATGAAATAATACTAGCAGAAACAAGTACTTTTTTTATAGAGACAATAACTATTATCCATCTTCTAGGTTATATAAAGAAAATATAAAACATGGAGGAAGATAGGTGGCTAAAGATAGTAATAAGAAGAGTTGGACATAAGAAAGAGTACATGAATGAAATAAAATAAATTATGTATAAGTGGGGTATCAACTTACAAGAATGCCCAACCATCAATCAAGAGATCAAAAAATATGTGAAAGGAAAGTTTAAAACAAGTATGTGGACAAATCAACTTGGGATAAAAATAATACTATATGACCAAGTACAATCCCCTATGAACATGACAAAAACACTTACATAAGAGAAAAATTCAAATGGAAATTGAAGAAGATTGTGTTTCCCAACTAAGAATGGGTCACACCAATTCACATGTGAGACAAGCATAATGAAGGTTCTAAAAGAAAGATGGGAAGAGAGAATATATATCTTTTGCACCTTGAGTAAGGTAGAAATGAAATGATATTTTATTATGAAGTGTTTTACATATGATGGCATTCTAGGTTAACTATAAGAACATCTTGTACAAGAGACCATTGACAACAATATTTAAAGAGAGAAATGTTAAGAAAACAAGAAAATTGTTGATCAAAATTAATATTAAAAAAATGAAATTTCAAAAATAAAAATAGAACAAAAATTCAAGCTAAAACTTTAGTATTATATGTTTTTCCACCACATTTTATTTTGACTCAATAAATCCTACAAATTATTTTGATCTCATAGTGATTAACTCCATGAATATTAAATTATTTGAGTATTCATTTTAAAATTTTTTTTTTTTTGGTCAAATCATCATCTTAAGAATCATAGCTTTTTCACTTATAATGTTTTTTAGTCAGATTACGACCATTCTTATGGTTGTAAGATTATAAAAGCACAAGAATTACAGCTTTTTGGAACGAGTTTGGTGACCTTCAATGCTTTATTTGAGAAAAACCAATCCAACACAATGTATTAAAATGTCTGCCTGACAAAAGCCTTTTCCATTCTGCCTTTGAAATGTCTCCCAACATTTAAAGAAACGACTGTCTTGAAGTACTAGGTTTGGAAATAACGAGCACTCTCTTCAATGTTCTAAGCTTTGACAAAATGCAAGAGACAAAAGTGCCTGCAACTCTTTCTTTTTTTTTTATAAATGGGCAACCAATAGGCTGCCATTCAAGAAAATGTTACTTTTTAACATGCTAAACTGTAACTACCAACTATAACCTTCATTTGTTAATGTTAATAAAAGTGCTTCATGGAGTTCCAACTGGAACCAGCAAAACAAACAATAAATTCTAAATTAAACAAGTCTGAACCACCTATGGTTCCTGAGAGCTTATCAGGTAGATAGACCATTATAGACAAAGAAATGAAAGAGCAGGGGCTTGGCAATGATGCTTGTCTTACAACCTCCAAATCAAAGGACCTTACAAGATACACATTATGTGATTTAGCAGATAACAGTTCCCAAAATGGATACATTCTGCTGAGGATTTTAGGTTTGTTGGCAGCTCTGCTACCTCTTTCCAAGTAGCCTACAACGTGTGTTTTCTCATCACCCAAAACTCTGCAAGTTCAGTAGATTTGCACAACCAACACATGCAGTCAGACAGGCTTTCTTTATCATTTCTATACATTGTTGACAGTGCATGCATCAACTTTAAATCAATGACAACATTAAATTTTTTTAAATGCCCACAAAACCATAAGCCCGTGCTTCATATAATCACTGGTGCCTTCTTCAACTTCCTTGGAGAAAACTGAGTCCTTTTATTAGTGTTTCTAATGGCATTAAGTTGTGTAACTCCACAGAATTCAACTCTGAGATCTCATAGACTGTCTGATCTCGAATGCCATTAAAAACTTAACTTTCATTTCATTTTCTATTTTTAAAACTACCCAAAGGTGCAGATTCAATCCAGAGAGCTTGGAATGCATTCCATAGAGCTCGGGGAGAATGTAGATCGTCCCGTACAATACATCTGACAGGAAATTCCTCAACTTGGGCAATTCTGTTTTGGTTGTAACCGGGTCTCACTGGAAGGACATTAGGGTTTTGAAGGCAGTTAGAGCTTTGTCGGGCAAATAAGTAAACAAATATTTGTAGTATGTACCGGTTTGTTGATCGATAGGGAAGTTGCTTGAAGAAGAAGGGTCTCTGGCTAAAAACAAAACAACACATATGTGCATGTGCTTGCAATGCAATGTCAAGTCACATCATGTCAAATCCATTCCACCTCAGGAGCACTCCAAGTCTTCCTTTGATTTGACATCTTACTGTTAAAGATTTGATCCTCTGTAACCAGTATTGTATGCATGCAGGCACTACAATAGTTAATAAATAGAGAATAGGTGGGACTTGTAGGTAGTGTACCTTTTGACAGAATAGCTCCTGCATCTGGCGGCCAAGTCTACTTACTGTGCATTAACAATGTACCTGATGTTCAATTAAATCTGAACAAATATGATCTGCAGTAGTTTTGGGTACAGTAAAGCAGACTTGCAGCTTTGCTACTAATTGGGTTCGTATCGAATATAAATGTGCGTATGGTTATGTTATTGCAGAGCATCCACATCCCCTCACTTCCACCCATTTGCATTTGTTCTTGTAAAGGCCTGTCTGTTCAGGCCTAAGAGCTGGGGTTAGATTCTTTTTGTCCTCTCTAAGGAAAAACTTTTAATTACCTACTATTTGTCTCTCTATCTCCATCAAGATAATTGTATTCATTAATTGCATGGAAGAAACTAAGGCCTGCAAAACAAAAAATAATTACATTAATTGCATGGAAGAAACTAAGGCCTGCAAAGCAAATTACATTTCATTAACTACATGGAAGAAATTAAGGCCTGCAACACAGTAACGCACTACACGTGGTTTACACGTAAATCCCTTCATAATACGGAAATAAAATACTTTTCTCTTTTTGGTTGAATCATAAGTAAGGAGTACATGGAGGCTTCAGCCCTTAATTACTAATTGTATTTAAAGATGTAATCCTGATAGGTCTAATGTGAACATTTACTAGATAATTAGTGAAGTTGTTCAAAGACATTTTGATTTTATTATTCTGTGGAAAAAGTTTGTAAGGAGTCATTATCATTATGTACATATGAATGCCTTTAGATTACAGGTTTGATTTATTATGGAAGTTGAGATTGATGAGAAAAAATACATTTATTTTATTTTTAAGTTATATTGTATTGATTGGGTCTTAGGTTATTTAAACCAGTGACGTTGCGTCTAATTAGATCTTAAGTGGTGTGAAAAGCTAATAGGTTATAGTTTCAACTTATGAGGAACACAAGAGGATTCATTATGTACACAAAGGTCAAAAAGTGGTCATTTCAAATTGACCTCCAATACATGTTATCTAGTACCCCGATAATCGTTCACTATGACCACCATAAAATTTGCACAATTGATCCAACACATATGCATAAATGCCTTAGTTACCAATAAAGTTGCACAACTCCTCCAATAAAGTACTTTTTTTGTAACTACTGGGTATAAAGTTGACAAATATTGGTACATTTAGAATTTTTTAGTGGGCTTTTAATTAGTATGTATCAATGGACGGTACTTGGAACATAGAGAGTAATGCGGCCTTTCCCCTAATTCATTCGACTCAACAATATAAAATAATTGTTTATAATGATGATAACTACATGAATAGATTATTTAACATTCCAGAACAAAAAATAGAAAATACCATTTATTAATATTAATTTTTTTCCATCATTTACAACCCATACCTACTCCATTAAAACTGTTTGTAGGGGAAGGGTACCAATAGTCGTTATAGCTAATTTCGTACACCCTAAGCTCCTAAATGGTATGTCAGATTTCGACAATTTTTTTGGGGTTTCTTTATATGCGACTTAAGAGCTTATAGGTTATTGTTTCAACTTCTGAGTAGTTATGAGGAACACAGGGGGATTCATTATGTACACAAAGGTCAAAAAGTGGTCATTTCAAATTGATGTCCAATACATGTTCTCTAGTACTCCGATAACCGTTCACTTTGACCACCATAAAATTTGGACAATTGATCCAACACATATGCATAAATGCCTCAGTTACCAATAAAGTTGCACAACTCCTCCAATAAAATACTTTTTTGTAACTACTGGGTATAAAGTGGACAAATATTAATTCATTTAGAAATTTTTTAGTGGGTTTTTAATTAGTATGTACCAATGAATGGTACTTGGAACATAGACAATAGTGAGACCTTTCCCCTAATTCATTTGATTCAACAATATGAAATAATTATTTATAATGATGATAAATACATAAATAGATTATTTAACATTCCATAACAAAAAATAGAAAATACCATTTATTAATATTAAAACTTTTTTCAATCATTTACCACCCATACCTACCCCATACCCCAAATATTATTTTAAAATCCTTTTTAACTCTATACATATATAAATCTAACCAACTTCCAATTAAATTTTCAAAATTTAAACCAATTCTTAATAATTGCTTTTCACTTCAATTCTATCTATGTATATTACGGCAGAATGTAGTACAATTTTTCCTTCATTAACCGGATTGACTCCTACATTCAGTAGCTTTACACAGATATACTTGAACAAAATTTGTTGAAGTAATGCCGAGGCTCGGTGAACATTATTACCTTCGGATAATATTTGAAATGAATTTAATTGTAGCATTTAGAGACATAGTTGTTGACAACTCATACTTGTAGTATAAAATGACAAATGAAGCGGAGATGACCATTCCAAGGACATTAACATTGCCAACATAACTTATATAAGTGAATTCCAAATTAAATTTGATTTCATTTTTTTAATATATTCTTATTTATATCAATTGGATTTAATAGTCTTGAATAAGGTAATTATTCGTTCAAGATTATTTATATGGTTGATTAATGTGTTTAATAATTTTTAAGTTATTAATTTCGATTTAGTTGTAAGGGGTTGTGCTAAAACTAAAGTAGAATTTATTAATTTTCAAAATTGTAGTTCTATAATTCTAAGGGGTAAACCATAATATCTAGACCCAGGGATCAAGTCAATCTAGAGAAAGGGACAAACCTGTGATTAAATTAATGATAATTAAGAACCAACTAACAAGCGTATGATCTCTTCTATTCTTCTATTTTTTTTAGGCCAAGGAGGGTGTTCCTAGAAATCTTTTTAATTGGTCTTTAATTATCCTCAAAAGCATAACATTAGTCAATCTAGAGAAAGGGACAAACTTGTAATTAAATTAATGATAATTTAAGACCAAGTAGCAAGAGTATGATCTCTTCTATTCTTCCAATTTTTTTAGGCCAAGGAAGGTGTTCCTAGAAATATTTTTAATTGGTCCTTAATTATCCTCAAGAGCATAACATTCATAATGGCACATAGGATGGTCACAATTGTTATGCCCTATGCTCCATTGTGAATGTTATGCTCTCATCAATTCATTTGATTGCTCTTCATTAGGTAACTTATACACAATGGCATTATCATTCAAAAAATAAGCTAGAAACTAAATCTTACCATGTCTTCCACTTGGGACATCGACAAAGAGGATGATTGTAAAGTCTCTTATTCCCATAAGCAACTATGTGGTTGAGTATCATTTGTAGTGGCTAAAATGGGCTCAATGACCAATTAAATTTCTTACTCAATTTAACCAAGTCATTGTGTACCCACCATTAGATCACGTGGCTCCCTTAGCAATCAATATGAGTTGTCAATCAAGTGTTAAGGTTCAAAGGAGTGAGTAGTTGACTTGAACTTCACATGAATAGGGAAAAAATGTCATTAATGAATTCCTACTCTCTTGTGCCATTAAAACTTCCACCAAAGCATTTTCAAATTTATTTGCAATTCAATCCTTGCTCTTGTGTGGCCTATTTTTCAATAGCCTTTAATGAAATATGAAACAATTGACACAATTGAAGTTTCCATTGAAATAAATGTGGAGATCCTTCTAGATTAATTAATCAAAATTTAAATCATTTGGAGAGATCATGCACATGTTGAAGCTATTCATTTTCCAATGACCTAATTTCTCGAATTATTCTTGTCAACTAGAAATGTTTCTCTATTAATGTGCTACTCCAAATCCACTCACCACAACTACATGTATGTGTTGGAAGTGGAGTGACACATGCATTTCTCATGTGTGGCTTGCATAAGGATAGATCACTCTTGCTCACATGTTAGAAGTCAATGGAAAGGGGAATATTTGGAAGACCACCCTCTTTATGAGGAAGGAGTTTCTTATAGGTGGCAATGATTATATTTGAGGGAGTTGTGGTGTTGACTTTATCACTCTTTTCACAAGGAAATAGTTTTTGGTGATATATAGTGATGTTGATTGATGATGTGGTGGTGGCAATGTGGGGATGAGCTCTAGAAAATCTCCAAAGAGGTGTTGTGATGGTAAACCTTATATAATTGGGTGCATTGTTTGCACATAATACACCGAGATACTATTGAGAAATGATGAAGAAAGTGTTCAATTGGTAAGTTTCCATCTCAATTAACTCTTAGAGAAGAGCTAACTCTCTTACTAGTCACCTATTCTTCTCTTATTAAATTTATTGTAAATCGTGTGCTTGTTATTGAATTTTATTTTGTTCAATCACTTTTAGGCTTGGTTGAGTTTCTCTAAGTTCATTTAAGATGGAGTCTACCTAGTTTTCTCTAATTACAAGAAACACGAGCTTAATGAGGGGAGAAGAGATAGGTATACTCTTTGGTGCTTAACTTTATGTACACTTGATTTATGGTTGATTGATTACTAGCTTGTTGTTTTATTATTTTCTTGTTTTGTATTATTTGTAAGGACTTAAGAGTCTTGATTTTTGTCTTGTTTTGCATTTTGAATGTATTTTAACAAATGAAATGAATAATTAGGATTAAACTGAATGTTAAAATGTACTATTTAAATGTAACAAAATGAATAACTAATCTATATTTTTATGTTTCCCCAAATAAATAATGATTATCAAATCAAATAACTCACTAAATGTGCCTATAATTAACTGAATGAATGTACAAATGAGCAAGACAACTTCTATTTTTATTAGTTTTCCATAAGGTTTGCAAATGATTTTGTATTTGTTTTGCCTTGACTTATATTTTCTTGTTTGATGAAAATGCTATTGAGATGAAGGTAGAATTTATATTTTGAATTATACTAATCTAGTTAAAATAAATAAATCTTATCTAACTTAATACTAAATCTAAGAAACTACAACAAATTACTATAGATTTGGGTAAGATTATTAGATAATTAATTTTATATTTATACTTGACATCCTAATTTATGCTCTTGAAGGAAAACTATTTTAATAACTTTCAAGAAAATAACGAAACCTCACAACTTGGAGACTGACAACATGAGATGTTGATGAAAATATGCTCTAATATGTGTGTCCCAAGTGATTTAGATTTTGTAATCCTCTATATTGTTCAACTTGGGGTACTCTATTTGATGGAAGAAGCAAAGGGGATGTTAAGCTAGACTCAAATGGAAATAATTGGGAATGTTGTAGCTATTGTTTTTGGAGCATAGAAACTTAAAAAGGGACTATGAGGAGATGCTAGAGGCTATATAGAGCATGGATGCTATTGTAGAAGTTAATGGTGACTCCTCAACACCCCCAAGAACAGTTGCTGGACCAAAATATCTTCCACAAGAGATAAAATGGCAAGAATACTTGTTGAACAACAATACAAGATTGAATATGGCTGAATATGCAAATGTACATAAGATGCCTTGCTTATAAAGTTAAGGTGAGAGATAGGAATAGACAAGATAATGACAAGTTCCTTAATCCTATAACATGAGACAACTAACTCATAACAACCTAGGATAAGATAAGATCTAAAAATGGCAACTAATACTTCTAGAAGAAATCTTATAATCGTAAGTAAACTTAACATGTGAACATGTCCCCTAAGTTCCTAGTAAGTAAATTAACTAGGTACAAGACATTTATTCACACCAACACCCCCCTTAAGTGCAACTTAGGGAGAATATTATTATGTACACTATGTAAAAAGACTATGAAGATGGGTCTTGGCTATGAGGCCATATTAGGTACCTATTTGCAAATGCAATCTCTCACAAATGGAGAAAAGGAGAAAACCCATCGGGACAAAACTCCTCTCCAAAAGAGAAAAAAAACAAGATGATGTATGGAGGACTCAATGATACCCCCAAGGACTACACCCATCATGTATATACAATCAATGACCCCCATAAGAGGGAAAAAGAGAGACAATATATCCCCCCACAATGAAGAAGCTTCAATATCGATGAAGAATGCTTGAAAACAAAATATGATCCAATGTCTGCAAGCAACACATCTTCCCTTAGGAAAAAAAAAATCCATAGGCTGATGAAGAAGTCATTCCATGTCCAAATGAAATGAGGTAGGATGAAGTCTCAACATGTATGTATTTGAAAAATGAGTTGGAGTCTCCAATATTTAATAAGCTCTAATACCATGTAGGAGTTAATGGTGACTCCTCAAAACCCTCAGGAATAGTTGCTAGACCAAAATATCTCCCACAAGAGAGAAAATGGCAAGAATACTTGTTGAACAACAATGCAAGATTGAATATGGTTGAATGTGAAAATGTAAATAAGATGTATTGCTTATAAAGATAAGGTGAGAGATATGATTATACAAGATCATGACAAGTGTATTAATCCTATAACATGAGACAACTAACTCATAACAACCTAGGATAAGATAAGATATAAAAATGACAACTAAGACTTCTAGAAGAAATCTTATAATCCTAAGTAAACTTAACATGTGAATATGTCCCATAAGTTCCTAACTTAAGTAAATTAACTAGGTACAAGACATTTATTTAAACAAACAATTATATGGATTGAAAATTTATTTGGAAACTTTTAAGAATCAATCTTCTATCATATTCAAATGAGTATGAAAAGAGAAGGACAAACTTATAATTTTTCACAAGAGATGAAAATACAATTTGTGAATCCATTTGAGGGAGTATAAATAGGTTGACACACACAATTAGGGGAAGGGAACTAAAGGATTTAAAAAATTAGGTACAATTAGGATTGACCTAGACTCAAGATTATGCTAAAATCAGGTGTAAAATTGCAAGTACTAGAAGTTTTATACACCACCCAAAAACATTGAATTCACCCATTTTACTAGGGTAGCCACCCCTTTTAATAGAGTAGCATACCCCTTTTTATAAGGAAGGTTTCTTAAAAAAAATTAGGATTGAACTAGACTTAATATTAAGGATAAAATTGGGTGTAAAATGGAAAACACTAGAATTGTTATACAACAACCAAAAGCATTGAATTCACTCCTTTTACTAGGGTAGGCTATCCATTTTACTAGAGTAAAGGTTACCTAATCAATTTGGGAAAATCTCAGGCAACTTGTTGATGGTGAAAATGACACAAACAACGTTAAATAGAATATATCTATTCTATTTCTCCTGAAAAAGAAAGACAACATGTAGTAGCCTAACTCCCAAGGTCCTGGTAGTTGGTTCTCAACTGTCTAGTGTCACTCAATTGGTCCATGCAACTATAATATTCAAGGGGCCTTTGTTGGTAATAAGGAATGCAAGCAATGACATATTCATCAATCTGTACTTAACTAAAATGAGGGTTTTAAATAAAAATAAAAAGATAGACCAGGGCATACATCAGTGAAACATGAATAAAAATTATCTAATATCCAAGCATATATTTTCAGCAATGAATGTTCCTCCAATAGATCAAGAAAACCATAAAATGATGCAATTTACAGAATAATCCATACTATTGCATGCATCTATGGTGCTTAGTTTAACCATCACAATCACACATCATAGATACTTTAAAGATTCAAAAAGAATAAACTCTCATTCATTGCTAAAATCATAGATCAACAGACATTCAACAATTCAATCCATAGATAATTTAATGAAACAATCTTTAAATCTGGTTCCTTCTATTGATTCTCATCAAATAAGAAACACTTATGCTTCAACAAACTCACTAGCATACATACAGATTATGATTCATTAACCTTATCCAGTAAACTCAATTCCAATATAATACTGCGTAAAAACTCATTTGTTTTCAACTGTAACTAATAATAACAAAGTGTCTTTGCAAAGCTATAAAATTCCTATCTCCTACTATTAGGTGGCTAATCTTATTCTCATCAGCCAACCCTTACAATATGATACCTCAAAAGTATATATAGACGTACAAAGCATAAAAATCCTCTCAATCAAAATCGAGATCCACAATTCTAGGAGCTGAAACTTTCTTGGAAACTCAGACCGGTTGATCTCCAGTTCTAACGTTAATTACATGAGAGAATAAAAGAAAAGTAGAAATAATTCATGCACCCAAAAGACTGCCACTCATCCTTGCGTAGTTTTCTCCAAAATGTATTCATCATAATTGGAGAAGACTTGTTGAAGAATATCCACATCCGGCCAATCAATCCAGCTGTCCTCAAACCGAATTCTCTTCAGTTTTGCAGAAGCAAACTCCTTCATGTCTTTCAACTTAGTCAACTCCTTTCTCGCAACCTTCACTCCTTCTCTAACATCCATCAATCTATCCAATAATAGATCCTCTCCATCATCCTATTTTTGCATAATTTCTTGGAATCTATTATAGCATTTCTCCTTTAACTGATTTAGAGGCAGGCCCTCTTTAACATGTATATCAACATTAACTACAACAACTACAACAACTTCTAGTTCATCAAGTTCTTCATTTAAATGCTTACTAGCATCCTGAACCTCATTCCTATGCTTATATATGAAATTGGATCTCAATCAGATTATGCTAGAGGCCTTTTCCAAGAAGTCTATGTTGTCCTCTTCAAGAATTGACTACTCAAGGAAAGTAAACTTTGGAAATTTATTGATGTTCTTTATTTTCTGAACATATCCTCTATATTCTTCCTCTTGTTGTTCTAAGGTCTTAGCATGATGTTGCATCTCTTCTATTAGCTCTAATTCCATCTTGTGAATCTCGAAACTACTTACCAACACCTCATCCACCTCCTGATTAAGCCTATCTGTCCACCTGTCCATCATCTCAGCCTTATTCTTTACTTGTACTAGATCATCCACCTCTTTTTTGCTGAGCAATACTGGTGTCTCTAAGGCAGCAAGTTGTGATCTAGGAGTAGAAATACCTTCAAAAAGGTGTGTAGCTGATCCAATTGAGCTTTGAGCTCATCCTTTCTCTGCTTGTCCTTCATCAATCTTGACTTAGTGGATGATGCTACAACATCAATCGGGTTCATCTGCTGATTTCTTGTAGGCCTTCCCAAATTGACAGTGCCTAACTAGTAATCAGTGACTTGCATATCTCCCACATCCTTATCCACTACTGGTATTGCACATTCTGCAATAATTTCACCTACCTCAGTTAGCCTTGCAGAATGAAGAATCCTAGCCTTCTTCTTGGGTCTCTCTTTTTCAATTTCTTTCATCATGTCATCCCAATTAAGAGGTTGTGGGGGAGCTATTAGTTTCTTTTGAAGATCCAGCTTCAACTAGGTAGGAGGACTTGGAGTAGTGGCCATTGCAGTAGAAGAGGAGACAGCAATCGTAGAGGATAATGGTTGTATTACATTAACCCTAGGTTGAGAATCAACCTCTTGTACATTTTGTTGTTCTTCCTCTACATTTTCTTGTGCAAACTTTTCAGCTTCTTCCTTGTCCTCCTGCTCTTGCATCCTCTTATCCTCTTGTTCCTTTTCCAATCTTTCTTCTTCCAACCTCTTCTCCTCAAGTAGATTGTTTCTTTCTTCTTCCAAAACCTTGAGTCTATATGAGGCCTCCTTCTCCTTTTGTTGTTGCTTGACCAACTCCTCAACATATTTCTCTTTTTGCAGGTGTTCTGTTTCTTCCTTTTTCTTGTAGGCTTCTTCAATTAGTTTCAATTTGGCCTCAAGGGCTTCTCTTTCTCTCCTCTGTTTATGATTTTCCTCTTCTAGCTCATGGATCTTCTGCACCATCTCCAACTTGTCATTTTCTTCCTTTGTCTTGAGCTCATGTTCCCTTTGCTGCTGCTGCTTTATTACTTCATCGACTCTTTGCTTAGCCTCCAATTGCTTTTGTTGAAGTAATGCATCAACTTGTGCCTTAGCATCTATTTCCTTTTGTTTTTCTATAGCTTCTACATGTGCCTTAGCATTTGAAGCTTTCTTTTCTTCCTCGAGCAATGCCCACTGGTCTTCCTTTGTTAGCACATGCTCAGTCTCCTCTAGAATCATCTTTTTGTGCATCCTTTTCTGATAAAGTCTTGTCGGAATCTGTTTCAATATCATGGATCTCCATCTCTACTTCTTTTCCCTTCAAAGTTTCAGCTATATCATGGAGAGTCCCCTTAGGCATCTCTCCACCTTGTTGCTCTGTAGGAAGGACTTGAGCAAATGATTCACCCATTACTAGTGTTGAAGCCACAGGTCCCGTTGGGGCATCCTCCTCATGTATTCTAGACAAATCTTGGGTCGAGGCTTCCAGGTCAAATTCTTCAACATCAGGAGGGAAGAATTCCAATGGTTACTTGGGAGGCATTTTCCTTTTTATTCTCTTATACCCCTTTCCCTTTTTAGTAGCTTGACCTCCAGGAGCCTTGGCTCCGAGCACAACCCATTGGACACTCCTATCCAAGACTAGTCTTCCTATTTGCTTGATGTCAATTGTCTCCTTAGCATCCCAATCTACCGGGTCCAAACTCTTAGTACCTATGTTTAGTGCCTCATGTGAAGGATCTAACACTACCTCGTCATCTATTAGGGTATCAGGAATATCAACCTTCACCCCAAATTCCACTAAAAGTGGGACAAAGAACCTCTCATAATTTCTCTTTCTGAGGTTATATTCATCCTGGAGATCACTCTAGAAGTCCTCCAGTAGGTTGAAATGTCTGTCAAAAATTGAAGCAAGTAAAGCATTCATCTTTTTCTTTGGATCAAAGTGCTTCTGGGCAGTATATAAGCCCAACTTCAAATGTATCAACTCACTACAAACCACCTTAGCTCCCATAAGGTGTGGGCAGCTGTACTCACCCAATTGCATGGGGAACTTGTGACAACCTGGTTTATGTTTCATTCCAAACTTGGCATTGACCCCCAAAGCTTGGTAAACAAACTCCATCAGGACTACTCTGTTGCTGCAGCACTTGGGGAGCAAGTGAGGATGACCCTCAAACCCAGCCAATCTGAAATAAGTAAATTTAGGGTACTGGATATACCAACACCCCCATTCTGTAATGAACGCCATGGCCTCTTGGCTTAATCTATACCCTGCATCTCCATTAACCTGGTTAATAACCACATACAAAAATGCATCATTAACCCTTCTAAAGTGTAACTCAGAAATCTGTAGGGACAGCTGGTCATAATGGTTCCAAACTTTGTTTTTCCCATTAGCTTCTCCCAATACTCCTACTCTGTTTAATCTTGGAAAGATGCCTCCCCTTGCTGCTGCATAGATAACATAAGAGGTCATAAAGAAGCTCTTAGTTTCTCCCACTCTGGTTAGCTTATCGTGTATGCTATCTGAGACAATCATAGGCCATTCAAATTGATGCTTGCCATCCAAGATTGTCTGAATGAATGGAAACATCCATTCCTTAAAATAAAAGGCATCCCTCTTTCCAAAAATTCTAGACAACATCATTATAATATCTGATACCTCCTTGTAGAATTCTGCCCTTTTTGGCTGATTTGAGAGCTTTGTCAGGGAATTCTTCTCCGTTCTTAACCATTTTTTGTTTAAGTGAGCCCTATTGGTCTCCTTGTGACTGCTATATATCTCCAAGGCCTTTCCCTCATTCAGTTGTGCAAGATTCTTTGGATTAGGGACACTGAACATAAGTTGAAACATTTGAGGAGTCAGGTCTATAATCACATTATCTTGTGAATCTACACATTGTTTGGTGGCTGAATTGTAAGCTCCAAATGCTGTCATTATCAGTTTTGGGCATTGAATTGATAGAGGAAATACAACAATATGAGCCAGGCAACACTCAACTATTCTTTGAGTTCTCCCTGTCACCTCTTCAGCAAATGTCTCTGAATATAACTCCTCATAATTGAATGGACCTAGATTTGTGTCAGTTATATCGGCCCAATCAGATTCCACCTTGCTAACTGTGGCAGCAGGACCCCTATGGTTATAACTCAAGGTATAAGGAAGCTGTTCCGGTTTAACCTTCTTAGGCTTAGTTGATGCCTTCAAAGTTTCTGCAGGCTGACTCCTCTGAGAAGCTTCTCCCGATACTCCTCACATCCTTTAACTTCTTGCAACAAAACCCCAAATTAGATCCATAATAAATATAACCAAATATGACTTAGAGATTCTATCCTTCTATATAGACCGGAGGTGGAACCAGGCATAAAACATCTTAAATATTCTCTTTTAAAAACATTGTTGGGATCAGAACCAAAACTGGCATTGAGCTTGTAATAATAATAAAGCGGGACCGGAGTCAAAATTGGAATGGTAACCAGAATTGGAATCGGAACAAGAACCGATTTGGTTCCATGAATAATTTTCAGTTTTATGTTCGGTTCCGGTTCCGGTTCCGATTCTAGCTAAGTTATCAACATTTTAAAAGCGTGCTTCTTACTATAAGCGGAGTCGGAGATGGGATGGAAATGAAATCGATACTTATTACAAAACATGGTTCAAGATCAAAATCAATTCTAGTGCTGGTTCCGCTAAAAAATAATCATGATGTCATAACTAATTTCAACAGGATGATAAATAACATCATGATCTAAGGACTAGGTCATATGAAAACGAAAAGGGCTTAAAAATAAACTTATACAGGAACATACCCATATGACTGAGAGGAAACCGTAATAATTAGGGCATCATATTTAAAACAAAAACGCGCCAAAACCTTAATTCAGAAACCCTCAACTTCAAACAATTAGGGCATGAATTTAACCCCACTCAAACTAATTAGCTCAATGCGTAACATGATTCCTAAGTAAAACCATAATTTATCAAACCCTACCAACATAAAAATAGTAACTAATCACACCATTAAAAACCTAGGGCATCATGGTACGGTCACGATTAAAACATGAAAAATGACCGTGACAAAACAAACAAACGAGAAACCAAAAACACAAGAAAAAGAAAAACGAAAAATGAGAAAACAGAACAAAAGAAAAGAAAAAAGGAAAACATGAACTCACAAGAAAAACGAGTCATGAATTCACGAGAAACCAATGACTGAATAAAAAATGAATGACCGAATAAAAAACGATAAGTGAAGCAAATGAAGAAGAACAAAAACCCTACCTCCAAAAGCAAATAAATAGATTAGCCCTCTGAAGCGATTCCGTGCGTAATTATCTCCCTTTCGATCAAATCCCACGTCCAAATGCTCCACTGCAACTCTAGTTCGCTCTTGATCTTTTTAAATAATGATGATAACTTCCAGTTAATCCCTAGTTAAGGTTAAAAATTGTAGCTTCGCGTGTGCATGGCACTTATAATCAATGCCATAAATGTGGCAAATCAGAGTCGAAACTATAGAGGGAACTGGTACATTACTGTCGTGCGACTTGAGTAAAGTCAAACAAGAAAACAATGAAAGAGAAATCAGAATGGGAATTGATTTAGAAGCTTTATCCATTTTTTTTGAATCCGGTTCTTGTTCCGGCTCTGTTTCTGCCAACAAAGAAGAAAGTGAAACAAAAGACAAAAAAAAAACATGAAGACCAAAACGAGAAAACCCAACATAAAACCTAATTCTAAACGAACAAAAAAAAAGGGGGAGGTGGAATGGGAATTGATTTAGAAATTTTATCCAATATTTTTTGAGTTTCTTCATACTTAATTTCCACTCTGGCTTTGACTCCGACAAAGAAAAAACTAAAAGACAACAAAAAGACCGTCGGGATGGGGCTCAGAATGAAATCTTTAACAAGTTTCAAAACCTGATTTAGTTCCGGTTCTGATTCTGACAAAACAAACCAAAGAAAACCAATGTGTTGGAAAAGAATAACTCCAAACTTTATTTGAAAAACAACCAAGGACAAAAATAAAAAGGGGGACCCATTTTGACCAAGGAAAAAGATGGGGTGGTTATGAAAGGCATAACAGAACCTTAGGAGATCCTAGGTAACCTAGGCAAATCACTTGGGTGACTTGAGGTCAAACGGGTGACCCCACTACTTAAGGGGTAAGCATGTTGTTTTTGAGAAGCAAGAAGTGATGCAAAGGTAGAAGGTTAGGGAGGATGAGACAAGAGACAAGGAGGGTCATATAGACCAAGAAGATGCTTCCATCATGGTAATACAAGTTGAGAGGGATTTCTATTCATTCTACATGGGTTGTGAGATTAGCTGTCAAACCATCATCATAATACCATTTATGTCTAAGCACTTACAATTACAAAGCATATGCAAGTGTTCTCAGGTAAGTACATATTAAGTTCCTCTATTTTACGATTGAATTTCACTATCATTAAGGGATTATATCTAATCTACAACATTTAGGGTTATTTTATTAGTTGTACAAAATCTTGGTTAAACTTATGTTTAAATAATTGGAGTAAGTTTTTCATCTTCATATTTGTGTCTATACCCTTGTTGCGCTAAAAATTCCTTAGGTTGTGAGTGTTTCTTTACTATAAAACCTAATGCTATTAAAGTTAGGAATAGGGTGTTGTACACCTTGTAGAAGAGATGAATTATTTTAATTATGTAAAATAAATATTGTTTTGTGATGTATTATTAAGTGATTTGTTTAGCCACATTAATTATTTATCTGGGTCCACTTGTAAATTTGTATGTAAAAATAGTTAAATATTTTATGGGTGGGTTTCACATGGGGAAATTATTTAATATATGGGAATCTTAGTACCAAAAAGTAAACTTGGGGTCAATGATTTTGTGCACTCGTGTTTTTGAGGCACATGGTTTTACCTTACCACTTGGTTATTTTGTGTGAGCTTGATTATATAAAATCAAGCACATGTTTACTGGTTGAGGTTAGCTAGTTGGTTGTTAGTGATTGTAGCTTGGTTGTCATAGTATTGAACTCTCTTCTAAAGAGTACATATGTGAAGCATGACATCTCATGTGTAGATACATGCTTGGATACATGAAGGATGCATTAGAGGAGCTTGATTTTTCATAAGTATTCATGGAGACTATGTAACTGCAATGTTTCCATTTCTAAATACATCGAGTTTGGATGCTTTTGGAGGTTTGTTTTTTCCCTCTTGATATTTTTTCCAAGGCATATCTTGTGTTATCTTGTGGTATATATTTGATCTTTTCATATGGTTACTTTGTAAGCTAATATGAATGCTTTCCTCTCATTGGTTTATGCAAGAAATGGTTTAATCAGTTCCTATATATTTGTCCTAATAATTAAAAATTGTAGGATGGCATCCAAACAAATTACCAATCAAGATATAATTGATATTGTTCCTTAGGAATCCAAGAAGAATAAAAAAGGCTACTAGAAAGGGACCCCTACTTATTGAGCACTTAATTGATAAGATAATTGGAATTCAAGATACTCTTACAACCATCTCAAGAACAAATTTTTTCAACACGAAACAATAAAAACTATCAAGAATGCATGGGAGCTTGAGTTGGCTGGAAATATTCTCAAATTTCTTTGATGACCCAAAAAAATTATAATATGGGCTTGTGAGTGTTGTGATGAGAAGAATAAAAAAATCAAAGGTAGTGGGAGAAATATTTAGTTCACTCTTAACAAGTAGTTCATCAAGAAGGTATTTAGGTTAAGGAAGGATGAAGTCAAACCATTGAACATGAAAATTTTGGCCACTAAGAAATATTATTATGTTGTAGATGAGTTAAGTTGCCACACTATAGGACAAGATAGAAGGGTGCTCCTTTAGTTCCATTTCAAAACACTAAACTTGAGCTCTTAAATGCTACACAATTTGAATATTATCTCCAATAAGTGCAGTAGGGTTTATGCTAGATTTTGGAAATAAATGTTGATGTTAAGATGAGCTCAAGAATGTTGGATATCTATGACGATAATCAAAACCTCATGCCAACACACTATTTGAATAATGGAGAATTCTTGGCTAAATATTTGCATAAGGATATACTCAATTTCAAGAAATATGATAGTAAAATGAGTGGCATAAGGTTTAAGAGAAATTCACTCCTTTGCTATCTCTTTTTATTCACTTTGGCTAGAGAATTGGATAAGAAGTTGACTATCAAGTATAAGGTTTGAAATGAATAGGGGGAGGATTGAACCCCATTCTGTTAGAATAAAGGTAACTTAATCAACATAATTAAGTTAAAACCTTTACTCTAACACCCCCCCTTAAGATGAGCAACAGTGCAGCTACAAACAAGTGCAAGAAAGCAAAGGTAACTACAATGCAAGAAGGCAAACATGGGTCTCGACAACTAGGCCAGATCAGGTACCCAAATACAACCAAATCTCTGTAAGGTGGAGAAATAGAGAAAACCTCATGGGAAAAACTCTACTCCAAAAGGAGATGCAGAAAGCCATGAAGAACATCACTAAAGCAGAAGAAGCTGCAAACAACTGTCAAAAGATGACTGCTATGTTGTTGAAGAACCTCCTCTGAAGATAAGATGATCAGGATCAAGAAGACAACAATCTGCATGAGTGCCCCAAACAACACTACTCGAATCAGATGGCAAACAAAGGCAAACACCTAGAATGAAGATACAAATGGCACAAGTACCAATAGTCTGAAAAACAATCTGCATGAGTGCCCCAAACGACACTACTCGAATCAGATGGCAAACAAAGATAAAAACCTGGAATGAAGATACAAATGGCACAAGTACCAATAGTCTGAAAAAAACTGATCAACAAAGAATGGAAGATTCCTTCCAAGGCGAAACAAAGGAAGCATTAGCACGAACAGTATAATACCCTCCCAGGTAGACGAACGACCGTACGGGTAAAAAACTTTGCCCCTCAAATCAACTTTGTCCAAAATGGATGAATGAACAGTCGATTTAGGGGTTTTGGACTGCTGCGAATCCTATTAGAGTAAAGGTTTTGACTTAATTATGTTGATTAAATTACCTTTATTCCCTTCTTAAGATTTCACTTTAGTTTGCATAAAGTGACACTATTAGGGTTTCTTTTAGGTTTTTCCTATTAGGGTTTGCATGATCTCCTTCTTAAGGATTGATCTCATTGTATATTCATTAATTCCTTTTTATTTTGATAAGATAATTTCTCCATTTTTTCAGAGCTTCAAACCCTTGTTTGTTTTCTCCATCCATTCTCTTCCTTGTGACAGGTATCCATTTGCATGTAGGTGTTCTTGGAGTTTGAAGTTGGTTTTGACAACTTCTACATGGTATCAAAGCTTTCCTATTGCATGCCTATTCTTGTTTGAAGAATTTGGAGCTATTTGGAGCTACAAGGGTTGGATCAGGCATTCACAGTTTTGGGGTTTATTTTTTTGATCCAGGAAATCACCTACAATTTCAAAGCATTTTGAGTCCAAACGGACCTCATTGTTGGATTCGTAGCGGTCCAAAACCCCTAAATCAATTGTTCATTCGTCTATTTTGGACAAAGTTGATTTGAGGGGTAAATTTTTTTACCCGTACGGTCGTCCGTCTGCCTGGTAAAAAAAAGAATATTTTTTATTTTTTGCATTTTTTGTCAGAATTTTTTTTAAATTTTTTTTTTTTGTAAATGGTTTTAGATTTAAAAAAAAAAAAAATCAAATAGAAAAAAGCAGTTTTAAAGGCTTGCTTAGGCCTTGGTATAGGTACCTGTAGGTACCTGCGTACGCAGGCCTGCGGGCCCTCTGTACGCCAGCCGGCGTACTGCCAGCTGCCGGACGGTCTGACAGTACTGCCAACGGCGGTGCCTTGGTAGATCGCGGCCCCCATGCGGGCCCCTTTTTTTTTATTAATTTAAAACAAAAAAAAAAAATTATTACCATTGTATTTTTTGTTTAAAAAAAAAAAAAAATTTTTGTAATAAGCCCTATTGCGCAAATGCGGTGACGGCCGTCGAATTTAGGCCCGTATTTTTGCTGCGACGGCCGTATGACCCTCAAATTTAATGCAACACTGGTTTTTTCCACTTTGGAGCTATTTTTTTCTAGAGGCCATAACTTGGGCATACGATATTGTTTTTTGGCAAACGAGATATCGTCAGAAAGCTGCTTTTGTCAACTTTCCAGTGGTGTGGGTCTCATCGCTTCTTTTTTCTACTGGTGCATTCTACAACTAGTTGAAGTCAAAGGAGCTGTTTTCAGTCCCGAGCTTGTAACTTTTGACTAGTTTCTCCTTTTTTTCGTGATCTCAGCAGCATTGGAACCATATTTCAGAGCTCTTCAATTCCATCTATGCAATATTTCCAGATTCCCCTCCAAGTATATTTTATTTAGTTTTTTGTGTTTTCACACTCTGGTGAATTACCTGGACATATTAGCTCTTGGGTACTTATCATTTGCATGGGATGCTTTGTTTTTGGCTGTTCTTCATGTATTTATAGTTTTTTGTCCTTTGAGGGCATTTTGAGCATCATTTGTAAGCAATCTTCTATGTACATGCACTAAGATAAAGTGCCACACTATTGTACATGCATTTTGGGGATTTTGCACATAAGGTTGTGCCATATTTTGTACTCGCACTGTATTATAAAGTGCCATGGAGGGTTGTGTAGTGCCTTTATTTTTCCATCACACCTTTGTCCAGTGAGTGTCCCTCCATGATGACAGTGGATCCATATGATTCCAGCCTCATGCATGTGTGTTTTGTTTTGCACACCACTTTTTCAGTTGCAGGTGCTTTCTTGTGCACTTTCAGATGTTGTTTCTTCTCCTTCATGCACTACAAGGTGTTACACACCATTTTAGTGGATCTGTCAGGGTCTCCCAGTTCAGCATTATGGGGGGCTATTATACTATTCGTGCTAATGCTTCCTTGGTTTTGCCTTGGAAGGAATCTTCCATTCTTTGTTGATCAGTGTTTTTTAGACTATTGGTAGTTGTGCCATTTGTATCTTCGTTCCAGGTGTTTGCCTTTGTTTTCCATCTGATTTGAGTAGTGTCGTTTGGGGCACTCATGCAGATTATTTTTTAGACTGTTGGTACTTGTGCCATTTGTATCTTCGTTCCAAGTGTTTGCCTTTGTTTGCCATCTGATTCGAGTAGTGTCATTTGGGGAACTCATGCAGATTGTTGTCTTCTTGATCCTGATCATCTTGTCTTCAAAGGAGGTTCTTCAGCACCATAGCAGTCATCTTTTGACAATTGTTTGCAACTTCTTCTGCTTCAGTGATGTTCTTCATGGCTTTCTGCATCTCTTTTTGGAGTAGAGTTTTTCCCATGAGGTTTTCTCTATTTCTCCACTTTACAGAGATTTGGTTGTATTTGGGTACCTGATCTGGCCTAGTTGTCGGGACCCATGTTTGCCTTCTTGCATTGTAGTTACCTTTGCTTTCTTGCACTTGTTTGTAGCTACACTGTTGCTCATCTTAAGGGGGGGTGTTAGAGTAAAGGTTTTAACTTAATTATGTTGATTAATTTACCTTTATTCCCTTCTTAAGATTTCACTTTAGTTTGCATAAAGTGACATTTAATAATTATATTAATTATTAAATGTTTTCCTATTAGGGTTTCTTTTAGGGTTTGCATGATCTCCTTCTTAAGGATTGATCTCATTGTATATTCATTAATTTCTTTTTGTTCTGATAAGATAATTTCTCCATTTTTCAGAGCTTATAACCCTTGTTTATTTTCTCCATCCATTCTCTTCCTTGTGACAGGTATCCATTTGCATGCAGGTGTTCTTGGAGTCTGAAGTTGGTTTTGACAACTTCTGCACATTCATCTATGGACAATGTATATGGATAACCATCATTCTCTTGCACATTTTTACAAATTTAATGATTTCTTCATAGTGTCATTATTGAAGAAGTTGGGTTTTATGGGGCTTGCTATTTTAAATAATGTAAAGTTATTTCTTAGGCTATTTCATTTTGAGCCAAAAAGAAAAATTAAGAATAATTGGGATGCATATTTATTATTTTAAAAATTAATTGTTATATAGATAAATAGGTTTGCAATTCCCCCTTATGTTTTTCTCTATATATTACCGATTGTAATCACACTTCTATAATCTCTTAGAAAAATGTATTCATAAAAAATGAACATTTCAAGAAGTATAAGAAGGCCTACTTGCTTCCACCAACAAATAAACTTGTAGATTTCCATGTGTGCTAAATAAAGAGAGATTTGAAAGGTGATTGAATATCTCAAGTTTTTATAAATATATTGTCATGAATATAGAGAATATGAACCTAAAGGATTCATAGAAAAATTAAGAAAGATCTAGGAGAAAAGTGAGTTTTAAGATGTATATCTTGAGATAAAGACTTGATAAGCAAATATTAAGACAAGGATAGAATTACCAAGGAAAGAAGGTGGATAAACACCTAGTTGGTAGAGAATAAATGAACCTAGTTGGACTCAACTTACAAGGCGGATTTTATAGAAATCAGAGTCTCAATCAAATGAATTAAAAATCTCTTGGACGATATCGAGACCCTTTTTGTTAAACCTGAGTTTCCTACACTAGAACCACATAAACAATAAAATAAACATGATAGGCCTATTTCATCACATGTGTTGGTTGATGTTGATGTTCCTATCACATTAGAGGAACTAATTATAGAAGTGATACCTAAGCATGAAGAAGATAAAAATGAGAAAATCTTCCTATAAATTTTAGATCAACCATATGATATAAACCTATGTCATCAACTAATTCATCAAGAAATTACAAGGTGGATAAATTATGGAAACTATGGAAGCATAGGTTGGAGTTCACCAATTAGTTTGTTACTTAGTTATAGATGGATTAGGGGAATTAATTCCCCTAAGTAAAACCATGGAATTACAAACAAGTCTTCCTTGTAGAGAAGAGAGGGAAATTACAAGCCTGCTTGGAATCCTACATTTATGAAGAAAATCTTTAAAACAATCGACATGGATACTGTGAGGAAAAAAACATGGGAGGAGTTTTTATCTAATGATAATTTTATTAAGATAAGATTTAAAAAAATTCCTCAATAATAAAGATCGAGGAGGGAAGAATTATTAAAGAGTAGAAAAGGGTTAAGGAGATGTCTATTAAGCACAAGATATTGTCAAAATATTTGACCCCACTCTAAAATTTAATTTTAACATTGAAAGCATTACCCATGAGTAAGGAAGAAAAATGGTAAGTGCTATTGGTTATCTTTATTAATGCAATTGCTCTTGATTACAATAAAATAAGGGATGTTGATAAATAATTATTTAAAATCTAAGATGAAGCCAACAAATTATTCCAAGGGATAACCTATCATCCAAATAGGGAAACTTTGGTTGTAATTATTCCAAGGGTTAGCCTTTAAACCAGACATGCAAAAATTTGGTTGGCATTCTTCCAAGGGTTAGCCTTTAAATAAGATGAAAAATTTGGTTGTAATACTTCCTAGGAGTGGCCTTTTACCAAAACATGGAAAATTTGGTCGTGTGGGAATCAACCCCAACCAAATATAATCCTTTTGTGGAGTGCATGCATTGGGAACTAGAGGATAAATTTATACTTAAGGGGGTAGGTGAGATCTATGTATTAGAAGTAACTTCTTTAGTTTATACAACCTAAGTCATTGAAGATTCAATTAGAAATCACCTAAGGAACATGAGGAAATTAAGTTGGATATTTTGAAACTAAAATAAGCTTTGAATTAAGATAATTTTATAGTAAGCTAATTGTAATGCCCCACCTCACAACCCTAGAGGAAGTTGCAATTAACTACCCAAACGAACTATTTTTTTTATAATTTAATTATAATTAACATGCAAGTTCACTACCCATTGCAAACAACCCCTAAGGTTACGAGACTGAGTTTACTTTAAGACCCAAACAAAAAACATGAATGGAAACCATTACATTCATTTACTTAATAAGTTAGAACACGTACATTCCATACATGATAGATTACATCAAGAATAGGAGATACCATGTGATTTCATCTAACAATAATTAAATAATAAGATTACATCTCTCGTTCCTCGAATGAGGTAAATACAATTAACATGATTACAAGTTACATCTTTCCACCTCGATAAAAAATGAGGGGTAATAAATTACAAGATTAACTGAAATGAATAAAACATGAGAAGAAACTGGATCCCACGAGCTCTCCAACTGGAAATCTTGTCCACACCTACAAGAATAAAGCCCAACGGAGTAAGGTGCACGTTCCACCCAACCAAGTGGAACCCAAAGGCCCACCCCCCCTACTAGGAGATAGTAACAAGGATTCCTAGCCAAGACCATCTACCTCTAGACACAAGCTAACACAAGACTGAACCAAAACAAATACAAATACAACATTAACACCATGGTTACAATGCTTCCAGAATTACATAATCAATTGCATCACTGATACAAACATACTGTTGACTTAGGAGAAGTGTCATCACAATGTTACATGGGTTATCCTGGTAAGTCTTCCTAGGCCCCGACCCCCATCTCGAGTTATCCTAGTAACCTCTAACGACTTCCGACCCCTCATGCTAACCATTGCGGAATCAGTTATCTCTCGTAGAGACAAGATAACGATCTTGCCATTCCAAGCCTTCTCATCTCATTCCAAGACTATACAAGCCCTTGTGTCCATGAGCGAGGTAAAATTATCTTATTAAGTGTTTGATACTACCTAATCCTCTAATCCGTTTATTTACGTTATCACTAGATTAACTAACTTACAATGAGTTATCCTGGCACCACTTTGTGTGTCGGCCCTCATTGCAAGCCACTCCTCTAAGACAACACATGGAACAACTCCACAACCCAAGGGCACACAAGTGCGACCTAAGGATATCAAATCCCTATCCACGACATAAATTTAACACATCCCCGTTCGTGATAATCGGGTAACAAACTAGATACAGTTAAACGCACTACCCAAGGCAATCCAAAGGTTGACTACTTCATATGACAACCCACATAATTGAAACCCCATCTGGAAGACTTATTAATCTCTATAACACAATTTCCCCAAACGAAAACATAAACAGTTCACAATCAAGATGAGCCAAAAGACAAGAATTAAATCTACTTCGGATTTACTAAATCCATTTCCTTATTAACATTTAGTAATTTATTGCATTAATAAAACTAATTTAAAATATGTCTTTTTCAGCAACAGATGAAATTAAAACACAATATTTAATTCCCTATTTTCTTTTCAAATAATAATAAAATAACCATTTATTTCTACAAATCAGAATACATTGTTTTAAAATAGATATTGTTTCCTCTTTTCAACGTAATCATTTTAAAATAATTAACTTATCTTAAAAGACATATTATTTAAAATCAAATCTACTTCTTCATCAGGTATATTATTTTAAAAATAAAAACAATGATTTAATCAAAATTACCATATTTTCGTTTCCTCAATTAAACTTAATTCATGCCCTCAAATAAATCCTTATTTTAATACATATACACATTATATATATATACCTATGTATTATATATATATATATTTATTATATATATCTATTTTAATTAACTAATGTGAATATATATAATATTATAATATTATATGATATGATATTAAATATTAATACATATTATATTAACTATAATATATATTAATATTATAAAATATAATAATAAATATTAATATATTAATATTTAAATATATATATATATATTTTAAAACAAAGCAACATCCATTCATGCCTCGGCCGCGGGCCAACCCTAAAGGTTGGGCGATAGATTTTTGGGTCTTGCGCTAAGGAAGGCTAGGCCGGGCTGGGCGCCGACTGTGCAAAGCACAACCGACCATTGGTGGTGGCGGTGGCGGCTATGCACAGCCGTCCACCATAGTGGGTGGCTAGGCTATGCTTAGCACAACCGACCACCACTGTGGTGGCGCGACTGTGGTTAGCACAACCGACCACCACTGTGGTGGCGCGACTGTGCTTAGCACAATCGACCACCATTGTGGTGGCGGTGGTGCTAAGCCACCGCATGGGAATGGGGGTTGGGGTAGTTGGCGTGGCTCCCCACAGCGCCTCCCATGGGGGCGGTTGTGGGTTGAGCCCCAACAA
The DNA here is from genome assembly GCA_007115665.2 of Sequoiadendron giganteum. Lineage (NCBI taxonomy): Eukaryota > Viridiplantae > Streptophyta > Pinopsida > Cupressales > Cupressaceae > Sequoiadendron > Sequoiadendron giganteum. The sequence goes on from CM021103.1 coordinate 428,572,422, forward strand.
CCCTAACAAAAAAATAAATTTTAATTTTTTTTTTGCTTAATAATTTTTCTATCAAATGCTTTATGGATTTTGAAATCAGCACCTCCACATGGGTTTTTTTTTGAAAATTTTGACAGAAAAACACCCTCGGATGATTTTTTTTTTTTTATTTTAAAGAGAATATATATGAATATATATATATATATATATATAAATAAATAAATAAATATATATATATATATATATATATATATATATATATATATATATATATATATATATATATCCCCATAAGAGATTGAAGAAATAAATTGAGCAAATAAAATTGAAATAACCATTTACAGCCAATAACTCATTTTTTTGTTTTGAATAAAATTCCATTTCCAAATACAAGTTTCAAGTTTTGAGAGCAAGATTTAAAATGGGATTTCTTGTAAATCAAACAAAGGTTTTGAATGTTTTCAAACAACATAATAAAATCTTGAAACTTCAAAATGACACTAATTAAATAAGAAGAAAACCTGAATTAAAAGCTTGAAGGTTGACAATGGAGCTCTCAATTCTTCTTCTGATTCCAACTCCTCCAAGAATTCAACTTGCTTCTTCCCAATCCAAAATCAAACAGCAAATTTCTTTCCTTCCCTTGCTTTTCCAAATTTTTTCAAACTTGTTGAAAACTCATTCCAAATTCCAAATAATAAAGGAAATTCAAAAATATCTATGCAACCACCCTCATAAATTTTCAAAAATAGAATAGCAAATATCTCTATTTTTCAAATTTTGCAAATAAAATTTTCTAAAAATGAAATTTAAATCTTTTTCTTTAATTTTCAATCTCAAACATTAAATCCATAAATTTCAAAATCAATAACTTATCTAATTTCAACACAATCAATTTAATTAATTAATAAAATAAATCTAATCCAATATTAATTAATTTATTAATTAATAAATTGAATCATATTTCTAACATTAAACTAGATAAGTTTAATTAACAACTTAATTACAAAAGCATATATTTACCTTTCTCTAACATGCAATTTAAATAAAATCAAGGCAATTAGAACCATATTAAAACAACTTAACCCGACTAAACCCAACGACACACTATGACCAGGGTAATGACTTGGCACGAAAAACCTAGCTACTATCTCCCAATCAAATACCGTTGGGCAATGGGCATGCTCAAGCCTGTGAAACCAGGTGGAGTCGATGTCCTATACTTGTCAACTTGCGAACAAAGAGTATAACCACATGCATATATATGTCATAATTAAAACACACCGTGAAGAGGAAATCGTGGAATCATAGGGTGCTCGTGAGTGAGTGGTGCGATACCGTCCCCTTCACCAATACAATGTAACTAACTAATGAATCTAACATATTAATTTAATCGAAAGCATAAAACATCATTAATTCAAATATCCACTTATGCTAATTCAAAAAATGCCATAATGATAATATCATAATAAAATACCATCACATCAAAAGATAACACTCACGTCGCTTTACAGATAGCGATCAAATAGTAACCGAGTACCATAGTCAAAGTACTAACAGAAACACAACATAAAGGGGAAAAACACTGTTTAATCAATAAAGCAAAACGAAGGGGTATTACACTAATTGCAAGCATAAAATTAATAAATTAGAATGAAAGCCTTAATGCCTCCCCCAAGTATTTTATAAACTAGCCTTGAATCTATTAACGTGATAACCAAATTGAGAGAATAACTTAATGAGTCTTCAGAGAAAGCTACATGATATAATACAAATATTGAAGACTTGATCAATAATGAATTCAAAGATAAAGTACAAAACCTAATCAAATGGCTAAATAAGTATGAAAATATTATGAAGATATCCTTGTATATTTTAACTAAGAGAATAATTTTGAGCCAAGTTTATTAGGTTCATTGTTAAGTGGACCCATGTGTATTCCCATGAATGATATTTCTAAAACTTCCAAGTATGATAAAATGATTACCTATAAGCTATTTGATTTTGAGTTTGGAGGGAAGACTTTGAAAGCTCGATGTCTTTATTCACCAACCCATTCATGATAGATGACACAATTGATCTATATCTTTAAGCCATGAAATTGATAAGATATTTACATTGGATACTAGGGTTGGTAACTTTATCAAAAATAAAAAATAATGTTGGATACTAGGAATGAAGCAATCTTGAATAAGGCCAAGATGGTTGTTGATGTTGATTGGCCATGTGATGAGAATGGGAAGAATGGTATAATAATTTTGTTATAAAGTATTATTTTGAATTATTTCATTCATTCAATGGGACACATCCAACAATATGGATCCACTTGGTTTATTGTATATTCTTAAAATTGTCCTATAAAAATTTAATAAGTGGTCAAACTAAAGATAAGTGAACAAATAAATGACATGACCACTCATGGTAGTTGTTTAAGGTTACATAGATGATAGTGCATTGTCAACTTGAAAAGTAACACAAGGTAAAATTGATTTGATTGCATTTGGTTGACATAAGAAAGGTCATATGATGAAGAAAGAGGGTTTTCCATGGGGATGCTTGAACTATATAAGCAAAAACAACACTCGTGTTTCCACAAAATATTGAAGTAAGAGGATATTTGGATATATCTTGTCCATATATGCTCTAGGATAAACTAAAAAAAGTATCATAGAATTATGATCCTCAATTTTATCACATACTAAAGTCTAAAAAGAGGCAAGGATGATGTCCCATAGATAATCCAACAATTCTCATAAGTATCAACAAAGGTTTTTAATTTATGAGAGAGATTGATGCAAAAGCATCCAAGGAAAAGAGAAATCTTGCATCGATTAGTGATATTTATTTTCCAACAAGGGTTGAATTGGCTTCAGTCAACTGAGTATGGCGGTCTGCAGGAGTTCGAGCCTTTGGATGTAACAAGAGGACATCGAAATTCAATGTTAACGGTGTTCAGAGAATTGGCTCATCGATGGGAGATGGTGATCTCAGAGGGACCTTATTTCATGCCCCTTCGACATAGCAACAGTGAGGGCTATAGCGATGGACAGTTGTGAAGGTTCTTCATTAGGCTAACAGGTGATTTTCGGTAGGACGAAGTAAGGAGTCCCTTCGATACTCTGGCTAGGTGGTGGTGTTCGCAAAGCTTGGTATACTTGATGAGCTCAATTTTTGGCATATTTTAGACTATGTTTTCTAACATTTCTATATCTTTTATTATGCTGAGAAGACATTTAGTAGTAATTATGGGAGAAATACATAGAATTTATGCTTAATACAACAAGTTTATTATGATAAGTCTTTCCATGGTTATTGCTTAAATTTTTTATTAGTTTTATAGAAGATGTGTGCCTTGTGACTTTTTGTGATGACATGCCTTTCCTACAACCACTACTATTAACCTTCTTGCAGCCATATCCGAAATATTATCTATTCCAAACTAATACCTAATGAATGAATGAATAGAATGATGGATCATCTTAATGAGTTAAATGTGTTGAGCCGATCCTTTGCCGTGGGTATAGCTGTTAGTTATTTGCAGGTACCAAGTCTCAAGGAGAAGATTTAGCTTCCACTAGATTGCTGACAGATTGATTCAAAGAGGACCGATTCAGCAACAAAGAATAAGGAAACATCTTCAATTCATTCGCCATGCAAGGGGAGCATTCCAAAATCCAGCAGAGGCGTCTTGATGGCACACAAATCTAGGATGGTGGTACTTTAAATCTTCAAACTGATTTGACTCAGTCCTTCCTTTTTCTATCTACTTCTTCATTAGGTTGATCATGATGTAATAAAGACTTCCCTTGTTATGAGGGAAAGGTTAGTTAGTCATTAGGTTTAGATTTGAATAAATAGCCCATTCTCCTTCAGAGAAAGGGTTGGAAGATTGCTGTTGTAATAAGCTTTATTTTTTCAGAAAGATAGTTGCAAGAATTGTGATCCATGTACTCGTTAGTTTCAACTCAATAAAAGCATTCATGGAAATTTAATTCTAATTTGTTGTGTATCTTTGACACTACCTAAGGGGGCCCACTTAATGAGCTATCTATCTTTTCATTTCTGCAATTAAAATAGCTACACTTCATTTCATAGAACTTCAGTGTGACTGTTCCTATAGTTGACAGAATTACAGAGTTGTCAACTGTTCTTACAGCCACTAAGGACATAGTACTTCCTATCTTTAAAATTGGATTTAGTTTTCATTCTGAGCAGATTTAGTCAGTTAGAATTTATTTCCAGCAAGTCCAATTCCAACATATTATTTTCAGTAGATAATACATGTCTGAAATAGGTGGTTAGTGCATATACTTTGCAGACCCATTTCAAGTCTAACGTCCCTGGGTTGACAATCAAATGATGTCCTTTAGTAGATTATGACTGCCAGTTGTGATGCCTAATCCCTGAGTAGAGGAATTTATGTTCCTATTTATCAACCTGATTAAATGATACTACATTTTTGGCACCGTTGCCGGGGATGGTGTCAAACTAAAAATCTATTGCAAACATGCTAGTAGAGAGTTTGAATTTCATTCCTAACATTTAGATTAGAATTCAACATTTCAATATTTTTCCATAGTTTAGACTTACTTTTTGTTGTATACTTAGAAGAAGAGACCAATTTGAAAGATTCCTTCCTGGAAGATTGGATACCCACAAAATTGACCCAAAACTTTTCCAAGAAGACCCATATTTGGATGCTGGCCAAAACTTAGTTACCTCATCTTCTTCCTCAGAGTTAAGTTTTAACCCATTTGACGAGCCTGATGGCCTTGATCCACTCACTCAACATTTGAATAATCTGCAAACTTCCAATAACCAAGACCTACATAATAATCTCCTTTCCCTTGTAGTTTATCAGCCAGGAGCTAACCCGGGAACACCACCAAGGATGGAAAGGCCTACTTTTCCATTTCCAATTCGTGACCTACATGACAATAATAATCTCAAGAATATCCCTGCCTCATTACTCCCAAAGTTCTATGGACTTATTACAAAAGACCCTCATACCTTCTTGTTTGAGTTTGACATCCTTTGTAGAAGTTATGACTACACCACTAGTGCACACAAGCTGAAGTTGTTTCCCTCTACCCTTAAGGAGTCAACCTTGAGGTGGTTCATGGGATTAGGAGGCAATGTAGTGACCACTTGGGATGAAATGAAGACTTTGTTCTTGGGAAAGTATAAAGAATATTGTAGGGGGGATGATATGAGAGGAGATGACATCTTCAAGATGTGACAAAAAGAGGATGAAACCTTGGAAAACTATGTGTCCAGGTTTTTGTTCAATGTGCAGAAAAACACTCAGCATCAGCTGAATGAGGAATCTAAGAAAATTCTCTTCCTAAGAGGAGTTAATGATACATGCATGGAGGCACTAGACCTCATGGCTAGAGGAGATATCACCCAAAGCAATTGGGATGATATCAAGAAGATCTGTCTCAACTACTCCAGAGCAACTGTGAAGAAAGGCAGAGGGTTTAGACCCTCTATTTCAAAAGGAAATAGCTTAGGAGTTTCAAAGGGGGAGATTTCTAATCTCTTGTCAGATTTCAAGCAAGATATCATCAATGACGTTACTACACAACTAGACACTATGTAAGCTAGAAGGAAGAAAGATGAAGCAGAGACAATGCTAGCTGAATATTACTCTCACTGCAGACAAAGGAAGAAGGATTGCAGATGCAAGGCGGTGGCTAATTTGGAGGTGCAACATCTTCCCACTGAGTTCAAAACAATAGAAGGAGATGAAGAAGTATTCTTTGTTGCTCAACGTAGGCCTTGGGCCCCAAGACAAGGTATGCCTCAGGACCCTTTGCAAAATTTTAGTTCATATAATAATTAGTGGTAGAACCAGTACCTTCCAAATTATGGACCATATTCGTAACCTCAGTGGAATAATCCTTGGCCAAATGCTCAATAAAACCGGTGGTAGCCCCCACAAGGGAATTGACAGTCACCATAGCAAAATCAGTGGCATCCTCTGCAAGGAAATTGGCAGCAGTCTAACCAGTGGAGGGGAGACCAACAATGGTCAAATCAACCCATTGGTTTCATGTAGCAATCCCAGCAATAGTCAATCATGCCACCTCCTGCAACTAATCAAAGCCAAAATCCTAAGCCAACCCAGTTACCTGCTCAAGCAACACCTAATACAAATAACCAACCTCAGCAACAACAACAACAAGTTTATTTAACTGACCCCAATCAACAGCCTACTTATGCTCTCAACTTGAGTAATATAAAATTATAGTCAGGGACAATGTTACCTACACCTTCTCCTCCCATAATTATAGAATTTCCACCCGAGGAGAATGAGCAAGACGGTATTAATGACCAAGTTCCATCCAATGAGCCCATGCAAAGTCCATCATTGCCTAAAGTGTCCAATAAACCCTCACCTCCTTTTCCACAAAGGTTGGAAGGTGAAGTTGTTCAAAAGAAAGAAGAGCCTACCTTTGACATTCTTGAACAGTTAAAGCACATATGTGTGAAAATTCCCTTGTTCCAAGCAATTAAGGAAGTACTTATCTATAGCAAGGCTATTAAAGAAGCATGTTTAAAGAAGCCGGGTAGGAAAAAGGACCCTCAAACTGTTCATTTTTTAGGTCAACTCTCTGATTTTATGCTAGGGAATCTTACCATCCCAAAATATTCAGACCATGGTAGTCTTGTTGTAGAAATCATTATTCATTATTAATGGGGTTCAAATTAAAAATGCTTTAGTAGATCTTGGAGCAGCTATCAATGTCATGACAAAGGACCTTGTATTAAAGCTAAGTATTTCAGACCTAAGGGCTACACCTACAGTCCTACAGCTCACAGATAGTTCAATTGTCAAACCTGATGGAGTAGTTGAAGACCTAGTTGTCACCCTAGATTCATGGGAATATCCTGCTGATTTTATGGTTTATCCTCCAAAAGCATCACTAGGAGGATATCCTGTAATTCTAGTAAGCCCTTGGTTATCCACCATAGATGCTTATATAGGATGTAGGTTTGGTAACATGACTATCTCTGATGAATATAGCACCAAAAAGCTCACCCTTTATGCTCTAGCCCAACCTCAACTTGAGTTGGGACAAGTAGTCTGGCCAGATTTAGGAGAAGATGTGGAAGAGATGAATTCTGTGGCAAACCTGATGATGATTGGCAGAGAGCCTATTATTGAGAAACAAGAAGATGAAGAAATATTGTCTAATATCCTTTAGAACAATTATGGTATTGAGTAGCCCCTCTGTCAAAAAGTTCCATGTTCATTACAGATAATTCTACCCCCACCTACTTCAGCTCATTATCTCGCAACAACTGGCTGTTTGCACACCTTATTACCCCATGAAGTGGAAATGCCTTTTTTGTCTGAAGTATCTATGCTTGAATTAACTTCCCAAGTGGAAGTAGTTGTAGGAAAAACCTTGAATATCAATAATAAACTTACCAGTGAGCAACAAGAGTCAATTGTCCAAATTCTTACTACCCATAAACCAACTTTTGCTTGGGATTGCGGTGACATGGAAGGACTCGATCCAAAGCTATGTACACACCAAATTTTCATCAACAGTGAGTTCAAACCTGTTAGACAACCCCAAAGGAGAATTAATCCAGCCCTAAGAGAAATTGTTAAGGAGGAATTGCAAAAGATGTTGAATGCTGGCTTTATCTACCCAATCTCAGATAGCCAGTGGGTTTCTCCACTGGTTATTGTCCCTAATAAGGGAGGAAAATGGAGAGTGTGTGTGGATTACAGGGAGCTCAACTTGACAACTAAGAAAGATTATTTTCCTCTGCCTTTTATTGACCAAGTTTCAGATAACTTATTAGGGAAAAAGTATTTCTCCTTCCTTGATGGTTTCACTGGATATAATCAGATAAAGATTGATCCAGAGGACCAAGAAAAGACCACTTTCACATGCCCTTGGGGAACATTTTCGTATTCAGTCTTGCCTTTCAGTCTTTGCAATACACCTGCAACTTTCCAAAGAGCTGTGATTAGTATTTTCTCAGACATTTCATATGATTGTATGGAAATATACATGGATGACTTTACTGTTTATGGTGCAACATTTGAAGAAGCCCAAGACAATTTGAAAAAGGTACTACAGAGGTGTGAAGATCATAATTTGTCACTCAATAGTCAAAAGTGCTTCATGATGAAGCAAGAAGGAATGGTGCTCGGTCACTATATTTCTGCTGTAAGAATACAGGTAGATCCCTCTAAAATTGAAGTGATCTCTAGTCTACCCTTCCCTACCAAGCAAAAGGAACTAAGAAGCTTTCTAGGACATTTAGACTACTATAGAATATTTATTAAAGATTTCAGTCAAACAACTGGGCCCCTATACGGTTTGCTAAAGAAGGATGCAGAGTTTGCCTGGACAACAAAATGTGAAAAAGAATTCCTTGATCTGAAGATTGCCCTTACACAAGAACCTGTCTTGAAAGGACCTGATTGGTCACTTCCATTCCATATTCATACAAATGCATCATATTATACTATTGGTGTTGTCCTAGGAAAAAAAGGTGGTTCAACTGAGCATGCACTTTATTATATCAGCAAGAACTTGCAAGGAGCTGAACTCAACTACACTGTTACAAAAAAAGAAATGTTAGCAATCATCTATGCCCTCAACAAGTTCAGGAATTATATCACAGGCTATCAAATATTTGTCCATACTGATCATGCAGAAATCAGGTATCTCATGAACAAGAGCTCAATTACAGGAAGAATGGCTAGGTGGTTGTTACTGATGCAAGAATTTGATATTACAATTGTGGAAAAACTAGGTAAAGCCAATGTGGTTGCTGATTTCCTATCTAGAATTCAAAGGCAAGATGATTCTACAATCATAGAGGACTCCTTCCCTGATGAATATTTGTTTTCCATCAAATTAATTCGTCCATGGTATGCAGATATAGCAAATTATCTGGCTGCAAGAAGAACTCCTCCTCACCTCTCACCTAAGGAAAATAGATTGTTAGTAGAGAAAATCTTTAATTTCTCTTGGATTGTAGATTGCATGCGAGCCATGATGAGCCTTGCGGTGGACATTTCACTGCTAAGAGAACCGCCATGAAAATATTAAATATTGGATATTATTGACCAACATTACATCGAGATGCAGCCAAGTATACCAGGAGGTGTGATAGATGTCAAAGGATGGGGAGGCCAACAAGATCATATGAAATGCCTCTGTTTCCATAAGTTATTGTTACACCTTTTGATAAATGGGGCTTGGAATTTGTAGGCCCAATTGATTCGCCTTCAAATGGTAAGTCTTACATTCTGGTATGCACAGATTATGTAACAAAATGGGTAGAGGCTAGACCTCTGAAGCATGCTAGAGATAATAAAGCACCAAAGTTCCTCTATGAAAAAATATTTACTAGATTTGGTGTTCCTATAGAAATAGTGACAGACCAAGGAGCACAATTTACTTCTACTCTTATTACCACCTTAGTAAATGAATACAACATAAGGCATAGGAAATCAAATCCTTATCATCCTCAGGCTAATGGGCAGGTAGAAATTACTAACAGGGATATAGAGGCCATTCTAACAAAAATAGTGGATTTGCATAGAAAGGATTGGGCTGCAAGATTACCAAAGGCTATATGGGCCTATAGAACTACATGGAAGACTACAATAGGGTTTACACCTTTTGAAATGGTATATGGTAAAGAAAGCTGTGATGCCAATAGAGTTTGAACACAAAAATCTCTGCACAACTTTGGAATTAAATATGGAGTTAACAACTGCATAGAGAGAAAGAATCATGCAACTCAATGCCTTAGATGAGCTTAGGAAGAGTGCCCTGCAACATATTGAAATAATACAAAATCAAAGGATCAGATGGCATGATAATTTCATCAATGAGAAGAAATTTAAAACAAGAGATTGGGCTCTACTCTATGATTCAAGATACAAGGATAGTCAAGGGAAACTTCAGACCAGATGGTTGGGGCCATACAAAATAGCAGAGGTATTTGATAATGGTGTAGTACAATTGAGCACAATTGATGATGCCAGGTTCAAATTATTGGTCAATGGGCATCGACTGAAGCTTTACCAAAAGCCCATTACTAAGGAAGAGTTCCTGAAGCAATTTCAACTAGAGCAGGAATCTAGTGATCCTGCAGTTGAAGGGGTTGAGTCTCGGCTCGATTCCCTAAGCCATGCATGAAAGTGCATATAAAAATCATAATAAAGGGGTCATCCTTATGGATCCCCATTCCATCCCATCATTCCATATCACCATTCCATCCCATCATTTCATATCACCATTCCATCCGCTATCCGTATCATCTCTTCTTCTGCCACCTCATCCACCTGTCACACATCACCATATCCACATTTCTAAAGATCACCTTTTTCAATAAAGAAGTTGGAGTCACATCAAATGCTTGCGGTGCATCATTATAGGTAAGCTCCACTTAACTCAAAGATTGATTAGTTATTTCATTTACTATGTTTAATTAGGTATTTAGTAAGGCAAATAGATTTCCTATATGGTTGCAATATCCTTCAGTCTTTTCTGCATGTTTGTGCATCTTTCCCAATTCATAACTAATAGCCACGTCATTACTTTCCACCACCACAAAGCCTTGTCACATCACATTTTACTGTCCTTTTGGCTTAAACTCCGAATTTTTGAAAATTTGCAATAAATGAGAAAATCTCCTTTACTTCCTGCAATTATGACCAGACATGTCTTTCACTCCTCCTTGTCAATATTTTTATGTCACAACTTTGAGTTAAGATGTTTGAAATTCTTCCTTCAGTTTTCTGCATCTTTTGAAAGAATTTCAAAATTTTAGGTTGAGGGGAGAGTAAAGAAGTTGGTTTGAGTTGTAGGAAGTTAAATTTGAACAAGAAATTGAAATAACTAGGCTAAATTTTTTCCTGAAGAGTTAAGTTGCAAAGAAAAGCGTAAAAAAGGGAGGTCAGCCCATTAGGCATGAGCCAACAAACCATAATGTCTTGTTGCAGGATGCACTGCATTTTCCACCATTCAGACAGTACAGGTGGCTCAACTATTTTCTCAAAATTGAAAAGTTTGATGAAGACATTATTGTGGAGTTCACAAGGACATTTCATAATGGGAAGGCTAAGGCCAGGGGAGTAACAATTGATGCCTTAGTAAACAAAATTGTAGAGATAATAGGGTTATCCCAATCTAGTGAACTATTTCCTCGAGGAAGGGACAGACAGAGTGCTAGGGTAGAGTTTACTTGGCCTGGTGATCCTCCTGTACATGTGGATAAACAAGGAACCCAATGTATGAGTTTGCCGCAAGACTGGATTCCATGGGCAGGCTATATAATCAAATACCTAACATGTGAAGGTTGGTTTTCTGTTTTGCATTCTCATCATTTTAAGCTATTATCTCATTTGCGTCATGGGTTATTTATGAACATACCAGACTTCCTATATAATTTTCTCTCCAATAGTGCTGCCGAATTTTAAAAGGGAAGAATTAATTATATCTCCCACCATTGCCTCATCAAATTGCTTGTTGAAAAATTCGTTAGGGATGTGTCACCAACAACCTGGGAGGAGTTTGTTGTTAATTTTAATCCAAGGGTTCAAAATGTTGGACCTAGGGGTCAGCCTCTCACCTTTAAACAATGAACCTCTCAGTCAAAAGTTGAGGCCTCTGCTGCCGCATCTCCTATTCCTGAATTATCTGGCTTACAAGACGAGATCCCTCTTTCTGAAAGATTTTCCAAAGGGCTAGTGCAAACCCCTGTTTTTAACCCAGGGACTTCCTCTAAAAAGAAAAAGGGAAATTCACCAATGGTAATACCCCAACAAAAGACCCCTAAACCTGCTCCTAAATCTAGTAAGAGGAAGAAAATAGGAGAATCTCCTAATCCTGCAACTAAGAACCCAAAGAAACATAAGGCAATCCCTACTCCCTTACGAAGAAGCTCCAGGATTTAGAACCAGGCAGCTCATCATTCACTCAATACCTCTCAGTCTACACCATCACCCTCAGACCCTTCTAGTCCTGCACTTGAGGAAGATGAACCATTTGTTGGTGAGATTGGGCATGTTTCAGAAGGGGCTGGCCTTGATGAGCTGGTAGCTATGGCAAAGCAAATACAAGAGGGGTTATCAAAACAGTTGCAGGAAGAGGTAGTGTATATTGGGGAGGAAGGAAAATTAGTTACAATTCAATCAAAAGAAAGAAGTGAAGATAATGAAGGGATAGATGAATCACTGACTGCTGTAGGAAATACACCGGAACATCATATGCTGCTGGAACAACAAGAGAACTGGCAGCCAGATGAATAGATGGAACAATAAATTCTCAAGAAATTATTTGACAAAGACATAATTGAGACAACAGAGCATGAAATTGTTGATGCACTTGAAGAAATTCAAAGGCCACCTGTAGCAAATCATAACCATAAGCCTCCTCTCCATGTTACAAATTTTGCTACAGGAATGTCATGTTACACATAATTTCAAAATCAACAGACTACCTATGAATTGGAAATTGAGAGATTGAGGAGAGTAATCCAAAACAAGGAAATAAAAATTGCTAATCTGACATACACACTCAATCAGGTAGTTCAGCTTGTTCCAAAAATTGTGTAATGTAGATCTCCTTTGCCTATTTATGCAATGTACTTAAAAGAGTTATATTTAAACTTTCAATTAATAAGGATTTGGCAAGGTCAGAACCCTTCCTTGAATACTCTCGAGGAATTTTATAATGCATACATGGACTCATCGTAGCATGTCAGACACCTTCTATGTGAGTTTTATTTACATAGTTTGGCTATGCCTCATGATAACAAATGGAATCCTCTATGCTATGTTAGGGACATACACATCAGTTCTCTAATTTACTAGATCAGAAATGAAATAAGCAGGGGATAATAGTTTGATGATTACAAGCATGATGAGGTTAACATGCCACTGACAGTGAGAAATGAATCTAAGAAGGGGATGGGTATTTACTTTGACTGGAAGAAGTGGGCAGATGAAAGGGCTAGCCCGATGATCGAACCCTTGAGACAAGAAGTGTTTGCCCAGTACTCCAAAATTGTAAATGATGACCTCACTATTGCTACACAACACAACCAAACAAGATGGGAACACTTGCCATTGCAGCTAAGAAGGGCGAAACCACATACCCCAAACAACCTATATGCAGCTACTCAGAGAGTAGAGAGGTTAATGAGAAACACTAGAACAAAGAAAGAGAATTGGTTGCCATTAGTCATGCAGCTACCCATTCTCTTATGGCCACTACCAGCCATGTGAGGAGAAAACAACACCTACAACATGAATTCAAAGGATAGCAAGTGGAAACAACTGGAGTCTATGCGGGCTCACTTTTGGAGTTTTAAACATGGTGAATGTGGACAACAACAGAATGCTGATTTAAGAGAGTATGCTCAAAGGAAAAATGCCAGACCTGCTGAAGGGACCAGCAAGTAGTCGGTTGAGGGGAATGATGAGCCTAGTTTTTGGCATATTTTAGACTATGTTTTTAAACATTTCTATATCTTTTATTATGCTGAGAAGACATATAGTAGTAATTATGGGAAAAATACATAGAATTTATGCTTAATACAACAAGTTTATTATGATAATTCTTTCCATGGTTATTGCTTAAATGTTTTATTAGTTTGACAAAAGATGTGTGCCTTGTGACTTTTTGTGATGACATACCTTTCCTGCAGCCACTACTGTTAACCTTCCTGTAGCCATATCCAAAATATTATCTGTTCCAAACTAATACCTAATGAATGAATGAATGTAATGATGGATCGTCTTAATGAGTTAAATGTGTTGAGCTGATCCTTTGCCGTAGGTATAGTTGTTAGTTATTTGTAGGTACCAAGTCTTAAGGAGAAGATTTAGCCTCCACTAGATTGCTGAAAGACTGATTTAAAGAGGACTGATTCAGCAACAAAGAATAAGGAAACAACTTCAAGTCATCCGCCATGCAAGGGGAGTGTTCCAGGAATCCAACAGAGGCATCTTGATGGCACATAAATCTAGGATGGTGGTGCTTTAAATCTTCAAATTGATTTGACTTAGTCCTTCCTTTTTCTATCTACTTCTTCATTAGGTTGATCATGATGTAATAAAGACTTCCCATTTTATGAGGGAAAGGTTAGTTAGTCATTAGGTTCAGATTTGAATAAATAGCCCATTCTCCTTCAGAGAAAGCGCTGGAAGATTGCTGTTGTAATAAGATTTAGTTTTTCAGAAATATAGTTGTAAGAATTGTGATCTATGTACTCGTTAGTTTCAACTCAATAAAAGCATTCATGGAATTTTCGGTATAATCTGTTGTGTATCTTTGACACTACCTAAGGGGGCCCACTTAGGGAGCTGGCTATCTTTTCATTTCAAAAATTAAAATAGCTACACTTCATTTCATAGAACTTCAGTGTGATTGTTCCTACAGTTGACAAAATTATAGAGCTGTCAACTATTCCTGCAACCACTAGGGACAAAGTACTTCCTGTCTTTAAAATTGGATTTAGTTTTCATTCTGAGCAGATTTAGTCAGTTAGAATTTGTTTCCAACAAATTCCAATTCCAGCATAGTATTTTCAGTAGATAATACATGTCTAAAATAGGTGGTTAGTGCATATAATTTGTAGACCCATTTCAAGTCTAACGTCCCTGGGTTGACAATCAAATGATGTCCTTTAGTAGATTATGACTACTAGTTGTGATGCCTAATCCCCAAGTAGAGGAATTTATGTTCCTATTTATCAACCTGATTAAAAGATACTACAATACTCATATCAGAGAGAGACCTATTGCTTCAGTAGGATAGTAAAGTGAGTCCCCTCAAAATCTTGATAAGCATTTCATTAAATCAACAAATACATATCAATGAGACATAATAATGAGTCCCTTTGATGTTTCAATAAGCATTTCATCAGAGAGGAAGTGGAATCTTAGTGAGACAATTTCAAGAGTCTGTTCGATATGTCGATAAGAGGGACTAGGCTAACGGAAAAGAATGGTGATGTCATGGATGACAGGTGGCGATGAATGATTAAGCAGGGATGACATGGAGGTTCTTTATCGAGGAGACCTTGTATCAAAGCGAGTTGTTTCAATGTCTCTTCGATGACCCAATGGGGACTTAATCAGTGAGAATTCTAGATTTCGGGGAAAGTTGCTTGGGTGTCCCATTGACATAGAAAATACTTGGTGAAGTGCTAGGTGGGATTGATAGGAATGTAATGGTGATGGAGTTCGATGAAGTGGATGGATAGATGGCAGATGGAAATTGGACAACAGGTCAATTTGCATCATTGTTGTGAATTGTGAATGATGATGAGGATTTCAATCAACAAGAAGGTGAATATAAGTGTGATGAAATTGTCTCAGCCTGATAATTTAATGTGTTTTTGATTGTGAGATGTGAAGATGGTGATTAATGGCATGTTTGAGAAGAAAGAGCAGACAACAAGGAAACCGTTCTTGATTTTTGATTGGGTGACGAAGGCGGTAATAAGGAAAGGTGAGTAAAATCATTAAATGGAGATCAAATTATAGGAAACTCGAGATGGTCGACGTGGTTATAGTGAAGGAGAAGGCTTACTGGTGAAGATAAAGAAGAAAGGATATAAACCCATCACGAGGAGAGAAGATGGGAGGTTGGTTGGTGATAAGAGAACTGATAAGGAAGTCGAGACTTGATCGTAAGGTCATGAGAGCCTAGAGAAAAGTTTGGCTCAAATTTGTAGATTTGCAAATGATGTATTCAGGAAGCCCATATGATGGCATGTATTGATGTAATGTCATTTCAGAAATAAAATAAAGCTTTTTTTTACTCTTTCATTTTTGCTGTGAAAACCTGTGTTGTTGTGGTGAGTTTAGCTTGTAAGGGGAGTACCCTTCATCAAGTGGTATGAGAGCCAGAAGATCTTGAGAGTGCAGAGTATGCACCATGACTTGCGAGTGAGGAGTGGTGAAGAGTGATGCGCTGAAGCTGCAAGAGAGTGAGTTGTGGGAAAGTATGTTTGTTGCAGGCATGAAAGAGGGTCTGTGACTACTATCCTCCAGTAGGGATAAAGCTGGGTAGAAGGTGTAGAGTTCCTCCACTGAGAGAAAGTGGGTAAAGGAAGCATCTTCCATAGTCTTTTTTGGGTAGAGGATAGTTGTGTGAGTGAGATATTGTTGCAAGGAGTGCTTGTAATTGCACAGGGACTTGTGAGTCTCTAAAAATGACTATGAAAAGGGAAAAAAAATGTCATTAGCTGGGTTCCAAGGATTCCCCGACTTGAGAAAATCAGAGAGAGAATTAGAGAAAGAGAGAAAGAAGTAATAAGAGTTGAAATGATAGAGATACAATAGCAAATAGAGGAATTGGAGGACGTGATTAAGAGGAGGAAGCAAAATAAGGGAGGAAATGAAGATAAACTTTATCTTTCTAATGATGTTTTGACTGTAGGAAAGAAAGAGGATGCAACAGAGTGTCATGCATGTGACATTGAGGAAGAGGATGAGTACGAACAGATTGGGGAACCTGAGCCTAAAGTTGAGGGATGTCTATTGGAAGACATGAAGGATGAAGATACAGAGGTGGTAGCAACCACAAAAGAGTAGAGAGCAATGGAGGACCTTGAAGAAGAGGAAACCCAAGTAGTAACGATTGGAGAAAAGGTAAGTTCTAATTTCTATGAAAGTTTTATTGAAACTGTTTTGCCTGAGTATGACAAGAGAAATATAGAGGAAGATGTTGTAGCAGCGAGTGTCTTTGTAGTTGAAAGTATTGCATCTGAAAGTAAGGAAGGAAAAGAAGGGAAGAATGTTGAGTTTTTTGGTGATCTTACCTTGGAATTTGTAGTGCCCCTTAGTTTGTTTTATGCTTCTGACAATCACTTGGTTGTATTTGGACATTATGATACTTTTCTTGATGAGTGTATTCATAGTTATGATGTAGTTGATGACACATTATCATTGATGTTTTATGCTCATACTATGCTTAGTATATGGATTTAATGGATCATGCAAATTAATCTTATCTTGTGCATTATGTGATCATCTAATGATTGTTCATATCATGTTTATTGGTAATCAATTATTGTGCCTTGATGTATCTGGTGAAGAAGAACAATGTCACATCACTCACTTGTGAGTGCCCTACGACACTGTGACTTTCCTCTCATGGTGTGTTTGACTATGTACATGTTCAACTATGTGGTTTGTTGTAGGTTACAGGTACCAGGCATCGACTCCACCTGAATTGCTAGGTTTGAGTGTGCCTAAACCCAATGGAGATTGTTGAAATTGAGATAGCATCAAGTCCCCTATGTTCAGCCATCATCCTTGATGAGGATGAATAGTAGATTGTATTGCCCTGTCAGTGTGGTCAGTTCATGTTGATCTGTCTGTGTCATTGTGCATTGCCTTCCATTTTTCTTTGAAGTTAGGTACTGTTTGGTATTATGTTCGTTTGAGTTAATTGTTTGATTAGTGCTTGATTGATCATTATATTAAAATAAAAGATTCTTGTGGATAAAGGTATTAAACAATTGAGGAAATGTTGCATACGAAAGTTAGGCTATTTTCTTGTAGATTATGGACACTGATTGATTTTATGATTACTTTTTAATCAAGTTGTAAACCCACCATAGATTTCTTGATTGCATCATTGGGTTCGTTACTTGTATAAAGTGTTATGTTAATTGTTGGCATTGGGACAATTTTGGCTATCGTTCATAATTGGAGATCTTTGTGCAAGTGAGTCAAGGTAGTCTTCCAGAGGTTTGGGAAAATATGTTATTGGTTGATTTTTTGTGTTTGACCCTTGAACTGGTTTATTTTATGCTTGTTATGTGTTGTTGTGGGTCCTTAGCCATGCACTACTTACTTGTTGATAGGGTTGTGAACCGAGAGCAAGATGGTCCATACCTTGCTCACGATTTGTGCTTGTGGTTTTCATTTCATGTGCATGATGGCTTTACCCTATTGATTTTATTGGGTCTCCTATCTTCCAGTTGGGAGAGTGGCTCTCAATGGGGGTCGGTGCATAAAGTGGTGCCAGGGTAACCCATGTGAGAGCTCCTTAACTCAGTAATAAATTAAAATGAATTAGGGGATTGGGTAGTCTACACATTAATCAAGATAAGTGAATGCCTCACCCATGCCTGTAGTGCTCGTTTAGGCTAAGGATGGGTTGAGAAGGCCTGGTTGGCAAGACCAATTTCCTTGTCCTCACGGAAGGAAGATTGGTTCTGCATGTGTCACCCTATGGGGCTGACAACTAGTGAGAGACTTCCAGGGTAACCATAGATGGGGGTTGACGACTAGTGATAGACTACCAGGGTAACCTATGTTAGGACCATGCAATGACACTCTTCCCTCTGTAGAGTAGTATTCCCTTTTTTATTCTCTCCCTTTGATATGAGTTATCCTCTGGATGTAATGTATGTTCTTGTGGTTGTTTAAGTTATTGCTGTGTCAGTTGTTTCCTGTTCAACCTTGTTATTCCAGTTTGTGGTCGCCTAGTTGTTGTGGTTGTTGCTGTGGGACCAGGTGTTATCTCCTAGCATGGGGGTGGAACTTTAGGTTCCACATGGTCGGGTGGAATGTGTCTTGTACTCCATTGGGGTTCCTTCTCTATTGATCGTATGTGTGATGGCTACTCTTGATGATGTGTACTCATGCACTTGATCCTGTTCTAGTGAAGTATCTTTCATGTACTTGTATTGTACCATAAATCAATTATATCATGTATGTTACTTCTGATGTACTCTCCTCACATGTATACGAGGATACATTGTTGTTCAAGATGTAAAGATGTAATGATGTAATTAATTGCTGAACTCTCTTATGTTATGGATAATGTAAATGATACTATTGTATATGTTAGTTAAATGGGTTGATTCTGAATGGTATCTATTGATCACATGTTATGATTATTTCATATTGTTTGTTGAAGTAAATGTGATGGATTAAATGGAACTTCATATTGTTGATGGAATTTGTTTAATGTAATGATTTACGGTTCTTGCTAGTTTATTTAAAGAGGAATCTAGTAGTGTAGTCACAGACCTTAGAGGACTTATGTTAGAATATACGTTATTGTTTCTTTTGCAATCTTGTGTATATTACACTTTTGAATTTTTTTTTTCCCATTTTTAGGTGTTATAACGTGTTGTCCTCTAGGGTTTCATGGCAGGGCATTACACATGGTATCAAAGCCCAAGTTATAACACTGGGTACTCTGGGTATATATACAAGAGCCCACTATGTTGTCTTAGTTGTATAGAATTATGAAGTTTATGTTTTCCCTTGTTGACCTTGTCAAACACCCTGAACTTGTCCTTGGTGGTGTCTGTGTAGGATAATGCTTAGAGGTCGGGGTCGAGGTCGAGGACATGGTGGTGGCTATGGGGCTAATCACCAAGACTCCCCTCCTTAGAGTTCCCACGAGTCTGATCGTGAGGAAAAATAGGGTTCCCAGAATAATCAGGGAGGTGGAGATCAGAATCCGGGTCAGCCAAGGTTGGAGGGTGCACAATTGCATCACTTACTTGAGGAGGTTCTTGCCAGTCTTGGTTTGAGAGAAGAGGGTGAACAGTTGGTGGTTAGAGAGAGAGAGAGGTCTCCCAAGAGGAGAGAGATTCCAATTAAGCAGGAGGCTATATTAGCCAGACATATGAGGGATCTTTTGAGAGCTCATCCTCCTACTTTTGATGGGACTGGTAGTGGTTTGGAGGCAGAGACCTGGTTAATTGATTTGAATAGGTGTTTTGATATGCACCCATATGGTAGCAACACCAAGGCTAGGCATGCTATCATGCATCTCAAAGGTTTTGCTTCCATGTGGTGGTGTTTAGAGGAGCAGAAGCTTCATTTGGATATAGATTGAATTGTCTCATGGGATATATTTTTAGGGAGATTCAGAGCTCGGTTCTTGTGTGATCATTGGCGGAAGAATTATACGAATGAATTCCATGAGCTGAGATAGATGGTGATGTTAGTTGAGCAGTATGAGCAGAGATTTTATGGGCTGAAGCAGTATGCTGGCATAGGCGATGATGAGGGTATGTTAGTACAACACTTTATCAGAGGCTTAAATGCCCGTATCAGTGAGGGTGTTTGTTTGTTTGAGCCAAAAACCATGGAGGTAGCTATAGAGAAGGCTTAGATAGTAGAGGATAATTTGGCTATGGAACTAGGTGGTCATACAGGTGTATAGATTAGTAGTGCACCTCCAGTTGGTATCAGATCTCAAGGTGGTCAATCTCAGGTTGTAGGTTCCTCTAAGGGCCATCAAGCACCTGCTAAGGGTGAGTAGTAGCAGCAACTCTCTCAGTTAAAACATAATAATTATCAGTCTCAACATGGTGGTAAGTGGTTTCAGTCCAAGCGGGATCAGAGTTGGTAGTGAAACAAGTGTGATCATTCTGATCAGCCAGCACAAAGCTCTCAGTCTGCGGTTAGTGGAGGTAATTTTTTGTAGTCCAGTGCCCCCTCAGGTGGTTGGTGTTATGACAGAGGCCCAAGATGTTTTTCTTATGGCCAATAGGGTCACATTACCAGACAGTGTCCTTAGAAAGGCACAACTAGATTCAGTCAAAGGTCGATCGCTTTAGAGCTGATAGTAGGAGATGCAAGTAGATCCCACAAGGTGTTTGTGGCAGTGGATAACCACTAGGCCGAGCATCAACGTATAGTAGTAGAGGCATCAAGAAGAGGATGAGAAGTTGAATATGGAGCCTATGGACATCCTGCAACATAGGAGACTCACCCTCAAAGGTCGAGACGTTGAGCTGATGTGGGTTCAGTGGGATCCTTTTGTTGAGTCCTTAGTCCCTTGGTAGGATGCGAGAGAGTTATACCCTTATCTCTTTGTAGGATTCTAGGAGTAAGCTTGGTCCTAGTGGGCGAGGATGTAGTTCCCCTCGGTTTGTTTTCTGCTTCTGATAGTCACTTGGTTGTATATGGACATTATGATACTTTGCTTGATGAGTGGATTCATAGTTATGATGTAGTTGATGATACTTTATCAATGATGTTTTATGCTCATACTATGCTTAGTATATGGATTTAATGGATCATGCAGATTAATCTTATCTTGTGCATTATGTGATTATTTGATAATTGTTCCTATCATGTTGATTGGTAATTTATTATTGTGCCTTGATGTATTTGGTGAAGAGGAATAGTGTCGCATCACTCACTTGTGAGTGCCTTGCAACATTGCGACTTTCCTCTCGCAGTGTGTTTGACTATGTACATGTTTGACTGTGTGGTTTGCTATAGGTTGTAGGTACTAGGCATCAACTCCACCTGAATTTCTAGGTTTGAGCATGCCTAAACCCAATGGAGATAGCATTGGGTCCCCTATGTTGAGCCTTCATCCTTGATGAGGATGAATAGTCAATTGTATTAGCCTATTAGTGTGGTTAGTTCGTGTTGGTTTGTCTGTGTCGTTGTGCATTGCCTTTCGTTTTGCTTTGAAGTCAAGTACTGTTTGGTAATATGTCCATTTGAGTTAATTGTTTGATTAGTGCTCGAATGATCATTATATTAAAATAAAAGATTATTGTGGATAAAGGTATTTGATAATTTAAATAAATGTTTTAATATATTTGTAATTTTAATAAATAAAATATTATTAATGTATTGTTTGATTCAAATAAATTAAAATTAATGGCTTAATAAAGAAATATTGGAATAAATATATCAATTTTTGTATTGTGCAAGAAAATTAAAATGAAAGATTAAATTAATAAATTAAATATTTAATAGTGGATTTAATTGTGTGCAAATTATAAGATATGGCTAAAATTATAAAAATAATAATTCGTGGCAGTTGTTGGTAGTGGGGAAAATAAAATAAAATAATTAATTTAAAGAAGTGGATGCAACAACGAAGATTGAGGAATTGGTAAATAAATTGGTTATTTTTCTAAAAGAAAGGGGTTTTTCACAATAACTGGAAACTAATTTTGTTTTCTCGTTCCAGGGAATATTTCTTGTTCTTGGAGGCGTCTCATCTGGTTTTGGGTAAAGTTTGAATTGAGTTTGGCAGAGATTGTTTTTGGGAATTTGTAGAAGAGTTGGATCCGTTAGTTGCATTTTGGAGAGCTCATCATCAAGAATTCAACCATGTCAAGCAAGAGAAACTAGGTTTCATTGGTTGCTGTTTCTTACCTTTGCTTGGTCTTGAATTGGAATAATTACCAAATGGAATTTCTTGAAGATTTTGGATTCTTTCTGCAAATTGCTTGTGCGTATTCTATAAATCATCATTTGATTTCTTTACTGAATTTTTAAATAAGCCCATTACGTATATACCTGGTAACCATTGCTTTCTTTTGTGAGTCTCTCAAGTCTCTATGTATTTTCTCTGATGGCAACCTATTCATACTCGAAGGGTCTTTTTAAGCAATTCCAATAGCTATACGAATCCCATGTTAGCAAACCCAAATGCATTTGATAATATTTCTCCTGGAGGTAGATTAATGATCCTATTTTCTTATTTTTGGTAGCATTAAGTAAAAGTCTTGAATCTAAAAATACCCTACTGCCTTCAACCGCCAAGCCAACTTTTCCAACTTTGCATACGTTTTCCCGTGTTGGTGGGTGTGATTTATCTCCTACACAAATAACATGTACCATTCTATGGATTTCAATCCAACTACGCCAAGGTATCTTTCATTCCCTCAAACTTTCATCTATCTCCTTACTAATTATTCCGCACCACACCTAGCCATGGCTGGTCTACTTCGCTAATGGTATTTCACCAACCAATGCCTACCTCTTTTCAATGTATTTCGATAGATTGTTTTATGTTGTGTATTGCATGACCTCTAGCTTCCATTGCGTAGGACACATGAAATATACCTTTATTGCAATGTTGATACTTACTTAACCTTTGGGAATCATTAAGTTTAGTTTAAGTGGTATTTCGAATGCATAGTATTCAACGACTTATCTTACATGGTGGTAAACATCATATAAGTTTTCCCTGTGTGAGTATCGATTTACATTTATACTTTTGTTGGCATTCATTATCTCTATTGTTTTAAACGATGCTAAACAAACAGTTTGGTGCTGCCTCTGCATGGTAGTAATCCATAGATAAGTTATATTATGGTTGAAACTCTATACATATGCCACTTCATACTTCATTCCTTAGGTTTCAATGGTCATATGATGTATATTCTTTGCTATTATTATTTGATAGAAGTTTTCATTCGCCTTAGACCTTGTTTGGAAACCATTGGAAACTGTAGGTTGGTTAATCGCTTCTTGTAATTTGATAGATTGTGTTTTGAAAGAACGTTTGATTTTATATGTGTTGCTATGCATATATGTGGCTAGGTATTTAATAAACTAAAGAATTTGATGAATAAGGGATTCGTTTCCTTTTATGGTATATGTGTGTATATATATATATGCATGTTTATGTGTATCTAATTGTAACTGTAATGTAGACTATAATTGTAAACAAAATTTTTATATATATATATATATATATAAGCATATACCTATATATGTGTATATGTATATATTTATATATGTATAGGCATATTTGTATATTTATTATAATGGCATTAATAACATAATGTTCTTGCTTTAGAATTAAGAGAAAATTGTGAGTAAATAGAATTGAAAAGATTAGGTAAGAAAAATTAACTTATTTATATTAAACAATTGAGGAAATGTTGCATTAGAAAGTTAGGCTATTTTCTTGTAGATTATGGACATTGATTGCTTTTATGATTACTTTTTAATCAAGTTGTAAACCCACCATAGATTTCTTGATTGCATCATTGGGTTTGTTGCTTGTATAAAGTGTTATGTTAATTGTTTGCATTAGGACAATTTTGGCTATCGTTCATAATTGGAGATCTTTGTGCAAGTGAGTCAAGGTAGTCTTCCAGAGGTTTGGGAAAATATGTTATTGGTTGATTTGTTGTGTTTGACCCTTGAAATGGTTGATATTATGCTTGTTATGTGTTGTTGTGGGTCCTTAGCCATGTACTACTTACTTGTTGATAGGTTTGTGAATCGAGAGCGATATGGTCCATACCTTGCTCATGATTTGTGCTTGTGGTTTTCATTTCATGTGCATGATGGCTTTACCCTATTGATTTTATTGGGTCTCCTATCTACCAATTGGGGGAGTGGATCTCAATGGGGGCTAGCGCAAAAATTGGTTTCAGGGTAACCCATGTAGGAGTTCCTTAACTCAGTAATAAATTAAAATGAATTAGGGGGTTGGGTGGTCTACACATTAATCAAGATAAGTGAATGCCTTGCCCATGCCTACAATGCTCATTTAGGCTAAGGATGGGTTGAGAAGGTCTTGTTGGGAATACCAACTTCCTTGTTTTCTGCATGTGTCACCCTATGGGGTCGACGACTAGTGAGAGACTGGCAGGGCAACCATAGATGGGGGCTGACAACTAGTGATAGACTGGCAGGGTAACCCATGTTAGGACCATGCGATGACACTCTTCCATCTGCAGACTAGTATTCCCTTGTTTATTCTCTCCCTTTGATATGAGTTATCCTATGGAAGCAATGTATGTTCTTGTGGTTGTTTAAGTTATTGCTATGTCAATTGTTTCCTGTTCAGCCTTGTTATGCTAGTTTTTGGTCACCTAGTTATTGTGGGACCAAGTGTTATCTCCTAGCACGACGGGTGGACCTTTGGGTTCCACATGGTCGGGTGGAATGTGCCTTGTAATCCATTGGGGTTCCTTCTCTGTTGATCATACGTGTGGGGGCTACTCTTGATGATATGTACTCCTGCACTTGATCTTGTTCGAGTGAAGTATCTTTCATGTACTTGCATTGTGCCTTAAATCAATTGTATCATGTATTTTACTTCTGATGTACTTTCCTCACATGTATACGAGGAGACATTTTTTTTCAAGATGTAAAGATGTAATTAATTGTTGAACTCTCTTATGTTATGGATAATGTAAATGATGTTATTGTATATGTTAGTTAAATGGACTAATTTTGAATGGTATCTATTGATCACATGTTATGATTATTTCATATTGTTTGTTCAAGTAAATGTGATGGATTAAATGGAACTTCATATTGTTGATGGAATTTGTTTAATGTAATGATTTACAGTTCTTGCTAGTTTAGTTAAAGGAGACTCTAGTAGTGTAGTCACGAACCTTAGAGGACTTATGTTAGAATATAAGTTATTGTTTCTTTTGCAATCTTGTGTATATTGCACTTTTAAAAAAAAGGTCTCATTTTTAGGTGTTATAGCATGTTGTCCTCTAGGGTTTTGTGTCAGGGCGTTACAACATCAGTTGATGACTTCTTATGTGATAGGGAGATTGGTATGGCTGATAATTTGTTGTAGGGAGAAAAGGATGAGTCCTTTGATTATACTACTGACATTGGTGTGGATATAGAGGAGGAAGTGATTGCAGCCAAAAAATGTCTTTTAGAAGGCATGAGGAAAAAGGAACATTGTGTTGAAACCAAGGGTGATGATGAACAATTTGTTGCACCAGTGACAAAGAACAAGGTAATGCTTGAATCTCATTATTTTTCTATAGAAGAAGAAATTAATATTTATGAATTTTTCATATTTTCATAATGTATGTTGGTGGGAGATGAATTCTATGAAAAGAGGGAGAAAGAGAGGAAGAATGAAAGATGGCAAAGACATCAAGTTACAAGGACAATTGAGAAAGAAGGTTCAGGTGAATAAGGCAACAAGATGGATTTTGAATGAGCATCAGATGTACAAATGTTTATGAGTCATACTAATGAAACATTTCTTTCCTACCCCAGGTGTCTAATGCAAGAGCATCTAGGGCAAAGAGAAATCTTGCATCGATCTATGATATTTCTTTTCCAACAAGGGCTAAATCGACTTCATTCAACTAAGTATGGTGGTTTGTAGGATTTCGAGCCTTTGGATGTAACAAGCAGACATCAACATTCGGTGTTAATGGTGTTTAGAGAATTGGGTCATCGACGGGAGATGGTAATCTTAGAGGGACCTATTTTCATGTCCCTTCGACATAGCAACAACAAGGGCTACAACGGTGGATGGTTGCAAATGTTCTTCATTGGGTTGGCATATGATTTTTGGTAGGATGAAGTAAGGAGTCCCTTTGATATTCTGACCAGGTGGTGGTGTTTGCAAAGATTTTTATGCTCATATCGGAGAGAGACCTATTGCTTTGGTAGGAAAATAAAGTGAGTCCCCTTGAAATCCTGTTAAGGATTTCATCGAATAGACAAATACATATTGGTGGGACATAATAACGAGTCCCTTTGATGTTTTGATAAGCATTTCATCAGAGAGGAAGTGGAATCTCGATGAGATAATTTCAAGAGTTTGTTCGATATGTCAATAAGAGGGACCAGGCTAACGAAAAAGAATTGTGATTTCATGGGTGACAGGTGGAAATGAATGATTGAGCAGGGATGACATGGAGGTTCTTAATCATGGAGACCTTCTTATATCAGAGCGAGCTATTTCGATGACTTGATGGGGACTTAATCAGTGAGACTTCTAGATTTTGGGGAAAGCTACTTGGGTGTCCCTTCGATACAAAAAATACTTGGTGAAGACCTGGGTGGGACCGATAGGAAGGTAATGGTGATGGAGTTTGATAATGTGGATGGACAGATGGCAGATGGCGATTGGACGACAGGTCAATTCACATTGTTGTTGCGAATTATGAATGATGACAAGGATGGAGATCGATGTGACATGAAATTGTCTTAGCTCGATAATGCAATGTGTTTCCGATTGCGAGAAGCGAAGATGGTGATCAATGACATGTTTGAGAAGATAAAGCAAACAATGAGGAAATCGTTCTTGATTGTTGATTGGGTGATGAAGGCGGTACTAAGGCAAGGTGAGTAAAAGCATTAAATGGAGATCGGATTACAGGAAACCTGAGATGGCTAACATGGTTATAGTGAAGGAGAAGGCTTGCTGGTGAAGATAAAGAAGAAAGGATATAAACCCATCAGGAGAAGAGAAGATGGGAGGCTAGTTGGTGAGAAGATAAATGACAAAGAAGTCGAGACTTGACCGTAAGGTCATGAGAGCCTAAAGCAAAGTTTGGATCAGATTTTTAGATTTACAAATGATGTATTCAGGAAGCCCATATGATGGCATGTATTGATGTAATGCCATTTCCCTTCATCAAAGATTGATAGCTTAGAGGAAGATCAGGATTTGGCAATATCCAAGGCCAAGTCTAGTTGAAATTGTCTCTCTCCAATGTGTTGTGGTGAATAATTTGATGCAATGTGAGGAATAGTTAAAAGACAAAGTGGTCCTCATGATGAAATCAATCTTAATGCTAAAGGTAATAGTCACCATTCTAGGAATATTCTTCTTCATGTTTTGAGATGACTTTTTTATCTTGAGACAAAGAAACCTATTAACATCTTCGGAAGGGGGTTCCTGTGAACAATTTGGTGAAAATTACCTTCTTTCATCTATTATACATTCAAGCATGATGCAAATTTTATTTTCCTCAACACATTCGGTGAACATAATGAATACCTAACATCAAATTAATTTTTCAATATTGAGAGAATTTGGACCTAAGTGGCCCTTTATAGTTTTTATCCATATTATAAGATTGTAAAGTAATTGGACAAGAGTTAATCTCCAATAGATATGATCATTTCATTTTACTATAAATATAAGTATTGGTTTTGTAATAAGGTATTAGACCTTTTTTTTAATGATTGTTTAAGAATAATTGTAAGAAAATTCAAGTGAGTTGTAGCAAACTTTTATTTTGTGAAAATTCATTGCACTACTAATAATAAGTTTCCTCTAATAAATCAATAGTAGACCAAATTTTATTTTTATGGTTTATTTTGTCTCCATTTTCTATTTGAATATTTTAAGAAATATGTCAAGTTCCTAGGTGTACTCTTGTTGCACTTATTTTAAGGATCAATCAATATTTATTCAAAAAATACGTATAAATATTTATAACTTAATATGTGGGGTGTTTAAACTAGAAATGAATTAATAATAATGAATTGAACCATTATGGATAAGAAGGCGATTGAGGATCTAATGTCTACAAAATAGAGCCCTAGTTAATTTGATCTGTCTAAAATGAGGAATTACTTTTGTATTTATTTTGAGTAAGCCTATTTATGACTCTATTTGCTAATACAATTTAGATACATGTATTATTATTTTTCGAATAATGCTTTAAAATTCAATATAAAACATCTTATGAAGTCTAATTTATTTATGTTTATTCATTGTCAATGCATTTAAAGACAAAGGGTTGTATTTTTCTTATCTTATTTGAAACTCCTTTTCTCATTTATACTCAACAATTTTGTGTCAATAGAAGATCTTCTTGTAGTGCACATGTTAAGTTTACATGATGCAAATTAGTGACAAAAAATTGGGTTGAACTTTGTGCCTTAAGGGCATAACTTAGTATCTATAATAAATTTATTGTAAATCTTTACATCAATTTTAGAGATCTTCATAGGATTACCCTTCCAAGCCTAGTAGAGCTCGATATGCAAGAGAGATAAACCATCTCTAATTATTTGGCCTATCCAACTATTCTTTTAATCATAAGCACTCATATTTCTCTTAAACTTGACCATAACCTCATAGGTTTTAAGTAATTTATTCAATGAGTTTCTTAAAAAATTAAACACTAAAAATATTATCAACAGTCCTTATACTGGAAACACTAGACTTGCAAACCAAAAATATCTTAATGAAGTTGATTAAAAAAAATTTAACTTCATATGTTCAAACTGATTAATAATCCCTATATGTAAAATTTTAATGAATCTATACTTCACCCATAACTTAAAAATTGAAACTATGCATAAATATCTAAAATTGATAATATGAAACTATATATGAAATCTTATACTCACAAAAAAAAAAACAATGAACACATATTTACAATTTAGTAGGTATAAGTGCGATCCTTTGCACCCTTAGAGGCTCTATGCACTAATAAATTATAGAATATGAAAAATCCACATTCAAACAGGAAAAGGATTGGTAGCTTGAAAAATAATGGAACTCCTCTTTGTACCTGTTATCACAGGGGTTTTCACCCGCATGCAAGGCTGAAAAGCTCTGCAATTCCGTGTAACATTGGACTAATTTCAGGTTGTGGGTATCTTATCATGAAATTAGACCTCTGAATTCTAGGCTGACTTCCTATTTGATCTTTTGGTTATAAATGAAACTATTCGGGAAAAGGGAAGAAGATGCTGAAATGTATGCTAAACTGAAAATTAAATTGCGGTGATGCACCTAACTCCTGATAAAATTGCAGCTTGATTCACAATAAATTCTCAATACCTCTAATTGCACAACAAAATCTGAACAGTTCAAACTCACATAAATGTTTCATACTGAGGCTTTGATAGAACTATCTTCTTTTAGAGGAAAAGGACAGTGTTTTCACAATTAAGAAGATAGTCCTAAATCATGTGCTCAGTGTATAACCTGTAAATTAAACTTAAATGCATACATACACTTATGATTGAGACATAAAGATAAATGTTTCAATGTTGAAACACAATAAAATTCAATCAAAATCAAACATAAGAACGATGCCTAAACTCTTGAAGGAAAAAATCGATACTATTGAAAAGATGAAAGGAAATACTACAATAGACAATAATAATCCTGTAAAAACCTAAACTTGCTCAAATAAAATAAACTATGAATGTTGAATTACAAAATCATCCTCTTTTGCAAAAATGCAAAAGGCAAATGATCAAGAACTAGTGAAAAAATGATTGTCATTCACTATATACAAAAATCATCTCAAAGGCATGTAGGTGAAACTGAAAGTCAACTTCGAGTGCCAAATCGATAACTCCAAAGTGAAATCCGAGCATAAGCAAAAACCCTAAAAAAAGGAGCTCAAACTCATGCAAAAATGAGTGAACATGGGCTCAAAGTCGAGGTCAACTCATAGTTGACTCATGGGGCACCCAAACTGAACTGAAAAGTCCTAACACTTGAGCTAAACCATTAGTGAAATGCCTTGTTTTTATCAATTCGCCCATGCATAATCAAAGTTCAATTCATAATTGTGTTTGCATTTAAAATAGTCTAATTAATTAAATGATTTATAGATTATCATTTAATTAATTAGCTTTACAAAAATATCATGCAATACATAATTTGGAGGTTGATAAAAATTGTAACCATCATACCCTAATACCTAACAGCATGCAATAAGAAGTAGAATACATGAATGGAAAATATTAAAGTGATATCACCTTAATATTTAATTACATGACTCTTTGAAGAACTCCAAATTCTCACTTTACATTTTATGATGTTTTTTAGAAGACTAGAAGTTTTCGAAGGGCCCCTCCATGCAATTTGATCGGCCACCTCACTAACATCTCATGGGATCCATGCATATTATAAGGCTTATTGACTTTTAAGTCATGAACACGGGCATCATTCGAGTGAAATTATTTTCTTTTTAAAAATAGTCAAAAATACACCCACACTTCAAATTAGGGTTGCAATCACACAAAAGATTCTCGAAGCCCTAAACATTCATTTCACTTATTCATTCTCACTGTTCATTGGAGGGCACCGCCATGCTATAGGTAGGGTTTTGGAGCCAAAAGCCCATCATTCTTCTACTATTTCTGGATTTCAATGGACACTTTCACAGAGAATGCATGGTAAGTGTTTTCTGAGTATTGACCTCCATTTTGAAAGCTTCTTCCAGGCTCTTAAGCCGTGGCTATAGCATATTTTCTGATATATTTCTTTGGGTTCCATTCTCTGTTGATATTTCCATTGCTTGGCCGCCATGGACACCTTGGTCTGAGCCTTTGGGATGCACCTGTGCGCGAGTTATAGAGAATTTTATCAGAAAACCTTGGGTAAGCACTGAATCTTGCATTCTTTTGTATTTTTCCTGTTGGAAAAAATGCTAGTAAAAGAGTGCACACTTGCTGTTTCTTAAATATGAAGACCTCCATGAGGGTTTTTGTGTCGTTCCTAGCCGTGATATTTTTTTTAATTTTCCTTGCAGGCCGCCATGGGTCAGTTGGGCACTGTTTATTCTTTTTTGCAAAAGAATGTCATTTCCTGAAAACACTTAAATTTTTTTTTTACATTTCTTTCATGGAGGCTGCAACATCACCGAGTTTTTGGGTATTTCAAAACCCTTTACAAGCTTGTGTTCCCCTCAAATTTTAATTTTCAGTGTTATTTTTAGAAAAAAATGATGTATAGTGGCTCAACATCTGTAAAAGCTTCTGGGTTTGCATTATAAAACCTGGAATCTGACCGTGGCTAGGGATGCTTGTAAAACCGAAAATAATGGAAACCAAAATTTGCATGGTGAACTTGACCTTTGTAGATTTTCTTGATTTTCCTCTGGGGTTTGTATGTCAAACCTGTGACTTTCATTTCTTTTGTATCTTCTATTACCTCTTCCGCTTTCCGTGGATAAACAAGTGCAACTCAAGCTCTGTAATAGGGAACAAACTACTTATATCCATGCATCATAAATAATGAATCTCAATCCTAAAACATAAGGACATACTAATGTGTGATTGCTATTGTCAACTTTATGCCATGAATTCCATTTATTTTGGCCTCTATAGTAATAAAATATTCATTCTTCAGTATCGAGGGTTCATTTCCTTTATAGGCTATGGGTGTTATCTCCATGTGAATATCGAAGAATACATCCTTGAAGACTTACACTGCTTTCTGAATGACATTGTAACGTGCTGTTTGAAATTATGTAAATGTCTTCTTAATTACTCACTTTTATGTACTCCTTTCAAATGCATAGGTTTTTCTCAATTGATTTCTTCCTATTTTGTTTGAAGTGCATAACACAATGAAACTAAACTCCATTTGATACTTTTCAGTTGCTTATGAAACAATCATGTTTCCTCATACTCCTATGTACTTTCTTGCTCACTATTGAACATCGCTGCCACGATATTCCACCTCTGTGTATGTATGTTTCTATTGGATACATTGCTACTGTTTGCTTGAATTGTTGTATGCCATTTATGACCTTTCATAAGAAGCAAATAGTAGAAAAACACGACTCTGGTACACTATTGCCCAAGGCTATTCTATCTCTTTATGACTGTTCAATACTCAATATGACTACTAGTGCTTGATTATCTCATTGTATGCATTTCATATCATAAAACAACAAAAATTATGTTTCAATAAAGATATACCTTGTATCTCATTGATTAATGAACCGGCTGGAATGAGGAGAATGGTAGAAATGCACACAAATGCATTTGTTTCCTCATTATTCACTTGCTTGATATGCTCAATTTTAATGCTTAAATCACCTTTATTACAGTTACTAAATAATTGTCATAGCTTGAAAATATACCTTTGTGCCATTGAATACTACAACCATCATCATCTTTGTACCTTAAAGATTGTCATGACCTTTGTTGCACAGTCAACCTCATTTTTTACATTATAAGATCCTCCTTTCTCTGTAGATCTACCCTAAACTCTTGATGATGCCTCTTTTTGACAATATGTAATAATGCTCTCTTACAAACATGTGGACCACCCTCCTGGTAGCTATGAGGGATGTTCTCCTTGATGATGGTACTCCATTTTTATTGAATGCATACTTGTTTCTCTAAGTCTCTTACAGACTATGAATGAATCTTGATTTGTTAGAAACAATTTTAAATGAATTGATACCCTGTTCTCCCTTCAGTATAAAGGGGCTCAATACCTCATTGAAATGAAAAAGTGAATGCAACGTAGAGCTGAAACAAAGATAACAAATGAAGTTGATTCTCTTGTAACATGTTTTTGATTGTTCTTTTAGTATGACAAGCAATAAGATACTTTCTCAAACTGTTTTCACCATGTTGAAATAAGGCTGCTTTATGAATCACTCCTTGGTTACAACAAATATTCTTAATGACTATAATTGATATCTATGACTCTCATGCATTAATGTGTGAGTTTCCTCCTAATATGTTGGGATCAACCCTTGTGGGAGCCCATTTTTCTCCACATATCTGATGAAAATTGATCATGAACATAATGAACCTATTCCTGCACAACGAACAAACATGTTAGCAAAATAATTGACGAGTTAACCATCCATTGAATTTTGTGCTCTTTGAATACTTGTCTCTTTGATGACTTAATCATCTGATGAATGCCTAATTGAATGTGTATTACATCTTTGTTGGTAATGTAGGGATGAGATAGGATTTGATTCATCATTTCTCTAACACCACCATTTTACAATCTTGCAAATGCATTCAGAGCTCAAAGCTGCTGTAACTTGGAGACACGACAACTGAAGAATTCAAGTGTAGCGACGATTCATCATTCCAGACAATGACGAATCACCTTCTCTCTTATACCTATATTATCTTCAGTTGTGTAGGACATATTTTTTTCTTGTATTCATCATTTGATTATGAAAATCAAATTAAGCTATTCCCACAGCTTGTGTGGGACTTCAGTGTTTACAATATGAATAAAAACAACATTACTATGCAAACTTATGATTTCCTTTGTTATAAACATTTGCATAACAACACTTGAAATTCACAAGTAATCAAATTCTGGAATATAGTGAATATGTAAGAAAAAAAAATTTGTACCTTCCTAAGATGAATGCAATTCTGCTCTACCTGTTTTGAGCTGAAGCTAAAAATAGGTAACAATTTGGTGACCTCTGCGGAGTGTTTGCTTGCTAAACAATTAAGATCAGTGGCCTTGTAACTCATCCATTGGGCATGGAGTTAGATTATGATTCCTTGTCTTTGAATTTTTTTGTAACTCAACAACAAAACAAAACTGAAAGCAAACTAAGATAAATCTGTTTAAGACAGATTTAAAAAACTGTGTTGAAACAACACTTATTGAAAACAAAAATTGAAACGGGCAATGTAGTGTGCAATAAGCACTTATGGAAAGCAAAAATTGAAACTCAAAATGCTAATCTATTATATACAACTGCAAATGATTCCTTCAATAGCACTATTTGAGATGAATCCCGTTGACGAGGATTGGCAGCATTTCACCATCCAACTTTGAAAGTTGAAATGCATTGTGTTGTTTCTTTTCTGTGATAATGTATGGGCCATCCCACATGGCATCAAACTTGTTATGTTTATTGGGTTTTCTCTTTAACTCATCCCATTTGAAGAATCTTTCTATTTCTTTTCTGTCAAACGTTTTCTTCATCTGAGAATGATGGATTTGGAGCTTCCTGAAAGCTTATTTTCTGGTTTTTTCCAACTCTGTCAATTGAGCAAGCCTGACTTGCATTGGCTGCTCCTCAAGTAACTCTAGTTGTTGTATGTAGCTTGAAGTTGGTAACTCTATTGAAATAGGCAACTTGGCCTCTTTGTCGTAAACCAAAACATATGGTGAAAAGCTTGTTGATCGTTTTGGTGTAACTCTATCAACCCAAAGGGATAACTTAAGATTGTCATGCCATGACCTCTGATTATCCTCAATAGTCTTTTTTATGATCTTAATAAGATTCTGATTTGTTGATTCAGCCTGTTCATTACCCTGGGGGTAATAATTGGATGAAGTATTCAGATAAATGTTATTCTTTATTGACCAATCTGAAACTCTCAAACCAATAAAGGCTAATGCATTATCAAAAATAATTGAATCAGGTGTACCAAACCTAGAAACTAAGTCTTGATAAAAATTCAAAACAAATGTTTCATTTGCATCTTTCAAAACAACTGCTTCAGTCCACTTTGTAAAGTAA
The DNA here is from genome assembly GCA_007115665.2 of Sequoiadendron giganteum. NCBI lineage: Eukaryota > Viridiplantae > Streptophyta > Pinopsida > Cupressales > Cupressaceae > Sequoiadendron > Sequoiadendron giganteum. The sequence goes on from CM021103.1 coordinate 428,607,135, forward strand.
TCTGTTGCTATAAGTATCCATTTATGACTTGCACTTGACGGTGGGTTAATTGGACCAATGAAGTCAAGTCCCCACTTCCCAAATGGTTGTTCAAATTGAATTGTATTCAGGGGCAGGGCTGCAAGCTTCTATTTTCCTGCAAACAATGAACACTTACTACACTTTCTCACATAAGCATGAGCATGTTCAATAATATCCGACTCTCATTATTTTTAGAGTTGTAGTACATGGTGCAAAGTGACCTCCAACAGGTCCATTATGGAATTCCTCAAGAATTCTTTCAATTTGATTTCGGTAAACACATCTAAGGAATACTCCATTAAAGTCCTTTTTATAAAGAACACCATCTATTTCTACATATGGAATTGCTTGTAATCTATAATATCTTCATTTTGATTTGTCCATACCTTCTAGACAATCTCCAGTATGCAAGTAATGAATCATTTGATGGATCCAATCAACTGAAGTAGTTGTAAGAGCAGGTTCTTCAAAATTTAGAACTGTAGTGACTTCTTCACTGTTGTTCTCTATTTTATGCAAGCTGCTCACATAGACCCTTACCTCTAACAAGTTGGTAACCTTTATTTTGATGTCATATTCCATGACTTTGGTTATCCGACCTACTCTCCTGTCGTTAATATCCTCACTTAGCAAAAATTCTTTGACTGTTGGGTGAGCTACCAACATATGTATTTTATTATTAGATAGCATATGTCTGAATTTATTGAGACTCCTAACTACAACGAGCACATGTTTCTCAACAAATGAATACCTAGCTTCATAATCATGTAATATTTGACTATAAAACACAATTGGTTGTTCAAGTCCTTGATCATTTTGCTGACATAACATGGCTGAAATTGTGTCAACACTACTAAACACATACAGTATAAAATATTTGTCAAAGTTTGGATTTATAAGTGTTGGGGCTGCTGCAAGTGCCTCTTTAATCTACTCAAAATTGTTTTTACCCTCTTTTGACCAACTGAAAAAAATATTTTTCTTTAACATTGTTGTATGTGGCTGTAATAAAGCTGCAATGTTAGGAATAAATCTCCTAATGAAGTTTATTCTTCCTAAAAAACTTTGTAAACCTTTTTTGTGAGCAAGAAGTGGCAATGCCAAAATGGCTGCAATACGTTCTGGGTCTATAGAAATGCCATTTTTTGAAACAATATAACCCAAAAGTTTACCTTCATGAACAACAAAAATGCTTTTCTTTGGATTCAAAGAAACTCCATAATCTCTGCATCTCTCAAAAATTTGTCTAAGATGACCAAAATGTTCATTAGCATTCCATGAGAAAATGATGATATCATCTAAGTAAACAAGAACAAACTTGTTTATCAAACCTTGGAGAGCCATATCCATTGCTCTTTGAAAGGTTGCTCCTACGTTTGACAATCCAAAAGGCATTTTTTTGTAAGCCATAGTACCCCACTTGGTGGTAAATATTGTCTTATATTGGTCTTCCTCTTTAACCAATATCTGATTATAACCTGAATATCCATCTAGCAATGAGAACCTTCCCGATCCTAAAATAGCCTGTAGTATTTGCTTCATTGAAGGTAGCAGATAGTGATCTTTGAGTGAAGCTCTATTTAGATCACATAAATCAATGCACAACCTTATCTCTAACCCAAGAAGTGTGCTTGATTGGAAAAATGATACTACCTTCAATCAATTTGTTTAATTTTGTCTTCATCAGATGTTCTAACTTTGGATTCAGGAGCCTCTACTTCTGTCTTACTAGTTTCGTGTTGGGTTCTAGCTCAATGGTATGTTGAGCTAACTCAGGGTTGAAACCATTTAGATCTCCATATTCCCAAGCGAAGATGTCATTGTATTCTTGGAAAAGCAAGATAAAGGCTTGTTGTTTCTCCTTTGTACAGATTTTTCCAAGCTTGAGGAGCTTGTCTTTGAATATCTCAATTGGTTCGTAGTGCTCCTACTTCACCATAATGCTGGATTTATCTCTTCTAACCTGATCATCAATGTTGAAAATGGATTCAAGGGTTATCAAACCCTTTGGAAGCTTTTTAGACTTTAGCTGCATAATCTAATCACCATATTATTGATCAAACTTTCGTTGGTTTCTAGTACAAAACTTTGCTTCTTCCATCAGAAAGTGGATTATCTGCTCATCACTATCAAAAATCTGCCAACTCACATTATTATCAGGTACCGATGGTCTAACAACTATTTTCACATATTGCTGCACCTGCACATTATGGATTTCAGTTGGAATATCGAACTTTGATCCTAAGGCAACGAGCTTATCAACTTGCTTGTTCTGATTTCTTGGTACTGATAGCAGATTAAATGAATCAAACTCCTTAATTCAGTCCCAAACCCGGTGTTTATGTAAATTTAACAAATCATTCTTTGTTAAATTCAAATTTCTAACCTAATTTGCTATTAATTTAGAATCACCAAACACCTGTAAGCACTTAATTTTTCTTTTTTTGGCCCATTCTAAACCATGTATTAATGCTTCGTACTCAACAACATTAATAGAACAACTGAAAGAAAATATGAAAGCCAAGTAGTACCTGTCTCCTTCAGTTGAAACAAGCACTGCTCCTCCACCAGTACCTATCTTACTCCTCGAACCATCAAAAAATAGCTTCCAAAGCTAGTTATCTTGCTATTTTGGCCATTTTTTACTTTTAACCAGATTTGGAATAGTTACATCAGGCTCTTGAATCATGTAAACGCTCAATCCCATTTCATCCATGAGACTAGGAGGATCAACCTCGTGATTCTTGGCTGCCCACTCATCTAAATTTATGTTGGGTATGCCCTCTATAGGTACAGTGGGGTCGAGGGTCATGGTTTGATCCTCCCGATCATGGAAAACTAAGTTTACGTTTATGGGATTTGCAACATAAGGCTCAATATGGTCTTTAGCCTGTGGTTCAGACTTAATTGTGACTCTAGTACTATATCTAGTTCTGAAGAACATGTGTGACAAGTTTGATGATAGATAACCACCTAATTTTACAGTAAAATCTCTAGACAGGAAAATGGAAAAATAAGGTGGGAGATCAATAATATAAATGTCTTGTGGAATTGAAAAGTTCGAACAAGCATGCAGAGTAAGAGGTAGAATTTTAATAACTCCTATAGACTTACTTGTTGTTCCATCCAATTGAACTACCCCTTTTGACAATGGTTCATATTCAAGTCCAAACTTATCTACCAGTTGTTTAGGCATAATTGAGTTGCTTGCTCCTGAATCTATCATGCAATTATGCACTATACTATCACCAATAATCAGATTTACATAGAAAGGGGGTGGCTTTACCTCTTGAGATGGCTTCTCCTTCTTGTGGTCTGAACTATTTGCAAGAACTCTAGGTTGTTCTTTAGTTGATTCATCAGAAATTGATATTTTGGCTAAAGCCTCTTGTAGGCTTTCTTTCTACCTAGGAAGATGCAAAGCATCTAACATGGTCATGGTGACAGTGGTCTTCTTCATATGATCAACGATATTGAAAGCGAGAGGGCTAACCTTGTGCTACACTTTCATAAAAACAACCTCCTTCTGCACTTGAATTGGTTGAGTTCTCGGTTATTCCTTAGCAGGTTTTGCTTTTTTTTGCTACTCTTTAGCAAGTTCAGGTTGTCCTCTTGGTAAAATTTGAACATTATGCAAAGAAGAGGGTTGTGGCTGCTCTTTTTGAATTACAAAAGTCTGATTTTTCTGTGGAATAGCTTGTTGTTCATCTTTTCCTGCCTATTGTTTGTTCTTATCAGCTTGCTATCTCAGGTCAACAACTCTCTTTTTTGACCTCGTATTAGCTGCAATTGAGGTTTCTGATTGATTCTATCCTTGTGCATGATTAATGCCACAAAATTCATTGCCTTTCCAGCTCATCATGGCAGCATCAAGTTCATTTTGTTGCGTTTGATCATCTTGTTGATCGCCAGCTTCCTTGACCGTCTTCTCAGAAGCAACATAACTTATTTGCACCATAAGGGCTTGATTAACCACCCCGTTCATACAAGTAGCCTGGTTATGAGGTTGGTTAAAGGGATAGCACTATATGTAATCTTGTGCCAAATTATTCTGAATAGGTACATGCTCTTTAGAAGAGTTGGCAACATTTTGATTGAAAGGCTGATTAGGCCTAGGATTGAAATTTCTTCGCTGTCCTTGGTAGTCGGCCTGATAAGGCGATCTATTTGGTTGAAAAGGTGGTTGATAGGGTATGAAATTTTGGCCTTGCTGGTTTTTAAGGCTTACTAAGTCATTACTGACAATTTGCAGTAGTTTAGCCATCTGCTATTGGGTACCTCTAAATTCCCACAACTCAGAATTAACTGGAACAACATTGTTTTGAGGAGCTATTTGGAAACCAAAAGCTGGGACAATGGGTAACGAGGCTATTGGAGGTAATTGTATTGGCATTAATAGTTGAATATCTAGGAAAAATGGTATGGGAGGCCTTCGTGCAGTTTTACCAGCCCGTATCAAATTGTTTTTAGCTCTAATAGCTATATCATAAGCCGCTGGCAGGGTTAGTCCACCCATATATGGAATCAAAAGTGCAATATTAGAGTTTATTGCTCTAAGGTAATATAAAAATGCATGATCAGTTGAAGGTCTTACCGTGGCTAGGATTATGTCCCAAGTCTTTGGAAATCTGAAATTAAAATAAGCCAATTGCTCCTGCGGGGCTGTTTTGATAGTCGTCATTTGCTCCACCAAAGAAAGATTATATGACTTGTCTAAAAACTGCTTGCTTAAATTATCTCCCATATCATCCCATGTTGCAACAGAATTCACTGGTAAGCCTCAAAACCAATGAAGAGATTTTCTGAATCCGCTAATAGCCTCAATGCCACATTCTTTTGAGTCACATGATGAACTCCACAAAGTGAAGCTATGTCTCTGATATGCTCAATTGGCGTAGTCTTCTCTTCACCAGAAAAGATAGGTAGACTTTTGAGTGCAACAAATGGAATATTTTCATGCTGAGCCAAATTCAATGGGCTACCCCCATTAAATGGTACAAACATGTGCGCTTTGGCCATCGAAGCTGCTCTAAGAAGTGGTACTTGTAAAATTGGTACTGTATGTGTAACTGGAAAAATAGGTACAAAAATTGAAGTCCTGAGACTGGGTGGCGTAGAGTGAGACCTTGGTGTTGAATTTGATCTCGATCTTCTCAACCTCCTTCTTGTTGTTCCACCTCTCCTCTTAGGTGATGATAGCTGTAGGTATTCGAATGGATCAAAACTTTTCCTTGTTTGAACTTTACTCATGTGCTGCTCGAACAAATCTGCATAAAACTAGATTTTTACGAAGTTGCCAATATATATTATAAACCTTTGAAAGGTTGAATGTTGCTGTAAACAAAGGATTGAAAATTTGAATTCTTTCTCCGAAGTGAACTTCAAAGTCCCACAGAGCGTGCCAAAAACTGTTATCATAGGGATTTTCACCTGCATGCAAGGCTAAAAAGCTTTGCAATCCCGTGAAACATTGGACTAATTTCAGGTTGTGGCTATCCTATTATGAAATTAGACCTCTGGATTCTAGGCTGACTTCCTATTTGATCTTCTAGTTATAAATGAAACTATTAGGGAAAAGGGAAGAAGATGCTGAAATGTATGCTAAACTGAAAATTAAGTTGTGGTGATGCACCTAACTCTTGATGAAATTGCAGCTTGATTCACAATAAATTCTCAATACCTCTAATCACACAACAAAATCTGAACAATTCAAACTCACATAAATGTTTCATACAGAGGCTTTGCTAAAACTATCTTCTTTCAGAGGAAAAGGACAATATTTTTAAAATTAAGAAGATACTCCTAAATCATGTGCTTAGTGTATAACATATAAATTAAACTTAAATGCATACATACACTTATGATTGTGACATAGAGATAAAGGTTTCAATGTTGAAACACAATAAAATTCAATCAAAATCAAACATAAGAATAATGCCTAAAATCTTGAAGGAAAAACCTGATACTATTGAAAGGATGAAAGGAAATATTGCAATAGACAATAATAATCTTGTAAAAACCTAAACCTGCTCAAATAAAATTAACTATGAATGTTGAGTTACAAAATCATCCTCTTTTGCAAAAATGCAAAAGGAAAATGTTAAAGAACTAGTGAAAAAATGACTATCATTCACTATATACAAAAAGCCTCTCAAAGGAATGTAGGTGAAACTGAAAGTCAACTCCAAGTGCCAAATCGATAACTCCAAACTGAAATACGAGCAGAAGCAAAAACCTGAAAAAAAGAGCTCAAACTTTTGCGAAACTGAGTGAACCTAGGCTCAAAATCGAGGCCAACTCATAGTTGACTCATGGGGCACCCAAACTGAACTGAAAAATCCTAACACGTGAGCTAAACCATCAGTGATTTGCCTTGTTTTTATCAATTCGCCCATGCATAATCAAAGTTCAATTCATAACTGTGTTTGCATTTAAAATAGTCTAATTAATTAAATGATTTATAGATTATCATTTAATTAATTAGCTTTACAAAAATATCATGCAATACACAATTTGGAGGTTAATAAAAATTGTAACCCTCATACCCTAATACCTAACATCATGCAGTAAGAAGTAGAATACGTGAATGGAAAATATTAAAGTGATATCACCTTAATATTTGATTACATGACTCTCTGAAGAACTCAAAATTCTCACTTTACATTTTATGATGGTTTTTCAGAAGACTAGAAGTCTTTGAAGGGCCCCTCCATGTAAATTGATCGGCCACCTCACTAACACCTCATGGGCTCCATGCATATTATTAGGCTTATTGAATTTTAAGTCATGACCACGGGCATCATTCGAGTGAAATGATTTTCTTTTTAAAAATAGTAAAACATACACCCACACTTCGAATTAGGGTTGCTATCACACAAAATATTTTCAAAGCCGTAAACATTCATTTCACTTATGCATTCTCACTGTTCATTGGAGGGCGCTGCCATGGTACTGGTAGGGGTTTGGAGCCGAAAGCCCATCATTCTTCTGCTATTTATGGATTTCAATGGAGATTTTCACAGAGAATGTATGGTAAGTGTTTTTTGAGTATTGACCTCCATTTTGAAAGCTTTTTCCAAACTCTTAATCCGCGAATGTAGCATATTTTATGATATATTTCTTTATGCTTCCATTCTCTATTGATATTTCCATTGCTTGGCCACCATGGACGCCTTGGTCTGAGCCTTTGGGATGCACCTGTGCACGAGTTTTTAGAGCATTTTATCAAAAAACCTTGGGTAAGCGTTGAATCTTGTGATCTTTTGTATTTTTCTGTTGGAAAAAATGCTGGTAAAAGACTGCACACTTGCTATTTCTTAAATATGAAGGCCTCCATGAGGGTTTTTGTGTCGTTCCTGGCCATATTTTTTAAAAAAATTTCCTTGCAAGCCGCCATGGGTCAACTGGGCACTGTTTATTCTTTTTTGCAAAATAATATGATTTCCTAAAAACCCTTAAACTTTATTTGTACATTTCTTTCATGGAGGTTGCGCCGTCACCGAGTTTTTGGGTATTTCAAAACCCTTTACAAGGTCATGTTCCCCTTAGCTTTTAATTTTTAGTGTTATTTTCAGAAAAAATGATGTATAGTGGCTCGACCTCTGTAAAAGCTTCTGGGTTTGCATTATAAAACTTGGAATTTGACTGTGGCTAGGGATGCTTGTAAAACTGAAAATAATGGAAACCAAAATTTGCACGGTGAATTGGACCTTTGTATATTTTCTTGATTTTCCTCTGGGGTTTGTATGTCAAACCTGTGACTTTTATTTCTTTTGTATCTTCTATTACCTCTTCTGCTTTCCATGGATAAACAAGTGTGACTCAAGCTCTGTAACAGGGAACAAACTGCTTATATCCATGCATCATAAATAATGAATCTAAATACTAAAACATAAGTACATACTAATGTGTGATTGCTACTGTCAAATTTATCTCCATGTGAATATTGAGGACTGCATCCTTGAAGACTTACACTGCTTTCTGAATGACATTGTAACCTGCTGTTTGAAATTATATAAATTTCTTCTTAATGACTCACTTGTATTTAATCCTTTCAAATGCATAGGTTGTTCTCAATTGCTTGCTTCCTATTTTGTTTGAAGTGCATAACACAATGAAACTCAACTCCATTTAATAATTTTCAGTTGCTTATGAAACAACCATGTTTCCTCATACTCCTATGCACTTTCTCATTCACTATTGAACATGCCTACCATGATATTGTACCTTTGTGTATGTGTGTTGCTATTGGATGTATTGCTACTATTTGCTTGAATTGTTGTATGTCACTTATGACGTTTCATAAGAAGCAAATAGTTGAAAAACATGACTTCGGTACACTGCTGCCCAGGGCTATTCTATCTCTTTACGACTGTTCAATACTCAATATGACTACTAGTGCTTTATTCTCTCATTGTATGCATTTCATATCATGAAAGAACAAAAATTATGTTTTAGTAAAGATATACCTTGTATCTCATTGATTAATGAACCGACTGGAATGAGGAGAATGGTAGACATGCACACAAATGCATTTATTTCCTCATTATGCACTTGCTTGATATGCTCAATTTTAATGCTTAAAGGACCTTTATTACAGTTACTAAATAATTTTCATAGCTTGAAAATATACCTTTGTGCCATTGATTACTACAACCTTCATCAATTTTGTACCTTAAAGACTATCATGACCTCTATTGGACAGTTAACCTCATTTTTTGCATTATAAGAACCTCCTTTCTCTATAGATCTGTCCTAAACTCTTGATGATTCCTCTTTTTGACAATATGTAATAATGCTCTCTTACAATCATGAGGACCACCCTCCTGGTAGTTATGAGGGATGTTCTCCTTGATGATGGTACTCTATTTTTATTGAATGCACAGTTGTTTCTCTAAGTCTCTTACAAACTATGAATGAATCTTGAGCTGTTAGAAACAGTTTTAAATGAATTGATACCCTGTTCTCCCTTCAGTATAAAGGGGCTCAATACCTCATTGAAATGAAAAAGTGAATGCAAGGTAGAGCTGAAACAAAGATAAAAAATGAAGTTGATGCTCTTGTAACATGTTTTTTATTGTTCTTTTAGTATGATGAGCAATAAGATGCTTGCTCAAACTGTTTTCACCATGTTGAAATAAGGCTTCTTTATGAATCACTCCTTGGTTACAGTAGCTTTTCTTAATGACTGTAATTGATATCTATAACTCTCATGCATTAAGGTGAGAGTGTCATCCTGATATATTGGGCTCAACCCTTGTGGGAGCCCATTTTTCTCCACATATCTGATGAAAATTGATCACAAACATAATGAACTTGTTCCTGCATAGTGAACAAACATGTTAGCAAAATAATTGATGAGTTAATCATCCATTGAATTCTATGCTCTTTGAATACTTGTCTCTCTGATGACTTAATCATCTGATGAATGCCTAATTGAATGTGTATTACATCTCTTTTGGTAATGTAGGAATGAGGTAGGATGTGATTCATCATTGCTCTAAAACCACCTTTTTACAATCATGCAGATGCATTCGAAGCTCAGAGCTATTGCAACTTGGACACACGACAACTAAAGACTTCAAGTGTAGCGATGATTTGTCATTCTAGGCAATGACGAGTCACCTTCTCTCTTATACCTATATTATCTTCAGTTGTGTAGGATATATTTCTTTCTTATATTCATTATTTGATTATGAAAATCAAATTAAGCTATTCCCACGGCTTGTGTGGGACTTCAGTTTTTACAATATGAATAAAATCAACATTACTATACAAACTTATGAATTCCTTTGTTACAAACATTTGCATAATAACACCTGAAATTCACAAGTAATCAAATTTTGGAAAATGATGAATACGTAAGAAATTTTTTTTGTACCTTCCTGAGATGAATGCAATTCAGCTCTACCCGTTTTCAGCTAAAGCTAAAAATAGGTAATAGTACCTTTAAGCACTATGTAGATAAGTAGACAACAATTAAATATACTTTCTACAGATGATTATCACTATAATTTGAAAGTTAAATAAAAACAAATAAGTAATGATTAGTGCCTAATGACTAAAATAATAATACAATAAATCATTTGTTAGAAAGATTTAGTTGATGGCTTTATTTTGCTAAGCTTGGATCCTTACATTCTTTTTCACCCTTGAAAATACAACTCATTCTTAGTTATCCATTTTCAATTCAACTATCCCACATATTGATCTAGAAATACTTACATGTAGTATTTGAATGCATACAAACTAGATATTGCTTCAAATGCATCACATGTGAATACAAAAAAAAATATCAACTTTTTTGAAATAATTATAGAAAAATAGGGACAAATTTTATTATAAAGAAAAATTAGTCATATTGATTCTCTAAGATGAAATAATAAATGCAACTATAATAGATCACACATAAATAAATCAACGATATGTCTCTTATAGTTTTAGAATGAGTTCTTTAAAATGATCAATTTTTGGTTAAACTAACCACATTTCTTTCTAGAAATTTTACAATCTATATCAAACACAAAATTAATTAAAAAGATAAAATAAAGATATAGTATAGAATTCTGCTACTCCTTTATAACTTAGATTTGTACAATAAATTTTCATCTTATCTTAATTTATCTTTAATATTTTTTTTTTGTCCTTTTCTTATATATTTATTCAATGATACATAATAAAATTTTCTCCCTTATGCATAAAGCTTTTAAAAAACGTCTACAACTTTAAATTTGTTGTTTGTAAAAATATTCTACTCTTTCCATATGTATGTCCTTCGGCTTTAGGAAAATTCACCGCTAGCAATTCACCTCCAACAATTCATTGCCAACAACTCATCGCCATGACAAATTCATCTCTAGGAAAAGTCACTACCAACAATTATGAGCGTGGAAATTCACCACCAACAATTTCCTAATTGTACATGAGATGAATTATCCACGACGATGAATTGTTGGCGGTGATTTTTCCATGACAATGAATTACTAGTGATGAATTTTCCACGATGATAAATTGTTGGAAGTGAATTGTTAACAATAAATGCTAGTAGTGAATTTTCCTAGAACCATACCCTCCATTTACATATCCCACTTAACACATGAAAAACCCTTTTTCTCTATGAAACATTTTACTTCAATAAATCTATACCTTTCAACTTTATTTAATTGATTTCATTTATTATAATATATCAATAAAGCCTGAAGTGGGACCATTTTAAAATGAGAAGGGGTAATAAATTAAAAATCTGTCTTATTTCCCATGCACACATATATAAAATATGCCCGAGACAAGGACCTTGTACATTATGCAATTCATAGTAGTGGGACAAATTAATAATAACAAATCTATTCCTTATGAAAACATTATTCACACCCCCAACTTAATCTTTCAATGCATTTGCTAATTTTGTTTGTACTTGTTCATACACCATTGAAGAAGTCCATTACAATGTGTAATATTTCAGCTATGTAATGTCTTCACCTTTATCTCAGCTCTCATTACGTGCACTATACAACATTTTCAACATGTTTTGCCCTCTATTTTCTATGTTGGTATTTGTTATTTATTTATTATCCTTTAGTTTTTGTCTGTATTTTGATCTACATCCCTTTGTATTGCTTACACAATCCAAAATATTTTACTATTATTCAATATGCTGCACCTACCATTAGAGTGGTTGTGCCCCATTCATATATGGGGTACACCTAGTTCAATTCTTTTTAAATTTTATTAATTGCTGATGTGAATTCTTTAATGCCAATTTCAATTAAAAAAGTTTACAAAATTCCACATTAGATTGATAACTCTCACGTTGCTGTTAAGACAATTATAAATGCCCATTGACAAACATATTAATGCATTTATCATTATAAATGCCCATTGATAAATGTATATTAATGCATTTATCATTGTTCCCCACCTTAGCAAACATAAATTGATAATATATATTCTTTCTAAGACAATAAGTACTATTTTGTGGATTTACCACAAATGAATGTATGTCCCATTTCATAAAATTTAGCAAACATGTGACATTTTCCTTTCACTGCTTTCGGGCACACCACAAATAAATTTTCACTGAAATAATTAATGCCATCCATCAACTATCATAGCTTTTCATTAAAAATAAAGTTATCCCATTCCTTAAAATATATCTAAGAAAGCTAAGATTTTTACTAGAGGAAGATAAATTTGCATAATCTTTTTTCATTTGTTCGATTGATCATATTCACTTTTTATATGTGGGCATTTTTAAATGTTTAGTGTATTTATATTGGAGTTTTAGGGGTGAAAATTGTAGCTGTTATCTTGAAAATAGAAGTTAGAAAATTAAAATGTGGAAATATGAAGTTTGTGATAAAAAAACAAAATTAGGATTTTGAATTTAGATTTGTATTGTGAAGTCAATGATGAGTGTTAAATTGAGATCTAAATTAAAATAAGAAAATAGAGAAAAAGATTCTAAAAAATATATGTCTATTAATTATTGATGTTCTTGTTAAAAAAATTGTTTGGATATATAGAAAAAAGGTTATTTATTATGAAATATATCTATGTATAATTTATAATCGATCTCACTTTAAAAATTAATACAAATATACAACAAAATAATATGGAAAAATATTTGGGCAATAGATATTGAGTTACAAATCTGTGTTTGAAAAATTTATAATTTTATCATTTTTGTAAAAAGAGTATATACAAAAAAATAATATGGAAACATATTTTGGCAATAGATATTGAGTTACAAATGTATGTTTAAAAATTTATAATTTTATCATTAAAAAAAAGAGAGTTATGCATTATGGAGTGAATGTCACATTTCCAAAATAATGTTAACTATGAAAACAAGTTATTGAAATTTATATAAATAGTTTCACAAATAATTTTAATTAAAAAAAAAATAAAAATTTAATTTTACATACAAAATCTCACAAATAATTATTTTACATTATTATCAAATTCTTAATTGTTTAGTTGCTATGGGTGATAATTAAAATTAAGTTAAGAATACTAATTTCAATGTCCAACTTTGACCAAAAAGTGGGACCCACTATTGTGGGATGACCTATACATAGTCATAGGATTGCAAAGTTAATATCACCAATCCTAATAATAAGAGCTACAAAAGGTCCTAGAGATTGAGAAAATGTTTCCATCAAGTTTAGAAAACTCGAGTGGGTGTTTTATTCATGTGACATGGGTTTTGGTATTAGTCATCATATCATCACCAGAATATCATGTATGTCCACAATTTTAGATACTTACAATTACAAAGAAAGTGTGGGTGTTCTTAGGTAAGTACATTTTAAGCTTCTATATTTTATGATTGAATTTGACTATCATTAAGGGATTATATCTAATCTACAATAGTTAGGGTTTTTTTTATTAGATGTGTAGAATCTTGGTTCAAATTTGATTTAAATTGTTGGGGTATATTTTCCATCTTCATATTTGTGTCTATACTCTTTTTTACTAAAAAATATTTAATTTGTGAGTGCTATGTTACTATAAAACCTAGCATTTTTAAGAATCCTAGGATGACATAACAAAGAATGACTAATCAAGATACAGTTAAGATCATTCCTTGGGTATTAATGAAATATAATAAAGCTATTGAAAAGGGGCCCCTATTTATTGAGAATTTCACTGATAAGAAAATTGGCATTAGGGATCCATTAACAACCATCTCAAGAAGAAACTTATTCAACAATGTGTTTTGGAAAAAGAATGCACAAAACCTATCAAGAATGCATGGTGTATGCTCCTCTCATTGGCTAATAAATCCAGTGCAATGAATTCATGCGCTCAACTCAATAGATCAAAATTATCTCTTATCAAGTGATTCACTAGTTACGAAGACTACATTTATATTGTTAGACTAGGGTTGTATCTTCTTGGATGATGTCAGTTTTGTGTGTACGTCTTAAAGACTTCTAGGATCCCTGAGTAGTTGAGTATAGAAACTGAAATTTATTGTTCAAGAAAGGATTCATATTAAATTCAAAAAAATAAAAAAAAGACTATATCCATTTCTATAGATTAATATCGATGTTGCGACCAAATTGTTAATTTATATAGGCAATAGTTACAAATTCTTTAGAAGCAACTACTGATCTAACCTTGAACACATAGAAACAACTAACTATTGATGCAACACTAGAGTCACAATGTTACCTCAAGTGGACCCTTGCTTGGGTTTTTGTACTTGTGTAATTCATAGAGTTATCAACCAATATTTCTATCTTTCATTCATAATGAATTTCTTTTCTTATTGCTTATAAAAATAATAACAAAATACTAGAAATATCACACACTATTTGATCTTTGACTAGCTAATCATAGATAAAATCTTAACAACTCTAAATTATAGATGTCAACTCTTTCCAAAGATAGGAAGATGACTGTTTAATTTTTAAAGCATAAATAGGAAATTGTAGAAAATTGAGTCATAAAAAATTATCTAAAAATAAATAGAAAATCAAAATCATTGGCATGCATAAACAAATGGAAAGTGTACACAATAAAAAAATATGCAGTCTTACCATAATTTGTTGCTCTAGAATTATTTCCTATCCTTCAAAAGATAATTTGTTGATGATAATTTATCTACATGTTTTGGGTCTGACGATTGCATAATATCCTTTGGTTGTAGGTGCCTAATCCTTAAGCTATGCATGGTTGATCTTGTAGTTGTGGGTCCATAATAGTTCTTTAGCTATGAGTTGTTTGTTCACTTTTCTACATGGTTGGCTCCTTCAAAAATACTTATGCTATACTTATCATAATTCATCATAACATGCTATTATATTTCATAAATAATCATCTAAACATGCAAATATTAATCAACCATCAATTATCAAGTTCACCGCTTTATACTTAAATATTAGTCACAAAGTTTTAGGAATGTTTAGGAAATATTTCAAAGAGTAGGAAATAAACATAACTAATAGGGACAAATGCTAGGCGCATCACATGGGAGATTGAGTTAGTTGTCAATATTGCCAAATTGCTTTAATGACCCAAAATATGTAATATGAGTTTGTAATTATTGTGATGAGAAGAATATAAAGATTGTAGGTATTGAGAGAAAAATTTAGTTCACTCTCAACAATTTTTTTCATTGAGAAGGTAAATTAGGTAAAGGAAGGATGCAATAAAACCATTAAACATGCAAAAATGTTCCACTAAGAAATATTATTATGTATGTATAGGATTTAAGTCGGCATACCATTTATAATACTTGTGTACTAGGGTTTATGCTTGGGTTTGGGAATATATGTTGATGAAAAGACAAGTTCAAGAAAGTTGGATATCTATGATGATAATAAAAACCTCATGCCAACACACTATTTGAGTATGAATATTTCTTTGCTAAACATTTGCATGAGGATATAGTCAATTTCAAGAACCCTAATAGAAAAATGTGTGACATAAGGTTCAAGATAAAATCACTCATTTGATATCTCTTTTTATTCACTTTGGCTAGAGAATAACAAGGCGGAGATAAAGTATAATTTTTCAAATGAAGAATGCAAAGGATTGAAGCTCATTCAACTATAGATAATGTATATGGATAAGTATCATCCACATACATTTTTTGCAAATTTGAGGATTTTTCAAAGTTCTATCATTGAAGAGGTTGAGTTTTATGAGGCCTAATATTTTAAATAGTGCAAATTTGTATTTTAGGCCATTTCATTTCGCACCACAAGGAAAAATTAAGAATAATTTGAATGATTATTTATTATTTTAAAAATCAATTATTATATGGATATATAGGTTTTTATTTTCCCCTATGTATTTTCCTATATAGTACCAAGTGTAATTACACTCCTAGAATATTTTAGACAAACACATTCATCAAACTATGAACATTTCAAGAAGTATAATAATGATTACTTGCTTCCATCAATAAATTAACTTCTAGATTTCCATGTCCTCAATAAAGAGGGATTTAAAAAGTGGATGAATACCTCAAATTTTGATTAATATATTTCTATTATTATAGAGGCTATTACCGTAAAGACTTCATTTACAAATTAAGAAAGAGAAGGGAGAGAAGTGAGTTTGAAGACATATCTCTTGAACATGAAGAATTGATAAGGAACTATGAAGATATGGATAGAATTGTCAAGGAATGAAGGTGGATGAACATCTAGTTGGTAGAGAATAAAATAATCTAGTTGGAATAAACTTACAAGAGGGATTTTAGAGAAATCAAAGATCCAATCAAGGGAACTAAAAAAATCTTGGACCATGTTGATACCCTTTCTTTTAATACCAAGGTGCCTACACCAAAACTACTTAAGCAAAAAGAGAAACATGGTAGACCTGTTTCCTCACATGTGCTAGTAGATATTGGTGTTCCTATCACATAAAAGGGACTAGTTATAGAACTAATAGATAAGAATTGAGAATAGAAAAAGGAGACAACATCCCTAGAAAATTTAGATCAACCATATGATAAATTTATGTCATCAACTATGGAAGCTTAGGTTGGAGTTCACTATTTGGTTGATCACTTAGTTATAGAGGGATTAGGGGAATTTATTCCACTAGCTAAAACCATGGAACTACAAAAAAGTTGCCCTTGTAGAGAAGAGAACAAAATTACAATCCCCTTGATCTCCTACATTGGTGTAAGGTAAAAATCATGTGAGAATTTTTTTATCTAATGATACTTTCATTAAGATAATAGTATTAATTTTTTTCCTTGACAACAAATCTCGGGGAGGGAATAATTCTTGAAGAGTAGAAAATATTTGAGGAGATGTTGTCTAATGAAGTATAAGACATTACTAAAAGCCTTGACTCTATTAAAATCTAATTTCAACATTTAAAGCATTAACCATGAGAAAGGAATACAAATGGTAAGGGGTAGTGGTTGTATTTTATTACCAAGGTGGAGGAATGCATATTTAATGACTCTTGATTAAATTAAAAGAAAGGATGATGATAAATAATTATTTAAAATCCAAGATGAAACTAATGAATTCTTCTAAGGGTCGACCTTTGACCCAAACATGGAAACTTTGGTTGGAATTATTCTAAGGGTTATCCTTTAACTCAAACATGAAAAATTTAGTGGGAATTATTCTAGGTGACACTAGCCTCGACTAAAGATAATCCTTTTGTGGAGTACATTCCTTTGGGACTATATGGTAAGCTTATAGTGAGGAGGGCAGGTGTGATCTATGTAATAGAAGTATATTATTTAGTTGTTCATACATATCAATTAAATGAAGCTTCAAATAGAACAAATAAGGAACATGAGAAGTTTAAGGTAAAAAATTTAAAACTAAAAGAGGCTTTGAAAGAAGAGAATCCTATGGTAAGAAAATTATAAGAAAAAACTTAATTAATTAGAGTGAAAGTCATAATGCCTCACCTAAATATTCTAAAAACTAGCTTTGACTCTAGTAATGTGATAACCAAATTGAGAGAATAATTGAAGGAGTCATAGGAGCAAGCTACATGATGTGAAATAAATTTTCAAGGCTTGATCAATGGTGTATTAAAAAATAGAGTGAAAAACCTAATAAAAGTGGATTAAGAATTATGGAAATATTAGGAAGATATCCTTGTAGATTCTTAATAATATGTTTATTGAGTCCAATTTATTAGTGATAACATGCTGAAGTGATTCCCATTAGTATTCCTATGAAGGGTAGTTGTAAAAATGCCAAGTATGCTAAAATGATTACCTAGAAAATATCTAATGTTTATGAGGTAAGTAAGATCTTGCATGATACAAATGTATTTTGGATTAGATAAAATCATGTCTCAAGGAGTGGATCTAGGAGTGTCAACAACTCATAGACTTTGGTCTCCCAAGCATTAAAAATTTGGATGAAGAAAAGAATATCATAGTGTTCTAGAGGGAATACTTCACAATCTTGGTGCCTTTGCCTGAACCAATCCATTCATGATAGATGAAATCATTGATCATATATCTTTAGCCATGAAATTGATAGGATATTGGCATTGGATACTAGGTGTGGTAACTTTATCAAAAAATAAAATACAATGTTGGATGCTAGGAATGAAGAAAGATTGAATAAGACCAAGGAGATTATTGATGTTGATTGACTGTGTGACAAGAGTGGGAAGAATGGTATGATAATCTTGTCATAAAGTATCAAATATTTTAAATAATTTATATAGTATATGGGCCACATCCAATAGGATGGGACCACTTGTTTTATTGTACATTCCTACAATTATTTTATAAAATAATTCATAAGAGATCAAACTAAAGAGAAGCAAAAAAATAAAATGACACGACCTCTCATGACATTTGTTGAATGTCATACATGGGTGACAATGCTTATTAAAATGAAAAGTAACATGAAGTAGAGTTAATTTGATTACATTTGTTTGATATAGGAAATATCACATGGTGAAGAATTTTGTTTTCCATGGGGATTCTTGCACTATATAATGAGAAAAAACCCTCATATTTCCACAACATATTGGATTAAGAGGCTATTTGGATATATCTTATCCAAATATGCTCTAGGATAAACTAAATAGTATCATGGAATTAGGATCCTCGGTTATCACAAACTCAAGTCGAGAAAGAGGTAAGGAGGATGTCCCATAGATCAATCAAAACTTACTCTAAATATCAACAAAGTTTTTTTCTCCTTTATGGAAGAAATTGATAACATAGAGGATTATAGATGCTTATAGATCAACTTACACACTTGACTAGATTATAGATGCTTAACTGATCAACTTACACACTTTTCAAGCTTCACACCTCCATTGTAGCTTCAAGCTACTGATCTCTTGGCTTCTCCACTCCATTCATTATGACAACGTTGTTGGATATCTTGCAAGATCACGCCTTCCTCTACTTGCCTTGAGAGCACGTGGCTATGAAGGTGATATCCACCATTATCACTCACTTTTGTGTCATCATACTTGCATAGTAGCATATTGTGTTTTGTGTATTGCTTGGAACCTCCATTTCCAATACACTTTCTTTATCATTATCTACAACATTGCTATCTGGCTATGTGTGGAGTTGGAAACACCAAAGCAGGGGATTGATTGAGGCAGTCCTCTAAAAATAGCCCCAACAATTTCCTTGGTCTTGTGTGTGTAGGTGCATCTCGGTCGAAGCTATTCGAAGAATCATGTTGCATGAAGTTTGGTATGACTTTCTTATCCTTATTTTTCAGTTCAAAGATATCTAGTTAAAGTATTCTTCTTGTTGTACTTCATTTTCATACTTTCTTTACATTCTGTTATAGCATAAAATCTATTAGTCAAGTTGTTACTTGCTTTCCTAGTGTTTTTATCTGTCTCAAAAGTCCTCTATCTGTACGGATGCTAGCACCCCATTGAGATTCTAGTGCATAGTGTTGGAGTTTGTGTCTTGTACTACCGTCCTCAGGTAGTGTGCTATTTGAGTAGCAAATTAAACTCTGGGAATTAGCTTGTTTGACCCCCTAAAATATTCAATTTAGCATAAGGACAATAGCAACCGGATTGCTCTTCCTTTTCGACCTTAACTGCTTAACCTTTTTGAATCATTTAGCAAGCTTGAGGTACATCAGGGCAGCCTATTGCTTAGGACCCTCCCCTAACTTGGGGTCTCAGAGTAGTTGGTTCCCCCTCCTCTACATTTTGGTGAACCTGACGTGAACTATTTTTTTTCTATTTCATAGTGTTGAAGGAACCTTCTCTCATATTCTAGGCGCGTTGTAGGTTTGTGTGTTGTAGGGAACATAGCCTTGCAACCCAATCTACGACCCCTACCGACGTAGTTAGAAGGATCCCTAGGCATTGGGAAGCAAAATATAGATAGGTCACTGTCTTATTGCTTAAACTCTGGGGTATCTTGAGGAAGTCCTTTTGAAGTACATAAATATGGCCTCTTTTATGCATTTCCCTCTCCCTCCTACTCAGCCTGCGAATGGATCACCCACTATAAATTTTATATCACAAGACCTACCTATGAACATTAATAAAGAGCCTTCTCTGAGCTGTACATTCCCACTTGCATCAATGAGAATATCCTGACTAGTTTTCTGGTTGATTCCATGTGTCGTGTGAATATTATAATAGAGGAGTCTCTGTTGATAAATTTCTTGCATAAGGATGGGTATGATGAATCAAAGAGAACATTACGTATGCATGAAGAACTCTTGGACCCTCCAATTGGTTCAATTACTCTCTCAGTCTTAGTAGGACCAAGGAATTTAAATGATCCTTTTGATATAATCCTAGAGTCTAAATTGTTCAGAGTGAAACTAGGCATCCCATAGCTAGCTTCCATGAATGCAACCACTTCGATAATTCATAAGTTTTTAAAGTTTTCTCATGAGGGCTCTATGCATGTTGTGCATGACACCGGGTATAAACCTCTAGTGTCGCATGAGGGCTACTTGTTAGATCAGTTTTTTCCTACCTCGATTGGTTCACTTCCTCTAAGGATGGACTTGTTGTATCACACCTATGTCAAATACAATAATGGGGGAATAACACCGAAGGTGACCTTACTTGTCTCCCCTTACACTATTTCAGTTAAAGGTTCTATGATTAACAACAAGATACCTCCTCCTCTTAAAAGGGGAAGGGGAAGTTTGCTCGTGCCTAGGAGCCTTCCTCTTCTTCTATTTTCTCATTTGATTCTACCTCTCACCCTATTGTGGCACCTTCGACCTCTGCTCCCATGCCACATATGCGGATTTCGATGGTGCCCGCTTGGCGGAAGGCCGAGCGTCAAGTATTTGAATTTCCTGTCTTACCCATAGTGTCGAGGTTCGTTGTCTATGGTAAGGGAAAGGGTCCTCATGGAGTTGGCCCTGCGTCTCAACCTCCATGGCCTCCTATCATTCTTTCCCCTCAAGTGGTGAATAGGAAGAGGCCCATCGTTGAGCCACTTGTGTTTGTTTCTCCATGTGCTTCCATTTATGCTCCTGCACTTCCTGCTCCTGCTCCCATATATGAGGCTACCCCTCCACCAAAAACGGTTGTGGAGGACACACCTATGGTAGAACATGAGCCTCTTGTTCCTTCTTAAGCAGTGAGTTCTAGTTCTTGGAGCCGATGAAAGCAGCTTGCATGTGAGCATAAGCATCGGAGGAAGGCTCTAGCCACTGAGCAAGCTGCCTCATAGAAGGAAAAAGAGGAGCCTTCAACTCTTGTTTCAACATCTCCTATTGGGCCTTCCCCTTTTGTTCCTTCCACTTTAGTTCTCGTCACCTCAGTTTTTCTTTTGGCTCCTCCCACGAACACTAATGACCCTCACTCCAAAAGGGTGTAGGTTTTTATTGCTCCCTCGATGGAGCCTCCTCTTTTGATGTCCCTTTTGGAAATCCCTCCATTTTCTCAGCTCGTATGCTGAATACCACAGTGGTGTTCACTACAGACTTTTCCTCTTCCTCCTTGCCTTCCTCTCCTTCTGTGGGGATTTTGCATCCTCCACCAAAGTGCAAGCTAGAAGATGAAATTGCTTCCAATGGAGGTCAAAAGAAGGGATCGCCTTCTTTAGGATAGGGTTCTACTTTGGCTTGCATCATCCTTGTGACAGAGGCAGCCCCAATGTCTCCCGAGTTTGTCATTGTCTCTTTTAACAAGATTGATGATGGATCTCGGGCACCTCCATCTCCCACTCAGTTAACACATGGCACTCCTATCAAGTGCATGTTTAACTTAGTAGATGATGTCCTGACTCTATCAGTGATCTTTGTAAGATCGATGACTTTTACCTCACAGGAGTTGAGTGAAGGAGACCTTGAGGGGCCTTCTTCCTTAGCTCTTGTTGTAGGAGATTCAGAGGGTGCTCCCATTGCTATCTTACCCTTGCAAGCTCATCTTATCTCCCCTTATGATGATCTATATTGGGAGAACAATGACCTCCTGGTTGATGGGACTAAGAGAGTACCTCTTATTTATCTGTAGATTAGATTTGTGTGTGTGTTGTGTTTCCCCCATGCTTATTTTTATGTGTTCTTGGAGGACCCTTGTCACCCTCGTAGGTGCTTGGATAAAAGAGTGAAATTGTGTTATAAAATTCCTATATATGTTGCATCATTCTTCGATATGTTGTATCTTGATTTTTGATAATTGGGGGCAATGCAAAGTGTTGGGGGCATTTAGGCCTTCCTTCCATGTTAACCCAATTTTTTTTATAATTTTTTTTCACATGCTCGTCTTCAGATCCGGGAACTTTAGGGATTGATGATATTTTATTCACATATATATCACGGGTTACCTATAAGAATTGATATGACCTCAAACTCCCAGATCTCCATGTCTCTTGATTTCTTCATCTTTTCTTATTTTTCTTTGTTTACCATTCTCTCTTCTTTTCTTGCTTCTTGATGTTGTGGTGCCTATGTGTTTTTCCTCACATGTGTGACAACATTTCCACGTCTACATCTCATCATGTATTGTGGGCCATGACATCTCTGCATCTCTTCTTCCTTTTCTTAGGATTCCACGTGCTCCTTTAGTTCACACACACCATCCTAAGGGGGGATACTACTTCTGTGATTTTCAATAAGGTGTATTCGGTGGCCAACGAATCCCTTGTTGGAAATATTTGCATCTTTCAAAAACTCGCATCATTCAAAAAGGATCGCCTTAGTGAGTTTTTCTTTCAAAATCAAATTTGTAGCAAAAAGAATTGAAAATTCGCCTTCGAGGAAACCATTAGTTTTTTGGATTCCTTGATGAAAGAGATCTTTCAAAAGGATTCCTTGATGATAGGATCATTTGTAAAAACTACCATCGCTTTTCAAATGGAGCATCCCTTTGCGTGGGCCCCTTGTAATCTTGAAGGGTTCCTGAGGGACCCCTTTGAAAGCTTCTCCTTCAATTTCTTGTTCTGAGATATGACTGTCTGTCTACATGAATTTTTCTTGCCTGATATGTTTTGTCTATAGATTATCATGTTGTTTTATAGGATCGAGCACCTGTGAAGCTACTTTTACAATCAAGCTTGGAGGACCGAACACCTTGTCAATCTTGCCTTGTAGGATTGAGCACCTGTATGGGCTAATCAGACTCTACAAAGCCTTTCATTTTTGGCCCCCCTAGGACTGAGCACATGTGGCACCTCCTTTGCAAGATTGAGTACCTACAGAAATTTCATTCAAGTTTCCATAGGACTGGGTACCTATGGAGTCATCTCTCTTGCACATTCGAGCATGTCAGATCGCAGTCTTCTTCCTCGACGATTTAGGTATATGCTTTTCATATTTTTCTCTACTTTACCTCGCATTCACTGATGCATATGCTTGCTAAAGTGGGCGAAAAATGTAATGGCATGAATTTGCACCCGTTGCAAATTCCCCATTTTCATACCCTTCACCTTAGAAAATTTAATTTTGATGATGCAACCTGACATCCACCACCTTTCCTTGTCCACTCGGTAGACTATTTTTGTGTCGGTGGAGGAATTTTTTCAGGGATGCGTGCACGCCGTGCAGATGTCTGCATGTTGCGCTACTGCCTTGACAAGATTCCTACCTCTAGAATCTACAAAGGCGTTACATTTATCCATTGGATGCGAACTGTAATGCCTCCTGCCCCCTTGACTAATTCAAAATGGCTTCTTTACCTCCATTTTTCATTTCAAATTGTCTATTCCTTCAATTCATTAAAATTCTTCACAACTTCTTCACCATTCCTACACACTTGACTGGATTCTAGATGCTTTGTTGATCAACTTACACACTTTCGAGCTTCACCACCTCCATTGTAGCTACAAGATGTTGATCTCTTGGCTTCTCCACTTTGTTTGTTGTGATGCTATTGGAGAACTTGCAAGCTCATGCCTTCCTCTACTTGTCTTGAGAGCACATAGCTATGAAGGTGATATCCACCATTAACACTCACTTTTGTGTCATCATACTTGTATAGCAACATATTGTGTTTTATGTATTGCTTGGCACCTCCATTTCCAATACAGTTTCTTTATCATTATCTACATTGTTGCTATTTGGCTGTCCATGGAGGTGGAAACACCAAAGTGGGGGATTGACTGAGGAAGTCGTGTAAAAATAGCCCCAACATTTTCCTTGGTCTTGTGTGTGTAGGTGCATTTTGGTTGGAGCTATTCAAAGAATCAAGTTGCATGAAGTTCAACATTGCTTTCTTATCCTTCTTTGTCAATTTGAAGATATCTAGTTAAAGTATTCTTCTTTTTGTACTTCATTTTTATACTTTATTTACATTTTGCTATAGCATAAAATCTGTTACTCAAGTTGTTAGTTTTTCCTAGTATTTTTATTTGTCTCAAAGGTCCTCTATCTGTACGGACGCCAACACCCCACTGAGCCGCCAACGCACTGTGCTAGAGTTTGTTTCATGAGAGTCCTCAGGCAATGAGTTGTCTGAGTCATAGATTGAACTTTTGGAATTGGCTGGTTTGACCCCCTAAAATGTTCGGGTTAGTAGAAGGACAATAGCAAACAAATCGCTCTTCCTTTTCAATCTTAACCGTTTAACCTTTCTGAATCATTTAGCAAGCTTGAGGTAGATCAAGGCAACATATTGCTTAGGACCCTCTCGTGACTTGGGGTCTTAGAGCAGTCGACCCCCCTCCTCTACACATTCAAGCATAAATGGATTATTGTTTTCCTCAACACATCTAATGAACACAACTAATACGAAACATTGAATAGATTTGCAACCTTTGGAGACTTTGTGCTTAAGTGGAACTTTCAAAGTGCTAACCATATTATAAGATTGTAAAGAAATTGGGAAAGTGTTAATATCCAATTGATCATGTTGTCCTTTTAATATAAATATAGGTTACTGGCTTAGTAACAATGTATTATAAATTTTGAAAAATTCTTTGTTTAAGAATCATTTTAAGAAAAAGTGGGTAAATTGTAATAAATTTGTGTTATGAGAAAATTCATTGCACCAATAATTGCAAATTTTAGATCTAGTAATTCAATAGAATCCTACCTCTTATTTTATGGTTTAGTTTTTCTCCATTTTCTATTTGAGCATTTTAGGAATTATGTCAAGTTCCTAGGTGCACACTTGCTGCACTTATATTAAGGACTAATTAGTATTTACATGCTATGAATACATATAAATCTTTTTGAATTAATATGTGGGTTGTTTAAATTGGAAATGAATTACTAATAATAAATTGAACCATTATGAATAAGATGGTGATTAAGGATCAAAGCTTTGCAAAATAGAACCCTAGCTACTTTGATCTATCTATAACTATGAATTACTTTTGTATTTATTTTAGGTAAGTCTATTTATGATTCTATTTGCTAATAGGATTAAGGTACCCGTCTTATTCTTTTTCTAACCACAGTTTAAAGTTCAATATGATAAGTCTTACAAAGTGTAATTTATATGTTTATTCATTCATAATGTATTTAAGGTACAAAAGGTTGTATTTTTCTTGGCTAATTTGAAACTCTTTTTCCTATTTACCTATAAACTCATCAATTTTGTGTCAACATAAGATCTCCTCAA
Source organism: Sequoiadendron giganteum (assembly GCA_007115665.2). Classification (NCBI taxonomy): domain Eukaryota; kingdom Viridiplantae; phylum Streptophyta; class Pinopsida; order Cupressales; family Cupressaceae; genus Sequoiadendron; species Sequoiadendron giganteum. The sequence continues at coordinate 428,632,620 of CM021103.1, forward strand.
GGTGTACACGTTAAGTTAACACATTACAAATTTAAAATAATTGATCTCATTGTAGCCAAATTTAGTGTACATGTTAAGTTAACACAACACAAATTGAAAATGGTATTAACATTTGACTAAATCTAGACCCATTGATTTGCCTTTGCAATAAGAAGGAAAATTATAGATAAAATGATGAAATTTTGCTACTCCTTTCTTGCTCAAATTTGCAAAATAAATTTTTATCTACCTTTTTCTCACAAAAATATTTATCCTATAATACATAATAAAATTTGCTCCCTTGTGCATAAAGCTTCTCATAAAAAGTGCTCACAACGCTAAAATTTGTTGTTTGTAAAAATGTTCTACCCTTTTCATATGTATACCCCAATCTTCATATTCTACTTAACACATTAAAAAATCTTTTTCTCTACGAAATATTTTCCTTCCATAAATCTATACCCTTCAACTTTATTTAACTGATTTCCTATATTACAATACATGAATAAAACCTTAAATGGAACCATTTTAAAATTATAAAAAAATAATTATTATATCTTATTTGCCATGCACATATATAAAATATACAAGGCCCTTGTACATTATGCAGTTCATAATAGTGAATAAAATTAATAATCACAAAACTATTTCTCACAAAAACATTACACACTCCAACTTAATCTTTCATTGCATTTTCTAATTTAGTATGTATTTGTTAATACATCATTCAACAAGTCCATTGCAATTTGTAATATTTCCTATGCAATGTCTGTTGGGAAATAACACTCCCAATAGTTTAACAAATGTATGTGTCATCTATCAGTCTTAGTTTGCTTCTCTACTTTGCCATCGATAGTCACAGTTCAGTGTCAATAATTTTAATTTGCTGTCAAATTAATTACCATGATTATAAGAAGTTGTTGAAGTCAATTATATCTATAAATTTGTAAGCTCTATTCATAAATAATATGCAAAGCATGTTTATTTATTGTTTCAAACTTTTAATAACGTCTTCACCTTTAACTTAGCTCTAATTACTTCTATGTTATGCACTATACCATATTTTCAACATATTGCGCCCTCTATTTTCCATGTTGATATTTGTTATTTATCTATTATCCTTTAGTTTTTGTCTTTGTTTGGATCTGCATCCCTTTGTATTGCTTGCACAGTCCACAATATTTTACCATCATTCAATATGATGCACCTACATTAGAGTGGTTGTGCCCCATTCATATATGCATTACACCTGAATTCAATTTTTTCTACATTTATTACCTTGCTTTGCTAATAAATTGTATTAATGGCTGATGTGGGTTCTTTAAAGCCAATTTCAAATAAAAAGTTGACAAAATGCCACACGAGCTTGAATACCCACACGTTGCTGTTAAAGATCATTATAGATGCCCATGGATAAACATATCAATGCATTTATTGCATTTATCACTTGCTAACAGGCCCAGCTAAGCAACACTTCAAATATATCCAAACATAAATGGATAATATGGATGGTGGTTGATTCAATGCTTTGATAGAAGCCATCGAATAATGTAATTGTCCATTTCAATTTATAATATTTCCTGTGCAATGTCTTCAATGGCATTACTTCTATGTTGCACTATGATGTGCCTTCTATTTTCCATGTTGGTATTTGGTATTTATCTATTATTCTTTAGTTTTCTACTTTGGAACTATATCTGCTTGCCTGTGTTTTAATGTACATTCCTTTGCAGTGCTTGCACGGTCCGAAGTATTCAATATGCTGCACTGTTGTGCCCCATTCATATTTGCATTCGCCTGAAATCAAATCTTTTCCATATTTATTGCATTATCTTTTGATATGCTTTGCTAATAAATTTTATTGATTGCTGATATGCATTCTTTAATGCCAACTTCAAATAAAAATCGTACAAAATGCCACATAAGCTTGAATACCCTCACGTAGCTGTTAAAGATCATTATAAATGTATATCAATACATTTACCACTTGCTGAAATAGAACTGACATAAATGGATCACATGGATGGTGGTGGATCCAATGGTCGAGAGAAGCCAGAGAATGAAGTAATATACCAAGAAGTTAATTTTATTGCTGATCCCAATTTTGGTCAATAGGGGAAGAGCATCACTAGCAGTTATAGTTCAATAGTAGTTTACTTCAAGTGTATCTGATCTTTCAGTACATTTTTATATTTAATCATTACATAATTTTAATTGGATCAATAAATATTTGCGTCCTACTCTAATACATATTCATTAGTGAATGTATAATTGGCTGAAAAAAGTAAATAACTATTGGTACATACCTATTTACAACAGAAAGCAAGTTGCACAAAATAACTCACTTTTACATTTATAAATAAACTTTAATGTTTACAATTACCAGTCTATGCAAGTGGCCCAAAACTTAAAACATATTGTATTTACATATACATGTACATAGTTAATGGTGTCAAATATATTATAATATAAAACAAGTATCAGCTTTATGGACTATCAATTGCACTTTCTTCTACACTTTCTTTCACATCTTCATGCATTAACTCCATCTACTATTGATATACAACAACTATCAGCGTTATGGGCTATCAATTGCACTTTCTCCTACACTTTCTTTCACATCTTCATGCATTATTTCCATTTACTATTGGTACCTACACATACAGTAAATGGTGTCAAGCTCCCCAATAAACAAAAATACATATATTAAATCATATATAAAATTGAATTCATTTAAGCCATTGTAGAAATGTATTAAATCATATATAAAATTGAATTTGTTCAAGTCACCATAGAAATTAGATATAAATGGAAACTACAATATGAAATGATCGATTGTTTCCTATGAAAATTCAAAATTGAAAATCAACCACCACAATTTAATGCATTCATTTTCCATATTCGAATGATTTAATAAGCAAGAATTTCCAAGGTCATTTTCATTACGAATTCTCCTCTATTTTCACTGAATATCCTCTACAAAATTCAGAGCTTACGAAGACAACCCCTGCACATTCTTGATTAAAGGGCGTTTATTCAAGTTGGTACGCTCAAAATAACTAAATTAATGTTTTCATAAATCAATACATTATTATACATATATGTACCGAGTGTCTAAAATATTTTGAGGCATGCAAATTATACTGTTTTCAGTCAGCTATTCAAAATCAAAGGGTCCAAATTTAGAAATAGTAGCATTATCCATTTTTTAATCATTTCATAGCTACATTTTATTGCCTGCATCTTATCATTCATGTTAACCTTTCCAACTACATAAATAAAATATAATAGCATTATCCATTTTTTAATCATATCACAGTTACATCTTTATCTCTTGCATCTTATCATTTTTGTTAAGATTTCTAACTACATACATCAAATATATACATTGAAACCTTTCTCCTGCATCTACTCATTCCTACTTCCAGTTTGTTGTATTTTGTCATCATTTATCTATATGGTGTCCAGGGTTTCTTTGAAATGATTTCTTTCACAAAGTATACTCTGAAATCATTAGATAGAATGTGAAATAAATAGAACATTGTTTGACTTTATTCTGAATCCTTGGTTTATAATCATGAAATTTAATGGGTATAGGGTTATTATCCCAATCTGTTGACCGATTTAAGGATTACACATAGATGTATATATATATGTGTGTGTGTGTGTGTGTACACATATATATATACACAACTCTGCATATATATACATACATACACGTAGATGTATATTGATGACACACTGTATGCTATATTGCAGTCCTAAACCTTCTTGACCATGCATATTTATGTTTTTGTTATTGATAAAAATGTTTATGCTTCAATGAAATGACATGCATAGGGTTATTGTCCCAATTTTTTGTTTGCTTCCAAGATTACACATCATGCATTGTCTCCTGGTTTCAAGAAACCTCTACCCATAATTTCTCCTTACATTTTGTAGACATTGATATGGGTTAATTCATTTTCCTCCACTTATCTTGTCAATTTTGCAACACTCTATGGATATCGTGTATGGTTTCATTATACTGTGAAATTATTTCAGCGAATGTGGAGTAATTATAATTCTATTTGGGTATGGGTTTTCTTTGTTTTAGTAATATGTAGCCACACACAAATATATATGTGTCTATATATATACACACAAACACACACACACACATATATACATATGTATATGTATAAGTATACACACACATGCATATATATACACACACACACATATATGTATATGTATATACACATTATTTTCTCTGTGGACTTCTTGTCGCCTTCCTCTTCAACCTATGATGCTCTACAAAGGCTCCTCTTCAGCGCGTGCTCTCCTCTAGTAATAGGTAACACATATTGCATCCTTGCTCCTTGTATTTTGTAGGTACAATAATTAGTTTCTGCTACTTCCTACATGCAATCCCAATTTTTTGACAAGTTTCAGGATTACACATCATGCATGTTGTCCAAGTGACATCTATTGTCAACCCATAATTTCTCCTTACATTTTTGTAGACAATGATATGATTTAATTTGATTTCCTCCACTTATCTTGTCAATTTTAGCATCACTGTATGGATGTCATGTAGGGTTTCATTATACAATGAAATAACTACAGTGAATGTGAAGTAACTACAATTCTATTTCTGTTTAGTTTTTTTTTTTTTTAGTAATATGTCACCACACATAGATATATATGTGTTTATATATACACACAAAATCACATATATACATATACATTTGTATATGTATAAATATATATGTACACACACACATGCATACATACATACATATATACATACACATATAATTTTTAAAGTAGGGACCATGCTATACTCGATTTAAACAAGTAAAACCTAGGATTACATGAATTTGTTTGTATATATTCCCGACACACTCCAAAAGTTAGAATATAGTCTTAAGCCTTTTAGGTCATGCATGCTTATGTTTCTAATATTGATAAAAAAAATTATGCTTCAATAACAAGTAATACTATTTTTTTACTACAAGTGAAGGTTAAGTGAAAATCATGGCACTAGGTAGAAAGGGAAACAAATCAATAGGAAAAGGAAAGCACTCAATTAGAGTCACTCGTGGGGTGCACTTCACTAATGCACAGTCTATTGAGAAGAAATTGACTACAATCCCCAACCAAGAAGTAGATGTTCCTAATTTTGTAGAAGAAACAACCAACACAACTTAGGTCAAACTAGATGTTGAACCACCTGTGCACCTGCCCTCACCTGTACCCATTAGATAGTGGTCATTCATTGACATGGAAAGAGTAGCTGCCAGGGTTGAAGGCAATAACATGTCAATCAAGTTTGCATCAATCAAGTGGGGTATCCCAACTACTAGTTTGAGGTCCTGGTTGTTGGGAGTTACCACCACAAAGAGGAGGGGACCCCATACCATTTTATTTGATGAGGAAGAGGCTGAAGTTTTCCAATGGTGCAAGGACATGGTTGAAATTGGTCATAGAATTTACGTCAATAAAATACAATCTACTATTGCGTAAATAATTGGAAGTAGGCCCAACCCATGCACAAATGGGATGCTAGGGAGGTCGTAGTGGGAAGGTTTTCGATAAAGGCACCCAGATTTGTCAATCAAAATAGTTAAAGGAGTGGACACCGATAGAGAAATTATGTTTTAGCCTTCTATCATGGCATCGTTCTATGACAACTTGGAGAATATGTACAACTTACACCACTATAGATTGATTCAAATTTTGGACTACGATGAGACTGATGTGCAAGATGGTAGGAACTATAACATGAGATTGATTTCCAAATTAGGTTTGAGATGATGTACCACATTTGATATCAAAAAATAGAGAGTGGATCACAGTATTGGATTGTGTCAGTGCATGTGGGTTCAGTATTCCTGGGTTTTACTTGTTTAAATCCAAGAGGCATATGAGAAACTACACTGCCAATTGTGAGTTAGGGGCATGCATGATAGCCCAAGAACATGCATGGATGATAAAGGAACTATTTATTCATTGGTTAGAATATTTTTTACCTAATATACTTGGTGGGGGTTCACCCACAAGTAGGGACCTTCTCATCTTTGATGGTCATGGCAGCGACGTGGCTTTCAAGACCATAAAAGAAGCAAGGTGTTTAGGAATAGACTTGCTGATGCTACTTGCACATACCAAACACAAGCTACAAACATTGGATGTCAGCATTTTCGCTCCTTTCAAGACTTATTTCAAACACCAAAGAAACATATGGATGGGAAACAACCCCTAGATTGAGATTAGATGGGAAGAGTCAGCAACTCTTGCAAGCAAAGCATTCAAGTAGACATTGACACTGACTGGGCCAATATTATAAGTGGCTTCTATCTAACTAGAATTTGGCCACTAAATCAGTTTGCTCTTGATAGGGATATGAGGCCAAGTGAGGCCTTCAATGTTGAAGAGGATGCACAAACTATTGGAACAGAGAGTGATGCAGTTACAATGAAAGATGATCCATAGTACATTGCAACATAGACCTACTTGAGATTGTTTGGTTACAATGAGGATCAAATTGATTGTTTTGTGTGAGATTACGATGCACTTGATGTGCAATTGATGTTCAAGAAGCCTGCAATGAGGGTATAAAAACTACAACAAAAGGTCTCAGTTTGCTACCACAAGCCAACCAACTAGAAATTAGGGATGTTCAAGCAGCTTGAAATGAGGGTATAGAGACTACAATAGGTCTTAGTTTTCGAACACAAGCTTGCCAACCAAAATGGCTGAAGGAAGCATCCAAAAATATTGGAGTACAAATGAATTTCATAGAGGATGAAGTCATCCTCTCCATTCCATCCCCACCATGGACTGATATAGTTGAGGTAATCCATTATTTCACCAATGCAACAAATTGGGAGCATTAGAGTGGTGCTGATTGTGAAGATAAAAATGACATAAGTGATGAAGATGTTGACTTTGTTCCATGCACTCAACATGATGGGTAGAAAATGACAAGCTCAAGCAACAAATTCTTGAGACTTCTAGTGTAGAGGGTGCATCAAACATCACATGGAGGTCATTCAGGAGTGCTTCGACTTAGTAGGCAATCACAAATATTAACATCTGAGACCTACATTGAAATTCTCAATGAACAAGAGACACAAAAGAAGAGAAATGAGGAGTCGCAACAACGCAAAAGGATAAGATGAGGGCGAGGAAGGTGAAACGTAAAGTAAAATAGATAGAAAAGGAAGAAATCAGGTTGGAGAAGTGATGCAGGAGCATCCCTGGTTGTAAAACAATCCTATATCAACCAAAAACATTCCTTTTCTTGCATTTCATTTAGTACTAGTTTTAACATTTCATTCAACATTTCATTGCATTATCATTTCTTATCTCACAAAGTAGGGTATAACATCTACACGAGGTCATCTACATCATGTCTAGATTTCATATCATTTTCATTTGTCTACCGAAAGTTATTGCTCTCAGAATTTCACTTTAATTCATAGTCAGAGTATTTGGGGCCAACATGGTCCAAAATTCATAGTGTAGACCTATTCAAGAGCATACAGAGCTTAATGGGATATCATAAAATCATTTTGGGTTTGAATTAATCTTTCTTAGAGATCCACAAGATGTTTCATTTTATGAAGGATTATCTTTTCATGTTTTCAGGATGACCTACTCGCTTGATCATTCATCAGGTTTTTAAACCCTTGAGGCCGATGTAGACCATTAGTGGAGCTGGAGAATCATATTTAAGATCATTTGTAATTCATTGTAGTTAGTTATCGGTAGAGTTAGTTTAGGATTTCACGATTAGAGTTTAGAAATATCACATTACCCCGTTGTGGGATTGTAATAAGACCTCTGGCTAGTTGTAATGTTGAATGCCATTGCAGCATGCTTGTGAGCCTGTTTTATTCATCCATGAGGCATATGATGCATGTAAGAAGGCAAATTCAATAAAGATCTATTTGTAGAATATTTTCTTGTGTTATTTGTGCTATGTTGACTCTAAATTGCAAGGTGGGATAGTTCTCTCTAGACCCTCCATTCATGACTATACCAAGTGGTATCAAAGAAAGTTTGCAAGTCCTAAAGGCATTACTTGTGGTGAAAAGATCACCGACTTGAGGCAAACAACATGCAATTTCAATTGATTACCAACTCCGAGGTAGTTGAAACCCTTGTAACCAGATCACCAAATTGAAGCAGTTGCACTGGATTCAAGGAGATAGATGTTGCCAAGGAGAGCTCCTGCTATGGCGAATGTCAATGGAAGGATGGATGAAATGTTAGAGATGAAGCGAGCAATGTGAGTTTGATTAGATGTTGTAGAAGAAGATAGAAGGAAAGGTTTAAACCCTAGACATGAGGAGGAAAGTGATGATGACCTAGATCATGTTGCAAATTGTAATGAAACCTTAGAAGAAGAAGAAGAATCAAATCAAATGAAGATGTTGAAAGCTATTTCCTTGATTGGTAAGCGACCTAGAATTGAAATTCAAAATTATGTGGGAAATTTAAACCTCAAATAATTGATTGATTGGATCAATGATATAGAAGAATACTTTGAATATGAAGAAATTGAAGATCAAAAAATAGTCAGATTTGTGAAAAGTAAGCTGAAAGGACATGCTGCAATATGGTGGAAAGAAGTTCAATTGGATAGGGATAGAAGAGGAAAGGAGAATCACAAAGTGGGACAAAATGGTCACAAAGCTGAAGAATCAATTCATACTTGTTGATTATGAGCTTGAATTGTTAAAAAGATTGCAAAATTTGAGGCAAAAGGAGAGATCTATGAAATAATATATTGAAGAATTCTACAAGATGATCATTAGGATTGGACATAGTGAAGCAAGCAAAAAAAATGTTGTGAGGTAAATCAATGGAATAAGAACAAACATTCAAGAAGAACTGAGCCTGGTGAAGATGACAAAATTTTAAGAGGCATATTAATTTACGTTGAAGGTGGAAGAGAAGTTGAACATGAAGTTTAAAAAAAGACAAAGAAGTGCAAGAGGAATATTCTAGAGGAGTGGATCACAAAATGGAGAAATAAGACCTTATGTCGAGCAAAAAAAAGATGTGAAATTCTATCACAGTGAAGAGAAGGATTGCAATTCATATCGTAGAGGAAGAGAAGATAGAAATTTATATCACAGTGATAGAGGAGGTCATAATTCTTATCACAATGATGGATATAGGAGAGATGAAGGAATATCTAAGAAGAGACCATTCAGAGGAACTTGTTTCAAGTGTGGAGGTGAAGGAAATATAGCATTTGAATGCCATCAAGGAAGAATTGGTAAGAAAATTGATCTGATCGGAAGAGAAGCTTGTGTGGATGAAGAACCTATTGGATCACCTAATTTAGTTGGGAAACCTAAGAAAGGTGAATTGATTGGTGATGAGAAGAGCTTTGATACATGACGAAGTGATTGAGGAACCATCACAAAGAAAGAGTATTTTTATAACAAGATGTAAATCTAGAGACAAAGGATGTTAGTCTACTACAAACAAAAGTAGCATAATTATTGATAGAATATGGAGACATCATATGATAGAATATGGAGACATCATATGAAAAAATATGGATATATCATCATATCAGAGAATGTACCAGATGGTTTGCCTCCAGTCTAGAGCATCAACAATCATATAGATCTAATACCAGGAGCATGTTTTCCAAACAAGGAAACACATAGAATGACTCCAGGAGAGAATATAGAATTGAAACAACATATACAAGAGTTGTTGAAGAAAGGATTGATCAGAGAGATTAAGCCCATGTGTGGCACTTGTTGTACTTGCACCAAAGAAATATGGATTGTGGAGAATGTGTACAAATTCTAGAGTAATCAATAGGATCACTATCAAGTATAGATTTCCATTGCCAAGGATGGATGAAATAATGAACTATTTGAGTGTAGCAAATATTTCACAAAGATTGATCTAAAGAGTGGATATCCCTAGATCAGAATCAGAGGGAGATAAATGGAAGACTGCATTTAATACTAATGAAGGATGTATGAGTGTTTAGTAATACCTTTTGGATTGACCAATGCACCTAGCACTTTCATGAGATTGATGAATGAAGTACAGAAGAAATTCTTGGGTAATCTTGTAACTGTTTACTTGGATGTTATTTAGATTTTTAGTAGGACTAGAGAAGAGAATTTGTGGCACATTAGATAAGTATCTCAAATATTGAGGGAAGAGAAGTTGTTGATTAATGTCAAGAAGTGTAGATTTATGACGACAAAGTTGGTATATATAGGTTTTATTATTTTTGTTGAAGGATTGAAGATGGACCCTGAGAAGGGTAGAACAATAGTTGATTGGCCTACATAGGTAAACATTGGAGAGGTAAGATCATTCCATGGATTGGCTAGTTTCTACCATAATAAATTATCAGAAGCTTTAGTAGTATTTGCACACCTATGAAAAAAAAATGAGAGTAGATAGGAAGGACTTTAAGTGGACATCTGGAGCACAAGGAATCTTTGAATTGTTGAAGAAAAAAGTGATAGAGCAGCCAGTGTTAGCATTTCTTGATTTTGATAAAGTATTTCAAGTTGATTGTGATGCAAGTGGGAATGCAATACGAGCATTGTCGAGTCAAGAAGGAAGAACCATACATTATTTTAGTGAGAAGATGAATGATGCTAGAAGAATATATTTAGTTTATGATAAGGAATTATTTTCCATAATTCAAGCCTTGAAGAAATGGAGGCATTATTTGTTGCCTAAGGAATTTTTGTTGTATACTAATCATCAAGACTTGTAGTATTTCAATAGTTAGGGAAATTTGAACTAAAGACATATGATATGGGTTGAGTTATTGAAAAGTTATACCTTTATGTTGAAGCATAGGAGTGGCAAGTCAAACAAAGTTGTAGGCACATTAAGTAGGAGAAACAATTTGTTAACTAAGATGAGAGTAGAAGTACTAGGTTTTGAAGAACTAAAACATATATATGAGTATGATACAAATTTTGTTGAAGCTTGGCAATCATGTAAAAAACTAGTAGTGATAGAACAAAGCCAATGGTTGAACTATTTCATTTAAGAAGATATTTTGTTCAAGGGAAATCAGTTGTGCATTTTGAAGAGTTCAATGAGGGAGAATTTGGTCAAGGAAAAGAATAGTGGAGGACTAGCAGGACATTTCAGAGTAGATAAGACAATAGTTGTGGTGAGTAAACACTATTTTTGGCCACATATACAAGGATTTTGGGAAGTATGTTTAGAATTAAAAAATTTGTCAAGTTGCAAAGGGGAGTAGTTAGAATATAGGATTGTATAAGCCTTTGATAGTACCAGAGAGACCTTGGGAAGATATAAGCATGGATTTCATATTGGGATTACCAAGAACACACAAATGGTATGACTCTATAATGGTAGTAGTGGATATATTTTCTAAGATGACACATTTTATTCCTTGCAAGAAGACTAGTGATGCTATACATGTTGTTGACTTATTTTTCAAGGATATTGTGAGATTGCACGTATTACCTAAGAGTATAGCTTTATTCAGGGACATTAAGTTCATTGGATACTTTTGGAGGAAATTATGGAAGAAGATGAAGATAGACCTAAAGTTCAGTTTGACGTATCACCCACAAATAGAAGTGTTAAACGAAAGTTTGGGTAGCTTGTTAAGATTTTTGGTTGGAGATAAGACAAGAAATTGGGATATAATTCTACTGCAAGCAAAGTTTGCATACAATAATTCAATAAATCAAAGTATAGGGAAGACACCATTTGAGATTGTAATCAAAATGCATCCCAGAGGAGTTACAAAGCTCAAACATTAGTATGAAGAATAGGAGGAGTGTGGAAGAAAAGGAGTTTGTAGTATTCATGGAGACATTGCATAAATAGGTTCAGAAGCATTTGAATGACATGGCCAATAAGTACAAGGAGAAGACAGATGAGAAAATGAGACATAAGGAATTTTCTATTGGAGATGAAGTAATGGTATATATGAGGAAGGAGAGAATTCCAGTTGGAACATATAATAAGTTGAAGATGAGGAAGTTTGGACCATGTAAGATTCTTAGGGAGTTTGATTGTGGAAATGCATATGAAGTAGAGTTACTAGAGACATCGGGTATATCACTTGTTTTCAATGTTATAGATATATATGAGTATCATGAAGGATAGTCAAGTGGTAGTAACATAGAAGTAGATTTGAAGGAGTAGTTACCACATCAACCATCAGAGGAGATTGAGCATATTTTGGATACCTGAACTAGAAGGAGCACTAGGAAAAAGAAGTACAAGGAGTACATAGTAAAGTGGAAAGGCAAGCCAGTGGAGGATTAATCATGGATTTCTCAAGTTGAGGTGGACTAATTTGGTTTTTCTCTAGCCTCTGAAAAGTGAGGGACTCAATTTTCTTCCAACCTTGGGTGTCTAATGTAGGAGGGTCCTTGGTTGTAAATCAATATTGTATCAACCAAAAACATTTCTTTCCTTGCATTTCATTAAGTAGTAGTTTCAACATTTCATTCTACATTTCACAAAATTATCATTTCTCAACTCGCGAAATATGGTATAGCATCTACATGAGGCCATCTATAACTTATCTAGATTTTAGATCATTTGAATTTGTCTACTGAAAGTTATTGCTCTCAATATTTTACTATAATTCACAGTCAGAGCATTTGGGGCCGACTTGATCTAGAATTCATAGTGCGAACCTATTTCAGAGTGTGCAAAGCTTAATGGGACATCATACAAGCATTGTGGGTTCAAAGGGATATTTCTTGGATATTCACAAGATTTTTCATTTTGTGAAGGATTATCTTTTCATCTTTTAAGGTTGACCTACTCGCTTGATCATTCATCAGGTTTGTAAACCCTTGAGGCCGATGTGAACCATTAGTATATATGATACTAATTAATTTTTAGTATATTTGATGTATGTAGTTGGAAAGCTTAACATGAATGATAAGATGCAGGTGATAAAGATGTAACTGTGATATGATTAAGAAATGGATAATGTTGTTTCTAAATTTGGACCCTTTGATTTTTAATAGTTGACTGAAAATAATATAATTTGTATGTCTCAAATTATTTTAGACACTGAGTACATATATATAAAACATTATTTTGATTTATGAAAACATGAATTTAGTTATTCAGGGTGTACCAAATAGAATAATCGGAATTTTATCTTCCTAAGCTTTGAATTTTGTAGAGGATATTTAGTGAAAACAAAGGAGAATTCAGAATGAAAATGACACTAGAAATTACCTCTCATAAAATCATTGGAATGTGAAAAATGAATGCATTGGTTTGTGGTAAGAGGTTTATGTAATATGATATAGTTAAATTTATGTAGACATACATCTTATATATATACAAAGATATAAAATATATACATCTACATATATGTGGAAAATAATCGATCATTTCATATTGTAGTTGCCATTTATGTTTGATTTCAATGGTGCCTTGAATGAATTCAGTTTTATATTTGGTTTAATCTTTGTTTTTTAATTTATTGGGAAGCCTTACACAACTTATCATTTGTGCAAGTAGCAATAGTGTATGGAGTTGATGCATAAATAATATAACCGACATCACATGTCATTGAAGCACAAACATGTTTGTCAATAATATAAACATAAATATGCTTGGTCACGAAAGCTTAGGAATGCAATGTAACATATAGTGTGTCATGAGTATACATCTATGTGTATGTATATATATACATGCATACATACATACATAAATGCATACATATATATCAAATTGTTGCCTGATACATGACCCCTATTGTGGCATTACCCGTTTGGGAGACAAACAGTAAAATATTAAAAAATATCCAATTACAAAATAAAATAACACCTAATTCTAAGTGTTTATTCATGTGGGCCCACTCACATTATAAACATTAATGTTATGAGGGGAGGCAATTTAATAATCTGACCATTTTTTTATGTCCACCCTCAACCATGTATATGTTGGCAAAACAAGGATAGACAACTGAGAAGGTGGGGTTGAATCAGTTGTTACAAAAATTAAGCTTATTTAACTTTAAACAACCTTTAATCTCAGATCTGTTAATTAATAGTGGAAGCATAAATCAATAACACATAAGAGACACATGAACACCAAGATTTTTATATGTGGAAAACTTGTAAGGGGAAAATCCACGGTGGATGTTAGTCCACAAGATTATACCTTGTTAGAAGTATAATGAAAGAAATGAATAGGGAATGCACATGCATTCAAGCACACTTCCTAGAGATCACTGCTCAAAGGAAGGCTCACTGCCTTATATAAGACAATCAGATTAAATCCATCTGATGAGGTTGAACTGAGAAATTACCTTCTACAAAAGCCTGATGATAGTTCTGATTAGGTGCATAAAAACTTCTACACACTCTGCGCAAACTCCTTCACACTCTGCTATGCTCCTAAATGATTTGATCTTTATTCACACATGTATTTCACATACATACATTGAGAATACAGACACTCACACTTCAAAATGAAGAAACAATCATTCTTATATATCCGCTAGACGGATTTACATCAACTCCTCTTTCGGCCAAGAATAAAGAATAAAATACAATTGTCGGCCTTAATACATGAACAAATATTTATGAGCATCAACCTAAGTTGGTCACAACATAGTTAGGACCTAAAACAACATCCTCAAACACACTAAACAATAAAATATTAATCCTCATGGATCCACAACACGTTACCACCATCATGTCGGCCAAGAACATGAAAACTCGAGCACACATTAGAAAAATCTCCGATCACGATCACACCAAACAATGCAGATGTAGAACAAGGATAGAGCATGATCTAGACTCGTCCAAAAACATCACAGGAACATGCATAATAACTGAAATTGCTAGAATTTCATCCTCTTCTCGTAGAACACCTGCTACAATAACAGAGTGACTGTAAGAATACAAAACTTCATAACTTCCTCAATTCATGATGTGTAGCATTGAAACTTTCAGACAACATACTAGATAGGCTCAGCAACAAACCCTTTAATGTGAAACACCTAAAACTCAACGTATAGAACTTTGCATTAGTCTGACCTTCTCAGCTTCACAGACTGTCTGCAATATATTTATTATAATTTTCTCAATATCCTTGACATATAGAGCCTTAAAAATCACCAATGCTAATAGTTTTGACATCAATGACAACCACATATCAACAATGCAACCACAACATCCAAAAATCTCCCCCTTTGGCATTGATGGCAACACATGATGTGAAAAATAATATCATCAATACAATTGGCTGTACACATACTTCTCTCCCTTTGATATGTAGTTCTCCTCTCACAGTTCTTCTCTCCCTTTCTTGAATCTTCTCCCCCTTACTTCAAGATTTTTCACATTGTTCTTCTCCCCCTTTGACATCAATGGAAAAGGTACACATGCTCCGATCCTCATATTTAGCACATCTGACTACTCCCCTAGAGTAGCAACCACCACAACATCAATCTAGAATAGGATATGGCTATGAATTCATAGATTGATGCAAAGACCTGCATCACTTAGTTCTGATCAGGGGGGAAATCACCCCTAACTGTCCTCTGAGGTACTCAAAAGTATCCTTAGGCAACAGTTTAGTAAAGATGTCTACAATTTTCTCCTTGGTAGGTACATACTCCAGTCTAACTTCTTTGTCACTTACTTTATCTCTCAAGAAGTGATATTTGATGGATATATGTTTTGTCTCTAAATGCAACACTGGATTTTGAGAAATGTTTATGGTTCTTGAGTTGTCAAAGAATATGGAAATGGGTTCTTTATACTCAATTCTGACATCTCTCAACATCTGCTTCATCCACAATACTTGAGTATAGTTGTTTGCAACAGTAATATATTCTGCCTCAGCAGTAGATAATGAAATGGAATTCTGCTTTTTGCTTAGCCAAGATACCAACTTCTTTACCAAGAAGAATGCACCACCACTAGTACTCATCCTATCATCCACATCTCCTGCCCAATTTGCATCAGTAAAAGCACTCAGGATAAGATCATCATCCTTAGGATACCAAAGACCAAAGTCAATTGTCCCTTTCAGATACATGAGACTCTTTTGGATCAGCTTGATATCTAGCAACCATGCATATAACATTCATTATATTTGGTCTGGTCTGAGTCAAATAGAGTAATCCACCAATCATTGACCTGTATCTTGTTTGATTTGCTTTAGGATAATCATTATTCTATATAAATTTGCATCCGGTTACAATAGGTGTACCAACTGGCTTTGAGTCTTCCATGCCAAAAAATTTCAGTAACTCTTTTACATATTTGGATTGGGATATAAAGATTCCATCTTCTAACTGAGTGATTTGTAATCCTAAAAAGAATTTCAGTTCTCCAATCATTGAAATTTGAAACTCACTTTTCATTTCATTGGAAAACTTCATACAAAAATCATCATCACCTTCAAAAATAATATCATCAACAAAGACTTCAATGATCAATTCTTTATTCTGATCCAACTTGAAATACAAATTGTTGTCAGCAATACCTTTATTGAATCCAAGGTTCAACAAGTATTTATCCAATCTAGCATACCACACTCTAGGAGCTTGCTTAAGTCCATATAGATCTTTCTTCAATCGACATACCATGTTTTCTTTGTTAGTCAGTTGAAATCCATCCAGTTTCTCAACATAGACTTCTTCTAGCTCACCATTTAGAAATGCTGACTTTACATCCATCTGATAGACTTTGTAATTCTTGAAAGTAGCATAAGCAAGAAATAATATTATAACTTTAACTCTAGCAACAGGGGCAAAAGTTTCTTCAAAATCAATACCTTCCATCTATGAGTACCCTTTGCAAACTAGTCTTGCTTTGTTTCTGACCAGTTCACCTTGTTCATTCAGCTTATTCTAAAACACCCATTTGGTTCCATTCACATTTTTGTTCTGAGGTCTAGGAACAAGATCCCATGTATCATTTTTCTCTATTTGCATTAGTTCTTCTTTCATGGATTCCATCCAATATTCATCTTTGCATGCTTCATTGATATTGCTAGGTTCAGTTTTGGAAATTAAACAATACTCTTCTAAAATTATTTTTCTAGTTTGCACACCTTTTCTCTTATCTCCTATGATCTGACTGTCAGAATGATTTTTCCTTACATACTTGGGAGTTTTAGGATTTTCTCTAACTTCCGATTCTTCTGTTCTTTCTTCTACACTTTTGTTGGTTTATGCTTTTTGATTCCCTTGGTTCACCAGAATAATTTGAAGTTGATTATGTGTCTGAACATTATTTCCATTGTTAGTACTATCATGATAATCATTTGAATCATATCCACTACATTTGTATGGTCTATCAATATCTTCATCAACTTTGACATTTGCACTTTCAACCATTTTCTTCAACCTTTTATTAAAGCACCGGTAAGATTTTCTCTTAGTAGAGTAACCTAGAAATATTCCTTCATCACTTCTAGCATCAAAATTTCCTATATCATCATCTCTCTTGATGTAGCATTTGCTTCCAATATTTTTGAAATATTTGACAGTAGGCTTATAATCAAACCATAGCTCAAAAGGGGTCTTACTAGAATTATTGTTAACATTTACCCGGTTAATGGTGTACATAGCGGTGCTTACAACTTCTCTCTAGTAGAAATGAGGAACATTTTCTTCAAGCATCATGGTTCTAGCAGTGTCTAGAACAATTCTATTCTTTCTTTCAACAACTCCATTCTGTTGAGGGGTTCGAGGAGAAGATAGTTGTCTTTGGATTCCATGCTCTTCACATAAAGAATTGAATTCTCGGGAAGTCAATTCACCACCTTTGTTTGACCTTAAGCATTTGATCTTTTGGCATGTCTCATTCTCTACCATAGATTTGAAGCTTTTGAAATTTTCTAATGCTTCATGTTTTTCTCTTAAGAAAGCATCCCATATCATTCTAGAGTAATCATCAATAAACAACATAAAGTAGCTTTCACCTTGAAGACTTTTGATTTTGGATGGACCACATAGGTGAGTATGTATCAATTCCAGTACTCCATTAGAGTTATATTGTATGCTCCAAAAGGAATTTCTACTCTACTTTCCCATTTGACATTCCTTACACATAGTGTTAGTAGGCTTCACTAACTTAGGAAGATCTTTGATTGCTTGATTAGAGCTTATTTTGACAATGTTATCAAAGTTCACATGACACAACCTCCTATGCCATAAACAACTTACATCAACTTGAGCAATTAAAAAACTTTCACTAGCAACACTCAGGTGAAAAATATTACCTCTTTTCTTTGTACCTAAAGCAATCATATTTCCAAAACTTCCCCTTATCCTGCACTTACCATCCTTGAACTAAAGATTATGACGCTTCTCTACCACCTGTCCAACACTCAACAAGTTATGCTTTGAGCCTTCTACATAAAGAACATCATCAGTATTATACTTACCACCAAAAGAAATAATGCCTCTACCCCGAATCACACCAGAAGTGTTGTCTCCAAATCTTACAACACCACCATCATAGTTTTCCAAGCTTACAAACTTGATTTTTTCACTAGTCATATGATGTGAGCATCCGCTGTCAATTAACCACTCATCCTTTTCTTCAATTTTTTTTGCAAGAGCCTTCTTGACATTCACATTAGTAGTAGATTCAGTGGACACTTGACCATTTTCTTTGATAGAAATGAATACCAGTTCAACTTCATTTCTAGTTTCTTTATCAGATTCATCATTAGTAACACCTTCTTTAGCATAATAGCATTTCTTTTTAAATCTAGTCTTATCAGGTTTATACTTAGAGACTCTTTCAGGACACCTTGATGTAAAATGACCTATTTTACTGCAAGAAAAACATTTGATAGGTAACTTTCCTTTGTACTTACCATGACCTTTGGCTTCTCTTTTCACAATCAATGCTTCCAATTCTTCTAATTCTTTTTCTTCATCTTCATACTTGAATATATTTTTGGAACTCTCTCTCGGATCATATCTTTGCTTGCTTTTCCCTGATATAGTAGCCTTGAATGCAAATTCGGTCTTACGAGTAGATTCACCAGATTCACTTAACTCAAAGGCAACAAGTTCTCCAATCAGCATGTCTCTTGTCACATTTGTCACTGTCCTAAGTTCATCAATAACATGAGCTTTTGTTTTGTAGGAAGGAGGCACAAATATAAGTATTTTAGCCACAATCTCTTCTTCATCCAAGACTCCACTGGCACATCTAATTCTCATCACCAGTTTAATTATATTTTGAGAGAAAGAGAGGATGTTCTCATATTTACTTATCTTCATGTCCTCCCACTTGCCTTTTAGACTCTATAGCTTAGAAATTTTCACTAGTCCATCTCCTTCATACAATGTTTCCAACTTTTTCCAGATCTCATGTGTAGTCTTCAGACCTATCACATTTTTCATCTTTAAATCTATCAAAGCACTCAACAATGCTTGAATAGCCCTGGTATTTGTTTCAACTTCTTTGATTTCATCAGTAGTAGAGGGACCATTATGAGGAATAGTATATGCACTCTTTGTAATCTTCCATAAAGGCTCACCAATACACTTCAAATGACATTCCATTCTGATTTTCCACAGAGAGTAGTTTGCTCCATCGAATCTAGGACTATCCTTTTTGTAAGATGCCTTCTTGGATGACCTCAAGCTGTTAAGCTTTCCCTTTAGAGGAACCTGCTCTGATACCAATTTTCAGCAAAACAAGGATAGACAACTGAGAGGGGGGGTGAATCAGGTGTTACAAAAATTAATCTTATTTATTTTTAAACAACCTTTAATCTTAGATCTGATAATTATTAATGGAAGCATAAATCAATAACACATCATAGACACATGAACACCAAGATTTTTATACATGGAAACCCTGTTAGGGGAAAAACCACGATGGATGTTAGTCCACAAGATTATACCCTATTAGAAGTATAATGAAAGAAATGAATAGGGAATGCACATGCATTTAAGAACACTACCTAGAGCTCACTGCCCAGAGGAAGGCTCACTGCCTTACATAAACAAATCAGATTAAATCCATCTGATGAGGTTGAACTGAGAAATTAGCTTCTACAAAAGCTTGATGATAGTTCCGATTAGGAACATAAAAACTTCTACACACTCTGCTATGCTCCTGAATGATTTGATCTTTATTCACACATGTATTTCATATACATACACCGAGCATACACACACTCACACTTCAAAATTAAGAAACAATCATTCTTATATATCCGCTACACGGATTTACATCAACAACTCTTTTGGCCAAGAATAAAGAATAAAATACAACTGTTGGCCTTAATACATGAACAAATATTTATGCGCATCAACCTAAGTCAGTCACAACATAGTGAGGACCTAAAAAAACATCCTCGAACATGCCAAACAATAAAATATTAATCCTCATGGATCCGCAACACATTACCACCATCATGTCGGCCAAGAACATGAAAACTCGAGCACACATCGGAAAAATCTCCGATCACGACCACACCAAACAATGCAAATGTACAACAAGGATAAAGCACGGTCTAGACTCATCCATGAACATCACATGAACATGTGCAATAATTGAAATTGCCAGAATTTCATCCTCTTCTTCCAAGAGCACCTACTACAGTAATAGAGTGACTGTAGGAACACAAAACTTCATAACTTCCTTAATTCTTGATGTGTACTATTGAAACTTTCAGACAACATACTAGATAGGCTCAACAACAAACCCTTTAATGCGTGACACCTGAAACTTAATGTATAGAACTTTGCATCACTCTGACCTTCTTAGCTTCACAGATTTCCTGCAATATATTTATTACAATTTTCTCAATATCCTCGACATATACAAACTTTAGAATCACCAATTCTAATAGTGTTGACATCAATGAAAACCACATATTAGCAATCCAACCACAACATCCAATAGTATATATATTCTCAACTAGAGGTTACTAACCATATATATATAATCTTATATAGATATATATCTATATCAAATTATATATGTATATATATACATATATATAATTAATCTGATACTAGTATATCATTGTCTACAAAATATAATCACTGAAACAAAGAAAACCCATACCTAAATAGAATTGTAATTACTAACTGAAATAGTATCACAGTATAATGAAACCATATAAGGGCATCCATATAGTGATGTGAAATTGACGAGATAAGTGGAGGAAAACATATTAACCCATGATGTGTAGAAGTTTCCTAAAACTAGGAGACAATGCATGATGTGTAATCCTGAAATTGGATAAAAAATTGGGACAATAACCCTATACCCATTAAATTTCATGATTATAAACCAGGGATTCAGAATAAAATCAGACAATGTTCTATTTATTTCATAGTGTAAAGTGAAATAAATCATTTGAATGAAACCCTATATGTCATACAGATAATTATTTCACAATGTAATGAAACCATACTTGAAGAATGCATGATTTATAATGTTGAAACCGATCAAAAATTTGTGACAATAACCTTAAACCGAAATACAATTGTATTTAATTCACATTTAGTGTAATTATTTTACACTATAATGAAAACCTACATTAAATCCATATAGTAATGATAAATTGATAAAATAGGTGGAGGAAAATAGATTAAATCATTACAAAAATATAAGCTGAGAAATTATGGGTTGACGATATATGTCATGTGGACAACATGCATGATGTGTAATCCTAAAATCGGTTAAAAAATTGGGTCAATAACCTTATACCTTGGTGGAACCCTTAAAATTCTTTGTGTTCGATTGGTAAAATGTTACAAAATCTGGTTATTCTCATGTCCTAGGGCTTAGGGTTCATGTCTCTTTCTAGTTCTAGGGTTTATATGTGCCTTAAACCCTTCTAGAAAATCCTAAGTCTTATTCCCTATGCAAATGTTATTTTTCATTGTTGACGTCCTATCACCAGTTCTTGGTCATTCAAGTCATATCTTGTGCCTTTTAACTCATCTTGTTACCAACCACTCAATCCTAATGCTCCTGGTTGGTGCCCATTGATTTATTGAAAATATTGCCTTTATGTTGTCTTGGTTAAATATTTTAAATATTTGTTACGTGGTCCTAGGTGAAGGATTTAATATTTTATTATTGACCCAAAGTCTTAGCCTTGAGTCTGATGTCCCCATCTGTCGTATGCCTAGTCGGGTCCCCTTTTTAAGAACTAACTTGTGCAGGTGTAGATATCTAGTTTTATGGTGATCGTTGGATCTATGCGACTGAATCCTGACAGCTCCCCGCTCTCCTCTTTAATTTTATTTCCCATTAAAATATTCAGGTGGGCTGGAGGGTGAGTGACATTTCTCCCTTTGTTAGTGGGACTTGTCTAGCTAAAGGGGCATTAAGAACTTTGTTTAAATAAGATTGATGATCAAGATGAGGTGATGTGGGTCAATCTTGACTACTCCCCGCGATCTTGTGGGGGCCCCACTTCTATCTCCCATCTCTCAATGGGGAAGCGAGGAAGTGCCATGTGGCATAGTCTACAATTTTGAAGAACTATATGGAGGTAGGAAATATTAATAAAATATTTTTCTGGAGGGTTGAATACATTAATGAGCGAGCTACTAAAGGATTTTTAAAGGCACTTGTTTTGAAAGAAAATGAGATGTTATAATTTGAGCCGTCCATAATGTTTATAGTTTATGCACACTGTCAAAGTATTGAAATGTAAAGAGAGTACATGTTGGAAACTTTAGATTGAATCTAGAACACTCCCTGTCTCCCTGTTGCTCAAAGTTGTGCATGGGTTAAACCCAATGGGGGAGCCGGGAGGCTGTCACGTGGACTTCTTCCTTAATGCTTATGAAGTGGTGTAGCCCATGAGTGACTGAGAGATTTTTCCATGTAGTTTGTTTTTGATTGGTTGATAATAATAGAGGGCTACATTTAGCTTTTTCAAACTCTATTGACTGAATCTGGGTCGTTTATCTGGCCATCTCATCATGTGATTGACGGTTGACCTTTAAAGTGGAGTTTGAAGGAAAATGAGTTGTTCTGGTTTGCATGAGTGAACTATAATGGTGGAAAAGATACAAAGCTACCAAATTGGAAGGTTTTAAAGCCATTAAAACCTGTTTTAAATCATAATTGAAGATCGTTAAAGGAATTTTGTGCATTCAAGGAAGTGATGCTTTGATTTTCAGGCTTGTTTGGTGACAAAAATAGGGTTATTGAGTGTTTTATAAACCAATAAGTAAAATCACTTCCTTGCTTATAAAATTTCTTAGAGCTTGTTTAATTGCACTTGCTAAATCAATTTTTCATTAGGGTTCTCTTGTTTATGCATTTCTTTTAAGGCTTGACATAAATTCAAAGCAATTAGCTTATCTGGTCCTGTTATTTTCTAAGTCAAATCCATGCCTAAGCCGTAAGTTTCTAGTTTGTTGAAAGGAACCCTAGTTTGTAAACCCTAAAATCATGGCCCCAAAAATAAAAGCATCCTCTTTTAAGGGAGAATCCTTTGGGTCAAAACCCCTTGTCAGACCCATAGTTTAAGACTTAACAGTACAATTGAAGCCCTCTACCTCTGAAAAACATAAGGGCCAACTATTATTTTAGGGTACACAAGGCGTGGAGGGCCTTGTCAACAAGAAAAGTGCAATTAAGGATGCCACATTGCCCTTCACTAGATGGGAAATTTTTTACTGCCGGTTTGGAAACATAAACTGTGGCATTCTTGTGGGTAACCCATGGATGATTTGGGGAAATTGATAGTCCCAAATGTCTACATGGATGTGGATTTATTGAAAGTTGTGGCTGAAAATTATGATCTAGTCACAAAGACTATAAGGAAATTTGATGGAGTAGACATGGTCAAGGTCACTAGAGAGGAAATTTCCGAAATCTTTAGACTCATTGAATAGAGTGAGGATATGGTGCCCATTGATGAGAAGACTCTCAGGGCGGAATACAAGAAGGTTAGGAATACATTCAAGGTCTCAATATTACCAAATTATCTATCATCTATTGACGGTCGAAGGATCCACTTGAGCCCATTGGATAAGGAACCTTTCCATATCTGTTATTTTGTCTCCTACTTCCAAAGAAATTTCTACTCTATATGCCAAATTATTGGTTATGACCCTACTATAGGCATGCCCATGGCTTGGATGTACATGGAAGCACATATCCAACACCCAACATATTGCACAGTATATTATTATGTAGGATACTTGGCAAAGAGGATTCATGAAGGCTTGGTAAAATTGAAGCAAGGAAAGGATGGGGTTAGATTCTTCTAATATTCATTATTTATGCATATGATGTTGTATAAAGGGGCCCCATATTTTGGGTAGGATATGGCATTGGAGCAGAGGGAGGGAAATTTGGATTTTCATGTCCAATGCTAGACTACAGTGCTTGATAAGGATGACATGAAGTTTGATTATGTGTTGTTCCAAAACTTGTTTGCATCCAAGTTGAGGAGGGTATTAATTGTAAACATGCCAAGGATTCCTACAACCTTGCATGATTTTTTGAGGCCCAAGGACAAGAGGCATGATCTTGGCATTGATCATAATTGTAGGGATGTTATCCCTTATCCTACCTATACTATTTTGATATTTTATGGCTCAACTGTCTCACCCCACCTATTACCCAAAGATGTTCCAGAGAGAATTGGTTTTCTTGAAGTGATATGGCAACTTGGAAATGTAGAAAATAATCACCTGAAAGATTAAGGAAAGGGAACCTTTTTCCCTCCATACACTTATTTTTTTGATTGTAATGATTAAAGGTGGATGGGATAAAATCAATGATATCCTTAAACCTCTGGGAATGAAGAGAGCAGTAGCAAGAAACCATGACCCTGAACGATTCATGGCATGGTTGAAGATGAGGAATAGAAGCTCAAGATTCATTCATAATTTCTCCTTCCCATAAGATGTGCAAAAATATTTTTGATTTTTAGAGGCAAAATGATAGAAAAGCAAAATGGATTTCTTTAATAAACTACAAAGGGAAATAAGAGAAAAGGATCCACAATTCATTGTGCTTGCTGAAATCCCTAATGAAATGCAAATGATAGAGTATGTTTTTTAGAACTTTGAGATAGTAATTGGACACTTGAAAGGTGAAAGATTAGTTCAAGAAAATGGGAAGGCCATTGCAATAGAGGAAAAAGATGTGGGGGACACCCTTGTAATGGAACAAAGGCCATCTTACCAGCTCCCCAAGGAAAAGACCATTATTGTTTTTAAAAGAAAGAAGAATAAGGAAAAGGTAAAGGATACAACTGCTACCTCTTCTTAGCCAAAAGGATCCCATCTCCAATGCCATAGATGCTACCACCATCCCCTCCTAGGTCAATTGGACCTAAACTCATTAATATTGATTCCCCACCAAGACAAGCATCACCACCAAAGGACCTACCTCAAAAGAAACAAAAGGTTAAATCAACAGGCTTGGTGGATTATGAAGAAGACTTTGAAGAAGAAATACGACAAGGAATGCCTTCATTACCTAGGGAGATTGTACCATAGCAGATTGGTTTGAGATTAAGCAAGGCTAATCTCACCAGTATTAATAACCAAGATGATGTCAGGGTAGAGGAATGTACAAAGTTTATGGATGGTGATTCTTTTGTGAAGTCTAAAGCCTTCATGGAATTTGTTTGGAGGGATAGGAAGAATTAATTTGTGAATAACATTGCAAAAGAGAGGAGCCTGCACCCTGAGCTACCTAATGTTGTTACCCAAGCTCGGGTAATAAAAGAGATGAAGGAGAAATATCAAGAAATAAATGCTGAAGAGGGAAGAGCATTAGTAAGGGAAAGTGGAATTATTTTGTTGCCAAAGTGGGATTTATCCTCGATAATTACATTGGATACAATATAGATATATGATAGAACTTTCTATAATTCTGAGGAAGAAGCTACAATTGTACTACAAGGATCTGCGTTTAGTGAGCAGTGGGACACATTGGACATCTGAGACCTATCCCCTAATACCAAGAAGCTAGATATTGCAGAGCTTGTTGCAGATTACAAGGGAGGCTTGATAATAAAGAGAGTGTCTGATACTTCAACAATTGAGGCTGCAACAATGTTAGTCAATGTTTCTCAATTCACAAAATCAATAGCAGAATCAATGATTGCTAAGAAGGAGAAGTTCAAAAATTTATATAATGATTTATTGATTGATTATGGAAAGAACCAACAACAAACAATGCAACTGCATACTGAATTAGCATTGTTGAAAGAGAAAATGTAGAATTTGCAGTCAAGAGAGCCAATACAAGCTGATCTTGCTTCCCCCTCTTCTTCACAGGAGCCAAAAACTACTACCACTACACCTCCTACAAGTTCTTCAAGGGAAATTATGCCCTATAATATGGGAAAAGTGCCCATTTCAGTGGAGAGGATAGGTACATCCAATGCACAATAAGAAGAAGGTGTCAGCAAAGAAGAATCACTTGAGCAACTTAAGGAGTATAAGGAAAAATGTGACAAACATGATAGAGAAATATTTGTTAGCAATATAAAAATCATCACTACAATCTTAGAACATTTGAATAGAGGAGTGAACAACAGATTAATTAGCATCCATGCTAATTATTCTACCATGAAAGATGCAATAAATAACTTTGACATTGATAAGGAGGTGGCAATTCCTCTCATGGAAACGTGGATTCCAAGATTGTAAGATTTGAGAATAATGGCTATGGGAGCCAAGCATGATGTCAATGGACCTGAGAAGATCAAACCAACCCTCAAAGTTGTAAATAGAATTCAAGAATTCAGGGGAAAAATAGAGCCTTTGGAAGCAAAGATAAGGGAGCTGGTATAGAATTTTCATGAGATGAATCATGGTCTTCTCCCCTCCATATTGAAAGATAATGGTAATATTGAAACCTTGTAGGATTGGAGGAAGGAAAAAATGAATTGATTTCACAACAAACAACTTTAATTTGTCAGGGGAATGATATGAGCATGCTGAAAAAGAACATGGATATGCTTGCTCATGCAGGAGTTGCTCTGGAAGAATTTGACAAAGAAGCAAACTGGGTGGTAACCAAATACGCCCCTTAAGAGCAAAGGCTGATGATATCATAAAATTCAATTGGCCTACAAAAGAGGAATTTCAAGCTTGGAAAGATAAATACTTGAATGTTTTGGAGGATTAAGCTACAACTATTAGATGACATTACAATTTTGGCCTTGTGAGTCTACGACTATGGTGAGTAATGGATGGGAGAAGTACAATGCATAACATAGAACCAATACAAATTAGGCTTTTGATGAAGTATGGATAATATATTGTCTTCTCCCCAATTTGAATTTCTTGACAAGGTTGCAGACGTGGATAAGTCTTTTGTCTGTTCCGCCTTCTACACTTTATGCTTTATTTCACTTTATGCTTGAGTATGTGGACACAATTTTGGAGCACGTGGATATTGCTACATTAGCTCAAAGATTCCTTTTGGAAGGGGAGACTTGATCTTCAATGAAAAATGAAAATAACCTTTGTCTCATGTAATATTTTCCTCCATGTGAAATTGCAAATATTATTGAAAAGGGAAATTTTTTTGTATCGGTCCAATAGAAAAGGGACATGTGTACTTTCTGGCTCACAGTTTTTTTTCCTCCTTCATTTCTATAAGAAGGAATTCAGGGCCAGAAGTACGGGTTTATTGTTTTGTTTTGATCACAAATAATTTTGTAAAGGAATACAAATAACATTTTAGGGTCTTGTCTTAGGTTTTGATTATGTCAATGTTCATATGCAATTTTGATAACAATACTGGAAATTGAATACAAAATGGTGCAAATTCAAGACCATTTCTCTCCTATGTACTTGTTTCATGGATTATGAATAATATGATCAATTATTATCTTATTTGTCTTTATTGATTTCTAGTGGATGTGTAGTCTTGTTCTTTCTTTTAATTCAAAGAATTAATGAAAATGCTTGAATGAAGCTATAGGTTCAATGTAAGTTGAGTACTAGGATCTTAATAAGAAGTTATGGTTGAAAATACAATAGATGGGATGTTGTAATGTAGTATTTTTAAAGCTTAGTGATGCTATGTGCTAAATTATTGTCAAATCATGTAGGTTTTGTGGTTGACTCCATTCCTAGGATGAGGAACTGATCTAAGTGAGTGTTCATGATACATTTTATTGGTCAATTCAACAACAAATCAATTTTATAATCAAAATTTTATGATGAACTGTAATTTTTTTTTATTTTATGTTGAATGGTTCTATTTGTTGGACTCAAGGGAACACTAAGAGTGGGTGTGAATCAGTATTCTGCAATTCTGAACTTTTATAATTTGATATTTAAACCATCTCAACATTAGACCAAAGGAAAGATACAAACACACAAAGTAATCATCCATAACACAAGGATTTTTATGTGGAAACCTTGTTAGGGGAAAAACTATGGTGGAGGTCAATCCGTAATTTGAGTACTCAACTATAAGTTTTACAAAATGGGAATGCACTTGCATTTAGGCTCACTGCCTAGAGCTCACTGCTCAAAATAGAAAGACTCACTACCTTACCAAATATTTAGATTAAGACCATTTGAAGGATTGAAATGAAGTAATAACATCTACTCATTCCTGGTTATAGTTTTGGTTCAGCTCATAGATCAAATTCTGGACCTTCTGTCTGATTCTGCACTTCACTTTGCTTTGCTTTGCTCTGCAATTCACATCATAGATCTTATATTCACAAATGAATTCACAAAACTCTTCTAAATTTCACACCAAAAACTAACATACTTCGCATCTCATATTGTTTTGATATCCAAAATGATACAACCAATCTCTTATATATATCCGCAACCAAAGATTTGATCATCCATATGTCGACTTTAACAAAACATAAAATACTTTTCATGCGTCAACTGAATCCACAAATGATTCTTAATGTGTATCCTCCAAATTCGGCCAAAGCATAGTGAGGACCCAAATAAATATGTTCAAACACAAAAAAATTTAAGCAATTATTCCTTAAACATCCACAACGGCTATATCCACCAAGTCGGCCTTCTAACATTATTAAACAAAAAATCAATACACCGGATCTTCTAGCTCATACACCGATTGATGTGCCAACACAAAACTCAAGAATAAGGTATTAAAAATACCCAACAACCTTCCTTGATATGCGCAACATGAATTGATAAACTGATAATGCATATTGATCAACATACTTAACTCTAGTCAGATACCTTGTTCTTCATTTTGACTTTCGATAATAGCTAGCTCATTACTCTATTTGCCGGTATGGACCAATACTGAATTGTGGACCGGATCAATGACTTAGGTTGCCATCAATGAGAACACTAAAATCCATATGCCAACAATCTCCCCCTTTGGCATTGATGGCAACACTTAGTAAAAAATGACTAAGTGTCGAAACCAATATGAGTACGCTGCAAAACTTCAAAACTTCAAAACATAGCTCCCCCTGAGATTGATGAGGCATTTTTCACTGCTCTCTCTCCCACTTTGACATCAATGAAAAATATGTATTGAATCTCCCTCTTTGAAATATAACCAAAACTTCAAAACTGATTAAATTTTTTGAAAAAGAATAACTGCTACTCGAGTCAGAAGATTATCTTGTGATTTTCCTTCATCTCTGGGAGGAATTTCTTCCAAGATTTTGTTGAATTCCCAATGATTATGATCATGCTATTATTCTTAGATGTCTTGTTGACAATCTCGATGAGGGATTCTGGAATTGTGATTGCATTCTCTAAGTTTTCTCCTTTCCTTAGTATCTCAATCAAATGTTCTAGTCTACATTCTGTTATATCCTTCACTTTCCAAAAAGTGTCTACAAGCTTGATTTTTGTGAATTGAACTCTTGCATGCTCAAACTATAACTCTTGAATAATTTTCTTGATTGTACCATCCTGATCTTGAGACATATCAAAACTTTTTCCAAACCCATTTAACTTTGTTTCAATTTGATCCAATTTTTCTTTGTATTTTACAACTGCACGAGGCCAACAAATGCAATAGTTATAGATGTTATTTGCTGCACTTATGCATTTCCTCGACTCATTCATTTTCCTTTTCAGCTTGGTAAGAGATAGCCTGAACTATTCCTTCAAGTGTATTATTTATTTCTTCTTCTTTCTTGATCTGAGACTCAGAGACCATGGTTTCCTTGATGCATTCAATCATTTCTTCTAGAAAAATATTTTGCAAATTCTCCAACTTGATCTGGTTGTGCACAAAGTGAGCACTCAGTACACTCAAAATTATATCCTGATCATATGAGGGTTTGATAGACCATAACTTAGCAATTTTCTGCATTCCACTTTTCTCATGAACAAGTTACAATAGTTTTTCTTTTGTTAAGTCATCTTCTTCTTTACTTGCTTTTGTCATTTCCTTTTCTTGTTCTGGTTTGGCTGATTCCAGTTCTTTTTCTTGGGTGACCTCAATTTCCTTATCGGATTCCTCATCTGGTATATCTACAACCACTTGTTCTTTTCCTTTCCCTTCAACTCTTGGAGTTTTGCATATCAGAGGAGTGCAAACAACAATTTGTTTTTCTCTTTTCTTCTTTCTCTCCATCTCACTAGAAGAGGAACCAACTTCAAATGCCCTTACCGAAAGAGAAATAGAAACTGAGCCAAATTTTCTTAGCAAGCTCTTAAAGAATCTTTCATATGCTTGATCATAGTTTGCCAAAAATTTAGAGTGAGTGTAAATTTGTTTGCACACTGGTTCATTCTCTTTCCACATTACATTGTTGTTCATTGGTAAGTAATTCACAAAATACATCATAAGACATGCAACCAGAGTACCAAACCTGAAAGGGTAACCTGTCATCTTTGATAATTGTACACTCTCCATCAGTTCATCTTTCGGCAATCCATAGAGATCAAAATATTGATCTTCCATTATCATTTTGTGAGAGATGTAAACTGCACCAGCCGAGGTTGCTCCTTCTCTGTTTCTGAAAAAGATTTTATAGGATACTCCACGCGTAATGTATCTTGTTACTGAATCTATGATTGCTGAAATTATCAATGCCCTTTGATCTCCAATAACTCCAGTTAGGGTTTTGAATTCTTTTTTCCAGATATACTTCTTTCTTGGTATATCCCCAATTTTGCATAATCCAATTAAATTTTCAATTACTTCTTTCGAAATGAGGTAGGGTCTGTCTAGAATTAGAGTATTTTCATTTAATCTTTTCAAAATAAACTTAATGATTTCTACATTCTCGAAATAGGGAAACTCATTCCAAATGTTCAAATTTTTGTGTTTAGCTTCTTCCAGCCACTTCAATTCATCGGGCGACAAGAACTTCCTCTCGACTTTAATCTTCTCATTGTTATATTAATCTAGATTGATTTTTCCTTTGATTTGTTCCATTTTTCCTTTCGTACTCATGTTTCATTTCTATCAAGCACACACGAAATTAAATGAAAAATTTCTGAAGTACCTAATGAATTAGGGTTTCACAGCCGAAATTCCTTCACACCTTCGAAATTATGTTGCAGAGCGCTCTCGTTCTTCTCTTCTTTGATGAAAAGTGTCAAATGAGGGTTTCAACTTGTCTTTTATAGCTCACACACTTGTAATAAACGCCTTTTCCCTAGGTGTTCGAGATACCTTGTATTCTAAAACAGCGAGAGAAAAATTATTTTGCGCATCTTCAATTGCTTGAATTTCCTTGTGAGTGTTTTCCGAAGCATCTATAGATCATTAATACAACTATTGACATATTTTCACATTCTGGTACCAACTATGGATAGGGGAAAAATGATTTTCTTGAAAAATTCCCCCTAGGCGAATGGCTTGAGATCGGTTCCCAAATGAATTACCGGAAGTGGGTTCCAGTGCAGAACCATTTCCAGCATCATACTCATTCTTCCTTACCCATGTCTTCTTCATCTGATCTCTTATTTCATCCATAATCATTTTTCCTTTTTCTTTATTGTCATTCTGTGTATTTCTGCTTTTGTATGCCAAACCTCTTTTATCCCTTTTTTTTATTTCTATAGAATTTTGCAATGTGACCATATCTATTGCAATTGTAGAACAAAGTATTTGCTTCTCTAGACCAATCATTCCATTTATTTCTTCTTGATATGAATTGATTAGTAATATGCCCAAATCTTCCACAAGTATAACATTCAACATTCCTTCTACTGACAGAGTTGTTTGACATGTTTCTTCATTCAATTGACTTATGGCCAAACTTGTTGCAATTGAAACACTGACCAGAGAATGATGAATTAATTGGTTTCATTTTACTTATACATTGAGCAGCCATATGACCGAATTTATTGTAAGAAAAACAATGTCCATTAAAATTTTGAGCATTAGGTTATCTTATCGGATACCTTCCATCTTTGTTCATCTAATTACCTTGCTTGAAATTCTTTTGTCTAGATCCAGAACTTTCTCCTTTCTCATATCCAAGACCTCGCTTGTCATTTCCACTCTTTTGTCTTTGAGTCATCTCATGAAGCTTAATTGAGCTAATCTTAAACTTCTCCCTATATTCATTTGCAGTAGTAAGTTCATCCCTGAGAATAATAATCTGTTTTTCAAGCTCTTCTTCATTGTTTCTGGATTGTTGCAGTTCATTTTCTAATTGAATGAATTCTCCATTAATTCTTCTACATTCATCAGATCTTTCTTTTAATGACTGAGCAAGATTCTCCTCATTCTTCTTTATTTCTTCAATTTCTTTAGTCAGCTTCATCACCATGGATTCCATTTCATGCTTTAGGGTAGCATTGTCTTTGACAAGCTTTTCACATTCTTCAGTTATCTCCTTCAAGGTTTGATTCAGGTGAGGATCATCTATGTTTTCGCTCTTTTTTTTCTTAATATGATCACAATGATCCTTCCTCTTTTCCTTGGATTTAACAATCTGATCCTTCAATGATTGAATGAATTTCTCAGCATCCCTAAGATTTGATTTCAATTCTAGGACTTCTACTTTAGATTGATCAAGGTCATCAAGTGCCACCAAAAGCTATGACTGAAGACTATCAGAGTCCATTATATTCCAAGATCCACCTCAAGTTGTCAAACTTCTTTCGAGGAACTAGGCTTTGATACCAATTGTTGGACTCAAGGGAACACTAAGAGGGGGGGGGTGAATCAGTGTTCTACAATTCTGAACTTTATTAATCTGATATTTAAACCATTTCAACATTAGACCAAAGGAAAGATGCAAACACACAAAGTAATCATCCACAACACAAGGATTTTTACATGGAAACCTTGTTAGGGGAAAAACCACGGTGGAGGTCAATCCATAATTTGAGTACTCAAATATAAGTTTTACAAAATGGGAATACACTTGCATTCAAGCTCACTGCTCAAAATAGAAAGGATCACTACCTTACAAAATATTCAGATTAAGACCATCTGAATGATTGAACTGAAGTAATAGCATGTACTCATGCATGGTTACAATTTTGATTTAGCTCATAGATCAAATTTTGGACCTTTTGTCTGATTCTGCACTTCGCTATGTCCTGCTCTACAATTTGCATCATAGATCTTATATTCACAGATGAATTCACATAACAACTCTTCTAAATTTTGCATCACACACTAACATACTTCTCATCTCATATGATTTGATATCCAAAATGATAAAATTGATCTCTTATATATATCTGTAACCAATGATTTGATCATCCATATGTCGGCTTTAACAAAACACAAAATACTTTTCATGTGTCGGCTGAATCTACTAATGATTCTTAATGCGTATCCTCCAAAGTCGGCCAAAGAATAGTGAGGACCCAAATAAACATGTTCGAACACAAAAACATTTAAACAATTATTCCTTAAACATCCGCAACGGCTATATCCACCAAGTCGGCCTTCTAGCATTGATAAACATAAAATCAATACATTGAATCTTCTAGCTCATACACCGATTGATGCGCCAACACAAAACTCAAGAATAAGGTATTACAGATACCCAACGAACTTCCTTGAGATGCACAACACGAATTGATAAACCGATAATGTATATTGATCGACAAACTTAACTCTAGTCGGATACCCTGTTCTTCATTCTAACTTCCGGTAATAGCTAGCTCATTACTCTATCTGCCAGTATGGACGAATACTGAACTATGGACCAGATCAATGACTTAGATTTCCATCAAGGACAACACTAAAAGCCATATGCCAACACTATTCTCATGGTCTGAATGTTGAGTGTTGTTAAGGACCAACCAACTTCTTTGATACATTCCATTTGTTGAGCTATTGTATGAGAATTCATCTGTTATATACAATGTATTCAGTCATTAGGTGCATAGGTCTGTAAATACATTATGGGATCACCCTCTCGGGTTTTATAGAGCTCAAAGTGCAAGAGGAAAGGATTGTTGCTTTCACTCATTTGTTGGCCAATCCCTCTAGGTTGTAGAGAATTAGAAACTAAAAAGTCCATAGGATTCCTTGAAGATCAGCTTGGTTCTTAAAAAATGACCAACATACCCATTAAATTTCATGGCTATAAACCAAGGATTCAGAATAAAACCAGGAGATGTTCTATTTATTTAACAGTCTATGTAATGATTTCATAGTATAGAGTGAAAGAAATCATTTCAATGAAACCTTGAATGCCATACAGATAAATGATGGAAATTTACACAGTAAAGTGCACATAGGAATTTGCATAAACCAATTATTGAACTTGCAAAATGCAAGGAGGAAGGATGCAATATGTGTTACTTGTGAGCAGAGGAGACCACATGTTGAAGAGGAGCCTTTGTAGAGCATCGTGGGCTGAAGAGGATGACGAGAAGAAGTCCATAGGGAAAATAATAGGTAAAATACGACGGGAGATAATTAACTTAGGGATAAATAATGGCCAGTAACCCGTGGTTGAGAATAGGTATATGTGGCCAAGGCTGGACATGAAAGGGTGGTTAGATTATTAAATTGCCCCCCCTTATAACATTAAATTCTTTAATGTGAGTGAGCCCACATGGATGAACACTTAGAATTAGGTATTTTTATTTTGTAATTGAATATTTGAAAAATTGTTATTGGTTGCCTCATGAACCAGTACTAGCACAATAGGGGTGGTGTATTTGACGACACTTTGAAATGACCACTTTTTGAACCTTCCATGCTAAATTTATTCCACAACATGTATCGTTACTACCCATAAGCCAAAACAATAGCTATAAGTAATTAAGTCGCATACAAAGAACACAAAAATCGTTGAAATATGATGCATTGTTTAGGATCTGTGGGTGCATGGAGTTAGTTATGACCACTATTGGTTCTCTTCCCCTAGCCAATGGGCAATAAGTAGATATCCCTTTTAAGACAATATGTATTATTTGGTGGATTCACCACAAATATATGTCCCATTTGATAAAATAACTTGGCAAACACATGAGACATTATTATTTCATTGAGACATTGTCATTTTATTGCTTTCGGGCATACCAAAAATAAATTTTCACTTAAAGAATTAATATCATTCATAAAATATTATAGCTTTCCTTGTAAAATAAAGTTATCCCATTCCTTAAAATATATGTAAGAGGGATAAGAGTTTGACTAGAAAAAGATAATATAGTTATTTGGAAATATTCAATGTAATTATATTTGAGTTTTAGGGTTGAAAATCGTAATTATGGTGTTGAAAACAAAATTACAAAATTTAGAATGTGGAAATGTGAAATTTTTAATAAAAAAAATGAATTAGGAAATTGAATTTAGATTTGTATTGTAAAGTCAATAATGAGTGCTAGATTGAGATCTAGACTAAAAAAGACCACACCACACTTGTGAATTGGTCTAAAGACACTTTTTTTGTTATGCAATCTTATTGACTTGTTGAAGATTTGTCCTTTGTTGATGTAATTTTGATGTAGGAGTATCCGAGTCCACAAGCAATCCCGTGTCACCCAAAAATATTTCAAGTTTTATTTAATTTTGGTTTGATTATTGTTCTATTAGTTTTCTTTTACAATCATGATTTGAAAGAAATCCATAAATTTGGCTAAGTCAAGATCATTTTTGAGGCTTGGTTAAGCCTTGTTTCAGTTAGTTTTAAAGTTTGTGAACCCTTTATTTCACCGATGGATTTGATGTTTTGCAAGTTAGTCAATTGGCCGATTCACCAACAAAGCATTGTGTTGGTGAATATTTTAGTTAGTGAGAAATATTTTTCATCGATGAATGAGTCACAAAAAAGAAGGAGACAAATTTTGTCTTCGGTGAGATTGATAGTTTGTAAACCTTTCAGTTTGCCAAAAGGAGACATCGTTGATATAGAGATTGTTGAGGCAAATGAAGGTGTCACTCACCAAAGTTGAAATCTGTCAAAAGAAGACTAATTGATAAAATTTCTCGTTTGCGAACCTCCACAATCGCTGAAAGATGGTTCACAATAGAATGTTTTCACTGATAGAAAAAAGTAAAGTCAATAGGTTTTGGCATTTGGTAGTTGAGATTTCTTGGACAGAAGGACGTAACATTTTTTTGGAAACTGATTTAGTTTGGGGAGGAATGCGAATAAGTTTGGACCGTTCCAATTCTCCATCTTCTGTATAAACATGCATTCATATGTCTGTTGCTAAGGGATAGGGGAGGGCGAAAGTTAGGAGCTGAAAAGAAAGCTTTTGGGCCGTGAAGGAGAACTAGTTCCATAGGCTCTTGAACACCATTGGAAAAAAAGATATTGGTGATTGAGACATAGATGCTATATTTAACCAGAGCATGATGAATCAATTTGAATATGTAATTTTGAAATAGATTTGTTAGACGAATGAAATGTTGAGTTTCTGGTTGTGATTGTGGGTATTACAATAATTATATTAATTGATTTGTGTGTTTTATATTGTCTGGATGTATTATTGGGTTGTATGATAATACACCTCAATATTGATCTGTATCAATTGGTATTAAAGAAAGGTTGGTCTTGGTGGGAGAGTCTAGATCATTGCTAAATTGCTAAATGTGAGAAGTGGGTGTTCTGGAGGCTCGAGAGATCACTAAAGGTGTGTGGGAAGCCTTGTAGGTGTAGAGAGCAAAGAGGAGTATGAAAACTGTGAAGGTGTGTTGGTGTTGCAACCTAAATTGGTATTTTGTTTTATGAGAGAAATTGAAAAGATGCCCCTAAGGAGAAGAAATCTCAGATTGGATGAGATATTTGAATAGTTGAGAATAGAGATAAGGAATGAGATGAGGAAAATGAATAGCCAAAGGATACTGGACAATAAATATTTTTGAGAGCTCTTGCTAGAATAACAAAAAGTAATTGAATGGATGTGCCTCAATTCTTTGGAACATTAAATTCAGATGAGTTTATTGATTGAATATGAGATTTAGAAGAATACTTTGATTTGGAGGAGATTAGAGACCCATAGAGAGAAAAGGTAGCACAAACAAAACTTTAAGGGTCACGTTGCACTATGGTGGAAGGAGTTGTAGAGAGAGGGTGGTGAATGGTTCGATCAAATACTAATTAGATGGTTAGATGGTGGATAGATTGAAAGCCAAGTTCATCCTTGGAGATTATGAAATGGAGTTATTCTAGAAGCTACAAAATATGAGTGTGAAAGAATATACTGAGGAATTTTACAAGATGGTGATTAGATTGAGAGAAAATCAAATGGATAAAAAATAGTTGGCCAAGTATATAAATGTGTTGAGATTCAACAGTTAAGACGAGATAAGCATGTTGAAGACCACCTTAGTGGAAGAGGCATATTGATATGCATTAAAGGCAATGTAGAAAATATTGAGAAGATAAAATAATAATTCCAAAAGAAAATGGAGATTTGCAATAGAGAAAGGACAAGGAAGCAACGATAAAAGAAATAAAATTCTGTGGAAGAAACCAAACCTAAGTGAAGTAGAGCAGTAGGGAAAAACAAAAAATGAAAAGGAGTATTCAATAAGAGGATGTGGTAGTAGCAACAGGGAATTCATTGGTAAGTGTTTCTAGTGTGGAGAAGTTGGTCATAGGGCCTATGAATGTCCACAAATACAAGAGGACAACAAGAAGGGTATAATGAGTATTCACTTAGCATAGGAGGATGTAGAGAGTGTAACATCACAAAAGGCTAAAGATCCCAAATAAGGTGAATCTCTCATGATGAGGAGAGTACTGATGAAGCTAGAGGGAGTTGAGGATGGACCATCTTAGGGAAGGAATATCTTCCAAACTATGTGCAACTCTAGAGGTAAGTGTTGTAAATTAATTATAGATAGTGGTAGCACAGATAACCTAGTCTCAGAGGAGATGGTAGAGAAAGTAGGTTTGAAAAAGTCTAAACTTCTTAGTTCATATAAAGTTTCTTAGTTGTAGAGGGAACATGAGTTAACAATGAATGAACAATGTTTAGTTAGTTTTCAGATTGGTCAAGGTGATCCCACAAAGCTGGTTTACAATTTTTTGGAGATTATGTTTTTTGCTGAAATCACATATTTTTAGAAAATACAATGATTTAAGCCTTAAAAAGTTCCATTTTAAGGATTCCAATTGAAGAGAGTTTGATCAAGCCACCTTAGATCAAACCCCCTTGGATAGAACCTCGCTAGTTTTAAACTATACCTATAATGGAGTCTCCTTTACACCTATCAAAATGATAATAACAAATCACTTTTGATTTACCTTTTGGGGGATCAAATGAATTCATTTAAAATTTATTTGAAATGATCATGGTAGTCCTCAGAACGAGTTATCCAACGAATATCATTTTTATATGTTTTGGTTTTATTATGTATTTATTTTTTTAGTTTTATTAAACATAGAGTTTTTACCGAAAATCAAGCTCTCTATTCTGCACATGTGGAAAAATAGCAAATTATCAAAAAAAATTGAAAAATATGAGTCCACCAGATATTGAAGTCCTTGATCCAACAAAAAAAAACAACTGAATTTCGATACATACAAAAAAAGTTACGTTGTATACGATCCGCCTATGTCTAAATTGTAATTGGTTT
Organism: Sequoiadendron giganteum; assembly: GCA_007115665.2. Taxonomy (NCBI): domain Eukaryota; kingdom Viridiplantae; phylum Streptophyta; class Pinopsida; order Cupressales; family Cupressaceae; genus Sequoiadendron; species Sequoiadendron giganteum. The sequence goes on from CM021103.1 coordinate 428,671,517, forward strand.
GACTTCAAAACTTGATTAAGGAAAAAATATTCAATAGAACACTATGAAACCAATTGGAAGCACTGGATATCATAGTTACAAATCTAAATTTGGAAAAATTAGAATTTTATCCTTCATGGAGAAAAAGTTATGTTGTATACGGTGAGCATCACTCAAAAATGTTGTTTACTGAAAAAAACTAGTTTTCGAAGGAGATGGAAAAAGAAGTGTGCAATATGATTCCAAAATTTTTGAAAAAAATATTTTTAGAATCTATAGACAAAATGTCACAAATCAGTAGTTTTCATCATCTTTAAATTCCTCACGGTTTAGTTGCTATAGGTGTTCGAAAGTGAAGATTTAGTTAGAAAAAAATATTTAAGTGTTTAGTTTGACCAAAATTTGTGAACCAGTATTGTGGGATCACCCTACATGATGTGATTCCAATGAATTATATCATGTGTTGTTGGGATGACCATGATACTTTGATAGGGAAGCCATTTATAATGGTAGGAAAAATGTGTACACCATCAAGAAGGATGGGCAATGGTATGCTTTAAAGTCCTTAGAAGGAGGAGGAGAAACTAATTAAAGGAACCAATTCCATAGTTTTATATAGTGTAGACAAACAAGCTATTAGAAAGGTTAGGAGAGTTGAGAGAAACTCCATGATGATGCCTAAGGGATAGGTAGCAGATAGAAATAAAGGGCAAAAAAATATGTGTATTACATCTTGAAAACATAAAGGAAAAGATAATAGTAGACCGAATATATGTAATGGTTAGAGAGGTGGAGGTTTGGAGAGGTTACAACCCACATCACTATTGGGAGGTTGCAGAATTAATCATGACCATAATTCAGTCCTAGAAAGCATGACAAGTGGGAGTGATTTGTGTATTGAGAGTAATTGGTGACATTGCTCATTTGTAAACCTCCACAAATACCAAAAGGTGGTTCATGATTGAATATTTTTACCGATAGAAAAATATAAAGTTGACGGGTTTCGACATTTAGCGGTCGAGATTTTTGGGACAAAAGGACGTAACGTATTTTACAAAACTGATTAGTTTGGAGAGGAACGTGAATCATGTTGGACTGTTCAAATTCCCATCTGATGTATAAATAGGAATTCATATGTCTTTTGCTAAGAAGGGGGGAAGATGATAGTTGAAAATAAATCTTTTGGGCTATGAAGAAGAACTAACCATGGGATGTTGAACACAATCAAAAAAAATTATTGGTGGGTGAGACAAAGATGTTATAGAACTAGAACATGATGAATAAATTTGAATATAGATTTCTAAAACAAATTTGTTAGACAAATGAAATGTTGAGTTTCTTGTTGTGATTGTTGGCATTATGATAATTATATTAATTGATTTGTGTGTTTAATATTGCATAGTTGCATTATTGGCTTGTATGGTAATACACTTTGATATTGATCTACATCAAATTAACACTTATGTCTTTGGTACTTCTATTGAATAAGGGATTGTGTTGAAAATCATAGTGGGGGCCTACTATAAAACAAAGGGAAGGTTATTGACTCCCTTGGTGAGAATTAAAATTTTATATTGATTATACACAAATCAAAGCCACACTAGTCAAATTCTACAATGCATATAATATAATTGTTGATATCATGTTGAAGTGATTTTGTGAAAAGTATTGATACTATGAGAGATCCATTTACTTTTGAGTATGATTTTTTGGCATGTACTAATGTCCTAGATCTATCTATAAATACAAGATCCTAGATGCTCCATCAAGGCATTTTTGTGCTCAAGATGACAAGGTAATGATCAAATTCAAGAGAAGTTGAGATATTACCTCAATTTGAAATTGAGATTATTATTTATAACGGTGAAAATTTCATACTTTTCCCTTCTCTTCATTATGGACTCAATATGACATGACATTCGTTATAGAATGATATATAAAAGTGGTATGATTGTAGCTAAAAGTTGGCACATAACCCAAACCATACTTGTTTCTCTCAATAATCACCTATAGGGATTGATCTTGATCCTCAATTTTACCATCACCTAGCTAGGGTTAGATCTATTATTTTCATAAATGACAAGTGGGTTACACGAGTTGCAAAAATAACCCATATTTCAAATCCAAATTTTGGGCCAGCATAACTCTTTCAATAACCATTATGTGTTGATTCAAAGTACATTTTAAAATAATTCCTTTGGAGTTGTATTTAAGGACTAATCCTAGTTCATTTATTTCATTCACTACTTATAGATTATTATCTAGCTTTTACACATACTTGCATCATAATTCAAGGAGCATTAAATTAGAGCATTTGTTACTATAATAACTACTTGCATAATCATCTATAATATATCTTGCATTCTTTCCTACTATTTTGATCCTTTCTAATTTTTTTCATTGTATCCTTAGGAGTTTGACCAATGAGATACATATTTCTTGACCATTGGTGCTAATCACACAACAAAGTTTTTTATGTAAAAAATGACATAGGCATTTTAGACAGACTAAGAAAAATAATTCAATATCTATAGAGATAAAATCTATGCATCCAAATCATATCTACACTTGTGCATAATGGAATTGTAGGTGTGTAGTTGTTCTCTTAGTTATAGAAGTGATCCATAATGACAAATAGTGAGTTTATTGATTCTTGTGCATTCATTTGACTATTCTTACTTTTCCTACATACTAATGAGTCACTTACAACCATAGATATCATAATGTATATTTGAATCTAGTTTCTATCTAGGTACATTTATTTTACCTATTTAATTCTAATCTATTTATCACTTTAATGTAGATAGTTCCTTTCTCAACTATTTAAATTCTAGGGTAACTATCTAGTTATTATGGTTTGATTTGTTTACCCTAAGATTATATGTAAAAGTTAATTTATTCTCCCTTCAATTTTGATGAGCCCATCCACTCTTACACATCCTTAAGGTTTATATTCTATTTTTTTAATTTGAGAATAATCATCTCTTTAAGATTCATATTCATAATTGCTCTTCAATTATCATTGATTACATTTCCATATTTTTTATACTAAGGGCTAGTCAAAACCCTAGTTTACCTTTAAAAATAAGTGTTTTTAAATCCTTGAATATGGGTTCTCATCATGATTATCAATAAATCTCCATTGAGATTATCATAATGATCAATCTAATTTTGATTATGATACACATGTAGCTAATAAGATTTATCCCTCACTAGGCAATTAATTTTTCAAGAACTTATTAATGCAACTTCTCATTCACAATTAGCTACTTCTTATTATTGAACCCTTAATTATAGAAATATTCATGAAATTGATACTATGATTGACCCATCTAACCCTTTGCATTGTGTATTGTGCATCTTTCCTCTTGCGGACTTACCCTATCTCTTATAGTGATCCCTTCTCTTCTCACCTCAAGTAGGATCCCCTCATTGGGCATAACTACCATGTTCCCACTTCTACTGTGACTCCAACTTCTCATATTCCTTCTTCTATTTTAATTACTACCTCTCTTTCTAGAATCATATTTACCTATTGTATCACTAGTCCCATCCATTTCTCTTCAACCATTAGTGTCAAGCCATTCATTTCAGCTTACTAATATCACATGTTCCTCCTTAACGTCTAGTGTTACATTCCATCCTCATGGTGTAGTGTCGAAAAATGTCATATGTGACATTTTCACACTTGTTTGGGCCCTCCTTGTTAAATTGTGCTTGATGTTGGCTTGATTTAGTGTTGCAAAGTGTTTAACACATTCACATTACGTCTTGGGCCCTTGTGAACTAAATGAACTTAGTTGTACATTATTTAAGGTGTTGTATCACACTTTCACACTTATCTAGGGTTTAATTAATAAATTGGGCTTCTCTATACCTTATTTGGCCTTATTTTGCATCCACAAGCCTTAATTAATGCATCTTTTTGAGGATAATCCTGACATAAACCAACATCCAATCATAATTTAGGTGTTTTTGGATTATATGGCCTATATTTAGTGATCTAGGACTCATACTCCATCTTGGGTATATGGGTCCCATCTAAGTTTTGGGGCCTCGATCTCGATTTCACATGAATTTAAGTATTTTTTGAAAAGTGTGTCCTATAGCGTAGCCTAATGGGACTCATACGCCACTTCTAGTGTATGAGTCCTGTGTGGCCCAAAATTAAATTTAATTCAAAATATTGGTGGGATTTTATCCTCCTAGATTTGATATCGGCTTGTAGTGTTGTAATTTTGAGAAATTTGGCATAAACAAGTATAAATACAAGGTTATTTCACTCATTTTTCTCCTAGCAAGCAATCAAGCGATATAGAAAATTGAATGAGCATCCTTATAGAAAAATTGAGCTCACAAGAGGATTCAAGTGTTTAAAAGAGCATTCAAGAGTCTTCAAGAGCTGATTATCAAGTGTTTTGGAGCATTATTCAAGTACCATGCAGATCATGTCAAAGTCATCATGCATCATGTTTATTTTTGAGCTAACAATTGTGATGTAGGGTTTCATGATTCAAGCAAGCATTCAAGTCAAGATCTATCACATTCAAGCAAGAGGCAAGATCTACATCCATTGGAGCCATTTCAGACATGTTTTCAACACTTTATTGCTAGGGTTTGGTGAGTTGCAACATCATATTTTTTCATTCATCGTTGCTTTATTTCATTTGATTTCTATTGGAAACCAAGATTAGACATACAAACCAAAAAATGCCTTCCACAAGAGAAAAAGAAAAAAAGCAAGAGCAATTTGCATGAAAATGTGCAAATGAATAATATTGAGGAATTAAGAAATTACAAAAGATGAATTGCTTTATAAAAGCAAAGTATACAAAACCTTAAAGGTAAAACCTAATGTTGACCTAAAATTAGCTCAACTAAATAAAGCTTACTTATTAATTAAGTAAACTAATTATTACCTAAGTAAAATTAATAAAGTGTAATTAAATAATTAATTACACCAACACCCCCCCTTAAGTGCAACATAGGGAGACTAAAAGGCATGCACCTAATTCTAGGATGAATGCATGAATGCATGAATGGATGAAAGCATGAATGGGTCCCGAAAACTAGTCCATGTTAGGTACCCATGTACAAATGTAATGAATGGGAAAGACGAGAAAACCTAGTGGGACAAAATCCCCCTCAATGAGATGACTTGCTGCAAAGAAGCACAGGAAGAACACTGGTGGAGTAACACTGAAATCCTGAATCCGGCAAGCAAGAAAAGATACTTATGTTTATGAGAAACGATATGAGCCACTGAAGGACTCAAGCGGAATCATGATAAAGCAACAACAGACCCGATGCCAAGGAACTCTGGAAAAATCACAAACTAGAACAACCCTGGAATCTATAAAGCAACAGTAGATGAATAAATGATGCCCCCGATAAGAGGGAATGATATGATGAAAGAATCTGGAAGCTATGTGTATCTCTATGCCGATGCCAAACTGTGACTAAAACTGATTCATAGGAGCAAGCACCATGAAGATTCTGAAACATTAACCATAAAATGAATGACCCTCAAACTGAGATGTGACCTGATGTGAATCTGATGCGATTTAGGATCATTAACCATAGGCTTTCAATCTAAGATGTGAATTGATGCGAACCAAAATGTGTCAAGCTATGAGTAAGATGTGGCCAAAAGAAACTACATAATCTAGATACAACTCATGTGAGTTGTCATCAATATGAAGATGAGATCAAAGTGCATGCAATGCAACTACACTCTAATCAAATTATTATGCAAGAAGCCCCCTTGATGGAACTTTATATAAGTTCATTTATTACAATACCCTATGATTGTAAAAGGAGAACATGCAAAACATGCATAAATCAAAGAGAAAAAGTAAACCTAATGCATGAAAACAAGAAAGAGTGCATGCACAGATCAATGTTCACATCTTCCTCCATGATTGAAATTGACCTTAGATCTGTGTAGAGGACTGAATCAGCTTTCCAGTGCCACTTGAATCGCAAAAAATTGATAACTGAGGCAAACGTTATGCCCTCTGAAGCAAAAACTGCTTCATCTGACTTCAAAGGTCTGCAAAATAAATTTGACACAAAATCTGGAAAAAATATTTGCACCACTAGATTGGGCTCGGAACCAGCTTTCCAACAATATCTCGTTTTCGAAAAACGGACTCCGTATGCTCAAGATATGACCATTTTACTAAAAATGTTCATTTTGGCTTTAAACGAAGTATTTTATTAATTTAAAGATTAAAAAATTAATAAAATATTCAGCTATACTTTCATGGCACAAAAATCGAGGCGACACAAAAATCGAGAGGGTGCACAAATCAAGGCAAAATGACACGAAAAATGAGACAACTTAAAAATGCTCTAGACACCAAAAAAATATGGCACGAAAATTGATGTGTATGTATGGATCTGTAGAATCGCATAGATTTTTCTGGTAACATTTTTGAAAATCCCCAAAAACACAAAAAAATCAATTTTCAGCAAACCCTATCATATTTTATATGAAAATAGGGGTTTTTAGGCCTTCTGAGTGCACCTTTGAATTCCGTTTTGCACTAGCATGCACTGTTTGAGATATCAAGGTCAAAATTTCTCAAAAAGCATGAAAAAACCCTCTAATATGGCAAAAACCTGCCGAAATAAGCTCAAGGTATGAAACCCTCGAGGAACCCCAAATGTGCTCTACAATAAATTTCTCCAAAAAACTGAGAAGGGGCTTCAAATCAAGGCTCTGATACCATGTTAGAAACCAAGATCAGACATGCAAACTAGAAAAAAGCAAGAGCAATTTGCATGAAAATGTGCAAATGAATAATATTCAGGAATTAAGAAATTACAAAAGATGAATTGTTTTATAAAATAAAAGTATGCAAAACCTTAAAGGTAAAACCTAATGTTGACCTAAAATTAGCTCAACTAAATAAATCTTACTTATTAATTAAGTAAACTAATTATTACCTAAGTAAATTAATAAAGTGTAATTAAATAATTAATTACACCAACAATTTCATTACAAGGTTTGATTACCAAAATGAGGTTTGACCAAGGCAAACCCCTTTCCACTAACAAAACAACATTTTCCCCTCTCTTTAGTCTGTGATTTGTAGATTTAGGTTGAAGACTTTCTAAGGAGCAATATTGGAAATAAGTTGTCAAGTCAAGTTGCCCAAGTTGTTAGCTTGTTTTTAAGAGCATTAAAAGACTTCTACTAAGTAGAATTCAACAATTTAGACCCGAAAATCAAGTTGAACAAGAAAATAATAGGTTGAAGAGAAGATTTAGATCTAGATTCTCCAAAAAATCCAAACTGGACTGATACACAACTTTTGGCGTATGAGTCCCAGTACAGTGAAATTTGTAGTTTTCAGGAGTTCCAGACATATCTCTGTTAGATTTATGTTTCTACCCAGAAACCCTAATCTGGGACTAAATCGCCCAATATGTCCTATGAGTTCTAGCTGCATTAGTTTCAATATTTTCAACATTTTTAGTCTCCATTCAAGTTGCTAGAAGTTTACAAGTGCCCCTTTGTGCTTTTCCAATTTTCTATTTTGTTTTGCATTCATTTATAGGTCGTTTAGTGAAGCTTTGCATACCATTAGATTCAATTATTAGATCTTGCATATCATTGTCTTTCCAAGCCCTAACTTGGTGGTGAACCCTCTTTTAGTCTCTAATCATACCCTAGGGCAGTCCCTTGCAAGATCTATTTCCCTCACTTCATCCTTCGATTGAGATCTCTAGGGAATCCTTCAACGAGAGTGTAGAAGAATGTTGTTCTATGTCCTAAACCATAAGCAATGATAAATTTTCCACCTCTCATTTTGGTGAACCTGCATTTAGAACATCTTAATTATGATTTGGAGTACTTCATCATCCTAGATCTAGCTTGCATTAGATTTTTCATTAGTTCATTGGCATCTAAGGTTTCTAAATTTTGCATTAGTGAAAGCGCATATAGGTTGCATGTTTGCATTTGCATCACTGAATATCATTTGAAATATGCATTTGCACTTTTCCTATACATTATCCAAACCAAAGAGCATAGAAATCATTTGTTTTTTTTTGAAATTAAAGAAAAAACCCTAGATTGGGATTCATATGCCCCTCCAGGCGATTTAGTCCCAGTACAAATTTTAAACTGCATTTTCCAGCATTCAAAACTCTGTTTCTATGCTTTTGTTTGTTGTTGTTAGCTTTCAGTTTTAGTTTACAGAGTTTTTGTTTCATTCATTTCATTGCATCTAGCCTAATTTCATTTGCATCAGAATTAGAGCATAGCATTTATCTTGTGTTCATTGAATCTTGCACTCCCTAGATTGTCCCTTGTATGAGCTTTTCTAGTTGGTGTCATATTGCTAATACTATAGTGAGATGAATTTTGAGACTCATGTCATCCCGCGATAGCACAATTGTTGTGGATATTGGGTTATCTAGCTCTTTCACTCCTAGTGTTAATACTAGTTCACTAGGTATGGACCAAACCCTTGACAACTCTTTTCCTTCAAGTAGTGTGATGCATGTTGAAACAATGGTTGCTAGTATTTCACAAGAAAAAATAACCCAAATTCATGAAGACTTAGCAAACCTACAAAATCAAATAAGCATTGAAAAAATTTCAACCATTGCTATCCCTACTATAGATAACATACATTACATGATTGAAACTAAAGAAGGAGTTGATCTTATGCGTAACATAATTCAAATTTTTGGACCACATCTTACACCAACCACTAGTTATCCTTTACCTTCAAACAATGTTACGAATCAAGGAGGAATTCAAATTCCTCATCCCACAACAATTACCTCTATTCCTACCTATACCAATCCTCAAGTCACAACAACAATGCAACCTACTAGTAATGTGATTCCTTCCTTGGGTATTTATGCTAGCATTCCTAGTACCTTTGTGATATCGCACACCATATCTCCTACCACTCTACCACCTGTAAGCATTCCATTCACTTGTACCTTGAACACATACACACCTCTACCTTATTCACCTCCATCTCAAAATGCAAACAATGATCCTCTCATAAACCAACTTTTGTAAATCGTTTCATGCCTCCAAAACAAAATTTCCACCATCAATCAAAATCAAAATGGCCAACCTACATATTATGTCAAAAGCAATCCGTTATCATTGGATATATTGAGAACGCCGATGCCACAAGGTATAGATGTGCCTAGATTTGAGAAATATGGGGGGAAAGGAGATCCTTCTAACCATTTTCCCACTTATACTGCCTTATGTAGTGACTTTATTCTTGAGGATAAGCTCTTGGCTAAGATTTTCCCTAGATCCTTGAATGATATCACCTTAGAATGGTTCTCCTCATTACAGAATAACTCAATTCATTCATTCAATGAAATTTTTGAGGCATTTATAAACCATTTCCAAGTGCATATGAATCCTAAGATGACATTAGCCGATTTAATGAGATGTAATAAAAAAGAAGAAAATATTACTGACTTTATTTCATGCTTCCAATCGCTTTATTCCCAAATCGACGTAAAGATTCCCGACCCTCACCTTCAAAAGATGTTCATTGAAAACCTACAAAGTAAGATACAAGATACGATTACCATGATGAAATTCCCCTCCGTGCACTTGTGTACTGCCCTTCATGATTCTCAAAACTCAGTTAGTAGTCATGACACAAAATCCAATCCTAGCCAACCTGAGAAGTCCGAACCGGCAAACCAAAACAATTATCAACCTTTTAGAAAATAAAATAAAGGCTTCCTTCAACTTAATCCCCCTCAAAAAAAAAATCAATACATCAATACCCAAGTGGATGCTATAAGGAAGACAACTCCTTTCACAATTGGGGATACGGCTAGACAATTCACTCCCTTACTCGATACCCTCCATAACATAATGTCACAACTCTTAGAACAAAAAATGATTACCTTGCCTCCCATTAGAACTCCTGATCCAAACAAACCTTTGATTCCGAAATTTAGATCAAATTCCTATTGCCATTATCACTGACAAAATGGACATGACACAAAACATTGTAAGCGTCTTAAACATCTTGTGCAAGACCACATTGATTCCGATCGACTTCAAATTAGAGGTGTTAATGATCAACGAAATAAGTCTGTTGCCTCTCCCAACCAAAACTTACAAATCTTTACCAACCCTATGCCTAATCACAACATTTCATTTGTCAAAGCTAGTGAAACTAAAAAGATTGATGTGATGAGTGTTGACACGCATGATGACAACAATGATACTATTCAACAAGATCCCATAGATATTGATGAACAAGGTCCTATGGATGATATGGTTGGATTGATCGAAGTCATACCTCATAAGGGTCGAACTAAATATACTCTTAACATTTATTTCTCATTTAAAGATATACTTAAACATGCACTGTTGGCCCTACGGTTGCCATTGCTTCAAAATATCGACCTGTTAATGCTCAATACAACCGCCAGAGTTAACGGATCCATGAGAGCTAGTTAAGCCATGCCACGAATCCTGAGGGGAGTGTTGACCATCTTCCAACAATCTCCCCCTCAATGTTACTTGAGAGGATTCAAAACTGACACCTTTGGATCTGATACCACTTGTTGGCCCCACAGTTGTCGTTGCACCAAAAGATCAACAAGTGTTAATGCTCGATACAACTGCCAGAGTTAGCATATCCATGAGAGGCAGTTAAGCCATGTTAGGAATGCCGAGGGGAGCGCTGACCATCTGCCAACATGCACCTAGTGGTCCTCTTTACATAGCTGACTGAATCTATGAGAAGCCCACTAATGGGATATTAATTGATCTTGTCTATGGAGAGAATGTGATCACAAAAGAATTATTACTTTTGCATAAGCTCTATCAAGAAACATATGATAAACTGAAAGCATGGATAAAGATGCATAATGGTTTTTCTTGCGCTACGGTGGGATTGATAACCCTTCATTTATAAATAGGACCAAAAACATTAGATGTCTCATTCTCCATTATATCGACGCCAGATCAATTTTAATGTGAAGCTTGGCCACCCATGGCTATGCTTCATGGAAGTCATCCCGTTGGTCGTGCATACATGCTTAAAGTTTCCCTTTGACAATGAAATTTTTATTGTGCATTATAGTGGCTTTAACCCCTTGTCTTTCCATGGAAAATTTTCATTAGATTTCTTTTGGCCCAAGCCTATGGAACCTATTAAACCTTGTGAAGACTTCCTTTTCAAGTCATGACAAAAGTTCAATGTGAATGCATAGAAAAAATATCCCTTAAAAACATGCCTCAGCCTATGATCGAGCCTACCATTGTTGACAAGACCATGATTGAACCAAAAGACATTCCAAACAACCAAGACCAACCTAAGACATAGCCTTTACCTTTTTCCTACAAAAGACTAAGAGATAATGAAAACAATCCTGTCACGCCTCCTACAAGTTTACAAAGCTAAAGAGGAAGTGGTTGAACAACCTTCCATGGTTCCTTTTGTTCCTCCCCTTAGGGAAGAAAAGAAACCTATGGTTGATAAACCCGATCCTACACAAATGCAACTTGAAAGTCGTACTAAAAGAAATAGACTTGCTAGAGAACTTAGGCATAGATATTGTGCCCTTGCTCGAAATATTAACGAAGACACAAACAAAGAAAATCAAAATCCAAAATTGATCGAAGTAATGCATGATGAGTCTCCCTCGCCGCAACAAAATAATCCCATACCGCAACCAAAATAGGAGAAAAAACCTTCTTTGGACATTATCATTCGAGCTCCTATTGTGATTAACTTAGATGACGATGATGAAGTTTCTGAAATCGACGAGGAGGTGCATAATGAATTGATTACATTGCTTTCCTCTTCTATGAGCTTAAACAAAAATTCTCCTTAGAAGAGTCTTGAACTTGGTGATGACCCTAGTTCAACACTTGCTATTGTCCGTTTGGCTAGTTTTCTTCCTTCTCTATACGACGAACATGATTGGGATGCAGACGATGTGCTAATAGGTTGACTCACATGTACCTAACTAGTCTTTTACATTGTTTCTTTCTCTTTTGTGTGATTGCATGTGTGTAAAGTGATCCCCCATGATGTTCTATTTGATGTACCTTTCCCTCTTTGTTACATTCCTCCATTTTTACCTACATTCTTCTTTATGTAATAAATCTTTTCCTTTTCCTTTTCCTTTATCTTTTCTTTGTCTTGTGTTTTCTTTTTGGGGATGACACAAGGCGTTGAGACATCTAGGTCTCTTCCATGTTAACCCAAAATGATTTTTCTTTGTTTTCACTCTCTTTGTGTCATTCTTCTAGTTTTATGAGTATTTGGGGAATGATGATAGTTCTGAGCTCTCTTAAAATTATTGTAGCAAGAACATACTGACCCCAAATCCATGGATCCCTCATGTGTTTGGAGTTTTATTTTGGGGGCAACCCCTTCTTTTCCTTTTCATGACGTAGCTTTATTTGGAAACATATGACCTGGCATAGGGCTTTCCAAGGGAGCTCTCATGTATTCTTTCTTCTTAGCATTTATCATTTTCTACTTTAAAGTAATTGCTCACAACATGGTGTTTATCGATTTCTTTTAAGTGGGGGCATACTTTGGCATTATTCTTTTGCATTTAATATTTCACTGTGTAGTATTCTTACTTCATGTGATGCATATTTTGCTTTGTGGTGACATTGGGTGTGATTTCCCTCAAGAGCATGATCTATCATAGCATATCATATTCCTCTTAGTGGCTTGATGCAACATACTGCATCCCCTAAGTTGTGAATCTTCTACTCTTTGATTGGTCCTATTTTGGAGACATTAGGCACGATGTTCGTTGAGTTAAGACCTCACATGAACTAAGCAAGACTAGTCCTTTGAACGTTCCCTATGTTGCATTTGCAATTTTTGTTATATGGCCACCTTGCATTATACACTTTTCTTTTCTGTGGAGCCATCTTGTTTGTTCATGAGTTTCAAGCATATAAAGTTTTTCTTGCCTCATGAAGCATGAAGTTCATTGTTGTGTGGCACCTTGTCAAAGTTATCAGGAGGTATAGATTTGGTCTAGTTGTACAGGAAGCCGAACTTAGGAATGAATTTCCCATAGCCACTTGATTGTGTGTGTATGTTTCTCACCTCTTTGGATACTCACCTAGTGGAAAGCCTAGAGTTCTGTTGCCTCAGAGTGAGCGTTCATTTTTGGACAAACAATCTAGATCTGATCCACAACATGTGGGAAAAATGGTCAAGGCTTGATCCACCCCTTTTGTTTTGTTTTTATTTTCTCTTTTTCTTTGGTAGTGTATGCTTGTGCCTTGTTGTTGCTTCTTATATCCTTTTTCATGTGTGTTCTTTTGTGCCTATGTTGTTTTTCCATAGGATCTTGATCCCGAGGGCTTGATCATCCCTCTTGATCATGGTTATCCTGTCTCACTAGCATTGGTATATTTGAACCCCTCTTGATTCAAGTTTTTCTACTTTAGTGTGAGTTGGAAGAAATTTCTTTCCCTCACTAAAGTGGGGGCTAAATGTAGTGTCAAATTTTTTTATCTATGACATTTCCACACTTGTTTGGGCCTTCCTTGTCAAAATGGGCTTGATGTTGCCTTGATTTAGTGTTTTAATGTGTTTAACACATTCACATTAGGTCTGATGGGATTCTTAGAAATTTGTCAGAATTTCTGTCCAAATTGGGCATGGCCGGTTACTTTTACAAGACTAGAGGTCTAATAGTTTGGGTTTAAGGTTTTTGATCTCTTGTGAAATATGATCGGTATTCTTTAGAAACCCTATTGTTATATTTCAATGTTGACTTGCTATGGAGGGTTACTGGTCACTTAAGTTGTTTGATTGAGACTTTCCTTCGTGCTCTTATCGTCCCCTTTTACCCAGCCTATTGGTCTCTTTTTGCCACTTATGCTTAAATATTTATACTGCCAAAGATTTTACTAGTCGGTCCCACCTAAATATTCTACATGTCCTATATGCAGTTTGGCTAACCGTCCGACCATGGGTTTCGATCTGGACTGTTCCTCGCAAACCTTGCAGGTTTTCCTGCTGATGTCACTAAAGTAGTGCGAGGTCTGTGAGGTGCCACCATCTGGCTTATACAGAGGAGTGGGGTCTTTTCCCAAGGTGCCAACAGTGACAGATGGATGTCATTTCACCAATGAAATTTTAATGATGGGGATTAATAATGACCATCCCTCGCAGGCCTCGCATGAGCAAAGTAAATGTTCCTAAAGTACTGTGAGGTTTGCGAAAAAGTGACACGTGGCCTGGCTCTTGAGGCAATAGGGCTACGTGGCGCCTACTGTCCGATTGCGAACTCTTATTTTCATGGGCTATGATTGGCTGTGTTCTTTCCCAGGTGGTGATGTGGATTTTCAACGATCATTGACTCAATTTGAGTCATCCAACTTTCCAAGTCTGTTCTACATCAAGGGTGCAATTGCAAAGAAGCTACTGATCATCAGTGTGAGGAGCTTTTATGCTCTGAAACTTATTTTATTAATGGCACAATTTTTTCAGAGGATTTTCTCCTGATCTCCTTGCGTGTGAGTGGTAACCTCCTGATAGAAACAATGATGCACTGTATGCCTGAAATAAATTTGTGGTGGCAATATTAGCCACTAATCATTCGCATACCCGTGCAAACATTTAGGAAATTAATACTCCCTGCACTTGATTATTCTATAAGTAACATCTGAATTGCTCTATATTATCATTGCAATTTTTGAGTTGGAAGGTAGTGGATTTGTTTGCAATCTCTAAGTTACATTTCTTCAATGGATAAGTTCGAGCCATGCCGAAGTGCAAGGATAGGTGCAAGGATTTTGCGGAAATTAAAGGAACAGTGTCCTCCGGACATTCCTGAGGCAAGTGCCCAGGGTATGGGCAAGAGGTCGGGGCATTTTAATTCCCCTATTTTTCTTTCCTCAAATTCTGGCAGTGATGGTTTTGAGACTAACACAGATTATCGCTATTATCTGGTGACCTTGACTGAGCTCATGGGTGTAAACAAAGAGGCCCTTACAGTTGTACCAATAACTGCAATGGCACCGTGCCAGGTTGCTGGAGTTCGTGCTGATGTGGATGAAAATAAGAAGGTGTTTCCACCTCTAGCTGAAGCAAGAACCAGAAGTGGTCACCTGTATCAGGGCCGTGTGTCAACCAAATGATTGCTGGTGTTGGGTGTGTTGCTCGTGGGGAGTGATTTTCTTGGTGGTTCGTGTTGTTGTGGATGTGTGTGTGTGTGACACATTCCTTTTTGTTTCTTCTCCAACTGGTTAGTGTGTAACCATTTTTTTTGATTCCTTAGATCATACACAATGTTTTCTAATGATGAGGAATGTGAATTCGAATTTCATGTTGAATGAAATTCATTTGAAATGAAAAATGTAGCCTGATGCTTTGTTGCTCTCCTATCCAATAAAGGAGATTTCACGACTCATTTTTGAGGTCAGATTTTGGGATCTAGGAGGTTTTGAATATATGTACAGTCAGTTCTTTTACTGTAGTTTCCTTGAAGGTTTTAGTTAATATCTTTTTTGGTCAAGATTTTTTTGAAGCAACCAAGCTATGCTGATGTAATTACAGATATTAAAGCAATAAATGATAATCATTTTGGAACAATTTCTCTCCTAATTGTATGTCATAAGTTGTGAATGAGCCTATTAATGATATATTCATTCACCTTCAATGGTATATTTGAATGTGTTCTTCATTTTCTTGCCTTAACTCAATGAGTCAATCAAATTGCTTGAAAAAAAGTTACAGATTTATGATTATACATTTAGGATTTGCTAAGGAGTGTTGTTTTAAAAACTAGAATTTGCATGATTTAAGTCATTATGGTGATATGTCCATAATATCTGGATTGTGTTTTGTATGACTCCTACCCAATGGATGAGGCACTGTCTATTTTCTTCAGGATTACTACGAGGATGTAGTTCTGAGCATGGTGGTCTAAGATCTAAACAAAACCAAAGAATTCAACCCTTTCTCTTTATGAGATGCAAATCTTATATTGAAATCTTCAGTCCTATTTCTTTAAGATAATTGTTACTATTCTTTGGTCTGCCAATACCAGAATAATTACTATCTCATTGCATGTGTAGGGACTATAATCTCTAAGAAGAAGTGTTCTTACCAGTCATAAAAGAATCTTATGAACACACTTAGGTTTACCCACCTTGGTTTCATAGAGCCAAAAGTGTATGAGATGTTAGTCTTTGACTGAATCTCGTTAGTTGTCCACTAGCCTTTGTGGTTCTTTATTATGGAGGTTGGCTACCTCTTAGATAATTTCAAAGCCTAGCTAGAAAAATAAAACACCAATAGAATGGTGACTCTACTGTGGAAAATTATGAATCTCTAGTTGCAGACGGTCATAGAGTCATATTAGTATTTGCCATTCTGAATTTGCATAGTGAGTGTTTCCAACCCTAGAAGGAAGGGGTTGTTGAAAAGAACTTGAAAGTCTCAATGATCTATGGTGTCCCATTGATTCAGGAGTTTTAGTTGAATTGTGTTTTATTTGGGAGAACTTCTGAGAAATTTAAAAAAGAAAAGAATAAAGAAACCATAGTAGTTGGAGGCGGCTATCCAAAATCATTTGTTTAAGTGAAGTTGAATGTTAAATTTGGATGGTGATGGATTGGTTTTTGAAAGAGATTGGTAATGGCATGGTGTGACTCTGTTGTGGGTAAAAAACCCAGAATCTATCAAGCTTTGAAAAGGAACTTCATATTTATGTTGAAATTCAGTCCTTTGTTATAGAGGTGGCAACTCTGTCTGAAGAACCAGTTGATGAATAATGGAAAAGTCCCAAATCTATAGTACTTATAGTCAGTGAGAGAAGATTAACAACTGTTGCCAAAATTACTAGGTATTTCATCAAATCTAAATAGTTCACTATTCCTAATTGTGATGGGTGTTTGTAATTAAGGATGAAATTGGTTCCAAACTAGATGTCTAGCATAAATAAAGGAAACAATGATTATATTTTCCATACTTCTGATGATTCAACATGTAAAAGGATTTATGAAACAATGTTTATGTTGCACCATATGTCTGAAAGCAAGGAATAATAACTTCAGTCAATAGTGGAATCATGGTTGAGATGGTAAATAATATGTTTGATAAACATGTATTGTTTTGACAAGTTCTAAATGGGTATAAGTGATTTTCCATATGTAAGGTTAGACATAAGTATGCAAAGAAAACAAGTTGCATTAAGCCCTTCAAGGTGTTTTGTAACTCAAAGGTATATGCCTTTTATTTTTAGTGATGTCAGTGGTTACCCTAATCTAATTCCTAAGAAGATTAGGGAGTATTTGCCTAAATATACAGGGTAGAGTACATAATCAACCTCTAAGCATTTACAAAATAATTTATATGTAATGGGAGATTATGAAATTAGTCATGAGGATGTTGTTATGAAGCTTTTTGTGCAATCCTTAGGGGGTGATGCCAAGGATTGGTTTCCTATTTTCCTGCCTATTTTGTTAATTCATGGAATCAATTGGTGATAGTTTTTATGGAACAATTTGGTGAAAGAGTTAATTCCAACATATTAAGAAAAGGTTTTATGGGAATCCATATAAAAAAAGAGGAGCTAATCCCATATTTTAATCTCATATTTTCAAGAGCTTTAAGAGAAATCCCTAGAGAAATTAGACCAAGTGAGGTTGAATGCTTGGTTGTATATCTTGGTGCTTTTGACAAGAGGATGGGTTATTTGTTAAGAGATAAAGAACCTACAAACCTTCACCAAGCATATCAAATGGCTATGGAAATTGAAAACAATCTGAAATACTCAATGATGAAAGGGTATCTGGCTACAAGTATTGATTACCCTAGCCTAGCTCATACTAGTAAAATGTCTGAGTTGGTTGTTCAGAACATTGATTGTGATAAGGGTGCTTTGAAAACTGTAATATCTTCAGCACTATAGTGTGATGATAATGAAATCCAAATTGAGAGCCAGTCCAGTTTGAATGATGATGATCAAACTTCTCTTGTCCTAGAATTGTATGAAATGAAGAGGCAGGAGAAGGAATCGCCATATGAGTTTTTCTTGAGATTTTTAGAGGCCTTAATACAAATCCCTAGAGATGATAAACTTAATGACTATGAATGCATTGATTTATTTTGTGAACTTTATGAACCAGGGCTAAGTGCTTTACCAGAAGAATTGAAACTTGCTAATTTGGCCCAAGTCATTAAGTGGATAGAGATTGTAGAATCAGCTAAGAAGGTATCTACACAAAATAAAGATAATGCTTGCTCTTTTGAAGAAAGTTGGATAATTGCAGAGGAATTTGAGGGGAAAAATGATGTAGGATTATGTGAGACACCCATTGTGTTTCCTAATATTGATTATAATGCTCATGTCACTGAGATTTTGTTATAGGCCAGTGATTGTGATTTCAGAGGTAATGATTGTAGTACTAAGGATGGAACTGAGTTTTCTTTTTACCAGAGTTGTATGGAATTAAAGAGCCTCATGATTTTACTTGTTTCCAAGTAAAGGAACAACTTTCAGATGATAAATATTTAGAGTATACTCCAGGTATACTGGCAATGGAACAAGTTTATTGTATAAATGTTGAGGAATTTGAGGACAATGAGTTGCATGATCAAAAGAATAGTACTGGAGACAACCAATATATTGATGAAAATATTGGTACTATTGATTTTATTGATTGTTTTTATGAAGCTGAGATTGATTTGTTGTTACCAGGTGACATTGATATTGCTGGTGAAAAGATTCTAGCTTATAATGAAGGTGACATTGATATTGTTGGTGAAACGTTTTCAGCTTGTGTTAAGATTTTCACTTATAAATTAACACATATAGCAGGTGGTACAGAGAACAGGGAGGCCAGTGCATACTGTTGTTCCTCTATTACCCATGATGAGATTGATATAATTGACCCTATTTTTGAGGGGTTTCATTTGAGAATAAATGAAGAAGTGCAGGGGAAGATCTATATTGAGAGGCCTGAGATGAATGTGTTTACACATTCCCTGGAGAATGATGTAGCTAATATTGCCGACATTTGTAATGCCAGGATGCATTCCAAATCGATAGAGTTCAGGTGCTGGCAACCAAGCTTATGTGGGAAATTCTAGGGTGAGGATTCCGTGAGATATGTATCATCTTTGCTGAGCATTGGAAGTATGGATAACATGTACACAGTTTTGTATGAGAATTTTTAGTTTGATGTACAAACTGATGATGATTCCAGAATGTGTGAAGTTGCAGACCTGATAAGTTATGAATGTTTCCACTTCTCCGCTCAATCAAGCCAACATTCTATGAAATATGACCAAGGGCAAAGTAAGATGAAAAATTATCATTGTCATATGTTGCTTTTAAAGTTTGGGTATAGGGCATTGACTGAATTGGTGCAGGGGAGTATTAGTAAACACTATGATACTTCCAAGCATATTGATTACCCCATTATTTTTGAAGCATCAAAAAGTAAAGACTGTAGACTTGGTTTGCTCTAGGTACTTGAGAATTTTGTTTTTGATAGTGGAAAGTTTTAATTTTCTTATTTGGTGGCCTGGGGCCACCAAGTTTGTATGCACGAGTCCAATTGACAAAGCATGGAAAAATATATGTCAAGGCACTTGTGTAATTTAGTGATCTGGTTTGCGAAGCCAAAGATTCTAGATTCTTGCTATACCCATAGGGGGCATACATCCCCAGTCAGAGCCATTGATGGGATTCTTAGAAATTTGTCTGAATTTTTGTCCAAATTGGGTATGGCCAGTTACTTTTACAAGACTAGAGGTTTGATAGTTTGGGTTTAGGGTTTTTGATCTCTTGTGAAATATGATCGATATTCTTTAGAAACCCTATTGTTATATTTCAATGTTGACTTGCTATGGAGGGTTACTGGTCACTTAAGTTGTCTGATTGAGCCTTTCCTTCATGCTCTTATCAGCCCCTTTTACCCAGCCTATCGGTCTCTTTTTGCCACTTATGCTTAAATATTTATACCGCCGAAGGTTTTACTGGTCGGTCCCACCTGAATATTCTACATGTCCTATATGCAGTTTGACTAACCGTCTGATCATGGGTTTCAATCTAGACTGTTCCTCATAAACCTCGCAGGTTTTCCTGCTGATGTCACTAAAGTAGTGTGAGGTCTGTGAGGTGCCACCATCTGGCATATACGAAGGAGTAGGGTCTTTTCCCAAGGCACCAACAGTGACAGATGGATGTCATTTCACTAGTGGAATTTTAATTATGGGGATTAATAATTACCATCCCTCACAGGCCTCGCACGAGCAAAGTAAATGTTCCTAAAGTACTGCGAGGTTTGCGAAAAAGTGACACATGGCCTTTCTTGTGAGACAACAAGGCTAGGTGGGGCCTATTGTCCAATTGAGACCTATTTTCATGGGCTATGATTGGCTATGTTATTTCCCAGGCAGTGATGTGGATTTTCAATGATCGTTGACTCAATCTGAGTCGTCCGGCTTGCCAGGTCCGTTCTACATCAACAGTGTAATTGCAAAGAAGTTATTGATCATCCGTGTGAGGAGATTTTACGCTTTGAAACTTATTTTATTAATGGCGCAATTTTTTCAAAAGGTTTTCTCTTGATCTCCTTGCGTGCGAGTGGTAACCTCCTAATAGAAACAATGATGCACTCTATGCCTGAAATAAATTTATGGTGGCAATGGCAATATCAACCATTAATTGTTCGCATACCCGTGCGAACATTTGGGATATTAATAATCCCTGCACCTGATTATTCTATAAGTAATGTCTGAATTGCTCTATATTATCATTGCAATTTTTGAGTTGGTAGGTAGTGGATTTGTTTGCAATCTCTAAGTTACATTTCTTCAATGGATAAGTTTGAGCCACACCAAAGTGCAAGGATAGGTGCAGGGAGTTTGTGGAAATTAAAGGAACGGTGTCCTCCAGATGTTCCTGATGTAATTGCCAAGGGTATGGGCAGGAGGTCAGGGAATTGTAATTCCCCTATTGTTCTTTCTTCAAGTTCTGGCAGTGATGGTTTTGAGACTGACTTAGATTATCGCTGTTATCTAGTGACCTTGACTGAGCTCATGGGTGTAAACGAAGAGGTGCTTGCAGTTGTACCAATAACTACAATGGCAACGTGCTAGGTTGCTGGAGTTCATGCTGATGTGGATGAAAAGAAGAAGGTGGTTCCGCCTCTAACTGAGGTGAGAACCAGAAGTGGTCACCTATATCAGGGCCGTGTGTCAACCAAATGATTTCTGGTGTTGGGTGTGTTGCTCATGGGCGGTGATTTTCCTGGTGGTTTGTGCTGTTGTGGACATGTGCATGCGTGGCACATTCCTTTTTGTTTATTCTCCAACTGGTTATTGTGTAACTATTTTTTTGATTCCTTGGATCATACACAATGTTTTCTAATGACGAGGAATGTGAATTCGAATTTCATGTTGAATGAAATTCATTTGAAATGAACAATGTAGCCCAATGCTTTGTTGCTCTCCTATGCTATAAAGGAGATTTCGTGGCTCATTATTGAGGTCAGCTTTTGGGATCCAAGAGGTTTTGAATATATGTATAGTCAGTTCATTTACTGTAGTTTCCTTGAAGGTTTTAGTTAATATCTTTTCTGGTCAGGATTTTTATGAAGCAAGCAAGCTATGTTGATGTAATTACAGATATTAAAGCAATAAATGATAATCATTTTGGAACAATTCCTCTCCTATTTGTATGTCATAAGTTGTGAATGAGCCTATTAATGATATATTCATTCACCTTCAATGGTATATTTGAATTTTTTCTTCATTTTCCTTCCTTAACTCAATGAGTTGATTAAATTGCTTGAAAATAAGTTACAAATTTATGATTATAGATTCAGGATTTTCTAAGGAGTGTTGTTTTAAAAACTAGAATTCGCATGATGTAAGTCATTATGGTGATATGTCCATAATATCTGGATTGTGTTTTGTATGACTCTTGCCCAATGGATGAGGCATTGGCTATTTTCTTCAAGATTACTACAGGGCTGTAGTTCTGAGCATGGTGGTCTAAGATCTGAACAAAACAAAAGTATCAAACCCTTTCTCTTTACAAGATGAAAATATTATATTGAAATCTTCAGTCTTGTTGCTTTAAGATAATTTTTACTATTCTTTGGTCTGCTAATACCAGAATAATTACTATCTCATTGCGTGTGTAGGGACTATAATCTGTAAGAAGAAGTGTTCTTATCAGTCATAAAACAATATGATGAACAAACTTAGGTTTACCCACCTTGGTTTCATAGAGCCAAAAGTGTATGAGATGTTGGTCTTTGACTGAATCTCGTTAGTTGGACACTAGCCTTTGTGGTTCTTTATTATGGAGGTTGGCTACCTCTTAGAGAATTTCAAAGCCTAGCTAGAAAAATAAAACACCAACAAGGTCTTGGGCCCTTGTTAAGTAAATGAACTTAGTTGTACCTTATTTAAAGTGTTGTAAAGTGTTGTATCACACTTTCACACTTATCTAGGGTTTAATTAATAAATTAGGCTTCTCTATGCCTTATTTGGCCTTATTTTACATCCGTGAGCCTTAATTGATGCATCTTTTTGAGGATAATCCCGACATAAACCAACATCCAATCATAATTTAGGTGTTTTTGGATTGTATGGCTTGTATTTAGTGACCTGGGACTCATACTCCATCTTGGGTATATGGGTCCCACCTAGGTTTTGGGGCCTCGATCTCGATTTCACATGAATTTACGCATTTCTTGAAAAGTGTGTCCTATAGCGTAGCCTAATGTGACTCATATGCCTCTTCTAGTGTATGAGTCCCGTATGGACCAAAATTAAATTTAATTCAAAATATTGGTGGGATTTTATCCTCCTAGATATTATATCCGTCTTGTAGTGTTGTAATTTTGAGAAATTTGGCATAAACAAGTATAAATACAAGGCTATTTCACTCATTTTTCTCCTAGCAAGCAATCAAGCGATATAGAAAATTGAATGACCATCCTTAAAGAAAAATTGAGTTCACAATAGCATTCAAGTGTTTTCAAGAGTCTTCAAGAGCTGATTATCAAGTGTTTTGGAGCATTATTCAAGTACCAAGCAAATCATGTCAAAGTCATCATGCATCATGTTTATTTTTGAGCTAACAATTGTGATGTAGGGTTTCATGATTCAAGAAAGCATTCAAGTCAAGATCTATCACATTCAAGGAAGAGTCAAGATCTACATCCATTGGATCCATTTCATACATGTATGCAACACTTTATTGCTAGGGTTTGGTGAGTTGTAAGATCACATTTTGTTCATTCACCATTCCTTTATTTCATTTGATTTCATTACAAGGTTTGAGTACCAAAATACGGTTTGACCAAGGCAAACCCCTTTCCACTAACAAAAAATCTTTTTCCGCAATCTTTTGTGTGTGATTTGCAAATCTAGGTTGAAGACTTTATAAAAAGCAAAATTGGAAAGAAGTTGTCAATTCTTCAAAGTTTTCCAAGTTGTTACCTTGTTTTGAAGAGCATTAAAGGACTTCTACAGAGCATAATTCAACAATTTAGACCCAAAAATCAACTTGAATAGGTAGAGTAGAGGTTGAAGAGCAGATTCAGATCCAAATTCTCTGAAAAAATCCAAAACTAAATTGATATGCCACTTTTGGCATATGAGTCCCAGTACAATGAAATTTGCAATTTTCAGGAGTTCCAGACATATCTCTACCAGATTTCTGTTCCTACTTAGAAACCCTAATTTGGTACTAAATCACCCAGTCTGGTGTATGAGTCCCAGTCTACATTAATTTCAATATTTTCAACATTTCCAGTCTCCATTCATGCTGCTACAGGTTTCCAGGTTCCCCTTTGTTCTTTTCCAGTTTTCTATTCTGTTTTGCATTCATTTCTAGGTCATTTAGTGAAGCTTTGCATACCATTAGATTCAATCATTAGATCTTGCATATCATTTGTATTTCCAAGCCCTAGCTTGGCGGTGAACCCTCTTTATGTCCTAAACCATAAGCAATGAATTTTTTTCCACCTTTCACATGGTTACATTTACTTATGTTTTATTCCCATCATCTTTATTATCACTCTAACATTACCACCACTATCGCCATCTCCACCCTTGATATGTAATTGCAAAAGCTAGATTGTGCTAAGAAGAAATTTGATTACATGCCTAGTGGGCATATTTTACTACTCACAATTTAGTACATTACACATCCCTTGCATTTAAAATAGTAATCTATCCAATACCCAATAGTTTTGTGGTATCCGTCTTTGAATGGTACCATGATAAAGGTGACCCTAATACACATTTACAAGATTTTAATATATCAAGATTAGTCTATTCTTATAATGATAAAATATTAGCTATGTTATTTTCTCACACTCTTATACAATATTCCATTTAGTCGTTTTATTCTTTTGATCAATTAGTTGTTTCTTTTCATAACTATTTTTGAGTGGAGATGGGTTTTTGAATCACTCTCTTAGATTTATTTGATTGTGTTTAAGGTTCTAAAGAATGAATCAATGATTATGTTATTCAATTAAATATTTGTGCTGAAATGAAATGCCATCTACTTATTGGTGACCAAAAATTCATCTTTCCATTCTAGAAGAAAAAATTGACCACTAGCCTTAGGGAATAGGGTCAAGCTATGATCAAGTTACTTTTTTGGTAGTCAAGTATTGATTGAAAAGAGTCGGATAAATGACTCTTCTACTCTTTGAGATTTGTAAAACTTGGGAGGGTATTCCAAGAAACCTTTATAGAATGTGCAAATACAAAAGTGGCTATGTGGCTTAACTAATCCTTGTACATATGAACACTCCTAAGATAGGTTGTCACTCCATGTTTCTATATTGGTTAAATTCAAACTTGTGGACTATAATTATTTTAATGAAGTAGACCATCAAGTAGGTTAAGTTGCAACTTCAAAAGTGAAATAAATTTATTTCCCCATATGTAAAACCACTCATAGTTTGATACTTCACTCATAACCTAGCAAATAACATCGATAATCCTCTAAAATTATCTCATAATTTCAAATTTAGTAGGGAGATGACAACAATTTACAACATTGAGTAAGGAAAATTGACAAGGCATAATTAAAGAATAAATTATCAAGAATTTTGATCGAATGGTTTATGAAAAAAATATAAGTTTAAATGTTTGAAAAATGATTAGTATCTTGGTCCATAGGGTCACTATGTCAAATCCAAAGTAATAGACAAACACTATATGTAAATTTAAACCAAGAACTAAGAAATTACAGAATAATTAATAGTCTAGTTGAATTCTCCTTCAAATACATGATTTAAAAATTTAAAAAACATCACAACTTTGGTCATACTTTTCAATATGAGAATACACAAGAAACCCTACATGATATCAATGAAATTATTTTACAATTGTACTTGATAGAATACTAACTAGAATATACCACTAAATTAACAAATGCAGTCCTAAAAATTAGCTAAATTACTTAAAATTTGTTCAATTCCCTAAAATTACCACTCATCTTGGAAACATTCAAACCTAGAGAGAATCTTGCTGGAAAATATCTTGTCTAAAATTATAGAAAATATTAAAAATCTAAATTATAAGAATTGCTACCTTAAAACATTCGAATTTTGAAATTTTTTTTACATAATCAACATTTGAACAAACATTCAATTACTAACTAACTTCAAAAACCAACCACACACAATCCAAATAGATTCAAACAATCGAAATGGATTTAGATAATCTAAATAAATTTAAATTATATATCAAATACAAACTGCACATAAATAATCTTAGACACTTGGTCGAATATGAACCCGAACTTAATCTTTGCAAAGAGAAATAATAAATATGTTAAAATGAATCATTATGATTCTTATCCTTATATTATAAATGAATCATATTTTCCCCCAAGTCACTTCTCACCCTTTTACTTTTTACATCGCCAATCTCGTATGTTCACATTAATCAAAATCATATCATGATGGGACCACTTGAAATACTACAAGCATACTTCACTTAATTCCTAAGCTTTGAAAAAATTACCTTTGCATACAAAGTCCCCCTTTGCCCCTAACTATGATTTCACTTCATGAAATGCGTAGCCCTTAGCTTTATTTTATCAAGCTAAATCATTAAGTTTTGAGGTAGGGGCCTGTTAAAATCGCATGGGTACATCCAAAATATTCAAAACCTTAGCCCCCTTTTAAAATATTTCACTCTAGCCCAACAAAACATTCAATTGCTCAACCATCCAATTTGATAATGATATAATTTCAAAATATATTTAGTCTTGTATCTAATATAATTCATTAAGATTGAAATTTTCAATAGTGTGATTACGTCATGTTCAATTTTTGGGTGATTTTGATGGATGGGGTCTCCTACTTGTAATTGTTAGTCGAATGATAATTTCTAATTTAAATGTATGCTTACTCTTCATGTTGTAATACTCTTATTCAAAAAGGACAGAGATGCCAATATCTATGTAATCCAATTATTTCCATAAAAAAAAACTCTATATCTACATAATCCAACTGTTTCCATAAAAAATACCCCTCAGTTTGTAAAACTAATTTCATACTCATAGACCCCACCATGCATATTAAACCATATTCCATTACAGATGAATAAAAAAACATCGTGAATGAGGAGAGGAAAATAGATGATAAGATGTAAAACTACTATTGACTATTTGATCATTGAATGAGATGATGTTTAAATAAAACAACCAATACATGAGAAACAAAGTGAAATTTCTTGATGAAACTAACCACCATAAATAGTTGCCCAATAAAAATGTCACATTGATACTACTGTTAAATTATTTATTTGTGGTACTGTCTTGCTAGAATCTTTTCCATGTTGTAACTTCCTCACCTATGTTGGCATTCATTGTTCATCATATGTGCCCTGCTTTGTCCGCATTTTTACTAGTCAAATCTCAAGAATTCCTCTCTCTTCTTCATTTTATGTAGTTGTCTTATCATTTTGAGATTCATGACCAGCTTCCATAGCCACAACACCATTAATAGTCTTATATTTCTAAGCATATGGTGATTTTACAACTCTTAACCATTAGCATCTACATCAACTCTTTTCTCTAAGTGTTTAGCTTCACTTTCATTGTGCAAATGAAATTATTTCGCATACAACTGATTGCTACCCCTCACTATCATTTGTTCTCTTTGCAGTGATGGTTTCTAGGGAATTGATGGTACACAAAATTTTAGAAGGGACATTACAGTGAGGAGGCAAATGACTTCGCTGAGAAGATGGTCTCAACTAGAACTATGACTCAATCTATCAATGGAAACTCAATACCACTAATGGGTCACATGCTCCACATAGTTTGCAAACTTATAAGAAACAATTTAAATATACAATTCCCCTTCACTAATTGTTGCACCATTCTTTTATAGTCATGGCTGTGAACAAACTCAACTTTTTGCAAACAATTAGAATATACAAGTGTAAATATTTGGAAATAGAATATAGGGATCAAACTTTTAAAAATATGATTACTATTTACTATTTATAGAAGACTATATAAATGGTTATACAATTTAATTAAGAGTTATATTAGTCATATGTGAGCTACACATATCTTAATACAATCAATGTTTTAAGGGTGTAGCATGCCCCCCTTCAAGGAAGCACTCGCCTCGATGCATATTAATTGTGGATGATTTTACACAAAATATTCATTTTTCAATGTACATTTTTTAATTGGATAATTCTTCCACTTGATCAAATAATCTATGATTTCCCTTGTTCAAAACAACTTATTGCATGTTTGAAGAGTTTTCTTGGGTTCCAAAATCATTCTCTCTTGCTCATCAAGCTTTGGTAACTCAATTTGGGTTGAAACCCTTTGTTCGGTAACCTTCTTCAAGCAGGAAACATGGAACACTGCCAATTATTTACAAAACCTTATAAGGGCCACAATACTTGGATGTAAGCTTGTTATCCTTCTTCCATTTTTTTAGCAACTTATGTTTATATGGATATAATCATATAAATACCCAATCTCTTGCTTAAAAAGTCCTTTCACTATGGTGTTGATTAGCTTGCATTGCTTCATTTATTTTGTGCCATTGGCAAGTTATCCTTAAGACTAGAAAGTACCTCTTGTTGTTGTTGAATGTGTTCTTCAAGTACTCTAACTTTTAGGTGTTCGTAAAATGAAGAGATTATTGATGGTGGATCATACCCACAAAGATAAAAATAGAGACATTTTGGAGGAAGTGTGGAAAAAAGCATTATACCACCATTCTATTAGTGGTAACCATTACACCAATCGCTCTTGTTTATTTGAAACAAAATATTGAAGATAGGCCTCTAGGAATATGTTTACCACCTTAGTTTGTCCATATGATTGGAGATGATATGATGAGATATGAGCAAGTTGAGTGCTTAAAAATGAGAATAAATTAGTCTAAAAATTAATCATAAATATAGGATCATGATCAATTGTTATAATTTTTGGAGTCCCATGCAATTTTTAAATGGTATCTATAAAGGTTGTTGTTATAGTATTTCCTACAAATGGGTGTGACAAAGCAAGAAAAAGTGCATACTTGGTGAGTTGATCCACAACAACCACATATGACATTTTTTCCTTTAGACTTGGGTAAAATCATGATATTTAAATCTACGGACACCTCTTCCCACTTATAGCTTGGAATAGATAGGGGTTGTAGAAGAGCCATAGACTTAATTGTTTTCCCTTTATTTTGTTAGCATACCATGTATTATATTATAATTTTTTGGATATCCCCTTTGATCCCATCCCAAAATAAATCTTTATTGATTCTATGATGTCTTCTAGAATCCTAAGTGCCCTCCTAGTGGAGAAGTATGGACCATAGATCATTTCCTTTTCATGTACATTTTTCTGATGCACTAGCATCCTATTGAATCTTTTCAATGATATTTTGAGTATCCATGTCCTTATTCCACTCTTCTCATGCCTTGTCTGCCCAATCTACTTGCAATATGGAAATAACACATAGTAGTGACTTTGTGGGTTTTTCCCTCCTAGACAGAGCATTAGCCGCAACATTCTCCTTTCCTTTCTTATGTATGGCCTCATAGTCATTTATAACATATTTATGATCCATATTTTTTGTTCTTAAAGTGAAAACATTGCTTCCAAGAAATATTTGAGACTAACATGATTTATCTTTACCTTAAATTATCCTCCTATTACTTAAGATCTTCATTGCTTGACACATGTAGGATGGCCATCTTTTTCTTCTCAAAAAATAAATTCAATTTCATTCATTTAATTTGGTGACTCTTAGATGTTAAGGGTCTTCCCTCCTCCATTAAAACTACTCCTATACCATGTCCAAAAGCATTACATTCCACATTGAAGGTTCTTGAAAAATATAGGGTAGCTAGAGCTAGAGTTGTGCTCATAGATTCAATTAGCTTCTCAAATGTCTTGTTGATTTCCTCATTCCATTGGAAGTAATATTTATCAAGTTTGTGAGAGTTGATGCTATGCTATTATATTTTTTGTATAAACCAATGATTAATTGGTAAGTCCTAAGAAA
Source organism: Sequoiadendron giganteum (assembly GCA_007115665.2). Classification (NCBI taxonomy): domain Eukaryota; kingdom Viridiplantae; phylum Streptophyta; class Pinopsida; order Cupressales; family Cupressaceae; genus Sequoiadendron; species Sequoiadendron giganteum. The sequence goes on from CM021103.1 coordinate 428,701,023, forward strand.
TTGTATAGATTTTGAAGGGTCATAGGCACTTTCCAATTGACTATGGTTTGGATCTTGTGAGGGTATACCTTAAATACCTCATGTAAACAAACATGACCAAGGTAGTCCACCTCATTGACTACAAAATTTTTTTTGTATGTTTTAGCATAGAGCTGATACTATTCAAGAACTTTCAAAAATTGATTCATATGATGAAAGTGCTCCTCCCAATTTTTTCTATATAGTAATATGCCATAAAAATACCAAAATAATAATATAAAAATTGCTTGAAGATAGATTTCATAAAAAATTGAAATGTAGATGGTGCATTTTCTAGGCCAAAAGACATTAGTGCCAAAAATTCATAATGATCCTCATGGGTTTGAATTTTTTTATTATGTATATCCTCATCTCTAATTTTTATTTGGTGATAACTAGAATGGAGATCAATTTTAGTAAAATAGAAAGTACCATTAAGCTCATCTAGCAAATCATCAATTACTAGAACTGGAAAGTTATCTTTTATGGTATAGTTTTTAAGCTCTCTATAGTTAGGACACATTTTCCAAGTGTCATCTTTCTTGCACACTATTACCATTGGAGAGGAGTAATAACTCTAACTATTCTTGATAATACTTGCCTCTTACATCTCTTGTACCATCTTCTTGATGTCATTTCTTATACATATGGGTACTTTTAGGGCCTAATATTGTGTTGTTGACCCCCATGCACCAATTGAATGGCATGCAATCATGATCTCCATAGGATACAATCCTTTTACATTTCTCCAAAGATTTCTAAGTGACTATTCATAATTTCTTGTAGATCTGATAGTGTAGGAACCTTTGAATTATAGGCTTCTAATGAAAAAATTGGCCACCAAACCATTTTCCCCCTTTTTAAACATGTTTTGTATTTGATGAGAGTTTACCATATGTTGAGACTTTTCCCACAACCATCTTAGTTCAATTGTTTTTCTTTTTGAGTGAAAACACATGAATAACTCTTGTAAGTTCATCTCAATTGTCCCTAATTTAGTGATCCTTTGGAATCCTAAAATAATGTTTTTTACATCCATATATATAAAACATAGTGCAATATGGTATGGTCAGTAATCTCCTATGGAAAATTTAATTATATATTATTTCTGCAAATATTGGACAATGCCCCTATCTATAATCATGACTTAGAGTTTTAGAACATAGATAATGTAGGAGTTAATGGTGACTCCCCGACACCCCCTAGAATAGTTGCTAGACCAAAATATCTTCCACAAGAGAGAAAATAGAAATAATATATTGCTATGATAATGGATGCAATATTACAATATTGAATATGGTTGAATATATAAATACACATGAGAGGCCTTGCTTATAAAGGCAAGGTGATAGGAAGGACTAGACAAGATCATGGAAAGTGTCTTAATCCTATCACATGAGACAACTAACCCAAAAACCTAGGAATTCTAAAATGAATCTTATAATCCTAAGTAAATTTAACATGTGAGTATGTCCCCTAATTTATTAGTAAGTGAATTAACTAGGTACAAGAGATTTATTCAAACCAACACCCCCCTTAAGTGCAAGTTAGGGAGAAGATTAGTATTCCAACTATGAAAAGATTAAGATGAAGATGGGTCCCGGATACGAGGCCACACTAGGTACCCATTTACAATTAAAATGCATTCTCTCGCAAGTGGAGAAAAGGAGAAAACCATGTAGGATAAAACTCCTCTCCAAAAGAGAGAATAGAAAATAAAACAAGATGAAGGATGGAGGAATCAATGATACCCCAAAGACTACATCCATCATGTATATACAATCAATAACCCCCCATAAGAGGGAAAAAGAGAGACAAGATATATCCCCATAATGTATAATCACCTGCAAATATGGTTAATGTTTGAAGACAAAACACAATCCAATGTCGACAAACAATGTTTCTCACCTTGGGAAGAAGATATATGAAGTAAAAATGAAGGAATGCTTCCCATTTAGGATAGGAATTGGTAGGAAGTGGAATCCATATGTATCATGTCTCTAAAACTTGATCATGTGTTGCCAAGTTCTTGGATGATGATGATGATGATTCCACAATCCAATCAGGAACATACCCAATCACAAAAAAATGTGACAAACTAGGAACAAATGGAAGCTGATCTTGAAATAACTCTAAAGACAAGTATGAAGTGACAATAGTTGATCCAGGACTATAGTGATTTTTTTAGTGGCTAATATTCACCAATTGGCTAATAGTTGAAATTTGGGAATCTGAAATTAGCTAATAGTTCAAGCTTTAACATGACTTAAATCACCACATTTTTACAAAAATTTATTATAGTCTTATTTAAATCGCCAAAGAATTTATTTTATTAAAAAAATTAACTAAAAAATTCACCATAATATTCGATACATGATTAGATCAGATTCACCTAAATTTTATAAATTATAGTAGAAATCTATATTAATTCACCAATAGTATATCATAATTATTAGTTTCTTTAGGGTCATATTTCCACTTAGTTTCCACCATTGATTTTAAAAAGTAATCTAATGGAATTTGTTGTATTTTGTGAGCTAAAATATACCTGTGATATGTAATTCTCACAGGGCCCATAATTTTAGGCCTTGTGAGCATTACAGACCATGGGTAAATTTTATCTCACAAAATACAATGAGAGTCATTAGATCAATGATCCAAAAGAGATTTTGGGCCCCATGAGCATTATATATCACAAGTAAATTTTACCTTGTAGAATTAATGAGGGCCATTAGATTATATTTTAAATCAATGGCCACAAGTAAATATTGTACTCTACCCCTTAAACCCATCGATAATTTCCACCCTTTGGCCCCTACTTTTCCATAAGAATTATTTGTTTAGATTGGATGGATTTTCCATCATAACTAATGCATTTTTCTATTATTTTTTAATATTCTCCAAAATTTTCTACAAAATTTTGGTGATGTAAAAGAAATCACCAATAAAATTTATATTTTTTTGGAAAAAAAAGAAAGATTCACTAATAGAAATTAATATATTTTTCTTAAAATAATGAAAGATTCACTAATATTTTTTTTTTTTTTTGAGGAGGGTTTCTTAAAGTTATCATTGCATAAATATCATCAAATAGGAGACTTAAAACCTCAAAATCGGTCTTCCAAATTTGACATGTGAGACTCCACAAACAAAGAATCAATGTCTGATAAATAGGAACCCAAATCAGGAAGACAATCAGGTACATATTGTAATGAATCACTCAAAGTTCTCAATGAATCATCAATAGAAGATGAATGTGTGATCTCAACTAGAGAAGTAGGAGCTACAAGAGAAGTCTTTGGATCATCAAGATACTCAAGTTTTGCATCATATTCAAAATCCTCTAAGGTCTTATCATCAAAGGGTATGTTGTCAACATCATCAAGTGGAATGAGGCAATCTGATGCAGGGTCATCTAGGAATGGAGGCTTGTGTGGATCTCCAAAAATCTCCCAAAATTTGGTCCAAACTGTGTGTGGGTATGAAATTTCTCTAATCTTTTGATAGGTCTCTTTGAGGATGCTTACACTAAAACTACAACCAATCAAACCTAGGATATGATAATTTCTATTACCCCAAACATGTTTCTTATATATTATTTTTGGCTCAAGTATCAGGCCATAAAAATGAGGCAAAATATTTAGCCACCTACAATGTGTTATGATGCCTTTTTTCCATGACTCTTAATTATACTTAGTCAAAATTATTACAGATGGATGAGTTGCATAACCCATGATAACAATGATAATACACTTCTCATATGATAAAATTTGAGATCAATATATACAATAGAGCTGAAATAAAGTACAATGATCAAAATGAAACCCTCCCAATTGCCAAAAAATCCAAGTAAGCTCTAGTATACCCACTAGACAAAAAAAAAAATCACAATATACATATGACATAAATAGGAAAAACTGCATGGATGGTTGGATAGAGCTCCTCAATACCTTTCCAATTCCGCAAGAATCACAAAAATCAAAGATCGTGGCAAAAAGTTGTGAGCTCGAAAGCCACAAAATAATATTTGACTTCAATCAGCATTAAATGCCACCAAAAATAAAAATTCTAAAAAATAACCTATATCAATGAAAAATTCATGACGCTAACTTTTTGGTAATATTTTGTTTCAAAAATTTTGCCATCTCGATCAAAAGTTATGAAAATTTGAAAAAACCCCTATTTTAGGGCATTTCAGACTAACTAGGGTCAATAATTTAGCACTTGGGGGTTGAAATTACGATCATCCATGTAACCATGACACTATAGAGGGGTTATATATATATTATCTTGGCCACTGTTGGCAATAGGCAGGCGGAGCGGGGGTGACGAGTGGAGCTGCGTCGCTTGGGGCTTAGCCCCCCACGAATAGTAGTGATTGTGACCCTTCAGACCTCGTGACCAAGGGTTAGTCGACAATGATTAAAAATATTAAAAAAAAAATTTAAAATCACAATTGAAACTAATTTTATTAAAAACAAATGTCGATTTGTACAACCCAATAAATATACAGTACCAGGCATGACAGGCGACCCTACGATGTGACAGCCAATGATGATGAAAAATGAAAGGACAATTATGCCATGTAGGAAGGAATATGTTGAATTAAAATATGCAGAAATGTTTATTTTTTAATTTTTATTTTTTGCAAAAATATGATGACTTGTACACTCGAGAGGCCGTATGGCCTGTCCGAGCAAAAAAAAATTGCCTCAAAAACACCTGAGGTCAATTATAGTCAAATTTTATATCAAAATTCATCTCTTGGGCCTTCTAATATTAATGTTGAGGTTGATTTGGGCTCAAAGTGCCTTGAAATTTCAACTACCTCTAGATCAACTAATCTTCACACTTTTTCAAACCCTTATAGATTTGGAAAAACATAACCAAATTTGACGAAACAAAAGGCAAAATCAACTTTCTTTGATGCCTTGGATTCAACTATGAGGTCCTTGAAACCCTGAAAATCACCCAACAATAACTTCAATCCAACACAAAACTCTTAGATCTGGGAAGGAATCTTCAACACTAGAGCTATGATACAATGAAAGAGCTAGAAAATTGCTCTAATGCCATATAGGATTTAACGGTGACTCCTCAACACCCCCAAGAATAGGTGCTAGAACAAAATATCTTCCATAAGAGAGAAAGAGGAAATAATATATTTCCATGATAATGGGTGCAATATTACAAGATTGAGTATGGTTGAATATATAAATGTACATAAAATGCCTTGCTTAGAAAGACAAAGTGAGAGGAAGGATTAGATTGTTGGTGTAATTAATTATTTAATTACACTTTATTAAGTTTACTTAGGTTTTGCTTAGGTAATAATTAGTTTACTTAATTAATAAGTAAGATTTATTTAGTTGAGCTATTTTTAGGTCAACATTAGGGTTGCATACATTGCTTTTATAAAATAAATCATCTCTTGTAATTTCTTAATTCTGAATAATATCAATTTGCACATCTTCATGCAAAGCTCTATTTTTTTATTGTTTTTCTCTTATGTGGAAGGCCTTTTGGTTTGCATGTATGATATTGGTTTCTAACATGGTATCAGAGCGTTGACATGCAACCCCTTCTCAAATTTTTGAGAAAATCATTGCAGAGTTCATTCGGGGTTCCTCGAGGATTTCATTCCTTGAGCCTATCTATGCAGTGTTTTGGATCAGATTGGGCTTCACCATTGGATTCAGAGCATTGGAAAAAGTCAGGATTGGATTTTATTTTTATGATTTTGGTCATCGTTGAAGAAATCTGTGAGGGTTTCAATCTCGGTGATTTTTTGCAAGCTCTGGGGGTAGCCAATTTTTCGGAGCATTTTGGGCACAAACGGAGGTCACCATCACATTCGTAGCGGCCAAAAACCCTAAGAACGCCTATTGTTTTGTCAATTTTGGAGTAGTTGGTTTCTGAGGCAAAAATGTTTTGTTAGGGAGGCCATACGGCCTCTTTGGCACACTTCAAGAGGCACGAACTTCCAAAAAAATTCAAAAAATTGCGTTGGTTTTTGCGTTGCCAGTTATAATGGATGCTGCTATTGGGTGGCCACCAAGCGACCACCCACGGGCCTCTTTGCAGCTCCGCCCTGATCATATGGACGACCAAGGGTTCTCCGCCAGCCCTTAAGGGATTCCTCTCTACAGCCCGCAGTCATATGGGGGACCAGGCCCCTCGCGCCCAGCCCTCGGTTGACCCCTCAGCCCTCGGTCGACCCCTCAGCCTCAACAACCGATAATATGGATGACCAGGGGCTCCACCCCAACCCCCATCCTGCCAGCCCCTGGTCACGCATAGGACCAGGGGCTTATTTTTTTTAAGCCCCTTGGGCTCCCTATAGGCCTTATTGGCCAAATCAGAGCACTTTCACCAAATTGGGCATAACTTTTGCGTACAGAGTCAATTTTTTGCAAACGATACATCATTGGAAAGATGGTTTTGAGCCTGTTCTATTAGTACAAGTATTTTTTCTTGACTATGCTCCCATTTTATTTTGCAGGTCCCTGAGCTCATATGTTATTTTTTTCACTCCGAAGGGCATATCTTTTGACTCGGTGATCCTTTTTTCCCCATTCTTACGGCATTGGAAAGCTGGTTTAGTCCTCTACATAGATATGAGGTCTATTTTTATCTTCTATTTATTAATTTTTAGGCATTCTCTCCTTTTTCAATCATTGGGTATTGTAATAAATGAACTAATATAAAATTCCGTCAGGGGGGTTTCTTGCATAATAATTTGATTAGAGTGTGCATGCACTTTGATCTTCATCTTGTTTTTTTATGCCAAATCGCATGGGTTGTATCTGGTTTCTTAGTTTCTTTTGGCCACATTTTTTCTTAGCTTGACACATATTAGATTCATATCGGTTCACACATTATATTGAGAGCCTATGGTTAATGATCCGCATCAGATCCATCTCAGTTTGAGGGCCACTAAATTTGTGGTTAATGTTCCAGAGTCTTTATGGTACTTGTTCCCATGGAAGATTTTTAGTCTCAGTTTGGCATCGGCATCGAGATACACGACTTCCAGATTGTGTCATCATTTTATCTATTGTTGCTTCATTGATTCTAGGGTTGTTCCCATTTGGAGTTTTCGAGTGTTCCGTGGCATCAGGTCTACTGTTGCATTATTATGATTCCGATATGGTTTCTTGTAAACAAAAGTATCTTTCCTTGCTTTCTGGATTCAGGTTCTAGTGTTACTCCACAGTGTTCTTCCAGTGCTTCTTTGTAGCAGGTCATCTCATTGAGGGGGGTTTTGTCCCACTGGGTTGTCTCCTCTTTCTCTTACTCTTTCATTGCATTTGTACATGGGTACCTGATCAGGCCTTGTTGTTGGGACCCATTCATGATTTCTTGCATTCATCTTAGTTTTAGGTGCATGCTCTTTTAGTCTTCCTAAGTTACACTTAAGGGAGGGTATTGGTGTAATTAAATATTTAAGTACACTTTATTAAGTTTACTTATGTTTTTCTTAGGTAATAATTAGTTTACTTAATTAATAAGTAAGATTTATTTAGTTGAGTTGTTTTTAGGTCAACATTAGGGTTGCATACATTTTTTTTATAAAGAAAATCATCTCTTGTAATTTCTTAATTTTGAATAATTTGCACATCTTCATGCAAAACTCTGCTTTTTTATTGTTTTTCTCTTCTGTGGAAGGTATTTTGGTTTGCATGTCTGATCTTGGTTTCTAACATAGACAAGATCATGACAAGTGTCTTAATCCTATCACACAAGACAACTAACTAATAACAACCTAGGATAAGATAAGATCTAGAAATGAAAACTAAGACTTCTCAAAGGAATCTTATAATCCTAAGTAAACTTAACATGTGAATATGTCCCCTAATTTCCTAGTAAGTGAATTAATCAAGTACAAGAGATTTATTCACACCAATATATAAAATATTTTCTAGATGAGAAACTATTTTTCTTGTTGATGAATTTGTGAGTGCATCCTAATTCTATCATCACTATTACTATCTCTTTCTTTAAGAAACCTACTACCTTGAGAGTGTGTGTGGTACTAGAAAATGTATTGCAAGAAATAGTTGGTGGGGTATCTCTTGATTCCTCATTTGGTTCATTTCCTACCTCTAACATTTTTTCTTCATCTTCTTCATCCTCACTAGGCCCTTCAATGTACATTTATATCCTCGATTGTATTTTCTATCACAGTTAAAACATAATCCTATTATCCTTTCTTTCAACTCATTGAGAAATTAATCAAGTGGGTTGAGGGAATGGTTGTGTTGAAAAAATCTCCTCTCTTATGCCATTGAACCCTTACATTATAGAGCTATTTTCCCCCTCTACCTTGCATGATAGAACAAAAGAATCAAATATATAAGGAATTAAACATGTGTACTTCATGTTGGATGTGATCCTTTTAGCCCACCTAGAAAAAAATCATTCATGTTCTCCTCTATTATTTGTCTTTAGTCATAAGGATAGGTTCATGAATTATTGAACATAATCCTTGGCTGATTCCATTTTTCAAAATTTGGTTAATTGGATGAATTAAATATATAATACACAACTATTATAGTGTGATTGTAGCTCATTTATGAAAACCAACTAGATGACACTGAGATCCTTTTCTTCCTTTGAGAACAAATACATTGGAGCCAAATGAATTACTTAGGTTTTAGATACAAGGAAGCTAATTGTCACTTTTTTTCTAGCTTAGAATCTTATATATATTAAAACATTTAATTTATCCAGGTTAGTGGATCCTTGCTATCAAACTTGCAATTTTATCCACCTTTGGTAGTATGTTTTGAGATTTGATGAGTGCTAATATTTAAATTAGGATTGGTTGGCGTACATTATCTACCTTGATTTATTGGAAAGATCATCTTGCTTTGGTTGTGAGAGAGGTATGATATGGATAGATCCTTGAATTTGTAATTGTTAACTCTAAAAGTTGCACCTAGGTTAAGTTGTAAAACTTAACACTTTGGAGAAACATGGGAACTTTTCCAGGCTGTGGGTCACCTGTAACAGAAAAGAACCTCCGAAGAAGGCCGAATTCCTTTGGTATTCACCTAAAAACTAATTTACTGAATTGCTAAGGAAATGGGTAAAAGATAACATAAACTAAAATGATTAAACCCTATGGTGATGCACCTAAACATTACTTGGACTTGAAACCAAATTTTCATACACTTTCCTTCAGTAATAGAAATCAAAACTACACAACTCGTTTTTGTATATCTCTGCATAAATATTTCACAAAAAGGTCCTAATACTCAAGCTCTTAGGTGGAAAAATAAATTCACAACTAAAGGCCATTTGTATTTTTGACATAGATTGCAACCTGCATTAACATACTCTTTTTTTTGCAAAAAGGTGCGAGACATGAGACAAATCCATAAGGAGAATAACAATACCTCACAAATAATTTGATCAATCAACTCAATGTACATAATGAAGCAAAGAAAAAGAAGGAAAAACTCCAAAAATCACTGATATCCAAGGTTGTTTATGATATTCATGTCCAAAAATGAGATACAAAAGTCTGCAAAATTTTGCAAAAGGATTGCAAAAACCACTAAGTACCAAAAATGCATAGTCAAAACTGAGTACAATGAGTCAAAAGACTAATTATATCCATCAACTCCAAGTAGCTCCACCAAAAAAGGCTCTAGAAGTAGTTGGGGTCGGATTCCCTCAAAAATCCAAAAATATAGCATGTAAATCCACTCCAACAAGGCTCTAGAATGTGGAAAAAGTCAAGGCATGACTTTATCCACCATAAACATCCCTAAAACTACTCAAAACTTGGTCAAATAAGCCTATATTCTCTCCATCACTCCAAAAAGAAAAATAAAGGCTCATATTTATGCTAGGCATGTGTTGGCAAACTGTTTCAACCTCCTCCAATATACTTGCAAAATCATAAATTGAAACATATCTTCATCTTCCCTCTTTGTCATGCGTTGAAAAACTTCCACTATTTAATAATGCATTAAAATAACATTTAAGCCTAAGTGATTTATAAAATATCACTAAGACTTAATGTTTTACATTGAAAAAAAAAAGTGCAAAATTTTAGAAAGGCCCATGACTCGGCCATAAGAAACAATTCCCAACATAGGTCACAAGACTTGGCATTTCAAAGTATAAGGTTAAAACTGAGTTTTAAAGATTCTCAAATTAAAAACCCATGGGTATATTAGTTCACTTTGCAAAAAATAAAAAGCAAGGAAAAATGCCTTCACCCATCACCATTTATTAGGGTTAAGAAACCCTAGCAAGCAAATACTGATGTCAAAGCACAAGGAAACATTCATTTTGTATTTTCAAAGCTTCAGGAAGAAGCTAGGGCACCGCCATCAGAGGGTTTGTGGAGCTCGACCATGGTGAATTCTGGATCCTTTCTTATGCAGATGCACACAGGAAAAATTATTGAAGCCGAGCTTGGTAAGCCTCCTCTTAAGCAAACAAAATCATTTCTTTCATTATCAGTGAGTAACATGCTCATTTTCAAGCTCAATAAGTGTAAAAATGATGAATCTATTTGTCCTCCCTGCACAGTCTTCCTTTGTAATAAGCATTCTTTAGTATTATCCCTCTGATCATGTAAGAAAAACACAATATTTCTTTGTCTTTGAAAGAAATGATGAAGAATTTCTATTCCTGTGTACTTTTATGGTTTTCTCATGAATAGGGATATAGTCTTTTTTTTTTTTTTTTTTCTGAGAGAAAAAGCTTAGAATGACTCTAAATCTACACAAAACCCATGAGGGTTTTATAAAATTTGATACAGGTCGTGGATTTATTTTATTGCATTTGACCAGTATTGAAAATCACCCTTACTATGATATGATCGTGCAAGATTATAATCCCTTAATTGTCTCTAAATTTGGAGACCCTTTTTCATTTACATACTATCACTTGTTCTGGAAATATCATCTTCATCCTCATCTCTCAATTGGATTCACTTCCATTCATAATTTGATGATACTAACTCCTCTAACCTCTTGGCATATTGTCATTTATCTTGAAGTGATTGCCACTACCATCTGTGAACTGTTATAGGAAGAATGAGTCTAAGAAATAATTGTAAACATTGTGTTTATATTCACTCCTTAAAGATTGTCACTTTGAAATGATCATTTGCATCATGAGAATATGCCCTCAACTAGGTCCATGCACAATTCACTTTATAACACTGCCCTTTGTGACTGAGTTATTCTTGCTTTAGTTGTGTCATCTTTCACAGTCCCTTATGGACTTATAGTTGTCCTCCATTTAAAATACTACCCTTATAGTGACATTGATGACTATGCATTCAATATCTCTAACCTCTTATCCACTTCATGATGACCACACCTCATTTTGGCTTCACATTTAGCCATTAAGTTATGACTGTCATATATCATTTCAATGTGACAATTATTCATAAAGAGTTTCCCTCCCTGAAGTCACTATCATCTTAGCCTTATATTGGTTGCCAAACCTTCATTCTTCAAACAATCCACAAGCATGAATTCCCTTCTCTTCTTAGGATTGTCCTCTTAGTACATTTTAAATCTTATCATGACTGCACTATATTGCATTTATGATTCATTGCTCCTAATATCTTGTGATTGCATTTGGACTGAACTAATCATCCATGATTTACTTGTATAATGATATGTCCTCTATGAAAGTGATCAACAACACACTATCATAGGTGATGTATGTTTATTCAAGTAAACCATGAGGTGATTAACTCAGTTCAATGCCTTGTCAAAAAAAAAAAACTGACAAGATGCTGAGCTCAACCCTCATGGGAGCCCATTTTACCCCACTTGTTGTAATTTGATAGATCATATCAGAAAAATAATTTCACCTTTATCTGCACATTAAGAAAACATGTTAGAAAACCTATGCATGTCTTAGATGTATTTGATGACTTTGTAATTCTCCTGGAAATCTAAGGTTTGCATGCTTGTTTAATGTAATTGGAGATCAGTTTATATGTTCATGGGTGTTTGTGCATGTAATGTGAAAGACCTTCATTTCTCTAACAACATTTTATCACTCAGATGTAGGAACTAGGAGCAATATGGAGCTAAGGAGGACACAAAGCAGCTCGAGGCATAAGACAAATCAAGACAACATACATTGAACCAATCATTCAGGCAATGACTGGCCTCTTTCCATACATGTGCATTCTATTTGTTTTTACCTATCAATGTATATTATTTTCTTTTATTTACATTGAACAAGTCAGTCTCATGGAGTGTGTGAGACATATTCATTCTATTATCAATAAAGATTACTCTTTTCAGAAAATACTTGTATAAATCTTTCCTATGTTACATACACTTGTATAAATGCAATGAAATTGTTAATGTAATCTTTTTATTTTTTTCTATGCACTTGAATGTAATGTAGGAAAGGATTTTGAAATGTACCTCTCTTTTAGTTTTAAAATCAAGAAGATCTACCTAATTGAGTTGTTAGTGAAATTGGGTAACAATAATATTATCTCCCTTATGCTAGCCATTTATCCTTTCATACTAGCTACTTTTCCTAATATTTGAGATTGCATATACTACACACTTTCTTCAAAATTGTGCACTTTTTCATCTATTAAAGAATACACTACACTTGAAGTTCCACTTGATCCTAAATTTGAAATTATATTTTCTTTGTTATGATATTTTACCAATGTGTCAATATTCTTGCCTCAGCCTCTAGTTTGTGGCCTCATCATGATGCGTCCAAAATATTTTTGAAAATAATGTATTAAAAAAAATTCAAAATGTGTTGAATTTTCTTATTGTAACTTCTACCTAGAACTTACTTCTCTACAAAAATATCCATAAAATTCATTGTTTTGAAGCCTTGGGAGAAAATTTGGTGAGAATATTAATTTTGAAAAATATCTTCAAATCAACTTCATATTGTTGCAAGTATGGATGTGTTTGATGGTGTTGTCATTAATGTTGTCATTGATGTCAATATAGTTTAGGTTGTGTACAGATGGTATTTGTATAGTTGAGATACTGTAGAAGTTCTTAGAGTACATGGAACTATATTTATGAAGTTGTAGTTGTGTTTTTGCCAAGTGCTTTTGAGAAAATTTGAGAAATAATGAAAAAAATGTTGAAGCATGTCCTGAGTGTGCTCCGGTATTGTGCTTCACTTTTCTTTTGTGTTGATCCTATGCTTGTGCAGATCTGTAATTATGCTCATAAGCTTCAATGGATCGCATATCCAAAGTTTTAGCTTCTAGGTCGATGGAGAGTAGAAGATGTGTTCACTGGTGTGTGAACTGGTTTGGCATAACTATATGTTTGTGGATTGGGAGAAATGTTTTTGCTTCGCAGTCTTCTGATATTTGGTTTCAGATCTTGCAAATCTAGGAGATGTCTCTTTCTGATGGTTTCTGTGTTCTGACAAATTATCTTATGGTTTGGCAGTCTGAAAGACCTACTCCAGAGCTCCTGTGTTTTTGCTGGTTGGTTTAGGTGGACTGGTGAAGAGTTCTCTATGAATGAAGTTTGTTGTAATTGTTGCGGATGTACCTAAGGTGTTCTCAAAATTGGTAATTTTTTTGGTGAAGTGTGTTGATTGATCCACATGTGATTATCTTGTTGGAGATGCATGTACTTGAAAGATCATTGGTGTTTTTAGTAGGTTTGGCCGACCTGGTGTCTACATGTTACATTAAGTTTTTGCATCAACTTAAGAAAACATGTGCTTGATCCAAGATGTTGATTGGGCCCTAAATCAAATATGTAATTGGTCCTCTCTCATTCTTAGCCACCATGGTAATGTTGAGTAGCTGACCTAGTTTGAATTTGGAAATGAAATTGTATAATTGACTTTGGAGAATGTTTCTAAGGTTGAAGATGGTATAAAGAAAATCAAGTTGTATCAAATTTGATATCCATCCATCCATGAATCGAGCAAGTGAGTGAAGTGTGTGAAAAAGTGTGAAAAGCAAAGAGTGGAAGAGAAAATTGAGGCAAAAATACTTTAAGGTGTTAGATTCCTAAAAATAGTAGTGAGCTGATAGCATCTACAATCTTTTGATCAAGTTGCAAATGTGTGGAACCCTAGTGGTGGATCTTCATTTATCTTTTAATTTTTGTAGGAAGTGAGCCTCCTTTTTGGACAGTGAGTCCTTTAAAGGTAGTGAACCCTTGCATTTTGGTAGTGAGCTTTTGTATCTGGGAAGTGAGCCCTCTAGCAGTGAGCCTTTGTATCCAATCTTGCATTACTACTATATTGTGAGTTAATCCTAGCCATGGTTTTTCTGTCATTGGGTTTTCCATGTAAATTTGGCGTCTCTAGTGTTTTCTTTCTATTATTTTCATTTCATGTTTACACTTAATAACAGATTGAAGTTAAGGTGAAAAGATTAAGTTTATAAGTAAAGTGATTTGATACAACTGATTTCCCCCCCTCTTAGTTGTCTTGTGCATTTCAACAATTGGTATCATAGCTCTGGTTCCTCAGTGAAAAGCTTAACCACTTGAGGTAGATCAGATGGCACACAACTTGCAAATTCCTATTTTTGATGGAGCTGATTACAGTGACTGGAAAAAACAGATGAGAAGTTATCTGATTTTACTTAGTTTCAATACCTGGAAAGTTGTGGAGACAAAGTATGTGATACCAACAGATGGTCCTTCCTTTGTTGATGAGATTGTAGATTTTGAAGAGAATGAAAGAGCAAGGTATGTTATCTTCAGTGATTTATCTAAAATTGAAAGAACACAAGTTATTTCTCTAGCTACTACTCATGAAGTATGGACAAAATTGAAAGACATTTATGAAGGGAATGATAGAGTAAAGTTTTCAATGAAACTAACTGCTAAGAAAAAATTTGAGAGCTTGAGAATGGAAGATGGGGAAGACATTGCAAGCTATTATTAGAGAGTTGAACTTATAGCAAAAAAAATCAAGAATCAAGGTGGTACCATGTCAGATGAAGATATAATTGAGAAGATCTTGATGAACTTAGTAGACAATTATAGTGACAAAGTATCTGCTCTTGAAAAACAATATGATTCAAATATATTTACTAAGGAGCATCTATTTGGTGTCCTGACTGCATTTGAAATGAGAAAATTTGCAAGAGAGAAGGAGAAGATTGAAATTTTTTTTAAAGCAATGAAGATAGGAGATGATTCAGATGATGATGAGTCAGAAGATTTGGAAGCAAATTTCATAGGGAGATTGAAGAAAGGTACTGGTAAATACAAATGTAAGTTGCCTTTTAAGTGTTTCAGTTGTGGAAATATTGGTCAGTATGCATCAAGATGTCCTAATAGAGCTACAAAAAAGAAGAATAAGGATAGTAATAACAATCACAAGGATAAAAAGGATAGGTATTTCAAGAAAGTGTATTATGCCAAAGAAGATGCAAGAATTTCTAATGATGAATTTGACTTTGAGGAAGATAAAGATGAATGTTTGTTCCTAGCCCTGGAAAATAAACCTATATCTACTAACCATGGAAGATATGCAAAGGAATCTGGTTCGGAAAGCTAGAAGGGTGAAACAAAAGGTACTCTGGTAACTACTTTTCATGCTAGACAAGATGAAGGAATTTGGGTAATTGACAATGGATGTTCAAATGATATGATTGGAGATAAGAGCAAGTTTACTAAACTTGAGAAGTATGATGGAGGAATAGTTATGTTTGGAGATGACTCTGGTGCTAATATTTTTGGTAAAAGAACAATTAGTTTTGATGGAAAACATAATACTGACGATGTTTATTCTGTAAAGGGCTTAAGACATAATCTCTTAAGTGTTGGAAAAATGTGCAACAAAGGTTTTAAGCTTGTGTTTCAGGATAACACTTGTGAGATCAGAAAAGGATCCAAAACTGTGGTAGCAGCTGGAAGAAGAACTCATGGAAACATCTATCAACTTATGGGTGGAGATGGTTAGTGTTTTGTTTCTTAGATTAATGAGAGTTGGCTCTGGCACTAGAGGATGGGACATGAGAATTTTGATAATCTGATCAAGATCAGTTCTAGGGAAGTTGTCAGAGATCTTCCTAGAATCATAAAGCCTTCAAATTCAATCTGCAAAAGTTGCCAGATGGGAAAACAGACAAGGAACGATTTTAAAGGAAAGGATCAATCATCTACCAGAATGCTAGAATTAATCCATATAGACCTCTTTGGTCCTACAAGAACATGAAGCCTAAATGGTGAAAGGTACTTTATGCTCTTGATTGATGATTACTCTAGGATGAGATGGGTTAAATTTCTTAGAGAAAAGGCTCAGGCTCTTGATATATTCAAAGTGTTTAAGGAAAGAGTAGAAAATGAGGCAAATCTAAAAATAAAATGCTTAAGGTCTGATAGAGGTGGATAATTTACATCTGGTGAGTTCAATGCATTCTATGAGGAGCATGCCATAAAAAGAAATTATTCTAATCCTAGAACCCCTCAACAAAATGGAGTTGTGGAAAGAAAGAATAAGACTATTCAAGAGGCTGCCAGAACTATGATGAAAGAAGAAAATGTTCCTGATGTGTATTGGAGAGAAGCAATCCACACTATTGTTTACATTCTTAACAGAGTTTAGATTAGAGGTAACAACACTAAGACCCCTTATGAGTTGTGGAATGGTAAGAATCCTACTATTAAATACTTTAAGGTATTTGGAAGTAGATGTTACATTAGAAGAGATGATGAAAATATTGGAAAGTTTGATGCTAGATGTGATGAAGGAATTTTCTTTGGATGTTCAAACGACAACAAGGCTTACAAATGTTTTAATAAGAGACTGAGGAAAATAATTGAAAGTGATAATGTAAAGGTTGATGAAGCTATGTATAGACTAGTGGAAATAAATGAAGTTGAACTTGATGATTCTATCTATGTGCAAATACAAGAAGGAAAAAAGGAGGAGAAAGAACAAAGTAATGAAAAGGAAGAGACTCTAGAACCTACACCTCAGACTCCTAAATATGTTAAGAGAAATCATCCAAAGGAATAGATAATTGGAGACAAAAGTGAAGGAGTGAAGACAAGAAGCAAAGTGGTTGAGGTAAACTTGTGTTTACTTTCTAAGATAAAACCTAAGACTGTGAATGAAGCATGAAATGATGAAAGCTAGTTTGGAGCAATGGAAGAGGAACTACAGTAGATAGAGAATAATGAGACATGGGAACTAGTCCCTAGACCTGCAAACAAGAATGGAATTGGTTCAAAATGGGTATTCAGAAACAAGTTGAATGAAGATGGTGAAGTGGTAAGAAATAAAGCAAGACTTGTATGTAAAGGATATTCACAGGTTGAAGGAATAGATTTTGAAGAAACTTTTGTACCTGTAGCAAGAATGGAAGTCATTCAAATGTTCTTGGAATTTTCAACTCATAAAGACTTAAAAGTATATTAGATGGATGTGAAGTCTGCATTTCTGAATGGAGATGTAGAAGAAGAAGTATATATGGAGCAACCAGAAGGTTTTCAATTCCATAAATAAATGGAATTCTTTGCCACGAGTAATAGTAATTAATCAATTAATATAAATTAAAGCAATGTTTCATTGTAATTCATTAGAGATTCATTCTTATCTGGTGCTATGCAATTATGCATAGAAAAACTGGAGGGGCATAGATTCTTGAGTGAATAAAATAGATATTATCTATAGAGGAACCTAAAAAGAAACAAGAATATACATTCATTGGTCATTCTCTATCTGAATGGTTAAAATATTATATGAAGAAATGATCCCTTCCAACTCGAAGACTAAAAGTAAAATCTTGGTGAAGAAATTCGATTGATTGGCCAAAAAATTTTGGGTCTTTACATCATTTTTATTCATTGAAGAATCAAAATGCCAGTTATCCTCAACCTCCTTGTCTGACAAACTAGACATGGTTTGTAAGTTAAAAAAGGTATTATATGGACTTAAACAAGCTCCCAGAGGTTGGTATGCAAGATTGGATAGATACTTGACAAAGCAAGGATTCAACAAAGGTTATGCATACAACAATATTTACTTCAAGGTTGAGAAGGATAAGATACTAATAGTTGTGGTATATGTGATGACATTATCTTTGGTGGAAATGAAGGTATGTATAGGATATTTGCTAAAGAAATGAAAAAAAGAATTTGAAATGTCTATGATTGGTGAATTGAATTTCTTCCTTGTACTTCAAGTAAATCAAACTGACAAATGGATATTCATCTCACAATCCAAGTATGTTAAGGAATTGTTAAAGAAGTTTGGAATGAGTGACTCCAAACCGGTTTTTACCCCTATGGTAATTGGATGTAAGCTGAGTAAGAATGATGAATCTGATAAAGTTGATTAGAGCACGTACATATCTATAATTGGTGGACTATTGTATCTTACTCCTACTAGACCTGATATCATGCATGCAGTATGTTTAGTTGCAAGATTTCAAGAAGAACCTAAGGAAGCACATGTAACAACTGTGAAGAGGATATTCAAATATCTTAAAGGAGCTCTAGATTATGGGCCATGGTATCCAAAGGACAATTATTTCACTTTGAATGCCTACAATAATGCAGATTGGGTTGGTTTTGTAGATGATCAGAAGAGTGCAAGTGGTGGTGCATTCTTCCTTGGAGGAAGATTAGTTTCATGTTTGAGCACGAAACAGGATTCAATTTCTTTATCCACTATAGAAGTAGAGTATATTGCAGCAGCATCCTAATGTACACAGGTACTTTGGATGAAGCAAACCTTGATGGACATAGGTGTGGTAAGTGATGAACCTATTTCTATATTTTGTGACAATACAAGTGCTATAAACATTTCAAATAATCCAGTGATGCATTCTAGAACAAAGCACATATCTATAAAGTATCACTTCTTGAGGGAGAAGGTGTTGAAGAATGAAGTTAGATTTGAATATGTACCTACCAAAGAACAAGTTGCAGACATATTTACTAAGGCACTTCCGAAGGATAATTTTGAGTATTTTAAAGGGAAGTTAGGGTTACAACCCCTCCTTTGAACTAAGTTCACATGGAGGTGCTTCAGTCTAGTGGATTCATAGGCTCCTTTTTTTCTAGACTGATGATGGAGGTCTACTCCTCAGGGGGAGTAGAGAAGTACATTGTTACAGTATGTGATGTGGGTGTACTCCTTAGGGGGAGTGAACAAAGCTTTATATGAAAATAATTTCCTTTGCCATTGATGTCAAAGGGGGAGATAGAATTATGTGAAAATTTTATGCTTGGTAGGTTGTCGCTTCTAAAAATCATGTATGTTGTCTTTGATGGTTTTTCACATCATGTGTTGCCATCAATGAAAAAGGGGGAGATTGTTGCAAGTATGGATGTGTTTGATGGTGTTATTAATTTTTTCATTGATGTCAACACAGTTTAGGTTGTGTAAATATGGTATTTGTATGGTTGAGATACTGTAGAAGTTCTTAGAGTACATGGAGCTATATTTATGAAGTAGTTGTGTTTTTTCTAAGTGCTTTTGAGAAAATTTGAGAAATAATGAAAGCAGTGTTGAATTATGTCCTGAGCGTGCTCTGGTATTGTGCTCCACATTTCTTCTGTGTTGATCCTATGCCTCTGCAGATTTGTAAGTATTCTCATAAGCTTCAATGGATTGCATATCCCAAGTTTTAGCTTTTGGGTCGATGGAGAGTAGAATATGTGTTCACCGGTGTGTGAATTGGTTTGGCAGAACTATCTATTTGTGGATTGGGAGAAATGTTTTTGCTCCCCAGTCTTCTAATATTTGGTTTCAGATCGTGTAGATCTGGGAGATGAATCTTTTTGATGGTTTTTGTGTTTTGAAATTTTTTCTTGTGGTTTGGCGCTTCGAAAGACATGTTCTGGAGCTCCTGTGTTTTTGTTGGTTGGTCCAGGTGGACTACTGAAGAGTTATTTATGAATGAAGTTCATTGTAATTGTTGTGGATGTACTTGAGGTGTTCTTAGAATTGGTAAAATGTCTGGTGAAGCATGTTGAGTGATCCACGTGTGATTATCTTGCTGGAGATGTGTGTACTTCAAATATCATTGGTTTTTTCATTAGGTTTGGCTAACCTGGTGTCTAAACATTACATTAAATTTTTGCATCGAATTAAGAAAGTGTGTGCTTAGTTAAAGATGTTTATTGGGTCCTAAATTAAATATGTAATTGGTCCTCTCATTCTTATCCATCGTGGTAATGTTGAGTAGCCGACCTAGTTTGAATTTGTAAATAAAATTGTATAGCCAACCTTGGAGAATGTTTCTAAGGTTGAAGATGGTATAAAAGAAAATCAAGTTGTAGTGAATTTGATATCCATCCATCCAAGAATCGAGCAAGTGAGTGAAGTGTGTGAACGAGTACAAAAAGCAGAGAGTGAAAGAGCGAATTGAGGCAACAGTACTTTAAGCTGTTAGATTCGTGAAAGCAGTGAGCTGATGGCATCTGCAATCCTCTGATCAGGTTGCGAATGTGTGGAACCCTAGTGGTGGATCTTCATTTATCTCTTTTTATTTTCTATAGGAAGTGAGCCTCCTTTCTAGACACTGAGTCCTTTGAAGGTAGTTAGCCCTTGAATTTGGGCAGTGAGCCTTTGTATCTGTGTAGTGAGCCCTTTGGCAGTGAGCCTTTGTATCTGGTATTGCATTACTACTATATTGTGAGTTAATCCTCACCATGGTTTTTCCCTCATTAGGTTTTCCACGTAAATTTGGTGTCTCTGGTGTTTACTTTCTGTTATTTGCATTTCATATTTACACTTAATAGCAGATTGAAGTTAAAGTGCAAAGATTAAGTTTATAAGTAAAGTGATATGATATAACTGATTCACCCCCCCTCTTAGTTGTGTTGTGCATTTCAACACATATGACTTCAAATTTAGATTATAGTAGCTTCAATATGTCCTCAATCAACCCTCAAAAAATAAAAAAAATAAAATTAAGAGAGATGCGCTTTACAATATGAAGATTCCCGAATTTAAAAAAATGACTTGTTTCTTTCCTTTTGGATGCCATGTTTAGGCTTTAATACAACTTGCAATGAAGTAACTTGTACAATATGAGAATGCAACCAAAAATACTTAGAAATAGAGTTAAAATAATTAGAAATTATCTCTAATAATAATCCAATTGAAGGGATAAACCTCCAAAATTATTCAATAAGAAACATAATTCACGTATATTTCATACTTATATAAGCCTTGTAGGTTAGCCATAATGACCAAAATACCTATATAAGACTATATTAATTTTATTAATTACTAAATTAATGTTTATGCTAGCCACAAGTTGGCTACAAGTATCCCAATACCATAACAAGTTTAACAACATAGTATCTATCTAAAAAATAATTAAATAGTGGTTACACATTTATAATGAGCCCATAAAATATTTATATACCATCACTCTTGAAATGGAAATCAATGGGTGACATAGATAGGAGTAGATAGAATACGAATGGGGATTTTTGGTAGGTAATGAAAACACATGCACCAATTAAAATAGTCACTAGCACAAGTTTGGTTAATGAATACAAATCCTTTTTAAGACATCAACTATTAGTTCATGGGCCTAACCAAAATATATGTCCCATTTGATAATGTTTAGACTTGGGTGATATTCACCTATACAATGTCCTTGTAGGAAGAGTTTGTGTGCAATATTCTTTGTAGGAATGTGTGGTGAGTTACTAGATATTGTGGTATAATTAGTATGATGGTTTTCATATGATAGTGTTGGTGTAGGTGTTGGGATAAATCATGCATGTTGGTTAACTTATAGAAATGTTATGGTAGGAACCATATGTTATTTAGAGGAATAACTCACTATTTCATATGAGTTAAGTGTTAAAGCATGACTAGTGATGCGGGAGAAAATACAATAGAAATGTGAACATATGGAAAGATCATAGGGTATGATAATGTCCTAGAAGATGATACTAGATACCATACATAAGTGAGAGGTATGCTATTTTAGTGTGA
Organism: Sequoiadendron giganteum; assembly: GCA_007115665.2. Lineage (NCBI taxonomy): Eukaryota > Viridiplantae > Streptophyta > Pinopsida > Cupressales > Cupressaceae > Sequoiadendron > Sequoiadendron giganteum. Next base: position 428,722,959 of record CM021103.1, read on the forward strand.
GCTACTACAAGCAAGGAGGTGATAGTGGTGGTCATACCAATAACATGAATATACACCAATAGTGTAAAGGTTATGAATATTGTTTTACAGTATGTGACATCGTTAAAGTTTACAATGATTTTTTCCATGTAAGTGTGGTAAGATGATATCACACATATATATACACACACACACAATATGGTTATATGACTATTGGTATTTTATGGGTTATTTTATATAGTTGGATAGTTGGTATTCCTATAAATATGTATGTATATAGTAGTTTGTGTGAATGCACCAAGGCTACTTGAGGCTACAAAATCATCATTTTTTATATTAAAAAGAAAGAAAGTAGGGTCCCAAACCATAAAAAAAGAAGGTAGGCCCACACAAACTACTAACAAACCTTCAACAACACAAGACCAACGAAAAACAATAACAAAAAAACCAAAAATACTAGACCAACCCAAAGAGACAATTAAGAGGGAGAATTCCCCTTCCTCTAAGATAGCTTTGATCAACTAGTCAAAGTTCTCCACTTTAGTAGCATCCAACTCCAACAATTTTTTTCATTGTCCTGCAAATCAGAAAGGAAACTAACCAAAAGTTATCATATTTTTCTTCTTTTTCTTTTTCTTTTTCCTCATTTTCCTCTCTAGACCTTTCAACCTAGCACTCATAGCCTCAATCTTGTCCTAGATAAAATCCTTGTTCACATCCACCTTCAGGGATTCACCAAAATTGTCATTGTTGTAGATATTTTATATTGTTGGTGTGTAAATGCTTGATAAATTATAAAAGAAGGGTATGTTGTAGATTGAGATTCATTAACAATTTATCAAAGACCTTATTGTATTTATTTGGTATATATTCTTACTAATACAATTGTGAATGGATTTTTGTGGTGGGTTTTATCCCATAAGGGTTTCCCATGTAAAGATATTTGTGCCTTGTGATTGGATAAAAATATGGTTTTTGAATTGGATTTGATGTACTTTTTGGAAATGGATTCCTCAGTTCATCCTAAAGTGTCAATCTGGGAACGTAGGATTTTGAATTGTGTTGTGGCAATATGCCGAAGAGCTGCAATTAACAAACCAAGGGCTGATGGATGCAACCTAATATAATTTACTTATTTGCAGAATTTAGATTAACAGACTTCCTGTCACAAGTGTGATAGGAACTTGTGAAGAAATAGTTTTGCACAAAAACAGATTACCAGCACTTAACAAAAGAGTAGTAAAGTAATAAAATAGAAATCTATCTGAAAATAATGTTTCACAAAGTTGAAGTTGAACTACTGAAAACAAACCTCCAATACTACTTAATGAAAATTGAGAACAATCCCATTAACTTATTCAACTGCTCTTATGTTTAGTGATCTACATATACAAACAAACAACTATTGAATGAATACAGATTATATTGGTAAGTATTTAACAACTCAATACCGATTAATACCTTCGTGGAAATGAATCACACAACAAAAAATTTAGACAACAATATAGTAATGAAATAATTAAACAACTTATAAATTCAAAGCATACATTACCACACACATAATCTTAATGCAATAATCACCAATCAACTGAGGAAGTGGGCCCTACCTTCACCGTTCGTTGGATGATAAAATTCATGTTCACAAAATTATTCTACTATTGCTTCCATTCATCCAAACAATCATAGACAGAGTATATACAAAATCACCACGGTTATGCTTTTAATTATGTATATTGATATATAGTTTCAGCGTACACACACACACACATATATATATACATATTGAAGCTACCTAAATATCTAACAGTCTTTTAGATGTAATCGATAAAACATTTTGGTTGTTAGTGGCTTTCAGCCAACAACCTCTAGAAGATAATCAAAAATAGTTTTAAAGTCTTTTGAAAGTAATCCAAGAACAACGTTACAACCTAAAACAGAATGACTAATCTTTGACGAGTAAAACCAAAATGACAATATAACTTCGCAATTCAGTTATCCTTCCACTGATATCCTTTATGCACACACTGTCAACCATTAAACACTTCCTATCAACAAAATAAAAAAAACAGTTAACAACAGTCAGCAAAATCGGTATTTTCACTAGTTCTAACCTTTTCTTCTATTTCATAGAGTACCTTCTATTCATTAACAAAAAGTGACAGGAATGACAGGAGACACTAGGAAAGATGACAAGGTTTGACACAAATAAGAGGTAAAAGGATGACACATTTGGCCCTCATCATTTCCCTCCAGCTGAAGACCTTGCATGCCCTCATGTAAAAAGAGTGTAGAATACAAACCAGAGAGAGAAGGGACAAGTTTCTGCAGGGTATTGGCGACTTCTTTGACACACAATTGATGAAGTTCCTGCAACTGTTTTTCATGCTCCTGAATGGTTGTCACTGATGTCTTGGAGGCCTGTGCCTGCTCAAGTGCTACTTTCAACTGACTGATTTCAATTGCTTGCAATGAGTTGAGTGACTCTGCTGCTTGAACTTGATTCTGTAGAGTTTCATTCTCCGCAGTCAGCTTAGTCACCAAGTTTTGCAGGCTGTGAATGCCATCATTAGTGAGCAAGGGTTGTTCTTCCTCATACTCCTCCTCTACCTTTAGCTCTTGGTTGGTTTGATGTTCCTAGTGAAGGGTTTCAATATTCCCCTGTTCTTGATTCTGCATATCCACTTCAGACCCTATTATTTCTTCTACTTGATGCTCTTCTTCTTGGGTAGTGTCATATGGTGTGTGATCATCAGGATTGTCAAGATTATTATAAATTTTAGCCTAGGTAGACTCAGTCTGAACAACATTTTCATCAGGAATATCTTCTTGACTACATGGCATCTTCTCTGAGATAGGGGAATGCTGGGGCAATACCTCAGAGTTTTGCTCAATTTCTTCACCTAAAGTAGGAGAATTCTGAGGTGGCATCTTGGAATTTTGTTCAGGCTCTTGTTGGTGTTGTGAGGGATCCTCAATGTTTTCCATTTGGTGCTTCTTTCTCTTACTTCTTCTCAACTCCCTAGCAACAACTTTTATTCTTTTAGTTTTGTGAGAGACTGATGCCACTATTGTCAAATCCCCAGCATTCTCAGGTGTTTGCGAACCTAAACCACTAGCTACATTAGCCAGGTTGGCTAGTTTGTCTATGGAATCAGTTGACAATTGTTTTCATTTTAAAACAACAGTTGAAGTAGTCCCACTACGCCGTTTCTTTTCAATCCCAGGGCCAGCGGTAGAGACTTCAGTAACCTTAGGGTTAGGTTGTTTAGCACTAGAACCCTTAGCCTTTTTGCCACTGGACCCTAAGGTTTACACCTTTCCTTTCTTAGTACTATCAAGAAGAGTTTCAGGCTCAGGACCTTTGGTTCATTTATCATCTTATAAGCTTCCTTCACCAGACTCTTCCTCCTCTAGGGTGTTAGTGGATTTCCCTATACTCTAGGAATATTCTTTGGTAGAGTTTTTTGAAGTAGGGAGGGTGTCTTCAATGAAATTCTTAGGGGTTTCGTCTACAATGTAGGAGTCCCAATCCCTAGTAGGTGAATGTCTCCTCAATTCTCTCATGATTAAAAATTTAATCAACCCATGATGTGCCAATGAATTCTCACTACCCTTCTGAACTGCTTTACGCATTTGCATTAAGGAAGAATATAGAAAGAAAGGAATGTTCACAAGTGCACCCTATCTTAAATGTATCATCAGTCAGAATTGTTTTGCGTAAACATATACATACCTTCCTTCACAAGTCAAATAATGGATAACAAATTTTTCCACATTGTTCCAGGGAGTGGGAGTGAAGATAACTTTGTGCCTTGACCTGATACCATTTCAACCGATTCTCCATGCGCCAGGAACTTCTTACGGAGGGATTTGAGGTCTCTCTTGTATCTAGAATTGTCAGGGAAATAATGTTTCCCTGTCAAAGGAAATCCCATGAAATCTACTATACTTTCAACTGAGACAGGAATTGCTAGCCCACGAACTCGTGCCCGCGTAGTGTTGCAATTTGCCGCGAACTCATGAGCCAGTTTCTCATCAAACCCCCGTAATCTCTTGAAAGACGCATCCCATCTTGCTTGCTTGAATATCTTGTAGGCCTTAGACATCACAAGAGCCCTTAAATCATCCACAGTTGTTGGCTCATAGTGGTGTATGCATTCTCCTACGATATTCTTACTAGGAGGTGTAATCCAAACAGTTCATCGTTCAAACTTGGTAAAGAGTGAAAACGGTTTTGCAGAGACAACTATTACTAGGAATAGGACAACTTTTAATTGGAATTTTTGTGTGGGTGGTGAGAATGGGTTTATGATAAGTGGTTAAAAAAATGGAGGTTTCTAATTTATTATTTGCAGCGAATAGTAATGATTTCGGTGATATTAAGAGGGAGTGTGCTATTTATGACCAATCATACCAGAAATTAACAAATGTAGATACAATGGGATGAGGATTTTGTGAAAAGGATGAGACATGACATCACATGTGACACTTCCCCCCCTAGATTAGCAAGTTACTCATCCATGGGTGACGTCACCATTAGTAAATGAACAAGCAGTATTTAAATAAAAAAAAATGAAAAGGAAAGAAACGTGTAATACCAATACCGATGATTGATGGATAGGAGGGGCGACGCAGCGACATGTGTGTCGAAGCCGATACTGATGTTGATGACAACCTACAACTATGATAGGACAAAAGAGTACTACATAGGAAGTACAGTCATGATAAAGCCGAACTAGTAGGAGAACGCCTCGTGGAAGAAAATGGATGAGAAAAGCATCAAGGGTTGAGTACGGTGACGGACAAGGTGGCGGTCCACTGACCAAAGCATGAGAAACAATGAAGAAGGGAAGATGTAACCATAGAGAGAGAAAAACACCATCGAGCAGGCAAATAGCTCCTAGCAAAGAAGAGATGGGAAAGTTGGCTAGGAGGTAACTGCATTAGTTCCTTTTAGGAGAGAGACATGAACATAAAATCAGGCAGAGCAATGGGTGTTGGTTGAAAGCCACAAACAACCATTGTGACATGGGGGACAACAATAGATGGGAAGGGTAGTAGAACCCGACCAGGTGGAAAGGATAACACCAACCAGCAGAAACAGAAAGGAGCTCCTGGAAACCAGGTGACAGGAACAAGGCAAGGCCAATTGCTGGGTGGAAGGAAGAATAGGCCAGGAAGGCGGGGTGCCATCATTGAAGATCTTGCTTGGTCGTGCGACATCTCATTGTTTTTTTAATTTTTTAATCGACGATAGATCGCCGGTTTTCTGGTTTTCAATCTACCACCTTTTAGTGGTGCCGAGAAATCGGTTTTCACCACTAAGTGTGGTTTTTTTTTTTAGTCGATGATAGACCGCCGGTTGTCCAATTTTCAATGTACCACCGCCTAGTGGCATCGAGAAATCGGTTTTCACCCCTAAGTTTTTTTTTGTATAAAGGAGTGATCAATCTCGAAGGAGGCCGAAAGGAACAACAGTAAGTTCCTGTGCCACCTCTAAAAAGAAAGCTTCTTTGGAAAGAGGCTTCTTGTAGAGTTTGAGGCGGTGACCATTGAAGAGAAGAGATCATCTATTAGAGTCAACTGTGTAGAGATGAACAACGCCATTAACATATACGATCTGAATCTCATAGGGCCTCAACCATCATGTGTGAAACTTCCCTTTGAAGTCTTGGAAGCGAGAGTCGTATAGGAGTGGCCAATCACCAAGTTGAAATGACTGTTGGCGGATGTGGTGGTCATGCCATAGAGGACACTGTTTTTGGATGATCTTAGTGTGGAAGAGTGCTTCCCGATGCAACTCATCTAAGGAATGTATTTGATCAATGCATGCCTTTTATGCATCAGAAAGACTCATACACAATTGTAGTGCGGTGCAAAGAGTTTTAATCTCAAATTCAATGGGAAGGACTGCCTTCTTAACATAAATGAGCTCATAAGGGGTCAAACCAGTAGTGGTCTTCCATGTTGTTTGATAGGCTCACACGGCCCCAAGAAGTCATGTAGCCCAATCACACTTATGAAGAGCAACTGTCTTAGTAAGAATATTTTCAATTTCTCGATTGGTGACTTCTACTTGCCCATTGGCTTGAGGGTGATAAGGGGTGGACTTGCGGTGGTAGATTTGTATTCGCGAACCAGGGCAGAAATGAGCTCTGATGTAAATTGTGGTCCTTGATCAGTTGTTATCTCACACGGCACACCAAATCTTGTGAAAATCTCAGAATACAAGAAATCGGCTACTTTTGTATCTATGGCATGCTTTAGTGCTATCACTTCCACCCACTTGGTGACGTAATCGGTACATACAAGGATGTATTCCTCATTCTATGATGGCGGGATGATTGGGCCAACAAAATCAAGGCCCCACTTCTCAAATGGGTCTATGGACAACTATGGATGTAAAGGCATCTCATCCGAGCGTGTGGGTCATCCCATGCATTGACATTTATCACAATGATGAACATAGCGTTTAGAATCCTTATGGAGTGTAGGCCAGCAGTAGCCTGCAATGAGAATCTTTTGGGCAGTCTGCTGAGCAACAAGGTGTCCTCCGCATGGTTTTGTATGACATGCACGAAGTATATCGAAGACATCATCTTCGGGTACACAATGCCGCATGATATTGTCAATGTCAGTGCGAAAGAGCAATCTATTTATCCATGTATACTATCCATTGAGGCCAACCGGCTTCCATCATTCCCTTGAAGAGAAATGTGGTGGAAACTTGCATGTACCAAGGTAGTTTGCAATATTGGTGAACTAGGGACTCCTTGTGGATATAGCAAAGAGGTGCCCATCTGGAAAGGCATCATCAACTGGAGTAGGTTCATTGTCCGAAAATTGCAATCGAGACAGAAAGTCTACAACCACATTTTATCGACCAAGCTTATAAGTATAGCTATATCAAATTCCTGGAGTAAAAGCAACCATCTAATAACTCTACTAGTTACCACGGGTTTATTCATTAAAAACCGAATTTTTAAATGATCTGTGTGGAAAAATACTTTATAGCCAGTAATGTAATGACAAAATTTATTAATGGCATACACAATAGCTAAAAAATATTTTTATTTACCGTGTAATTTACCTCAGTGCTCGTGAAGTTCTTCCTGCTGCAGTAGATGGAGTAGAAAAGATTATCCTCTTTTTGTCCAAGCACAACTCCCATTGAACAATCAGAGGCATCTGTGTGGATATGTAATGGTAGTTCCCAATTTGGTCCTCTAAGGATGGGTGTGGTGATGAGTTTTGTTTTGATGGAGTCAAAGGATTCCTGACACTCAAGTGTCCAAGAGAAAGTAACATCTTTGGCTAGCAAGGCAAACAAGGGAGATGCAATTTTACTAAAATTTTGGATAAATCTCCGGTAATATCCTACATGGCCAAGAAAGCTTTGAACATCTTTTTGACTAGAGGGTATAGGCAAGTCTTGGATAATTTGGACCTTTTTAGGATCTACTTGAATACCCTTGGAGGAAATGTAATGGCCAAGCACTATCCCTTCGGTCATAAGTATGTGGCATTTTTCATGACTCAAGGAGAGGTTGGTGTCTATACAACACCTAATTACCTTGTCTAAGTTTTTTTTAGCTTCTTCATAAGTATTACCATGGACAGTAAAATCATCCATTTATACCTCAACACAATCGTTGACAAGATCTACGAAAATGCTCAAAACTACCCTTTGAAAAGTGGCAAGGGCATTACATAAACCAAATGGCAAGACATGATAAGCAAAGGTGCCCCAAGAGCAGATGAAAGTGGTCTTGTCCTGATCTTCTGGTGCTATGCGAATTTGGTTATAACCGTTGAACCCATCCAGAAAGGAGAAGAACTTTTTACCTGCAAGAGTTTCCAATACTTGATCAATAAATGGCAATGGAAAATGATCTTTCTTATTAGATTTATTTAATGTTCTATAATCGACACAAATTCTCCATTTACCATTTTTCTTAGGAACCACAACTAAAGGAGAAACCCATTGACTATCAGAAATAGGATATATAAACCCTACGTTAAATAGTTTATGTAACTCCTCTTTAACTATGTCGCGCAAAGCGGGGTTAAGCCTACATTGTGGTTGCCTAATTGGATGACTAACTTCCTCAATATAGATATGACAGGTGCAAGTATCAGGATGAATGCCACACATGTCTTGGTATTCCCAGGTGAAGGCTTCTTTATTCATTCTAAGCATGGTAATAAGATCTTGTATTTGTTCAGGGGTGAGTTGTGGATTAATTTTAAGTGTGCGATTAGGTATAATTACCATAGCGACAAATTGTGTTGGCGACTCAATGGCTAAGACTTGTGAGGTGGATGGCATATCACTTTATTTTGCAGAAGATAAGAATGAGTCATATAAGAAATTATGGGGTAATAACTGATGTAGTGTGATAAAGTGTTGAACATAGCATGAACTCCCCACCACTGGAAAATCCCCAAAAGGACATTGAGTATTTATACCTGAATGGAGGACCATGCTTTCAAATATTTCATTAAACGTATAGCTATTATGAAGGAAACTAATAAGAACATTATCCTCAGTAGGTGTTAGAGTAATAGTTCATTTGCCTTTATAATTAAATCACTTTGGTTTAATTATTAATGCTAACTATTATTCTATTCACTTAAGCTTGTCATTTGTAGGTGCATTATAATTAATATGTTTATTAATTATTAAATGCACAAACCTAGCTTTCTCCGGCTTTAGGGTTTCTCACCTTATATGCCGCTTTTGTAATTATTGTAATTAATCTTTTTGGGAAATAACAATTCTGCTCTCACTCCGCTGAGATTTTCCAAACCCTTGCTTCTGTCTCTTTGGTCTCCATTCAGCATTAGGTATTTTGCATGCAGGTGTTCTTGGCGAGCTGTGGATTTGCATTTATCAAATCCTACATGGTATCAGAGCCACCCTGTCACTGCCTGGTTTGAAGGTGTTTGAGGCCACGATTCGAAGACGACAGCTACAGCTTCTCTGGGGTTTTTCTGTCACTTTGAAGGAGGCGCTATTTTCTGGAGCCGTTTGAGCAAAAACGGACTCCACCATTGCGTTCAGAAGGTCTGGGAGAGTCAAAATTCATATAAACTTTGACTATTTTGGCCACAGTGACCACAGGCAAAAATTTTTGGCCTACCAGGGCCGTACGAGCTCAAAAATTTTAAAAAAATCAATTTTTCTCTAAATTTTGGGTGCTGCCAGCCCGTGCCGCCGCTGGCCTACGCGCCACCCTGCGGCCACCGAGCTGCCACCGGGGCCCGCCACCGCCGCCCAGCCGCTCGGCCGCCACTGCCACTCCGCTCGATCGCCACCTCTATCGGTGTCGCCGCCCACTGGCCACCGTCGATGTCCAGTGACAGCCATACGGCCGTCAAATTATTTCCAGTGACTGGTTTTTTCCAAAGAGCTCATTTTTAGGGTGTACCTGTGGTTTTTTGGCCATATCTTGGGCATACGATGTCCGTTTTCGAAAAACGAAATATCGTTAGAAAGGTGTTTCCAAGCCGGACGTGACTATGATGGTCTTGTTTTCTGATTCAGCCATTTGAGCACTATTTTTTGGTGTCAAAGTAGAGGCTTCATTTTCCTCTCTCTCTGCATCTGGCGTTCAGGTTTTTTCCTCATTTTTTATACTTTCAGTATTTGTTTATTTGCTGTACGAGGGTTAGAATCATACATTGTGGGGGGGTACTTTTGCTTTCTGTCATTTACTTTCAGAAAATGACCCTTCTACTTCTGTCTTTTTCTTCTCTCAATGTCGGACCCCTCTGTGGCCCAACTGACACCGCACAATTACCACACTTGGAAAGCACACATGACCAGGCTACTCATGTCATGTGGATTATGGTCATGCCTAGATGAACATCAACTTGTCCTACAGTATCCTTTTGAGATTCTTCAGCACAAGAATAAAATGGATGAAGCCATGGGCTTGATTGCACTGAACATTTCCGACAGTCTCCTCTTTCACTTGGATGGTTTGACCACTCCTAGGGCTATTTGGGGCAAGTTTTCAGATTTGTTTGGCACTGTCAATGAATTCTGGGCACTACAGCTTGATGCAGAGCTGACTACTTTGACACCTATCGGCTTTCCCACCATTGAGGACTTCTTGATGAAGTTCAAGTCTCTGCGCTCAGTTTTGCAGGGATGTGGGAAAACCAAGACAGATGATGAGTGTATCTTCTTGATACTCTCAAAGTTGCGAGGACAATATCAGATCTTCTCTTCCACTTTCTACTCCACCATGGATGCTTTGGGTGCTAGACACACCATGCCTTCTTTTGAGACATTCTGTGATCGGTTGACACGGGAACAGGCAAAGATCCAATAGATGGATGCTTCTGGCTCTTCTAGCCAAGCATTGGTTGCTCAGTCTTCACAGGGGAAACCAAAACAGAAAAGCAAACCAAAGAAAGATTCCGCAGGCAATGAGTCTTCCTCCAAACCTGCACAGAAAACTGATTCAAAACCTCCAGCTAACCCTTCCAAGGGTAAATCTTCTTCGAAGTCTACTGAGTCTACCTCCAAGACTAAGAAGAAATCAGTTGAGACCTGTAGCTTTTGTGGAAAGGAAGGACATTCTGTTTCTCGGTGTTGAAAACATTTGGAGGCTTTAGAGGAAGCCATGCAGGAGCATCACATTTCAGCTCCTCAGTCCACATCCTCCCCTGCAGGGAAAGGTCATACTCTTACTGCACGAGGTATGACTTCTGGGCCCACCTGGATTCTTGATTCCGGTGCCTCTCACCACATGACTCACACTCAGCAGTTGGTCACCTCACTTGCTCCTTGTGCTACTTCACAGATTGCTGTTGGGAACTCATCTCATCTTTCTATTTTGGGTTCTGGTTCTGTTGCATTGGCTGGGGGTTCTCTTCAGGATGTTCTCTTTGTCCTTGACATTTCGATGAACCTACTATCTATCTATCAGATTTGTGACTCTGGCTCTGGTAAGATAGTTGAGTTCTCACCACATGATGTGGTTATTCAGGATTTACATGATTCTGATATGATTGTGGCTACTGGGAGTGTTGACACTGCATCTCGACTATACAGATTTGATGGATTTGAGTCTTTTGCTGGCACAAGTTCCTGTCTTATAGCACATGCAGATTCAGTGAGCAGACTTTGGCATGAGCGTTTGGGCCATGTCAATTATAGATATCTTCAGCAGATGAGCACACAGGCACTTGTTCTTGGGCTTCCACACATTACTTGCACTGATGGGGTTTGTCAGGGTTGTGTTCTTGGCAAACAACATAGGGATCCTTTCCCTCAGGGATGAGCTACTCGTGCTTTGGCACCATTGGAGTTGATTCATAGTGACCTCATGTCATTTCCTACTCCTTTTTTTTCCAGTGTCAGATATGTGCTTACTTTCATTGATGACTTCTCCAGGCGCACATGGGTGTAGTTTTTAAAGTACAAGTCTGATGTCTTTGACTCATTTCGAGTCTTTAAGACATTTGTGGAGAAGCAATCTGGTCTTTCTATTTGCCGGATATGCATAGATAATGGGGGGGAGTATGTGAACCAAACTTTCAAGGATTTTTGCTCTGAACATGGTCTTCAGCATCAGTTTTCAGTGCCCTACACCCCTTAGCAGAATGGTGTGGCAGAGAGAAAGAACAGAACACTTCGGGAGATGGCTAATTGTATGATATAGTCCAGGTCCATGGATTCATTTTTTTGGGCAGAGGCAGTCAATTGTGCCAACTATATTTAGAATCGGATGCCTCGCAAGGCAGTTCGACATATGACTCCTGAGGAGGCTTGGTCTCATGTCAAGCCTGATATATCTTCATTCTGAGTTTTTGGTAGTGAAGCATGGGCATTTGTGCCTGACGCTCAGAGGAGAGCAATGGAGCGGAAGAGCCGACTCCTCATTTTTGTTGGCTACTGCGAGGATGTTAAGGCATACAGGTTGTTTGACCCTGATTCCAGAGAGGTCCTGTTTCGACGGGATGTCCAGTTTGATGAGCGCCTTCCTGCAGTAGATACCCCGCTTCTAGAGTCTACTTAACTTACCACTACTCCCTCCTCTCTTCCAACTTTGTTTCAGGATGATGAGGATGATGATCTTAGTGATCCCCATTTACCTCCACCACAGGATCCTCCACAGATGCCTAGATGGGCTCGTGTTACAGTTGATGCTGCAGGATCTCTGGCTGGTGACCCTTCCACTTCCCGTCGCACCCGGTCTCATATTGCGGGTTCTAGTCTTCTGAGTCATGCTATTTGTGGTGATCCTCAGACATTTGGGGCAGCGACAGGACATATTGAGTGGGACAGTGCTATGGAGGAGGAGTATTCTTCTTTGATGAAGAATCATACTTGGGATCTTTGTTCTCTTCCTAAGGGAAGAAAGTTAGTGCGATGCAAGTGGTTGTATCGTACTAAGTTTTCTGCTGATGGTTCTATTGATAAGTACAAGGCACGTCTTGTTGCAAAGGGTTTTTCACAGGTTGAGGTTATTGATTACACTGAGACATTTGCCCCTGTCACTAAGATGAACTCTATTCGCCTTGTCTTATCCCTCACGGCTTCTTAGGGATGGCCTATTTTTCAGATGGATGTGAAGAGTGCTTTCTTGCACGGTGATCTTAGTGAGGAGATTTACATGGAGCAGCCTCAGGGATTTGTGCAGGATTCCTCCTTGGTTTGCAGACTTTGATGTTCTTTGTATGGTCTCAAACAGGCCCCTCGGGCTTGGTATGAGAAGATGGACTCCTTTCTGCTTTCTACAGGATTCACACGCTGTCATTCTGATCCTACAGTCTACATTTAGCGTCTTGAGGATGAGGTTTTGATCCTTGTGCTATATGTCAATGATCTTCTCATCATAGGTAGCTCATCTTCTATGATTCAGGATGTTCAGCGCGCATTGATGGAGCAGTTTGAGATGACAGACCTGGGTCTATTACACTTCTTTCTGGGTCTGCAGATTGTTCAGTCACCTGCTGGGATCTTTGTTTACCAGCAGAAGTATGCTCTTGACATGCTTAAGTGCTTTGATATGCTTGCTTGCAAGCCTACTCCCACACCTTTTCAGTCGGGTGTTACTTTGTCTACCTCTTGCACTTCGCCTTCAGTCGATCCTACATTGTATCAGCAATTGGTTGGCAGTTTGTTGTACCTGACACACACTCATCCTGATCTCTCCTTTGCAGTTGGTCTAGTCTCTCAGTTCTCTCATGAGCCTCATGAGAGTCATTGGCAAGCTGCCAAGTGAATTTTGAGATACATTCAGGGCACACTTATGTATGGCATTCATTACACATCAGGGGCTCCTCACCTTGTTGGCTACACTGACTCAGATTGGGCTGGTGATGTTGATGATCGAAAGTCTACTTCTGGCTTTGTCTTTTGCCTTGGCTCTGGTCCTATCACATGGTCGTGCAAGAAGTAGAATGCTCGTGCACTTTCATCTACAGAGGCTGAGTATAGAGCGGCAGTGCATGCTAGTCAGGAGATTTTGTGGCTTCGACTGTTGATGACTGAGTTTGGGTTTCCTCCTGATCGTCCCACTGTTCTGTGGTGCGATAATCAGAGTGCTATTCACATTTCTTGTAACCCGGTGGAGCATCAGCGCACTAAACACATTGAGCTTCATATGCATTTCATCCGTCAGCAGATTCAGGATGGTGTTCTCTCTTTAGATTACATCCCCACTGACGCGCAGGTTGCTGACATCTTCACCAAACCTTTTGCATCTCTGTGCCATCTTCAGTTGCGTTCTATGCTTGGGGTGACGAGAGTTGTCCTTGGGGGGTCTTGTTGAGGCCTTCCTTCCTTCATGTTTTTTTTAGCATGTTTTTGTATCTCTTTTTGGGGTAGAGTTTTTTTCCATTGGGTTTTCTCTATTTCCCCGTTTTACAGAGATTTCTTTGTAGTTGGGTACCTGATCTGGCCTTGTTGCCGGGACCCATTTTTTCCTGCTTTCTTAGTTGTGCTAGGTTTGCTTCCTCCTAAGCTTCGCTTAAGGGGGGGTGTTAGAGTAATAGTTCATTTGCCTTTATAATTAAATCACTTTGGTTTAATTATTAATGCTAACTATTATTCTATTCACTTAAGCTTGTCATTTGTAGGTGCATTATAATTAATATGTTTATTAATTATTAAATGCACAAACCTAGCTTTCTCCGGCTTTAGGGTTTCTCACCTTATATGCCGCTTTTGTAATTATTGTAATTAATCTTTTTGGGAAATAACAATTCTGCTCTCACTCCGCTGAGATTTTCCAAATCCTTGCTTCTGTCTCTTTGGTCTCCATTCAACATTAGGTATTTTGCATGCAGGTGTTCTTGGCGAGCTGTGGATTTGTATTTATCAAATCCTATAGTAGGCTCTTCCATATCTAAGGCTTTATCAATTTTTAGGATTGGTAATGATTCATCCAAGTCGCTATCAATCCAAACGGGGTCCTCTATCTCCAACAAAGGTTGTGCTAGTTGGTATAGAGTTAGTTGTTTCTTGTGCTCGCCATTGGAAATAACCATGTTCCCTGATCGGCAATTGATAAATGCATCTGGGACTGCTAACCATGGGCATCCCAAAATTAGGGGGTATCCCCCCAGCTTAATTTTTGGCTGCAAGATCACAAAGTCAGTTGGGTATTCCCATGAATCAATAGAAAGGATTACATCTTCAATCATACCTTCGAGTTTGACCAAAGATTGATCTGCCATTTGAAGAATTGTAGGAGTAGGCCTAAGTCCTTCCAATGACAATTTTTATTTTCTTTCATTTGTCATTACATTAATTGTAGCACCCAAATCAACAAGGGTATTAGGAATACTTACTTTTCCAATGGTTACCTTAATGACTGGACTCCCTGGATCGACATACTTTGGAATGGTAATGTTTCCAAGCATAAGGTCTACCAACTGTCCAATGACTTGAACCTTTTTTGGGTCTTGCTTCTTCCGTTGCTTCTTGGTACATAGATCACGAATTATTTTTGTATAGACAGAAATGTCTTTGATGTCCTACAATAAAGGAATCTTAATGTTAACATTGTGCAACTCATTAACAAAATCGAACTCAGGTTGAGAATCCTCCCTATCTATTGGTGCAGATTGAAATCATTCGAAAAAAGGGGGGTCTTTGGCTGGCTCGGTTTCTAACTCCTCATTGATTTCGATAATGGTGGGCCCTTGAAGGGCCTTCCCTGACCTTAAATGAACTACATCTACTTCTAATGTATTTACAGGATAGGTGGAGTAACTTGTTGTCTCATTATTATATACTGGTTGGGTGGCCTTATTGTTTGGGTTGGGGTTGGGCTGGGATGGCATTGATGTAGGTCTTAGTGGCTGGGTTGGATTAATAGGAGGGGCTGCTGATGATGGTAAAGATGGAAATTGTGGTTGTTGGTATGGGTTAATCATAGGAGGAGGTGGAAATTGTGATTGTGAGGGGAATGGTTGTGGCATTTGAGGCCTCCATGCCTATTGCCATGACTGTGAATTATATTGATACTAATGCATCCATTGAGGGTATGGGGGTTGTTGCCAACGCCCATACCATCTTGTTTGATAAGAGTTGGGGTTGCCTTAGTCCTGGGGCAAGATAATCATTCATCATGTTGGGATACATTTCTCGGGGTAGAAAGGGTCGCCTAGGGGCCATATAATAGATAGGTTCTTCAAAATATTCCATTTTGATTACTCCTACAGGAAGAGGCCTCAAGGTAGAGTTCTTACTAAGTTCTTCTAAAGATGAGATGTTTGTCCTATTGTATGGGCAATCCTCACTACCGTGTCTTTTGCGACACATTGGAAAAAACATAGCTAGGGATTTTTTGGCTTCTTCTTGTTTCCTACGGGTGTAAAGAGTGTCTATTTGTTTCCCCATATGACTCAACAAATTTGTTTTAAGGTCTTCAAGTAAAATGCCTATTTACCTTTTTGTGATACCTATTGCATTGGCTGTGGCATAAGACTTACTTGGATAGCTCCTTCTCGAACATTGCAAACTCGAATAGTTCCTGCAAATATCACAAATATCATCAAATTCTATTTTAGAGATGTTCCCTTTTCCTATTAAATTTAATGCTTCCATAACATAATCTCTTATCCCTCTAAGAAATAAAATTTTAATGGTATCATCATTTAGTCCCTCCTGACGAGACCGTTGAAGACTAAACATAAAAAGCTCAAGGTAGTCTTCTACAGACTCATCTTCCTTTTGATTCATGTGAAAGAACTCATCCAAAACCTCCTTTGTCATATTCCTAGTACTTGTTCAAGAATAGATCCTTCAAGACTGTCCATGTTCTAATATTCTGAAGGTTCATAAACTACCTTAGGGCGGAATCCTTTAATGTAGCTGGAAATAGTTTGAGTTTCTTTGCATCATTTTGGTAGTCATAGCTATGACACAACACATCAAATTCAAACAAAAACATGTCAGGATCTTCCATTGAAAGACCACGAAAAAATGGGCAAAGCAGAATGAGGAATATTTTTCATAGGGGCGCCTCTTCCAGGATCTATGATTGGGAACTCAAAAGTGACTGGATTATTGTTGGCCAATGCCCTATTGTGATTGTTGTCATTGTTGTTGTCCTTATTATTGTTATTATTATTGTTGGGATCCATGACTTCAAATGCCCACGGAGTAAAATAAGTTTTAAATGGCTTGTGGATTTCTTCAAAAAATGGACCAACTTGATCCCTGTAAGATTTTTGGAAAATTTGTTCAACTTTTTTGCGTAATATATCAGAAGAGCTTGGTTGGGTATTTGCGGGTGTCTGAATAATGGTGGTCTCAATAGAACATTTCTCAAGATTGGGTTCAGGCAATTCTAGTGATGGCAACTTACTTTTTGGTTTCTCTTGAGTCAAGGTACTTGTCTCAATAGGTGACTTTGACTTATCTTTCAATTCTTCGGGTTGTGGGCTCTCAATGGATGGTGCTAATTTCTTTTTGGAATTTTTAGGTTGTGAACTACTTCCCTTTTCTTTTCTAATAAATCTTCCTCTACTATCCCTATTACGATTCATACACCTAAATGAGCTATGACAAAGAAAACCAAGCGTAATTATCCAAATGAGGTCGACTATCGTGTGGATTTTCCCCTTAGCGCAATACTCCTAACTTGGTTTACTAGAAATACAAGTCTTTAAAACCATTCCCCGGAAACGGCGCAAAAATGATTGGATAAAAATGTGGTTTTTGAATTACTCTTTGAATTGGATTTGATGTACTTTTTGGAAATGGCTTCCTTAGTTCATCCTAAAGTGTCAATCCGGGAATGTAGGCTTTTGAACTGTGTTGTGGCAATATGCCGAAGAGCTGCAATTAACAAACCAAAGGCTGATGGATGCAACCTAATATAATTTACTTATGGGCAAAATTCGGATTATAGAACTTCCTGTCACAAGTGTGACAAGAACTTGTGAAGAAATAGTTCTGCACAGAAACAGATTACCGGTGCTTAACATAAGAGTAGTAAAGTAATAAAATAGAAATCTATCTGAAAATAACATTTCACAAAGTTGAAGTTGAACTACTCAAAACAAACCTCCAATACTACTTAATGAAAATTCAAAATAGTCCCATTAACTTATTCAACTGCTCTTATGTTTAATGATCTGCATATACCAGCAAACAACTATTTAATGAATACAAATTGTATTGGTAAGTATTTAACAACTCAATACCGATTAATACCTTCATGGAAATGAATCGCACAACAAAAGATTTAGACAACAACACAATAATGAAATAATTATACAACTTATAAATTCAAAGCATACATTACCAAACACATAATATTAATGCGATAATCACCAATCAATCGAGGAAGTGGGCCCTGCCTTCGCTGGTTGTTAAATGATAAAACTCACATTCACAAAATTATTCTACTATCAGTTCCATTCATCCAAAAAATCATAGACAAAGTATATAGAAAATCACCACGGTTCTACTTTTAATTATATATATTGATATATAGTTTCAGCGTACACACATATATATACATATTGAAGCTACCTAAATGTCTAACAGTATTTTAGATGTAATGGATAAAACGTTTTGGTTGTTAGTGGCTTTCAGCCAACAACCTCTAGAAGATAATAAAAAATAGTTTAAAGTCTTTTGAAAGTTTTCCTAGAATAGCGTAACAACCTAAAACAAAATGACTAATCTTTGACGAGTAAAACCAAAATGACAATATAACTTCAGCAATTCAGTTATCCTTCCACCAATATCCTTCATGTGCGCTGTCAACCATTAAACACTTCCTATCACTAGAATCAAAAAGATAGTTAACAACAGTCAGCAAAATTGGTATTTTCACTAGTTTTAACCTTTTCTTCTATTTCATAAAATACCTTCTGTTCATTAACAAAAAGTGACAGGAACAACAGGAGACACTAGGAAAGAAGACAAGGTTTGACACAAATAAGAGGTAAAAGGATGACACATTTTTCCCTCATCACCTTGTTTAATATTTTGAGTGTATACTATTTCATTAATTTTATGCATAATGTATTTAGATTTGGATATTAATTGAACACATAATCTTAAGAATTATTTATTTCAATCTAATGATCCTCTATAACAAGGGTGAAAATCCCTAACAATTAGTATTAAAGCTTTAGTGTTTTTTTTGGATGGTATCTATTGTATTGAAGTGCAAACCCTAGTGTGTGTGGTGGAGTAACCCTACAATGGTTAAAAGGTTTTAGTTACTATATGATTGGAATAAAAAAAAAAATTAATGATTTTATGAGGAATAATAATAACATTAAATCGATTGCGAGTTCATCAAGGTTTTAAATTGATAAGTTCATTTTTCATAACTTCAAAATACATAAAAAATTGAAAATGGAAGATCTTTTGGTTGAGAGAGACCAATGGGCTGCAAAATATTCTATAAAAACTACAAGTAGGTTTGTTGAGGTCTAGTCAAAATTGAATTAGAAATTTATATTTAAATTTTTATTGTCTTTTAGATTCCATGTTAATGAATGTGTCTTAGGAGTAGAGAAAAAAAACATTATGGACAAATTTAGGTACAAAGTATCATTTCAATAACTTGGTAAATGAACTTTTTTTGAATAAAAAGTTAAATTATTTAAAAGGGAGATAAGGTGGATATGTAATTGATCATTTAAATATTTCTAATATGATAGTAATTCAACTTGCATTGGGAGGAATCAAGATGGATGAGGAGGAAAAATTCATTTTATTACTTTATTCCTTACTATATTCATCATATAATCTTATGATGTTACTAAGTAGTAATGATACAAGACTTAAATTAGAAAAAGTGTTTGGCATTTTGTTAAATGAAGAAACTAGAAAAAGGTCCATCAATGATAACTATTTTGATGCTCTTGTGGTTAGAGTTAGGTCAAGATAAGAGAGGTAAGAATAATACATGATATAAGAGTTCTAAGGGAAAGGAATAGGTTAAATCTCTAGGAAAATATAAGGTAAAATATTGAGATTATGACAAGAAGGGTCACATAAAGGAGTGTAAATTCAAGAAGAATTATGACTTCTTTGATAGTGATGAATTTAGTAGTGATGGTTTTGTGTCTATTAATGTTGTTGGTAATGATTCTTGCTTAATTGATTAAGGTTCTTCCTTTCATATGACACCACATAGGGAGTGGTCATCGAAGTATACCAAAAGTGATGAAGAGGAAAAATGAATTTTGTTACTTTATTATTTATTAGATTCATCATATAAGATAGTGATCTCAATAAGTAGTAATGATACAATCCTACTTCCATCAATAGGAGTTAATATAGATGAAGAGGAATAAATGTGTTTTTTTACTTTATTCATTAATATATTCATCAAATAATTTTGTGATGTCTTTAAGTAGTAATGATACAATACTTAAATTGGAAAAAGTTGATTCGTATTTTTCTAGATTAATAAATTAGAAAAAGGTCCATGGATGATTAAAAAAATTATGCTCTTGTGGTGAGAAATAGGTCAACAAAAGAGAGGTAAGAATAAGACATAAGACACCAATTATAAGGGAAAGTATAGGTTTTAGTATCTAGGGAAGTATATGGTAAAATGTTAAAAATATGGAAATAAGGGTCACATAAAAAAGGAGTGTAAATTCAAGAAGGATGAGTTCTTTGACAAGTCCTCTCATATTGATGATTATTGTAGTGATGATTTTGTGTCTAATAATTTTTTTGGTAATTTTTCTTTCTTAATTGATTTAGGTTTTATCTTTCATATGAAACCACATAGGGAGTGGTACTTGGAGTATACCACAAGTGATGAAGGTCAAGTGTATCTTTGGAGACAACTCTTTAAATAATGTTGGTTAGGGAGAGGTCAAAGTTTCTTTCATGGATGGTATATTACAACACTCACATATATATTGCATATTCATGTTAAAATTTTTGATTAAGGAGTTCATGTCACTTTTGATGGAATAGAGTGTAGATTAGCTAGAGGTAATTTGATGCTTGCAAATAGAATGTAAAATGGTACTTTGTATAGACTAGATATATCCACTTTATTTGGTTGTCCTAAAGCTATTGCATCTAAACTAGGAATATTTAAGAATTTATAGTTAGGTTATTTGAGTGTGAAAGACTTAAAAATATTATTTAATAAGAATATGGTGGAAGGTCTTTTTGATTGTTTCTTATAGTTTTGACTTGTGAGTATTGTTTGCTAGGAAAACATAATAGAGTGTGATTTAACTCTAGAATTACTATACTAAATAGATTTTAGAGGTGATACATAATGATGTGTTGGGTCCTATGGATTCCCCATCCATTGGAAGGTATTTATATTAATTTTCATCCATTAATGATTATTATAAGCATAGTTGGATATATTTTCATAGGTTTAAGTTGAAGGTATTTCTCAAGTTTAAGGATTTCAAAGCTCTCATTGAAAATTAAACTAGTAAGAAGATAAATTTTCTTATAAGAGATAATGGAAATGAATTGTGATCTAAATTTTTTACCTATTCTAAAATCATTTTGAAATTGTGAAGTAAAGTAATACCCCATATACCCTACCAAAGAATAGGGTGTTAGAAAGGTTGAATATAAATATTCTTGATCATGAGTGACACATGCCTAAAGGACATGAGTTTTGGGCATAGGTGTTGAGTAGTTCATGTTACTTGAAAAATAGGTTTCCTAATTTTTCATTGGTAAACAAGATACCATATGAAGTGTTGAATAAAAGAAAACAAGTCGCGGCACACTTGAGGGTATTTGATTATGAGTCATTTATTTATGTACCTTGGAAGTGGTGATCCAAGTTGGATCCAAAGGCTAAAAATTGTATTTTCATTAGCTAAGGAGAAAATTTAAAAGGTTACCAACTTTGGAATATAGAAACCTTGAAGGTTCACTACTTAAAGGTTGTTACTATAGACACCTAAAAATGTCTTGACTATATCATGCATCTTGATTTCATCTACTAACACCATTTTTGTCATATTCACCTAATTCCCCTATTTAATTAAATAAAATTCAATTATTTAGTTAAATTCACTTTATTCTCGTTTTAATCGAATAATTAAGGTTATTTGGTTAATTCATCATTTTCACTTTAACTTCCCCCTTTTGATTAAATAATCCACAATTATTTAATTAAAAAATTTAATTCTTCCAACTTGCATAATTAAATGGTTTTCATAAATTGTTTAATTAACTAATTTTCCCCCAATCCTCCAACTTGCACAAAGAAAATTCCCAGAAGAATATTCTCTTTTCAAATTCAAATTCTCCCCTCCAATTTAAAATAGCTCCAGCATGTCTCCAAGAATTAAGGGATATTGTTGAGTTTCTCATGGATTATGAACCCTTGCTTAATCCTTGATCCACACCTCAATGAATTATGAACTATTGATTAATTCATTGATCCACACTCACCTCCTTAATCTTGTTTCATACATTGATTATCATTTTCAATCTTGACCATTGATCAAAATTCCTAAAATCTATAAATACCAAGCCTTTCAACATGAATTTCATTCACTATCCTTCTAAGCATCCTTACTCTCTAGAATTATTGAATCATTTCTTGAGAAATTGTAGAGATTATCTTGTGAATAATAATCTTAAATCAAGATAAATTACAACTTGGATAATGCATAAAGATAAGCAATCCACATCCTCATCAAAATTATGCACAATCCATAATGGGATTGAAAGGTTTGCACATTAAAGTTAGATTCAATTTCTTTAAATTCTATATTTAATGCTTTTGATCGAGTCTTGTAATGTTGTTAGTTGAAATTCATTGAGTATGACTCTATTTGATCATCTAAGTTAACCGTATGCCATTTTAGTTCTATTTTGCACAATTAAAAGATTTTCATAAATTATTTAATTAACTAATTTTCTTCTAATTCTCCAACTTGCACAAAGAATATTTCATTAAGAATATTCTCTTTTCAAATTCAAATTCTTCCCTCCAATTTAAAATATCTCTAACATGTATCTATGAATTAAGGGATATTGTTGACTCTCTCGTGGATTATGCACCCTTGATTAATCCTTGATACACACCTCAATTAATTATGAACCATTGTTTAATTCATTGATCCACACTCATCTCCTTAATCTTATTTTATCCATTGATTATCATTTTCAATATTGATAATTGATAATAATTCCTAAAATCTATAAATACCAAGCCTTTCAACATGGATTTCATTCACAATCCTTCTAATCATCCTCACTCTCTATAATTATTGTCTCATTTCTTGAGAAATTGTAGAGATTATCTTGTGAATCAATCATCTCCAATCAAGCTTTTGAAACATGGATAATGCATAAAACTAAGCAATCCACATCCACATCATAATTATGCACAATCCAAAATGGGATTGAGAGGGTTGCACATTAGTTAGATTCAATTGCTTTAAATTATATCTTTAATTATTTTGATTGAGTATTTTAATGTTGTTAATTGAATTTCATTGAATATGGCTCTATTTCATCATTATCTTGTTTGATTTTAGTTCACTTATGCTATTATTTTGTCATCTAAACTAACCATACGACATTTTGGCATGCCTAGTGGGACCCACATCCCTATTCTAACCATATTTTTGATTACAAAATTAGTGTAGTGCTTCTGTAAAGACAGTCTGATGATTCCATTAAAGATCGATGCTTATGCAGCTCAAAGGTCGAAACTTCTATTTATTACAACACTTCTATCTTAATTATCTTTTTTATTTACATGTACAATGCAATGCTTATGTCAAAGGTTGACATTTCTACAAAATATTGATACCTTTGCACAAACCTTGACGCTTCTATTTTGATCTTTTCTACCTCTATTGCAGGTATAGTCCAATATCTTTGTAGAAAGGGTGACACCTTTGCAGAGTTGTGACACCTTTGCAGGTTTATATTCTGACACTTATGCACACCAGTGTGACACTTCTACACACTAGTGCGACGCTTATGCACACGAATGTGATGCTTCTGCACAACAGTGTGACACTTTTGTTAGGTATAGTAGTGACTTAATTTTTGAGGGTTTAATCTAATTTCAACTTTGTTTTATGTTTCTCTGATTTTTTGTGTTGATACTAACTATTTGTAGCACCTTTGCAATCGATAGGATAAGATGAAAATCAAAGAAATATTAATAATGATATTGTTTTTTAGGTTTTCAATTAATCTAGGATTCACATTTCATTTTAGTTCTTTAAAGTGAACTCTACAATCTTCACATTTCATTTTAGTGCTTTAAAATGAACCCTACAATCTCCACATTTCATTTTGGTACTTAAAATTGAACAACACAACTTGCACATTTCAATTTGAGATTAAGAAACTACAACTTGCATATTTCAATTTAGTTTTTTAAAATTGAATAAACATTTGAATCTTTTATGCACTTAAATGAATTGTTTGGTGTGTTTTTTAAGTTAGTGTGCTTGTATGATCTTTCCTTGTGCCTTAGTACGATTTTGGAAATCAGAAATACCATTAACTTGCACTATTTTTTGTACACCTTGAGGTCTAGTTTTGTGTATTCTCTCCTCTTGTGACTCCCAAGAACAGTATTGAGGACCAAAAGAAATACTACTTCCATTTATTTCTAAGGAGAATGAAATTGATACCCCAAGGAGTAGCTAGCATCCTTCAAGCCAAGCTCCATGATCCTCAATTCATCGAGATAGGATGGTGATGAGTAGAGAGTAGACCCATCTCGACTCAGGCATAGCGGACGAGCTATCTATTTATGACATACCCCTACTATGAACTTGTATAGAAGCTTATGAGCCATTTGTAAACCGTCAACTTAAAGTGGTGCAACATACAAGGATCAATGCATGAAGTTACTTGCTATGTACCAACCTTTGTTGAGGTGGAAATAATACCTTATTAGGAACTTTTCCTTTCAAGGTAAGAGGTGTCAAGGTAATACATGACCTTGACATACTCTATTCATCCACTCATTGGCTAGTATTTTATTATGCAAACCCACTTTAAGTTGATAATCCCAATCTACCACTATAATTAGGATGTGTTTTATGGTGTGTCTTTATTGTGAATCTACCAATGATACCAAATTAGTATGATCTTATTGAAGAATAATGCACGAAAATATTCCAACATCCAATTGAATCAGTCTTACATGTTGTTTGTTGTTTTCTATCACACCAAAAAATCAAACTCCTAGGTTAACTTGCACATTAAAGAACCTCTGAACAGAGTAACACCTTTTTCTAGATAGTGTGATGCCTTTGTGTAAATCGATGCTTCTATTTTTATCAAAATAATTGTTTTGTTTGCATCTCAATGCCTTTGGACATCTCAACATGTTTGTTTAGGGTAAATTAAAATTTGCATAATGATGCCTTTGTCTCAACAGTATGATGCTCTTTTTGTTCATCGATTCATTTGTAGATACTGTGACGCCTTTGTACTTAACAGTGACACTCCTTTGCAAGAAATATTTCAACACTTTTGTAGAAGAAAAAAAATCGTATTTTTTCTAGGATCTAAATTGTGACAACCAAATATCAGAGTACTTGATATTTATATTGAATAAACCTATAATTGTCCTAATCAATCAAAATAGCATACCATTTCATTTTGAATTATTCTTAACATCTCTTTCCACCATTGGATCAATTCAAATCCATCACAAACAAACAAATAAATCCATCCAAAACAAATAACTTTGAAATTGACATAGTTCACTTTTGGTTGTAAAATCTCTATCATCATCCCCTCGTTTAACTCTTTTTTTGGAGAACTATCATCTTTCAAGTAATTAGTGAAATTAGTATCAAACATTGTGAGTTAGCTTTCTTTGGAGTCATTATTCTACCCCTAAAGCTTGTTAGTCTCATTACCATCCCCCTTAGCTTGGACTCAATAGTCTGGTACAAATGAATGTCATCCTCAAAACAAAACTTTTTCCAAAGTTCAAAGTTTCACTCCATTCACTCATCCAAACAAAAATTCATCATTTGGTCCAAAGAAGCATAAGCTATCTTTTCTAGGTTAATTTGAGGCAATTCAAATATCCCAAACAAGTTTTATGGTCACAAAAGATCTAAATAGAAGAAAAACATGGAGTTAAATCCTAATGGTTCAAAATATCCTACTACCACAAGTATTAGTGATCAACCCTATGGAATTCCTCACACAAATTCTAAAGGGTATGAACTTCCTTTGCCAAAAAAAATTCAACCTCAAACATCTCAAGTAGAAATGGTTCATATAGAGGACATCACCAACAACACCTTGGAATTCACTCCCAAAAAAATATTAGAGATACAACATGAAGACACAAATTGTGTTAGATAAGTAGAAACAATGATAAGTCAAGATCCCAACCAATAGATGTTAATACTTGCACAACAAGGTGCTAAACTTCCCACAAATTTTTATTTTAATCAACTTAGGGAACAACCAACAACATCAAAATTAGGAGTGCAAATAATTTTCCACAAGGAAGTGAATCCTTAGCGCATCATATCATTGAACAAACACCTAAAACTTCTTCAAATGTACTAAGTCAACCCATGGTCACTTTACAAGGATCAAATCAAACAAAGTTCACAAATCAATATAAAATCTACTTTATAACACTCAAAATATAGGGAATCCAACCAACCTAGGTTTACCAAATGCAGATATTCCACCACCATACACCAACCAAACAAACATGAACATATCAATCCTAAATTTTATGAACTATGGGAGAAATCCCTTAACCACATCATCCTCATAAAACATGTATATTCATCAAAAACCCCTTCAACAACCATCTCCACAAAACATCATCCCACAACAACATCAACAACAATCTTCTCAAAATATCACTCCTCAAAATCAAACCAACTCACATCTTCAACATAAACATCATATTACATTACAACAACTTCAAACACAACAATAACTTCAAGAACAACAACAAAAAATTTTGTACCAGCAACAATTTCTTGCACAACACAATACTTCACAAAATCCTCAACATTCATCATACATCCACTATCAACAAACAAACCCTTCACAACAAAACATTGTCCCAAAAAGTCAATATGGATCTCACAATGCATCTCCCCAACATCAAGGCAATTATCAAATAGGTCCTTTACCTCAAAGTAATCCTCAATATCAAATGGGTCCCCTACCTTAAAGCAATCCTCAATATCAAACAGGTTCCCTAGCTCAAACCAATCCTTAATATCAAATGGGTCCCCAAACTTAAAGTAATACTTAATATCAAGTGGGTCTTCTACCTCAAAGCAATACTCAATATCAAATGGGTACCTTACCTCAAAGCAATATCAAGATAAAAAATTTGTACACTTACAATCCATTATCAAATTTTCCAATAATAGATATATCCTCACACCTTCAAATGTTAACACAAAAAAATTAGGATATACAAATTAGAAAGACCAAAAAATCATACACTGTTCAAGACTTGTGTCCATACCCATTCAATAGAAGCATAACAATGTTACCCTTTCCCCCACACTTTGAAATACCAAAGTTTGATAAATGCAAGGGACATGGTAACCCTGAAGAGCACATACGAGAATTTTACGTGGCTTGAATGAAATTTTCCCATACAATTCATATCTAATGCAACTTTTTCCACGTAGTTTGGGTGGGCAAGCTATAGAATGGTTTTCACATTTACCACCTAGCATTAAAATATTCAAAGAAATCATCGATTAGTTTGTGGTTCCTTTCTCCAATAATATTGATGTTGAAATCGCATTGGAGGAACTATACACCCTTTAAAAAAACAAAGGAATATACCTTGCCTCTTTCTTGCAAAGATGGAGTCACAAGGTGAGAAAATTCAAATGGTCAATACCCAAAAACAACAGGTAGAGATTGTGGAAAGAAATATAAACACGGATCTCACCTTCCAACTAATAAGGCAATGTGTATCAAACTTTGAAGAACTTATATCCATAGGTCTAAACGTTGAATGAGCACTCATTGCCAAGGGATCCATGCAAATATATAACCAACCATCTAGTTCCAATGAAAAACCCCACATATGGACCAAAAATAAGAACGTGACTAATAATAGTATGGTGGACACAAAGGTTGTTATAAAAGAACCATATAACTAACACACACAATAGAATACATGTAACGGCCCACCACAAAACCCTAGAGGACAACACACTGTAACACCTAAAAATGAAATATTTTTTTTTTTTGAAGTGTAAACATATTGAAAATTATAAATGAAACAATGACTCGTATGCTAACCTAAGTCCTCTAAGGTCCATGACTACACTACTAGATTCCCATTAATTGAACTAACAAGAAATATAATTCATTACATTAAACAAATTCAACTAACAATATGAATTTCAATTAACCTATCTCATTTAAAAGATCAATCAATATGAATCATTCATATCATTTCATCTATAAGCAATATAAAAGACCATTTAATTAACTAACATATGCAATAATCATCATTTACATTATCCATTACAAGAGAGAGTATAATATTGCATTTCAAGAGAAAATAACAAGAATGATAAACGTATATAAACATACATAAAGTTAAGCTATGCCATCTAAATCAGGCCAAGACTACAATCCACCATCTTGAACTGCATTCAGGTATCTTGATGCACTAAGAAGTTCCTCAAGATATGATATCTTAGAAGTGACTTCTCAGGATACCTAGACCCTGGGAAGTTGCTCCTCAAGATATCAAATCTTGGGTACCTCTCAAACCAAATCGATGTTCTCTAAGGTTCAATGGTTGCAATACTCATTGGAATCAAGGAATACAACTTCAAATCATAATGTCAGAAGCAACATCATTAACCATAACATGTCATCAATAGATACCATTCAAATGAATTTCATTAACTAATATAAATAAGGTACATCATTACATTTACTAATTACAAGATAATTTCAACAATTAGTTACATCATTACTCCATTACATCATTACATCAAGAACAGTAATGTCTCCTCAAACACAAGTGAGGAGATTACATCAAAAGTATAATACATGATACAATAGATTTATGATACAATACAAGTACATGAAATATAATCCACATGAATTGGAACAAGTGTAGAATTCTTCATATCTAGGAGTAGTCTCACGAACATGAACAAAGTGAGGGAATCCAATAGAGTACAAGGCACATTCCACCCAACCATGTGGAACCCTAAGGTCCACCCCCCATGATAGAAGATAGCATTAAGGTCCCACCACAATAGTCAAGAGACAAAAGATGACACAAGGGATAACATGACTCCAATGTACAAGTAGAGTACAACATCACATGATAATAACACCACTTCCATAGGCACACAAACATCAAGGGAGACAAGAGGAAATAGAATACTAGGTTTTTGTAGTAGGAGTGTCATCACATAGTTTGCTATGGGTTACCCTGGCAGATCTTCCTAGGCCACGACCCCCATCCTCGGTTACCTTGGTAGCTTCTACCGATCTCTGACCCCCATACAACCCTATGTGGAATCAACATACCTCTCATAGGGATGAGGCAGTTGATCTTGCCATTTCAGGCTTTCTCAACTCATCTCAAGCCTAAACAAGCACTTGGACCATGAGTGAGGCAATCACTTATCTTGATTAGTGTGAATAATACCCAACCCCCTAACTCATTTTAGGTTATCATTTAATTACGAAACTCTCACATGGGTTACCCTGGCGCCATTTTGTGCATCGACCCCCATCGAGAGCCACTCCCCTACTAGCATCTAGTAACTCAATGAAATCAAAAAGGGAAAAGCCAACTAGCACAATCACAATAACCTTATTAACATACACAACAAGGCGAAGCACAAATTATCCCACACACAAGTTCCAACCATGGTGGAAAATATATCGTGCAAGGCTAATGAACTTTGTATACACATCCAATATGGAAACAACCATCTCAAAGAATTATCAATGAAATATATCAAGAGGAGAATTGTCCCCTAGCCTTTGGAAGACTCCTAATGCCCACTTCACACAAAGAATTTAAATATTGAACAAGAACTTACAAATATCCCATTTTCAATACTTACTAGCTTAATTCATACAATAACTATATTCAATAACTTAAACAAAGAATGCAAGTTAAATTAATAATGAAACCATTGCATTTTCTAAATTTTCATCTTACACCAAGAATAATATCAATTATTCTATATGTAAATCTTTCTACGATACATTCATTTTTTTATCATAGTAAATCAATAGTAAAACAACATTATCGAATATAATACTTACGGTTACACATATACAAGAGTATATATATATATATGCTTATAAGGTAGATGGAATGTAGATTATGTTATAGTGCCAAATAACAGATTTAAAAGTGGCATAAAATTGTACATGAGTATATGCATATATATATATATATATATCAAATATTGAATGTCAATGCACTTAAAATAAAAACATGCATATACAACACAATACATAATGAAAGGCAACGAACTTCATTTACATCGAACTCATAAGGCCTATCCAATATTTTTCCAAGGGTATGCATAGCAACTCATGTCAATTGCTAACATGAATTGTGAGTTAAACAATTTAAAAAGAGAAGTGATTTAGTAGGCTGAAAGCATGACATCACATAATAATAATAAACGCCATTCAAACTTATCGAATTGGAATGCAACAATTTCACAACACTTCATAGAAGCTATCAATTTACAATGCAATCAAATTACACCCAACACTATACTTAAAACCTATCTTCACAAGCAAGAACAACATGTAATTCGAATGTTTAGCACAATCAAGATCTCAATTATTAAGTATAAACATAGAGATTCCTACAATGGACTAGCCAAGAGAAGAGGTATAGAGAAACACAGAATAAACATAGATCATAGCTTTTAAGCTACATTCAAAAACTAGCAAGGAATGAGCACCAATGCAACCTAGATTGTCTGCAATAAATTGAAGGTAATAGAAGGCATATACAACAACTTAAATGTCCCAAAATATATCATAATAAGGTGCACAAAGGTTCGGCTATGCACAAATTGGTTTCATTTAATGGCTTGAAAAATTCTCAAGCAAATACCTACAGTGGAGTACCAAATATGAATACAAATGGTTGAACACAGGGTACGACCCGAATAAAGTTTAGGCTTGATAAGTTGTCAAGAAGAGGATTCGACACCATTATATGGGGTGCGGGTTGCAGACAAGCACAATTCAATTTTCAATAAAATATTGGAAAATTTCCAAACATTGAATCTCATAAATGGCACAACTGATAAATTATCAAGAATTTTTTATTCAACAACACAATTACACCATTTAATTTTCTACAGAATTATAATTGAGATTAGCAAGAACCTAGTTTCTCCTGTTGCCAAAGTGATAATTTGATGCAGAGCTCACAATATCAGCCTCCTATTGCAACCCTAGCTTCAACACCTTCTGAATTTCCACAACATTGCAAAATCCCCCAATTCCAAAGCTTCCAAAACATCCAAGAAAAGATTTCAAGAACTAGGAAATTGTTCACGACAAGAAACAAAATTAGTTTTTCCAAAAATTATGCAACAACCCCCTTTCTTTAGAAATTAAATTAATTTTTTCACCACTTCCCCCAACTCTCTGTTGCAACCTCCACTTCTTTAAATTAATTATTTTAATTTAATTTTCCCCCACATTCCTAACTACCACAACTCAAATATGTTTATTTATAACATATTCTTATATTTCTACAATCAATAATTCAAATTTTACATTATTTAATTTATTAATTATAGTCTCTCATTTATTTTTGTTTGCACCAATATATTTATTTTAATATTCCAATATTAAATCATAATTTTAATTTATTTAAACAAAATAAAACCTTAATAGTATTTCATTTTATCAATACTTCAATTCTATAAAAATATTTATTTTAATTATCAAAATGGCTTTTAACTTAATAAATTTATTTTAATATGATGATTAATCAAAGCACATACCAACTAATTTAATTTAAACGTACAAAATATCGAGTAATACCAGACCTCACGACAAAGATGGAAGACAAGACCACGACGCAAGGCACAAATGAACAACACTGCTAGGATGAAAATGGATACACATCCTCATCGAGGATGATGGCTCACATAGGGGAACCAATGCTATCTCCAAATCAACAATTTCCATTGGGATTAAGGCAGGCTCAAACCCTGAAATTCAGGTGGAGTCAATGTTTGGTACCTGCAACCTGCAAAAAACCACATAGTGAAGCGTGCACATAGATAAACAGTCAAACACATCGTGAAGGGAAAATCACAGCGTCACAGGGCACTCACAAGCGAGGGATACGACACTGTTCCCCTTCACCAAAATACATCGATGCACAAAGATCAAATACTAATAATGTGATAAGAACAACATACATCCACTAATCACATAATTCTCATAGCAATAATAACCCACTCTATCAATTAAACTTATCTACTAAGCATGGTATAAGCATAAACATCAATGATAAAAGTATCATCAACCATCATCATAACTGTGAATCCATCATCAAGTGAAGTATCATAATGTCCAAATACAACCAAATAACTATCAATAATAGAAGGAAAAATGAGGGGCACTACATCCTCCCCCTAGAACCAAGCTTACTCCTAGAAGCTGGAAAATAGATATGTGTATAAATATCTCATCCTAGATGCATCCTCCCATGTAGTAGAAGACTCATCATTAGGATCCCAAAGGACCCTCACCTACTCGACTGACATTGCCATTTGCCTTAGCTCATGGAACTCATCTGCACGACGCTGCTGCCAATGATCAGACAAGAACCGAGCTCTGAATCTCTCTAAAAATATCTCCCATGAGATTGAATCTATATCTAAATGAAGCTTTTGCTCCTCCAAACGCCACCGCATTGAAGAAAAACCTCAGAGATGCATGATAGCACACATAGCCTTGGTGTTGCTACCATATGGATGCATAGCAAAACACCTGTTTAGATCAATTAACAATGTTTCAGCCTCCAAACCACTACCAGTCCCATAAAAAATTAGGAGTAGGAGCTCTCGAAAGATCCCTCATGTTCTCGGCTAAAATTTCCTCCTGCTCTACAGTAACCTCTTTTCTCATGGGAGACATCTCCCTCTCTCTAATCACCAACTGTTCACCCTCCTGTCTCATACCAAGACAGGCAAGAACCTCCTCAAGTAAGTGACGCAACTGTGCACCCTTCAACCCTGGCTGACCAGGATTCTGATCTCCACCTCCCTGATTATTCTAGGAATCTTGTTGTTCTTCACGATCAGACTCATGGGAACTCTAAGGAGGGGAGTCTTGGCGATTAGAACCATGACCACCACCATGACCTCTACCACTTCCACGGCCTCGACCCCGATCCTACACAGACACCACCAAGGACAGGTTGAGGGTGTTAGATGAGGTCAACAAGGGAAAACATAAACTTCAAAATTCTACACAACTAAGACAATCTAATGGGCTCTTGTATATACCTAGAGTACCCAGTGTTAGAACTTGGGCTCTGATACCATGTGTAATGCCCTGCTACGAAACCCTACAGGACAACACACTATAACACCTAAAAATAGAATAATTGTTTTTGAAGTGTAAACATATTAAATATTACAAATGAAATGATGACTCGAATTCTAACCTAAGTCCTCTAAGGTTTGTGACTATGCTACTAGATTCCCATTAATCAAACTAACAAGAAATATAATTCATTACATTAAACAAATTCAACTAACAATATGAATTTCAATTAATCTATCTCATTTAAAAGATCAACCAATATGAATCATTCATATCATGTCATTTATAAGCAATATAAAAGACCATTTAATTAACTAACATATGCAATAATCATACTTTATATTATCCATTACAAGAGAGAGTATAATATTGTATTTCAAGAGAAAATAACAAGAATGATAAACCTATCTAAACATACATAAAGTTAAGCTATGACATCTAAATCAGAACAAGACTGTGATCCACCATCTCGAATTGCATTCAGGTATCTTTACACACTAAGAAGTTCCTCAAGATATGATATCTTAGAAGTGACTTCTCAAGATACCTAGACCCTAGGAAGTCACTCCTCAAGATATCAAATCTTGGGTACCTCTCAAACCAAATCGATGTTCTCTAAGGTTGAATAGCTGCAGTACTCATTAGAATCAATGCATACATATCCAAATTATAATGTCATAAGCAACATCATTAACCATAACATGTCATAAATAGATACCTTTAAAATCAATCTAATTAAATAATATAAATAAATTACATCATTAACTTTACTAATTACAAGAGAATTTCAACAATTAGTTACATCATTACTCCATTACATCGTTACATCAAGAACAATAATGTCTCCTCAAACACAGGTGAGGAGAGTACATCAAAAGTATAATACATGATACAATAGATTTATGATACATACAAGTACATGAAATGTAATCCACATGAACTGGAACAAGTGCATAAGTTTTCATATCCAGGAGTAGTCTCACGAACACGAACAAAGTGAGGGAACCCAATGGAGTACAAGGCACATTCCACTTGACTATGTGGAACCCTAAGGTCCACATCCCATGATAGGAAATAACATTAAGGTCCCACCACAACATTCAAGAGACAAAAGATGACACAAGGGCTAACATGACTCCAATGTACAAGTGCAGTACAACATTATATTACAATAACACCACTTCCAGAGGCACACAAACATCAAGGGAGACAAGAGGCAAGGGAATACTAGGTTTCCGTAGAAGGAGTGTTATCACATAGTTTTCTATGGGTTACCTTGGTAGATCTTCCTAGGCCATGGCCCTCATCCTCGGTTACTCTGGTAGCCTCTACTGATTTTAGGCCCCATACAACCCTATGTGGAATCAACATACCTCTCATAGGGACGAGGTAGTTTATCTTGCCATTCCAAGCCTTCCCAACTCATCTCAAGCCTAAACGAGCACTTGAGCCATGAGTGAAGCAATCACTTATCTTGATTAGTGTGAATACTACCCAACCCCCTAACTCATTTTAGGTTATCACTTAATTATGAAACTCTTACATGAGTTACCCTGTTGCCACTTTGTGCACCGGCCTCCATTGAGAGCCACTCCCCTACTAGCAACTAGCAATGTAATGAAATCAAAAAGGGAAAAGCCAATTTGCACAATCACAATAACCTTATTAACATACACAACAGTGTGAGGCACAAACCATCCTTCACACAAGTTCCAACCATGGTGGAGAATATACTGTGCAAGGCTAATGACCTTCGTATACACATTCAATATGAAAAGAACCATCTCAAAGAATTATCAATAAAATTTGTCGAGAGGAGAATTGTCCCCTAACCTCTGGAAGACTCCTAATGCCCACTTCACACAAAGAATTTAAACATTGAACAAGAACTTACAAATATCCCATTTTCAATACTTACTAGTTTAATTCATACAATAACTAAATTCAATAACTTAAGCAAAGAATGCAAGTTAAATTAATAATGTAACCATTGCATTTTCTAAATTTTCATCTTAGACCAAGAATAATCTCAATTCTTCTATATCTAAATATTTCTACAATACATTCAATTTTCTATCATAATAAATCAATAGTAAAACAACATTATCTAATACAATACTAATGGTTACACATATACAAGAGTATATATACATATATTTATATCATTTAAGCAAGGCTCTTTTTCGAGTTACAAAGTACAGATTTAAATAGTATAGCTATCTCTCTCTCTCTCTATATATATATTTATAAACATAAAGACCCATACATATACATGCATACATATATATATATGTGTGTGTGTGTGTGTGTGTGTTTATAAGGTAGACAAAATGCAGATTACGTTACAGTGCCAAATAACAAATTTAAAAGTGGCATAAAAGCTTACATGTATATATTTGTGTATATATCAATATAAATATATATCAATATTGAATATCAATGCATTTAAAATACAAACATGCATATACAACGCAATACATAATGAAAGGCAACGAACTTCATTTACATCGAACTCATAAGGCTATCCAATATTTTGCCAAGGGTACGCATAGTGACCCATGTCAACTGCTAATGAATTGCGAGCTTAACGGTTTTCGAAGAGAAGTGATTTACTAGGAAAAAAGCATGACATCACATAATAAGAATAAATGCCATTCAAACTCATCGAATTGGCTTGCAACGATTTCACAAAACTTCATAGAAGCTATCGATTTAAAATCCAATCAAATTACACCCAATGGTATACTTAAAACCTATCTTCACAAGCAAGAACAACGTGTAATTCGAATGTTCAACGCATATCAAGATCTCAATTATTAATTATAAACATAGAGATTCCTATAGTGGATCGGCCAAGAGAAGAGGTAAAGAGAAACAAGGAATAAACGCATATCATAGCTTTTAAGCTACATTCAAAAACTAGCAAGAAACGAGCACCAATGCAACCTAGATTGTCTGCAATGAATTGAAGGTAACAAAAGGCATATACAATAGCTTAAATGTCTTAAAATATGTCATAATAAGGTGTGCAAAGGTTTGACTATGCACAAATTGGTTTCATTGAATGACTTAAAAATATCTCAACCAAAAACCTACAGCGAAGTATCGAATATGAATACAAATGGTTGAACACAGGGTACGCCTTGAATAAATTTTGGGCTTGATAAGTATTCAAGAAGAGGATTCGACACCATTATATGGGGTACGGGTTGCAGACAAGCATAATTTGATTTTCAATAAAATCTTGGAAAATTTTCAAACATTGAATCTCATAAATGACACAACTCATAAATTATCAAGAATTGTTCTTTCAACAACACAATTACACCATTTCCTTTTCTACAAAATTAGAATTGAGATTAGAAAGAACCTGGTTTCTCCTATTTCCATAGTGATAATTTGATGTAGAGCTCACAATCCCAGCCTGCTACTGCAACCCTAGCTTCAACACCTTTTGAATTTCCACAACACTGCAAAATCCCCCAATTCCAAAGCTTCCAAAATCCCCAAGAAAAGATTTCAAGAACCAACAAACTGTTCACAACAAGAAACAAAATTAGTTTTTCCAGAAATTATGCAACAACCCCCTTTCTTTACAAATTAAATTAATTAATTCACCACTTCCCCCAACTCTCTGTTGCAACCTCCACTTCTTTAAATTAATTATTTAATTTAATTTTCCCCCACATTCCTAACTACCACAACTCAAATATGTTTATTTACAACATATTCTTATATTTCTATACTCAATAATTCAATTTTTACATTATTTAATTTATTAATTATAGTCTCTAATTTATTTTTGTTTGCACCAATATATTTATTTTAATATTCCAATATTAAATCATAATTTTAATTTATTTAAACAAAATAAAACCTTAATATTATTTAATTTTATCAATACTTCAATTATATAAAAACTTTTATTTTAATTATCAAAAAGGCTTTTAACTTAATAACTTTATTTTAATATGATGATCAATAAAAGCACATACCAACTAATTTAATTTAAACGTACAAAATATCGAGTAATACTAGAGCTCACGACGAGGATGGAAGACAAGACCATGACACAAGAAAAAAATGAACAACACTACTAGGGCAACAACGGATACACATCCTCGTTGAGGATGATGGCTCACATAAGGGACCTGATGCTATCTCCAAATCAACAATCTCCATTGGGATTAAGGCATGCTCAAACCTGGAAATTCAGGTGGAGTCGATGCTTAGTACTTGCAACCTGCAACAAACCACACAGTCGAGCATGCACATAGAAAAATAGTCAAACACACTATGATGGTAAAATCATAGCGTCATAGGGCACTCACAAGTGAGGGATGCGACACTGTTCCCCTTCACCAAAATACATAGACATAAAAAGATTAAATAATAATAACATGATAAGAACATACATCCACTAATCACATAATGCTCATAGCAATAATAACCCACTCTATCAATTAAACTAATCTACTAAGCATGGTATAAGCATAAACATTAGTGACAAAAATATCATTGACCATCATCATAATTGTGAATCCATCATCAAGCGAAGTATCATAATGTCCAAATACAACCAAATATCTGTCATTAATAGAAGGCAAACTAAGGGGTAGGACAATACCCAACAGAATATCCAAAATGATAATCCTTCAGGAGGACCATCACTAAGACCTAACTATGTTCCTTGACGATAAATCACTCCCTTATGGGAACCCATCAAAATAGTCCTAAAGAAATTTATTCTATCAAAGCACATGGAGCTTATTGAGTTTCAAAATTATCTTGAGCCTAAAATAAATACCTTATGGTATAATCACAAGAACGTTTTCAAATATCATAGAACACAAGGTCATAAGCCACAAAATTGTGCTAATCTAAAATATCTCATCCAAGACTTTATTGATCAAGGAGAAGTAAGTATTGATAACAAATGAGAAAGTGTGGGAAGAAAGATCTAGGAATCTATAAAAATCTAATACCCAATCATGGAAAAGCTAAAGCGATAAATTATAACAATGTGAGTCATACATATGACAACATGGTAGGACATATCATTACTACTCATTCTTCACAAGATGAAGAAGTGGACAAGTATCAAGGTACTTTCCTAATGCATGATCAAGATCAGTCAATAGTGTCTAGTAATGTTCTATATCAAAAAAATGGAAATAAATATGTTTTAGATTGCAACATACCTCCCTCATTTGACTTCATGATTGGACACATTTAAGAAGTCCTAATACAAAGAGAAGCCTCTGTCGCCTCATCTGAATCCATTAAGACTATTCAAGAGTGTTCCATCCATATTCAACCATCAAATCAAGTTCCATATCAAGAATATAATCCTGAGTATGATGAAAGTTGCTCTAAAACAAGTCAAGATCAAGATCCCATATCTCTAAAGTACTATCATGATCTACATAGTATTTTACAATCCGTTAATGATAGTTTCTCTTATATAAGTCAAGATGAAGAGTTAGTTTTAGTAAAATACTATCATGATATAGTGAGTATTTTCCAATCTATCTTGGATTTCACAAAATATGACCATTCTCATACACCAATCGCCCCTAAATATACCCATAAGATGCTTACTTCCAATGGACACATAGATGATCTTCCTCTAAAACAAGATTCTCCTATTCTCAACATCCTTACAAAGGATCAAGCAATGAGTCCATAGAGATTCATGGTGACATTCTAGATAGGGATCATGAAGAAGATTCTTACATTGTCTATGAATCACAAACATCTATTGAAAAACAATAAGAATACACTATTTCTACTACTAATTTTGAGGATTCACAAAAGAACATAGAAGAAGTTGTATCATGTTTTCAAGAAAAATCATATTAAGTAGTAATTTTTCAATGGATTCATTATCAAGGAAAAGGAGTAGGACTACATAAACATGATATCCTGGAAGCAGTGAAGATGGTCGATAATCTTGAGTAACAAGGTATCGTTTATTCAAAAATCAAAGATTCTAACTATATCAATGATACCTCCATAATACCGAGGGAAAATTTACCTAATGCAAACATTAACATGAGAGGCATGAAGATCCCTTATGATAAAACAAGTACTAGCACTTCAACCATCCATGTCATGAATTGGCATCCACACATCTTTCCATTCATTAATTGGGACCAACAAGAAGAAAATCTATATCAAAGAAGAGAGCATGTTGTCGAAGCCAAATAATCATAAAGTCAAAATGGACAAATAAAATTCAAATAAATGCCAAAGAAAAATAAAGCAAATAATTCCCATAAAAATCCATTAGTCAAAGAAACTATGAGGCAAAATAAAAAAGAGAATTCAGTCGATCAAAGATGTCAACTAATACAAAATAAAGCTTCAAGAGAAAAATAAAAAGTATATCAAGAAGTTGGTCCTAATTCCACTTGGAACTCTATATCCACCTTTCATTGCTCATCATCCCAAGTTTGGAGAATCAAAGATCTGTCATACAAACTATTGACCAATCCATCTATATCTCATATTGCTCATCACATTTTCCTATCCACTTCAAAATCAATGATATCCAAATC
The DNA here is from genome assembly GCA_007115665.2 of Sequoiadendron giganteum. NCBI lineage: Eukaryota > Viridiplantae > Streptophyta > Pinopsida > Cupressales > Cupressaceae > Sequoiadendron > Sequoiadendron giganteum. The sequence continues at coordinate 428,762,499 of CM021103.1, forward strand.
TTGCATTGACTGACTTGGAAATAACTCTTTATCATAAGGAATCTAAGGGTAATCTATTGATATGTGCACATCTAGGTGAGGTTAACTCTAGTATTAACTCTAGTATCAAAAAGGAAGCACACACATCTTAAAAATGAAACTCCTCCAAATAGGATACCATTGGAATATCTTGTTAGTATTACCATCTACATCAGCACCACTAAGTGGTTTGACATGATCTAAACCTTTAAAAATCCTAAAAAAAGTCAAAAAATCAAGAAAATAGTAAAGAGAAAAATCATCCTCCAATGAAAACCTGGAAAACATGAATCATGTGTAGAATGAACATTTACATTTTATATTCCAAGTGGAAGAAATTCATCCCCTCCATAATAAATCTAACATTCAATTCATCATTGATAAATCCACCATACACCCAATTCATTTTCGTCTAGAACTATAAAATATCTTGATCTTGACAAAGGTTCAAGGTACACTTCAAACTTGCTTATGGAAAAATCTTGACATGGTCCTTATTGTTGATCCTATTTTATCCCATGCAATCCTGTAGCCTATATCTAGCACTATCCCAATGATCATGCATCATTCCATCATCCTTATCTATGTGTTCGTTCATGGAACACCAAACATTTCTAGACACTGGGGGCAGGTACTTGCATCTTGCTTTTGAATAAATATTGATCCATGTCCTATATCTCACAACATGATCTTGACATTGTGATCTAGGTATCATCCAAAAAATCCTCAAAAGCATCAAATAAATTTAAAAACCCTAAACATCTGAATACATTAAAAATACAAAAACATTCAAACATTTCCCAAAATCTAAAAACATTCGAAACATCTCTAAGATCTAAACATACTCGAAAAACATCAAAATCCTAAAACGATTAGGACCAAATAATAGAACTAAAAATCCTCTATGCAATTATGTAGGCAAGTCCATCTATGATGAGCCCTTGAGGTATAGGTCTATCCTTTAGTTCCTATTCTCTCGGTCCAAACATCAAAATGTAAAAAACATTAAATTTTTTGAAAATACTAAAAACAAATAAAAAAACTTCAAAGCACCAAAAATAGCCTCAAAATATTTCAAAAAGGTTTAAAACATTGAAATATTCTAAAAAGAGACAAAATAAGTCATCCCATCTCACTTTCATCCGCAATAAACCTTCATCCCTAATAAACCTATCATTGTCCTCTCCTTTGGCAAAACAAACAAGAACAAGTACAACAATCATCGAAACAAAAAATTTCACACAAAAATCATGAGTCTTGATCATTATCAAACATGTTGGTTAACCTTCATATCAACAGCCTATCAAACATATACAACCAATCATCATCCAATGCATGTATTATAGATAGATCTTTCCTACAATAGACATCATTTTAAATATCAACCCAAAACAACTCTCTCTAGCAATAGATATGATGACATTGACAGTTTTGTCATTTTAATATTTTCTTTTGATTTATCTTATTCTTCTATTTTGATGATCTCTCGAGGATATATAAACATGATTTATAGATAAAGGAATGGGAATTTATCATTTCTTTTGTTTGTTGTGCTTTTTGGAAGTTCTTGTAATACGACCTCGACAAATACTTGCCTTGTGTGAGAGGGAATAGTCTCAGGTAATATATAATGGCTAGTGCATGTCAGGTTCTTCATAACTTTTGTGTATTAGTCTCCTTACTTTGATGGCTTCATTCTCTCACATGATCAAATAAGGTGTTTGTATGTTAGGTATGAACAAGGATACTCCTGTCTATTTGTAGAGTCAAATTCCATGCATTAGATACAAAAAAACCCTGGTTCTTCATACCTTGGTGCATCATGTCTATTTGCTACATCAAATAAGGATTTCTATTATGAAATTGAGCATAATTCCAAAAGCAAAAGAAAAATAATTTATTCTATCTCATCACATATCCAATAAAATCTCAAAATAATTATAGGTTTATTGGTATCCCGATCAACATCATTATCTTATTATATCTAATCATCCTATTCTAATCACATCATTCTATTCGCATTCTATCTAATTCTATCTTTACTAACATTTCCATTCAAGTATCATGACATAACAAAAAAAATGCATCCATCCTTCATTCACAAACCATCAACATAAATCTCATATCAATCATCCTGCATAATCATGATATATCATATGAAAATATAAAATAAGTCATATGTATCATCCATCCCACATCCACAGATCATTAGCAACATGCATATCAAATCATGAACATCATAATAACACATACATCCATACATACATCTTGCATCCATAATCAAAACATAATGCATCGATAAATCATACATAAGATCAAAGCATACATAAACACCATGTCATGGTCACATCAATAATCACTCGTCATATATATCATAAAAAAAAAAATTCATGATACGTCGAATGTGTGATATACATAAAAAATATACACGAGGATATCAATAGCTAATGAATGAATATAAATTTTAAGGTTTATCTACATAAAAGTATAGATACATAAATTTCTATATACGAAGATCATCCCTGAGCTCCCCTGGTCATCTCGACCAAGAGTAGGTCTAGTTATGAAACATAGTGGAATAACCTTGTATTTATACATATCTTAACATTAATTCCCAAAATTCAAATATCACAAGTTGACATCAAATCATGAATTTGAAATCATTAAAATACTGCCAAAAACATATTTCAAGGGTCCTAGGTCTAAGTAAGGACCCATTCGCCATGTGGTGAATGGGTTCTAGGTCACTCACCTCCTAGGACACACTTTGAACAATGTGAAATGTTATGTGAAAATAGGGTCCTAGGACCTAGTGAGGACCCATTCGCCATGTGGTGAATGGGTCCTAGGTCACCTACCTAGGACACACACCTTCTAAAATTAAGTGTTGTGAAATGACATTTATGAATGTTAGGTTTTATCCCTCAGAATTTGTAATTAATTAGGCTTGGATTTGAATTAAAGGGGCCAATTAAGACAAATTAACCTCAATTATTAATAAAGACCTAAATTAGTATGAAATTGTAAAGGTACACCTTACAACACCCTAAATAAGGCACAATTAAGTCCATTTATTTTAAAAGGCCCTAAACTTAATGTGAATGTGTAAAACACATTACAACACTAAATTAAGGCAACATTCGGCTCATTTTAATATTAATTATTCCCAAATTAAGGAAAAAAGAATGACATCAATATGTACATTTTTCTATTTAACACATTGAGGAATGTAAATGCTAGATCCTTGTAGAATTGGGTCAAGTTTGCTCAAAATATTTTGACCTAAATCAAGTAGATCAAATTCACTAGTATATTTTTAGGCCTTTTGTGGACATTCAATATGGTTATGTCTAATTTATTACATTTAAATCAACCTTAGATTATACCCAGAATAGGAAAATTGGTCGAGCTCCATTGGAAAAAAATCTTTTTCAGGAGATAAATATTGAGCTAAGAGCATCTCCAAGCTAAAGTGGTGGATGTTATAATCCACATAACTAATCATATAATTTAGATCACATGTTAGTTTATATATCATTCTAGATGAATTAATAGCAAAGAAGAACCTCGAAGTAGAATATGAAGGTCCTTAGATTTGATTCCAACACTTGGCATGGATGTCAATGCAACACATTGTCCTTTGTGTGGTGAAGATGTCTAGAATCTAAATATTTCTCAAAATGTGTGTCATGTTTACAAAGAGATAAAACCAAAAACTACAAGAAATATTACTAGTAATAATAGGAATACAAAAGATAAAATATTTAACCAATATGTTTAAATAAAATACTGAAATGACAAGAGAATGGAAGGTATTATCAAAATACCAAATATTTTAATATCTCCTCCAATAGAAAAACCTATAGCTTCAAAAGACAAAGGAAATATTTTTGGGGTTTATTGGGAGCTTGCTTTTAGGTCAAGCCCCTATTTTGGTTTATCCAACCTCCATAGACAACCAATGTTTTAAAATGATATATTTAAATGTGTGCGCTCTTATTCCTAAGTGTTTGTAGGATTTAAATAGCAACAAAAATGCAAATATAGCATGCTAAAGTGAAAACTAGAATGCTAGTAGAATAACAATTTGATCTTGACTATGAAAACTAATAGTAATAATGATTCTATAATAATATCCAAAAAAAAGAAGCTAGAGAAAATTTTAGTACAAGTCACCTCCCAAATTTTAGTGAAGCTAATGGGGGCAATAATGTTGATGTAAGATGCTCGAGAATATGATTAGAAATGGTATAATATTGAGAGAGAGTTCCAATTTTCAAGAGAGAGTGAAAGATGGCTTGAGAATAAAAAAGAATTCAAAAATGGGTCAAAGAGGGAGAAGAGGGAGGTGGGTAGCTGTTCAAATTCACTTTAGAGAAGTTACCTGCAAATTGAGAAGGTGATAGAGAATGAAATGACTATAAATGGTCAAAGAATGATGAATTATCATGGGAATATATCATGTCATGTGAATGTTTTCACATCATGTTAGTGTCTAGATAATTTCAGTTCATAATTTAAGATCTAAACACTAGGAAATAACATATGGATGGTACCTATGAGATAGGATTTAGGAAAAGTGACAATAGGATACTAAAATTTTGGCACCATGGGGGGAAAAGGCTAAGGAAAAAAATTACCTAAAAACACACTAAGGTAGATGGACAACAAAGTGAGCACAAAACATGGTGTGAAATTGCAAAGGTATGTAATTTTTGGTGTTACAATAATAATGAATACTCATTAACTTAATTTATATAATACATCTTTCTAATGACACAAATTAAGTGTTCTACTTTACTATTTATTCATTAAATTATTTTAACAATAATGGTTTCAATGCCCTTTGTCATGCAAATTTCTCAATATTTCTTTCTACCTCTTCTATAGAAAAATCAAGGATTTTACTTAATTCTTTTTTAAATTTTAGGACTCCAAATTAGGCCTATATATGTGGATAATAATTTTATTATTATTTCTTTAGTATCATTACCACCAAAATATCTAGAAGATGGTCCTTTATACCTTGAACAAGTTAACTATAAATTAAACTAGTTGTTTAAGTAGTACCTTTGTGACCTAGAAAGGGTTAGTACCCCAAGGGAAAATTTTCTATGTGAACTAGCATATAAATTACTCCACAAGGAACATCAATATATTTATCAATATGAACTATTCCATTTGAGTATCAAATATTGACAATAGTTCCATATGAGAAATTATCTCTTACTCTAGCATGATTATCTATTATAATTATTTCATCATAGAAATAGGTTATATTTTCTCGTTGAAGCATTATGCATTGTTTTCTAATAAGTAATTGTACAAATTACACAAATCCCAATCTCTCAAACAAGTATCTTAGTTATTGAAGTGTCATGAGTTGCATCACTAAAAAATATTATTTTTTTGCCTCAATTTTTGGCAAGCAATATCTATCATGAAAACTAAATAACTTTGGAAATAAATCAAGTTTATACAAATATATAAGGTTCATATACACTCTTTTAATTGATGAACTAAGAGTTAGGGTACTCATATTTTTGTGGATCCAAAAAATCCACTTTGTCATATCTACAACTCTCATGGGAATTGTAGGATATGTGAGGTATTTTATATTATTAATTTAAGTACATTACTATCATTAAGCCCACTTCAAGATAAGGGATTAAATTGAATTAAGCTTTTGATTAATTTATAATATCTTCTACAAATCCTCCTTCAAGAATTCTTTGATTAATTTTGATGTCTATATCTTGTAATAAACATCATAACCGTAACAATGATGTTGATTGTGACAACCCAATATAAAAATCCTAATTATATTGATAGAAATTGCATCAATTAGAAATTGATCTAGTTTTTCTTGTTTATGAAATCTACCTGAATAATATCGAATCATCTATATTCTAAAGTCATATCCATTGTTTAAATTTCATTGACTTGATAATGATCCACATCTACAAAAAAAATTTCAAATTAGAAGTTATGGATCCTCAATCCACAAATCTATGTATTTTTTCTTATAACATACTAGAGGTAGATGTAGATATCAACATGATAAGATCAGTATGTTCCTCGTTATACTTCTAGAGAATATTATCTACAACTGTTTCTTGATATCCATATAGAAGGTAGTACATGATGATCTACTATGTTAGTAGTTGTAGCATTAAAATCCCTTTCACATTCTAATATAGTACACATTACATTAAATTAATCATCTCCTAGAGGAACATGAATAAGGTATACATAGCTACTCGTAGGGTTCTAATATGAACAAGACTAGAATACATCAAATAGGCTAATTTCATAACTTAAACTTTGTCTCATATTCAATCTATATTCTCATCCGATACCACAAAAATATTGCTTTCCATATTTATATCTTATTTAAATGGAATTTTCCTTCTATAAATATAGTTTATGAAAGGATGAGAAATTAAATAAAAATTTCCTATTTTTTTTCAATAATATTATACCATCTAGGGCTGAAGGATTTAAACCTTCAGAATAATTGAATGAAAAAATATTTTCTTACTAATTAGTTATGATCCATTGTTATTTTATTTTAATTAATAATATACATTAGAACTATGCTTCATTATATTCATTATTTAATGTTATGAAATTCTACATAGAAAAATTGGAAGGACATAAATTATCGAGTAAATTGAACATATATTATATAGAGGAATATAAAAATAAACAAGAATATACATTTTTTTTGATCATTCTCTATCAAAATTATTAAATATTATTAAATATTATGTAATAAATGATTCCTTATAACTCATAGACTAAAATCCTAATCTTGCAAAAGAAATTTGATTGATTAGAAAAAAAAAATCATTTAAGAATTAAAATGCTAGTTATCTTGAGCCTTTATATTTTTGTTGATGATGCCACTTATTATTTGAATAATCTTTTTTAAATATCCAAGGCTTATGCAATTTTTGATCCAGTTGTTAATTTAATGGAAATCATCCCTCTATTTTTTCTATTAACCTTTTCTTGGAAAGATGTAAGTTTTAAATAATAATAATCTTCTAATTTTTTTTACATATTCACTTAATAGAAAAAAAATTGTTTGTTGTTTCAATAGCTATTTTCTAATTATTCATATTGAACCACTTTCACTAAAAAAACTTACATATAACTCTTTTTCCTTGTTCTAGTACTTATTTTGTGGGACATCAATTCTATTATGACTCTCCATAGATCAAAATACCTACTTCAAATTAGTAAATATCAACTCTATTATATTTGGAGTTTAGGCTATTAGGTATTTATTATAATATATGATTTTTATTGATAGAATGAGAATTATCAAAATAATGAGTATGAACGAAAATTTATGTTTTTTTTAATTTTACATAATTTTTATATTTATTGCTATATGTATACTTGATTTCCCGTTTATATTATTCAGTAACAAGAAAAAAGAATAAGAAAAATAAAATGTATTTAATTTTTAATTTTTTTTTCAATCTAATCTCCACATCATGTGTGGAGATCAAAATCATATTTTTTTTTATAAAACGTTACTATTTATGACACTATTGATTGGTTTTGAAGAACTAGTATATGATGCAAATATTGATGATTTATTTTGTTTTAATTTGAATAAGGATCTTGGAGATTACATAATTCTTACTCTTATGTTGTTCATTGACATAGTAATGGTATCTTATATTTCTCTATATATTTGTGGATGTCTATCAAATGATTCAAAATGGAACCCTAGGCATAAAAAACAGTGATGAAAAAAATTAAAAAGTAGGTTTTGTAAAACAAATTATTTCTATAGGTTTTGAGGAGTCATATCAAGTTATTGAATGGAGAGAGGGATTCAAAACCTTTTACCAATATTTTGTACAATGGATTAAAAATCCACCATTTTAGTTTTATCGATCATTTCTTCAAGATGGGGAGATATAAATGTAGAAATCCATTTAATAAAGACCAAAATTTATGAAAATATAATTATATTTATTAATACCATTCCAAAAAAATTTAATTTTCTCTATCCTAGCCAATATATTTGTAGGTGATTCTCTTCTTTGAATAAGAATAATTGACTATATTATGAATACAATACTTTACCTAATTCAAAAGGTAAATAATTGTTATAAAAGAAAAAAAAAAACTATCAAAATTTGACCCTCTCATACCATTTCTTTATTTCCTCTTTAATAATTTTTTTATTATCTTGATAAGGACCTCTATTTTTTTATAATTCTAGTTGTTGAAGGCTATAAGCTATTGGGATGGGAAATAAGAGATTTCAAAGACTAATAATGGATCAAATTTGTGAAAATGATCATAAATTTTCTTAGTACTTTAGACAAAATGATCTAACTTTTTTATTTTGTATTCTATATCAATTATAATAAAAAAAATGAAAAAAATAAATTCCATTCTAATGAATGTATTAATAATCATAACAGCTATATATAATGGTTACTATAATCACACTTAATTAATAGAGAATTACTTATAATATTAAGAGTGGTTATTTTAAAATGTAAAAGCTATAAAGGATAGTTCTAACAATCCATATTCTATTGAATTTCTAGAAATAGGAAAATATGATGACAAGAGTATTTGAATTGAATTCTTATTCTAAAAAATAATAATTAATTATTTTTCCATTGGACAAAAGATCGATCTACATGATACAATGAGATTAGGTGGGTATACTTTAGTTTAAAATTATAATTTGTTCTATCATTATCATTGTAAATTTGAAGGATCTATAAAATCTCATCTATATGTTGGAAAAACTCTACTTCTATATAGGTTGCAAACCTCTCTTATAAATTCCCTCATTCAATAAATGAATTGAATACATTCTCATAATTTGGATATACAATGATGAAAGGAATGTATAGTTTAGATTCCATTCAAGCTAGTGAAATAGAATATAGAATATTTTCAAGGATTATATTTTTTTATCCAATCAAAACAATCATAGAGCCATGGATAACAAAATATTATTTTTCATTGTAATTAAATGTTCAAAGTTACTAGAACAACAAATATTGTAGTCAAATACATAGATGATAGTGAGTTTGGTTTAATTGAGTCACTATCATTGCATTCTAGATTGATAGAATTTGATGTCCTCTAGAATCACAATCTATAATAATAGGGAGTAAAGTAATTAGAAATATTATTTATTTATTCTAATATTTATATTTTTTCAAACTTATCTTTTATAGGAATCATATATAAAGTAAATAATTATTATATATTTAAGGTTGTTCACCTGGAGTAAACAAGGACTTTGGTTTACTTGAGTCACTGTTATTTTTTTGAGATCAATGGAATTTCATTTCCTCTAGGATCATAATCAATATAAATAGGGAACTAAGTATTGATAAGCTTATTTAGTTATTTCATTATTGATATTTTTCAATCTTATCTTTTTATAGGGATCATCTATCTAAGTAAATAGGCATTCTATATTTAAGGTTGTTCACTTGGAATAAAAAAAAAAGAAAAACTATAAATAAACTAACATATATGTTATGAAGCAATACAAAAACATCTTTGTGATGATAAACATAAAAATAAAAATACTTCAATCTTATTTTTATCTACAAGTATTTTACATGAAATTTTATTTTTCATTAATGTCCCTTTCTATCTCTCTTCCATGGAGGATTCAAATAAAAAATTTCTATGTTTGAGTCTAAATTAGAAGTGTTAATAAATGTTGACTATAACACATAGCCTTTCAAGCTAACAATGTGAGTTCGATTCCCTCTACTTGCTCATCCATGTTTGTTATTCAAAATATTAATCATGTCAAATTCTCATTTAGATGAAATTTTAATGTCAATGTTACATATATATTATTTCTTTTTCTTTCTTGAATCTCATCATAGATGGAGAAATAATTACATTTTTTAACAATAAAATATTTTAAGGAATAATGAAAATACAATGTCTATCATCTAATGGATAGGACAAATGTCTTATAAATCTTAGGTGTAGTTCAAATCCTTTTGGATGTAATAAACTATTGTTCTTATAAATTTTTCAAAGTCATTAGTAAGCTCTGATATCCTATTTTAAATAATCTATCAAATAGATAAATTTATTTTTCTTCTCAAAGAAGAAAAAGTTTAGTGTTTTCTTGAATAGATTATTTTAAAAGATCTAATTGTTTTATGAATGTCACAATAGAATGTATAATTTCTCCAAATTGAGGTTTACTTTCTACTAAATACTCAAGATACATTTTTCACTTGTACAATATCTAATACATCTAGATAGTCATTAGTTCTAGTATAAATCATAATTATTTTGTATTCCACTATCAAAAAATCCAATTTAGATTTACGAGCAACTCAAATAACTAGTTTCTTCTTACCAATTGATCTCGAGTAGCTTTATTAAGATCGAAAGTGAATTGTTCAAAATACTTTTAACTCTATGAGTTGGGATAACTCTAATTTTAGTTTTCAATCTACTTGTTTCATAGATTTCATATAAGATTTGAATCCTACTTTAGATACTAGATATGAAAAAACTAACATCAATTATAGTTTGAATTCTTACACTTAATAGATCAACTGGTAAGAAAATGTATTCACCAATAATGAATATTATGTTAGTGGGAATATAAGTTGAGACATTTCTAACTTTAACCTCAAATATTGATAAATTATTCAAACTCTCGGTGATAATCTAATTTATCTGATTTTTCTAATAAACAAGAATGTAAATAGAAAACGTCTCTTAAATAAGCTTCTTGACCAAGTGATCTTCATGGAAGAGTCATTAGTAATAAGTGCATGCTTGTTTGATAAGATCATCACAAAAGATTAATGTATATTATTCTTTACATAGATTACTTAGCTTAAGTTGGTCTTACATATGGAGAAAGATATTTTAATGTAGCAAAATAATTTGTAGTTTCCACTACCACAATAGTACACTCCATTGTGTGATGTTCTCAAAATGTATTAAATACCTAAGCTATAATTTTATTTTTTTTACTAGTAGCAACATAAACACATGTTATATTATATTTTTTATTTATAATTTTTATTAAAAAAATATAAACTAGGAGTCTAAGTTCAATTTTGTTGTAGTAATAACCCCACTGTGGTGCATAAGGAGACAAATAAGATATGCAACAAATCATAGAAATAAATAATAGAAAATATGAATACATTATACATATATAATAGAGTATCAAATATCTTTAATGGTTAGTTAAGCATATTTTTATTACATCACTACACAAGCATTATAATTTTATATCCTTCTTACACTAATTTCTTACTTCTTGCACTAAAACTTATCTTATATATCTTATTCCCATTCCATTATTATTTTTATACCCTTCTCTTTAAGTGTAGTACATGTGTTTATTTATCATAGCTTCTCTAGATATAGGGATGTGTCCCTAACTGTGTTCCTTTATGGATGCGACTTGCTAAAATTACTATAATGCATCTGATTATATCACATTGTTGCTTTTTTATCCTATGATAACTTTGATTTCTTGGATGTTCATGGGGAGTGGCTATCCAAAATCATCAAACGATATCTTTCCAACAAAAATCATTCCCCAAGTAAACTAAGTCTCATCCTCAAGACATGTTGGGTTTGATTACCATAAAAGGATCAAAATTTGAGAAAAAATCCTCATACTAAGATTGAATATCAAAATAGCCTCATCTACAAGTATACTATGTGGCCCAAAATTTTGAATTTGAAATGCACAAAAATTTCTCAAAATAAAATATTATTGTAAATAAATCAAATCTATTAATAAGTATTAGTTCACTAGATAATGGCCTATTGAAGGCATCTAATTTGTACCTTGATCTCTAGAATAATTTATTTTTCCTTTTCCTTATATTGCCTCATCTAAGGAAGGAGGTATCATAATAGACTTTACCAGTTTTTGTGCATCCACTAGGAGTCATGTCATTTGTGCCAATTAGAGACTTACCACTTCCCTAAGTTGCTTCATTTAAGATGTTATGCCTACTCATTGATTCTATAGGTGTTCGAATTGGGTATGTAGATTCCCAATTTGTACCCTCATTGCACCATCCAAATTATTCATTATATCATACGAGTTGGAGTCTTGTAATATATGATTCTCCAAATTTTTTATCTAGGCCTTCAAATATTTAGTGTAAGTGGGCCAACCATGGTAGTATTGGTATAGGTATTGATACTGCCACAAGGATCCTCCATGTACTTAACTTATTTATTCAATAATAACTATCCTTTCACACATTTTTACTCTACATTATGAGAGTTTTTCCTACTCGTATTCTCTAAGGATTTCTTCGTTAAGGTATTTATTTTACTATCCTAATTTCTTACTTTTGATAACAAACCACTCACTTCTCCTTCTAGTTTTTTTATTCCCATATAAGAGTCTACATAATATGTGGAAGTTGTGTATATATTACACATAATTTTTTTATTGCCTCCATAATAGACATATTGCATTGTTGTCTAATCTATTTACCATTTCAAACTATTGGATATGAGAAATATATGCCAAATCCACATGAGGTCCGAAAGGTTGTGTTGGTGATAAAAAAAAATTCCAACGTTACTACCATAATTTATAGTTGCTTATGTCTACCCATTAACTCCTTGATTTTATTCAATAGGTAAAATTCTTATTATTGTAGTGGAGTTATTATTACTTGGCTCTTGGGTGTTTGGTCTCTTTATTTCTTTGATGGTACTATCTTCTTTCTCCTTGTCTTCATCCAATTATTATTTTCCTATATTCACCTTCTTACCCTATCTCAACATCCAAAAAAATTCCTTCTATGGAATTTCATGATGTTCTTAGGTTGCCTCCTCTTATTGTTTTGTATCTAACTCAACCTCCCTTTTTGAATCTCTTACTTCCTTGATACTCTACTTATCAAGGATCAATTCCTATAGCCTTATGTCCTCTATATCATTGTAGTGTTGAAAAGTACACCTTTACATTTTTACACTATGTTTGCATCCCCTTAATTAATTGGAATTAATTAAGCCTTTAATTGTGTGAGGCCCCTCCCTTTATATCAGAGTTACAACCCCCTTTATTCTAGAAGCCTTTAATTGTGTGAGTCCCCTCCCTTTATATTAGAGTTACAACCCCCTTTTATTCTAACCTTATGCTACTTTGTTGTGTAGATTAAGAGTGCATCATTTATATGATACATGATCTAGTTGTGATTGAGTGCCACTGTAATTTTAGTCATTTGAATCTAAGAGTAGATTAGTTAAATTCTCATGTGAATGCTTCTGTTAAAGTAAATATCTAAATCAACACTAATAGATACTATGATTTTTCATGATATAATGTGTTGCTAAGGCACACTTGTAGTAGCATTTATTTTTTATCATTTGAATCATGTTGATTTAGAATGTCTCCCATAGTATTTACTTGTGGTCCCTCATACCAAGTAAATAAAGAAAAATGGAGAGTCTTAGAGTCTTTATTGCTATTGAGTTGTGACATATCACTGAATCATGATATGCACTTAAGTTAGAACATCATACCTTTACTGATAGTTGGGATATGTTAATAATGAGTTAATATGATAGGGATGTCTAGACCTAGCTATGTATAGATTAATCTATTGGTAATCTTATTGTCATTGAGGTCAAAAGGGGCACCTCATTAAGGTCAAAAGGATATTTGAGTGATATCAGATGAGGAGATATTTTTTGAGATCAAAAGGGCTTCATAATGGATATTAGGAAGAAGGATTCATTGGCTTTAGGGTGTCATTTCAGCAAGCCTTACTGAGTTGCAAAATTTTGGGCATCGAGCCTCGGGCTTACCTTATATCATTTACTAAAGAGAAAAGAGTTATTCATTTTTTAGCTAAGTCCGATCAGGCTTCAAACTTCAAGCTTGAGGCTTACTCTTTGTTGCAAGAGATCCGACTTCAGACTTTGGTCATACCTCTTACCGATTGCCTCAAAACAAGTGAAGAAATTTTGTGCAAGTTCAAGAGGTTTCAAACATCAGGCTTCAATCATACCTCATATTGAATCCCATAGAGAAAGGAAGGAAGAGTGTGCTAAGTATGAAAAGGTGTTAGACATTGGACTTTGGCCATACCTTATACCGATTGAACAAAGGAAGTTTCCATTTATTAAGTCTGAAAAGGTGTCAGGTATCAGACTTAGACTTAAGGCTTATTGTATGCTGAAGGCATGGAGAATTAGGCATTGGCATTAAGGATCATAAGTTAATTGAATGTTAACTATGAAGGATGAGGGAGACCCAAACCCCAACACTCGAAATGGTTTTAGATATTGCGGATTGGTGTTAAGGCTTACACCTTATTGAGAATGTTAAGAAAGGGGTATAATGAAACCTAGAACCCTGGCACTCGAAATGGATTTAGTGTTCATGGATCTAGTCTAGTACGCGGTAATAAGTATGTTTGAGGGCCAACACCCAAAAGGGTAAGTTTGAATATGCTTGCAAAGGTTTGTTTCAAACATCGTAGGTTGGAAGGTTGGCTTACACCTTAACACAAATGCATGGAAATGATAAGGTGGAAGGGAAAACCCCGACATCCGACAACTTACACTTTTAGTGTTTCATTCTTTAGAGTTTCAAAGGTCTGAGTGATGATTTGGGATGAATTCAAGGATGGTAGATGATAAAGGGTAAGGTTGATGGCTGAAAGTTGATAGGTATGAAGAAGCATCAAACATGTGTGTTTGATCTTTCTTGTCAAGCTCTTTTATGCACTCCAAACATAAGGTAAGAGGGATTAATGATCCTTGATCCTCGACAAGCATGAATATTAGTAGAAGTTTTCCATTCCATAGAATTCTTGCATTGACTTGGGTTGACCACGCGGGTATGCAAGTGAGTGAGACATGGCAAGAATCGTTTGCACAACTGATTCACATCATTGTTGTGAATCATTTTGATAAGGTGATGTCAACATAATGGTAAGATCATCCACATAATTTTTGGTGAATATCTACACCCAACATTTAAATCATGTCTAATTTGATGGTAGTGATTTAAATGTCATGAAGGTTGAGTGATAACCATCTAATCATGGTATTGTTTGATTCTTTATCAAAATGACATCTATCTGTTAGTGAATGGATTTTCCTCTCTTAATTTATTTTGCATTTGATAATGACATATGATTGCGTTAATTTTTGCATATTTGTATTTTTCGTGTTCATATTCACTCAACAAATAATTCCCTATGCATTGCTATTGATATTTTTAGGAAAACTCTAGAAATACTATCGGGTCACTCTGTTGTTACAATATTTTTTCCTTTTACCACTTTCAATTTTAATAAGGCATCAATACAATTGGCATAAAATGATGTTTTTAAAACCCTATTAGAGACCGAAAAAGGTTTTGAAACCTCTGGAAAGTCTCAACATCGAACACTTTCTTTTAATGCCTTAGCCTTTTTCTTTCATAAATGGACTTTGGAAAGGTTATAAAAACTTTTGTACAGATTGACAGTATTTTAAATTGATCACATAAGCTTTCCATAAAAGATATCAATATCATGGAAGGTTTCCTTAACTTTACTAAAGATTGAAAAATAACTATAGAGTGAAAGAAAAAACTTAAAAAGGTGTTGACAAGAAAGGGAGTTATGATAACCTTATCAGTGATTGTCAAGGTTTATAAAACTCAAAAAAAATATTGACGAAAGAAAGGTGTTAGCAAGAAAGGGAGTTACAATAACCTTATTGGTGACTACCAAGGTTTATAAAACTTAGAAAAATAATGACAAAGCCAATTCTTAGAAAAATTATAAGAACAAAGACAAGTGGTAGTTCGTGATTGCATCACGTAAGATCTTCCCATTGCGGAAGTGATTCTTCAGGTGAAAGGCATAAGAGCGATATGTGATGGTATTGGTGTATGATGTTAGAAGCGACAAGTAGCAACTATTTATTTCATCACAAAATTTATATGCATCACAGTTTACATTCTCAAAGCATAAAGCATTTGTGCGATAGGCAAAAGGGTAGCGATGATCATGGTGGGTCCTCTATTTCAAATGAGCAATGAAGCAATAAGAGGACACATGTTTGGAATGATAGTTGGAAAGTGTTTATTGTGTCATGGAGGCTATATACATCACATTTATCTTCTCTTCAATGCAAATGAAGTTGCGATGAATTGAAAGGAAAGTGAGATAACGAAACATGTCTAGGACAAAAGCTGGAGATGGTCCATTGCATTGCACAACTCCTTTACATCATGAAAATGGTTTTTGAGATGAAGCATAAAAGCAATAAGAAATATAAAGCGACGGATATCTACAGTTGGAATTAAAGCAGGTCAAATTGGATGATGGTGTTTAAAATTAGGATAGGTAATTGAGATGTGCTTGATCATGGGTTTCAAGATCGATGGCTTGCATTCAAAGGATAGATTGTGTCAGTAGCTAGGAAAATGGAGCTAAGGCACAAAAAATGATATGTTAGCTCCAAGCAACATTCTTGCAAGGGAATGAAGGAAATGCACGTCACCAAGATTTCAAAGGTGGGCTATGTAAGCTAAGAGAGGTTTATCATAGAATAGGAGGGTATTTAATGCAAAACAAACCCTAGATTATAAAAATGCCAAAAATTGCAAGTGCAACGATTTTGGTCAGAGGTGCATGAATCAAGGGGTAGAAGCTTGTTGATGAAGAAAGGAAGAGAGACGAGGCATGATACTTTTTTGGGGAAGTGGTGGAGATTGGAAGGCAAAATCACACTGCCATTTCATATTTGTGGTATGATTGAAGTCCTTTATGGGGTTTTAATGGAGGACAAAGGATTTGTGGAGTAGAAGAAAAGGTTCAAAATCCCATCTCAAGCCCTTGAATAATATTTATGTAGGTATGGGGAGTCTTCTTTAGCTATTTTAAATCATAGCTACCTGGTATTTCATACATATAGATGCATTTGCATGTTGGACCCTATCATGTGTATTGGGGGTGTTAGCTGTGTATTTCATGTATTATTTTAGTGGGGGTAATATTTGGGGGTTTTTATTTATACCTAGATCATACCCATGTGTGTTTGGGGACTATTTTTAGAATTTTTTCTTTCATGAACCATTCCATTGGTCTCAAGTGAAACCCTTGTTCATAAGTCATCGTATGGAAATTTTAATGTTATCCCTAAATGAATAGAGCTTGGGTTTCTACATCCTTGGTCTTCAAATGCCAGCAATAGTAGTTTTTATATAAGTCTTTGATACATAATAATTGATAAGAATAATGGGTGTTGGAATGCTTAGTTTAGCAAAGTTTGAGCATTGCACTCATGGCATTGTTTGACAATTACTTAGATAAATCTTGTCTTGAAATACCATTTTGTATTATCTGAATGGAAGACCCCTTTTCATCATCATGGGGCTAAAATATTTCCTGCTCAGAGGTTTGTCTAGAGCTCATGAGGCTTCATGATGCCAATATGGTCGAGTGGAGAGAAAGTTTGACTCTCTTGAGTTATATCATTTTTGTTACTAATCTTGTGGTTAGAGATGGTAATTGAACATTTCACTTAACTAGGATTGTTTCCTTGAAGAGAAGAGATATTAATTCTAGACATTAAATTGTGATGTATGCGTGATGTGAATTGTTTATGAATAAACTGTCCTTATAAAATTTGTGCATATCTTGAAAGGATTCTTAGGATAGAACAAGATCCTTAGAAAGTAAGTAGTAAGGAATTACAAATCCAGTACTAAATTTTCCAAACCTCAATACTCTGTATATTCATATTTAGCAAGGGAATAATATTGCAAGATGCCCCCGAATATCCTTCAACCACTTATCGATCAACGAAAGTCCAATAAGGTATTTATATAAGATATTATGGCCAAGATCCCTATAATACATTCTTATATTAACACACAGATTCAACTTATATTATGCATGACAATTTTTTTTCAAACTATCAGGGATCGATTATATACCCTTATGTTAAGATATCCTTAATGATTTCTTCCATCCCCGACTTCACCTAAGTGGGTGGTAGTTGACTGTGAAACTATATGGCAAAAGGGACCCTAGAAAGGGTTGTGTACCCACTCATTTAGTTTATAAATAAAAGAATAGAGGCATAGGTAAATTGGAGTAGAGAAATGTGTTTGGCATATGTCAATTTTATTGGGTTATGAGGGTGACTGAGGTAGAGTCATATTTGAACCTAAGGGTTATACCCCTTGTGTTAGTCAACCAAGTGTATGATGGTTGAATTGTCTATAAAGATTCAATATGTGTATTTTCTTGTTAATATTTCACCTCGTAATCTTATTAATGTTACATGGTGACCTTTTTATTGTTTGGTTTAAACCCACAACTTCAATTATAATCATCTATTCAAGATATGTTATGGTTAGCTTCATCCTAGATCATACTGGGCTATCTATTTTGGCAAGTGGCCCTTGAGTAGTTTTACAATTGAGATCGTTAACCATTATTCTTGCAATAAAAAGAGAAGCCTGGTAGATTAATCGTTGATCATTTTTATGTATTTTCTATACCATTGTGAGTTGTTGTTATTCAAACCCTAGGTAAAATGTTTGATTGTTGGGAAATCAAATATGAGTTGGGTAAACTCAAGTTGTCAAGCTATGAAGCCTCTACAAAATATGTAGGTAAGGCCATCAGAGATGATTCCCTGAGGACTAGGTCTGGCCCCTAGGTCTTGTTATATTATTATTACTTTGAGATTACTTTTGATATGTATATTTTATTTCATAACATGTGACTTGAATTATGTTTAAGATTTCTAATTAGTTAGTGGAACTAATTAGGTCTATCTCGGTGATGTGGATCGCATGCCTCCACTTTAACCTAACCATGATTGTCACAACAATAGTTTAACTGGCCAAGTGCTATAATTTTATTGATCAAATTTTGTTATTCTTTCATGAAGTGCATGTATAGGAAGCAACCTTTAGTGAGCTATGCAAGTTTTGGTGGTCAAAAATTGGAATTTGTGTCTTCTCCTTAACTATATTTTGGTGTAAAATTTAAGGCATGAAAAATTGGCCAAATTATGCATTCACAAGCCTAATTAATTTTATTTTCCAAAAGGGAAAGCCACATTTAATTAATTCCTACATTGAACTTAACATCTTGGAAATTGAGTGTCTTGGGTTGAGGTCCTAGGACCCATTTGCCTCCCCCTTAAGTCTCAAGACCCAATTTAAAAGATCTTTTTGGTATAATTTTAATTATCTAAATTCAAATTGTAAAGGTCAGCTTGTGGTGTTTAATTGCGAGTAATTAAGGAAATACCTATAAATAAATAGTTATTTTATCAATTCAAAACATCTAGAATTAAGGAAAATTTTACAAAATAAAATATTATGGTCAAGAGCATTGAAGAGACGTTTTATCAATCATTTATAGCAACATTCAAGATCCTATCATGATGTCAAAGTTATTTGTATTCATGCATATTTTTGGAGCTAACATTGTGATGTAGGTTTTAAGAATTCAAGCATCAAATCAAGTGTCAAATCAAGCATCCAATCAAGCCATTTCATGCAAGATCCAACCTTAGAGTGATGTGTTAGACTTTAGTCCTCTAAGGGCATCCATTGAGGGTTTGGTGAGTTGTTACATAACATTGTTCATTTATCAAATTCTATCTATTTTATTATTATTTCATTATCAATTTTTAATCACCAAGATGAGGTTTGACCAAGGCAAACCCCTATTCACCCAAAAACAAACATTTTTCTTTCTCTTTGTATGTGTAGATCTGTAGGTGAAGAAAGGTTGAAGGTTGATCAAAAGAGCAATTTTGCAAAGTTATCAAAGTTGTCAATATTGTTGTCAGGACATGGAAACTTGGGGAAAATAGAATCTCAAATCCATCTCTAGAGGATCCCTGAAGTTGAGGAAAAACCATGTACAAAGACCCATTCACCCTAGGGAAAATGAGTCCTTGTAGGACACTCAACACCCATTTTTGGTGATAGGTACACAACAATTTAAACTTCCTAGATTTGTCAAAAAATTGCGGTTTCTTATTTGTATTATGCTTTAAATCTAAATTTCAAGTTTTACATTGCATAATTGAGTTCATTAAGCATTTTTAGTTTATCTCCCCAAAGTGCATTTCAGGCATATTTTACCATTTTTTTCATAAGGAAAACAACAGATCTTCCAATAAGGTTGACTCACCTAAGTTGAAAGCCAATCCTACCTTTGTGGATCTCATTTCCTAATGAAACTAGGAAAGTGTAAGTGTTCTAAGATCATCATTTCACATCGATCACCCCACTTACATTTTTCTATGTTTAATTTTGGTGAACCTAACATTCTTACACTACAAACTTTCTAATTTAGAAGTCTTTCAAACCTTAGATCTAGATTTTGCATTGTATTAGTTTGGTTTGCATCTCATTTAGGGTTTTAATATTGCACCTTTCATCATTTAAAATTGTATTTTGCATCATTTAAAATGACATTTTGCATATTTAAAAGTGCATTTTACATCATTTAAATTCACAAAAATACAAAAATATAGCATAAATCTTGCATACATGTATTGCATGTTAGTTGTATTAAGAGTTTTTTCAGTCATTGAGATCAAAATTTCAATTCAATTTGCATTCAAAGATTTGTCATTTTGTTCACTTTTTGTCATTAGTTGCACTTTCATTTAGACATCAAAATCTAGAAAAAATTAGCATAGTAATAGCAGTCTGCTACCCAAAATAGAGAACACAAGCAATAACTCAAAATTCTCATTTTACATTTTTAAAACCTATGTACAAGGCCCATTTGCCCTTGGGTGAATTTGTCCTTGTATAGTTGTCCTCACAAACTTCTGCATACATTACTATCTATGTTTTGTTTTCTTGTTTCTGCTATTCAAGTTGTACTTTGAAATTTTGAGAAATTGTTATTGCATGTGCAAGAAAAGTGTCATTTGGTTTGATTTGTTGCAATTTAAAAAAAAATGTATTTCAATATTGAAAATCAGTAGATCTATAGGATAATTGTTTACATTTATAAAGCATTGCATAAGTTGGATAGATTAATTTTTCATTTTTGGCACACAATCAAAACTCTAAATGTTAGTGTCTTTCCTTTTCAAGTATGCCAAGAAAAATCTCATTAACAAGCATGTTAGTCATTCTTCCAATATCTTTCCTAGTTAGGAGGATATCTTAGTGCAAGAAAATGAAATTGTTGACACATTGCTTAATACCACATTTCCTATCCTTCACTCATCCCCTAATATATCTCCTATTTATGAGGATTTTTTGATACAAGAGGATGCAATCATAGACAATCATGACAATCATAGTTGTTCTTCTCTCGATACCTCTCCTACTTGTGATGAAGGTATCTTGGTGTTAGAAGATACACTCATTGAGTGTCATGAGAATTTTTTTGTCCCTCTCTCCCTACTCCATCCACTCGAGAGGACATTATGGCACTTGAGAGGATGACATCATTGACACATTTCTTAACATCACCTTTCCTAGTCTCCATTCATCTCCCAACATCTCTCCCACTTGTGAGAATACTTTAGTAAAAGAGAGTACAAACATGTATAATCATGAAAACCATAGTTTTTCTTCTCCCGATACCTCTCCTACTTGTGACACAGGTACCTTAGTGAAAGGATATGCAATCATTGACAATCATGAGAATTTTGTTTGTCCCTCTTCTAATTCTTCTCCCATTTGGGAAGATATTGTGTGAAATGAAGATGATATCATAGATACATTTATTTTGCAGTATGGTATATATGAAGAGGCTAAGTCAACCTTTGATTCCCCTCATTAGAAAATCATCAACAAGAAGTGAAATTCATTTACGTTATGAATGCACAATTGGCCATTAGATATCCAAAACCTCCTCTTGGAGCCCCCTAGAGTCCTTTAATCATTGGACCTCCTGAGCCAATTCTCATTATAAAACCTCCAAAACCTCTAGGGACTATCATAAATTGATGCAGGAGCATCCATGGATGGTTGGCAATCTTGCAACAACCAAATAAATTTCAAATTTGAAAATTTCATTTACATTTCATGTGAGGAGGCTAATTTTAATGAGTTGAGCATAATTATATTTAATTAAATAAAAATCATTTTTGTTATGCAAGTTAGAAAGTGGAGATAATGGAGGTGTAGCATTTTTGGAAAAATCAGAAAAAGAAAACTTGGGTGTTGGGTTTGGGGAGTTACAAAGTGGCATGAAAAAATCATTTATTGATTTTTCTATAATTAAAACCACTAAATCTAAAGAGGGGATCGTGAGTTTTCCAAATGGGAGGGAAAATTTTATTTTTGGATTTTGGGGAGAAGGGTTTTTGTTGCATGTTTTGGGCATTCATTTGTGGCTACAGGTCGGAAGAAGGAAAGAGATTGGTGTGGTTTTCTTTAGGGATTTTGGAAGGATTTTTGTTGCAGGTTGAAATGGATTTTGCAGCCATGAAGGATAGAAGACACCATTGTTGAAAGTTGAAAAGATGTAGGTGGTTGTTTGTAAGAGAAAATTGCAGATTTGGAGGTGCTCATGAAGCACATAGCTTGATTTTTGTTACAGCTTAGTTTCATTTTAATTTTCAGATTATATAAGAGCATATGTTGCTGCCCATCAGTCCTTTGTTGACTGAAAATGAAATTGTATTCATGTTTTTCGAATGAGAAAATTTGTTGTTGCAAATTTCTATTGAATCCAAGAGTTTTTGTTGTTGATTTGTATGCACTATTGAGGGTGTTTTGAGTGTTTTTTTTCAGAGAAGAGGGTTGTTGGGAACCCCTCTTTCATCATAAATTTTGCAAGGCAACATTGTAGTAACAATGTTTCGTAGGATAGCTCTTATCGTCACCTTTTATGATTTTATCCTGGCGATGGGTGAGCGCTCAGGTGAGAAAGGGTGGGGAGGAAACGTTTTGTTTTTTGAGGATGCTGCTAATGATGATGGAGAGGACAAAAATTCTGATGATTGGTTTGGGATGGATTTCTCTATTGGCTTGAGCCTTAGTTTTCTATTGGTTTTCTTGGAGGCTTTTGGTCTCTTTCCCGTGATGTGCAACATTGTTATTACTGCTTTTATGTTTTTGGTGGTTTGTCTAGACGTTGTTTCTCCTTTTTTTTGTCTTACCCATTATTCCCTCTCACCTCTACTTCTGGATGCTTTGTGGCTACCGGATTTGTGCGAGAGTTTGGGGTGGGGTTGCAGTTTTTCTATAGTAGGCATTGGAGGAGGTGGGTACAATGGTCCTATTGGAGGTGATGGGCTCGTTGCGGTGATGGGCTCATTGCGCTATCTTCAAATCTTTTCCCTGGTGTTATGGTATTTGGAGCCTTTATACCACGTTTGACTAGTATCGATGGCCTCTGTGTGATGATTAAGTTGTTGGTGGACTTTGATGATTATCCTTTTGGTTTGGTGTGGCCTCTAGAAGGGATTTTCAATGTAGTTGACATGGGGTCTATTCTTGAAACAACCTTTTACTTGTGGTGGTTTTGGAGTTTGTTGTTTGGCCCTTGGTCTTTTTTGAAGATCTTGTTTCATTTGGGGTTTGTTGTCATGTTTGGTGTTATTTCTGGGAGGTTTCGGGGCCTGTTCTTCGTATTGCTATTCTTTTAGAGCTTGATGTTTTTCCCTAGGTCCAAGTGTGTGGAATTGGTTCTGGTTTGGTTCCTTACTTCCTCTTGTGCTTTGGGTGTGGTTTGGGACTGGTTCTAGCTTGTGGTGGTGTTGCAGGTTTACTGGTTATGAGTTCTAAGTGAGTTTCCTAAGGCTGTGATGTGGGATTTTGTTGTTCACCCTCATTCCCTTGGCCTTTGTGTTCTCTCTTTCTAGAGCAACCTGGTATTCTTTACACTATTTATTTTTGGAGGTTATTGTTTTATGTTTGATCTTCCTTGTGAAGTTTCTTAGTGTGGTTCTTGGCCTCCATGGTGTTTCTTGGAGGAGTTGTTCTAGCCTTCGTCTCGGCTTTGTGGTATTATACTATTAAAATATTGGAGGTTCCTATTATTTTGGGATGTTGATTGAGGGTCACTCATGGGTTGAGTTGTTACAAATTTATATTCTAAAGGCTCATAAGTTTTTGTTTCTATTTTTGTTGGCTATGTTGTGGCCCATTTCTTTCACAAACTTGTATCTTGCTATGCCTAAGGAGGTTGTGATTTCCCTCCCTTCCAATTTTTTTTCTTTCTCTATGGGTCTACAGTTGGTGTCTTCTATGGAGGTGGAGACTACACCCATTGATGTACAACCCTCTTCTATTGAGGTGGAGGTGGTTGTTGTAGATTTGGAGGGGAGTTATTTTTTATTCTTCTTGCTCTTGTTGAGGTGGAGCCTTTGTGGGTAGAAGAGTGAAGGCTTTGAAGGTTAGTGAAATCTTATATCTTCCTCTCTAATATAGGGGAGCTCTCTCCTATTAAGGTTGACATGGGGTTGGTGTTGGTGGGATGTCATTGCATGAAGGATGATGGGCTTGACTATTCTACTGTGCCCTCTAACTCCCCTATTGAGGTGGGGATTTTGGATTTGTTGGTGTTGTTGTTTAGGGGTTTTATGGTATTCTACACCATTAAGATGACTATTTTCTTGGCTCAGTGGTATCTTTCCTAAGTGGTTCGTTTGTCGATGCTTGGCTAATGCAGGCAGTATTTTTATTTACCTAAGGGTATCAGGTCCCGGTTAAAACCTGGTTGTAAACGGATCTTGGTCCCTTGTTCCCTTGTTTTATTTAGCTTGTGTAGTCATATTTTTTTGTTAGTTATTGTTGTTTTTTGGCTACTATTGATATAAATATTATCTTGTTAGCAACATGCTTTACTCTGATAAGGTTATGAGTCCCTTCAAAACTATTATGTAATGGGTTTTAGGTCCCATCAAAACCTACTTCACCCCTAACAAAAAACAATGTTTCATAGAAACTGAGTTATAATACCATTGCTCACACATATAATACAAGGAACAATAAATAGGGAAAACTTTAGTGGCGAATAATAGAAATCAGGACCTCCAAAAATGGCTAATAGTGCAAGCTAAAAAGAAGACTAAATCGCCAGGTTTTTACAAAAAAATAATTTTGTCTCAATTAATTTTCCATGTAAAAGATGTGTCATTGGAAATTATTCGCTAGTAGTTTATACCATAATTAAAAATATTAATTATATTCACCAGTTTTATTATATTCCTCTGATCAATTTTGGGGTAATATCACCACTAATAATAAAATACTATTTAATTTTATGGATACTTTAGCGGATTAGCCTTGAATATGCATTTTATCTATTGCCATTGATTAGATTTTTAATCGAATGGCTGTGAGTTGATTCCACGGCCTAATACACATGTGCCTTTTAAAAGGCTTGCTGAGGCCCGAAATTTGTTTTGGGCCTCAACAAGCCTTTTAAAAGGCACATTTTAAAATATCACTTTAAAAGTAAGACTTAATGAAAACTAAAAAAAATTACCATTACCTCAACCTATCTTGCTTGGTGCTCCTCATTTTCCTTTGCACAATAAAAATGAGTATGATCTTGTGGAATAACTTAGAAACACTCTTTCTAATATTTCTTTATGGGACCTTATTCAAGCTTCACCTAATTATGATAACATGCTTCAAAATGCTTTACAACAATTTGCTATCCCTCCTAGTGTGCAACCAAATGATGTAGTTGTATACACCTAAAAATGGTCTGGAGAATTCCGATTAATTAAATACAAATTATTTGATTAATTATCCTAATTTCATCTACTATTTGAATAAATAGAAATATTTATTTATATAGTTCACATTTACGTCACATTTAAATTCTTCTAATATCTTATCTTAATTAAATAAAGAAAATTAAATACTTTGTTTGATTTAATTATCATTTTCCTATTTTATCCTATCACATCAATCTTAAATTAATTAAATGAAGATTAAAACACTTTATTTATTAATTGCCATATTCTTCTGTTTAATTTAATAAACAACTTCTATAGTTCGTTTTATTAAATTATTTATTCCTCTTTTGCTAAATTAAATAAATCAAAATATTTGAATAAAGGCATAAAGAATATTCCATCTATATTTCCTCAAAATTGAATTAGATATCCTATGTCTAATTTATGTCTAAATTATGTCAAAATTAATACTTTGAAACTTCATGGGAAGTTTTGGAGACAAATCAGAGACAAATTCCAAATTCTTCTCTCAATCCTCCTCCATCAATCTTTCCTCTTCTCTTGCCTGGTGTTTTCATGGGTAGAGACAATCACCAAAATTCTCTCAATCTCCTCCATATTTCACCATTCAATCCTCCATATTGAACCCAAGCCTCTCAATGCCATCCCTATGCATTTCTACAGCTAGGAAATCTATAAATAAAACCTCATTGAACCAAGAAAAGGATCCCAGGTTATCAAGTTTACTCTGCAGAATTTCATCTAGCATCCAAGCATCCAACATCCACCATCCAAGCATCCAACATTCAATCATCAAGCATCAAGTTTTCATATCATGGCTGCCTCCTATAGCTGCATTTGCCAATTTTCATTTCCATTCATATTGCATTAGTTTCTTTTATTCATATACATATTATCAGCATCCTTCTCGTTCTCTGAATTGTCATTTTAACAATCATAGTACTCACATGATCTGAGAGCCACAGTGATTTAATAAATATTTGGAGATAGAGAGCAATATGACACTTTTAGTAGATTATTGTTTTGAATTGGTTCAATTAGCTTTGTCTTTGATATAATGTCATATTAAGAAGTGTTTTGTGCTTTACACCTTATTCACACTTACGATTTGGTGCCCATCGTGGGGCTTTAACCCCAATATTATCATTTTTTTTTTTAAAGTGTCGTGCAAGTTTCCGACGTGTTCTGTTTCAGCGCTTTCATCAAATACTATAGCGCATCCGTGGCAAACTATAGTGCTTTCATGCTCTGTTTTGGTGCTTTCATGATACTACAACGCATCCATCAAAATTTCTAGCACTTTTAACTCTAGTGCTTCCATGATCTATTTCGGCGCTTCGGCGACTTAGTTCCAAAAAATCTGATTTAGCGCATCCGTGGAAAATTTTGGCGCTTCGGTCTTCTGTTTCAGCACTTTTGAGTTCAAAACATCAGGTAAAAGTTATAGCACTTATGTGGACTATTCCAGCACTTTTGTAAATTCAGTTTGGATCTGACACGACTGCGGCTAGATTTTATTTTTTTCACAGTTAGACTAAAATTTATCAATCTTAGGATAGTCACTTCTGGTTTCTAAAATGTATCAATCCTAGGGTAGCCACTTTTTTTTTCTTAAAGAAAATTTATCAATCCTAGGGTAGTCATCACATTTTTGTTGTATAAGTTAAAAAGAACAACATGATTTCTATGAAGCAACACCTTCACATAGATTAGAAAATTATCTTTTTGGGCTTAAAATAGAGCAACTTATATGTTGTGCTTGTGGTGATTAGGCTTATTCTCTCCCCTTAACTGGGTGATGAAAGTGCCAGATTCACTTTTACTTCATGCTATTTACACTTTATTAAATATTTTAGAAGGCCTGACATAGTGGGAAAAAGTATTCACCCTACGGGAACGACCTAAGTGGGAATGCCTAAAGCCAAGGATTCCAACCCACTATAATAAAAATGCAATTTGTTGATGTAAGTCCAACTTGATGGTAGTGAGCAAGATAACCATCCCCAAAATATTTGTTCTAAAAATTGGGAGGTCTCCTGAGGGAGTTTATCAATTGTCGCACCGCATGGAAGCCCTATCTACGAACCATAGAGTAGTATCCTACCGAGTCAGTATCCATACATTGTCATACTCACGGTGCAAGAGGAGAGAAGAATATACCCCCAAGACACTCACCATATAATTTCCAAGGACCGTTTTCTCAGAGGATGAGAAATCCAACTCCGAGTACGTGCCTGGAAATGACAAAAACACGGGCGCCCTCTAGGGGGTGACACGGCTGTGTGCGTCAACACAATTCAAGATGTGGGTTGTGAGTATAATAATGACCTATTTGTCCTTAAGTGTGAGTCTGTCTTATTTATGTAATTTTTTCAAAGCAACCCGTAAAAATCAATAAGGACCATTCGTGGTTCTTGAACATACACGAGCTATTCAGTTTTAAAAACAATTATCTCATAGTTGCTTGCTGTGTTTTCACAAAAATCATTAAAATTAGATTAAAGATCATCTTGAAAACAAAGAGCCAAGTTAGATCAATAAGTTCATGATTTGAAAGTGGAAGTCCACCACGTTTTTCAAGAGAAAAATCAAAATCACAAAACCCAAGAAACCTTTCAGTTATCGAGATAAATTAAGAAGAGGGAATTTTTTAGATCAAAATCGAAAAATCTTCTTACAACATAGAACATTCATCTACAAATATCACAATTTTGCTAGGGGTCACACTTTAGATTATGCAGTAGAACCACTCTATTCACGAGCCTTCTTCCAAAGGAGAGCTCTCACACAGTATCACAACCATAGTCAACGAATATGTCATTCTTATTTTCTACAACCCATGATACAGTATGCCACAAGGCCCGATCAAATTTTACAATAGAGAGTCCTAAAAGTCCTATTTTTAGCGCTCTGGAAAAACTTGTTTCAGCGTTTTGGGTCACTATTTTAGCGCTTTCAAAAAACAACGCTTTGAGGCATTGTTTTAGCGCTTACAGTCTTTATTTTAGCGCTTCTATCAAACGGCGCTTTCATCATCTTTTCCAACGCTTTCGGGCACTGTCTTAGCGCTTCTGTCAAGATAGCGCTTTTGTCACCTGTTTTAGCGCTTTTGGGCACTATCTTAGCACTTCTGTCAAGATAGCGCTTCTATCACCTGTTTCAACACTTCAAAACTCTGTTCTAGCGCTTCTTTGAAATAGCACCTTTGTACTTTGTTTTAGCGCTTTCAAAACAAAGAGTTCAAAAATCTTACCAGTCAGTCAGTCTGTCATTTATCCATAGTTTTTACCAGAACATAAGTTTCTTTTTATCAAAATCACTGTCTAGAGACCGAAAGCAGATAGGTTTATACAAATTTCCAATCTTATCAACTGAAACAAGATCTTGCAATTCAAAAGTGTCAAATCAAAATACACAATCAATTACTACACTAAAGTTTCATCATCAGGATACTATCATCCTTTATCATGAAACCAAGTATAGTAATCAAATTTTTAACATAGTCTGATCAATAAGATCAATCATCTTATTCGACTTTGTTAAAATTTCAATTGACATTTTTTTTCAACATAGAAGATCAACATTTCAGAAGAAAGGGTAAAAATTTGTATGCCAATCTTCACTAGATCCAAAAAATAGAGACTCTTAGAAAAAGAACTTAAAACATCACAAGCAATGGTGGAAGAAAATCCTTGGAAAAATCTAAACCAAAACGATAAGAATGAAATAACTCCAGTGGATATTCAAACAATTAACAAGATCCCAAGTTCCATAAATTTATGGAAAAGATCTTAGAACAAGACATGGAGAAATATCTTTTGATGTTGGTTGAATCGGGTGCTAAACTTCCCAAGGACTTTGATGTAAATCATCTGAAGGAAGCACCTGGAACAAGTGAGACTGAAATACTACAACCCACACAAAGAATAGATCCATTTGCTGTTTTGACATCCCAAATGAAAATGTTACAACAACAGATACAGGATATGACGAAAGGGAGTACCAAAAGATATGTGATACAGGACATTTGTCCTTATCCTTTTGACGCAACAGTCGTCTTGATACATTTTCCAAGACACTGTGAATTTCCAAAGTATGACAAGTACAATGGTAGAATGGATCCGATAGATCATATCCGGGAATTCAAAACAATGAGCCTTGAGTTTGCCTAAGAGGAAACCTACTTAATGAGATTATTCCCAAGGAGCTTGGGAGGTGCATGTATGGAATGGTTCTCAAAATTACAACCAGATATCAGGACTTTTGAGGAACTTTTCAACAAGTTCATCTCCCAATATTCATTTAAAATCCAACATGATGTTACAATAAAGGATCTTTATAACCTAAAACAAAACAAAGGGGAGACGTTCTTGTCTTTTCTACAAACATGGCGATGATTGTTTGCTAGATATCCTCGATCCATTCCTAAGGAAGAAAAAATAGAGTTGTTCATTGACAACTTGATGGAGGAAATGAGTTATAGACTTGAATTGCAATGTCCTCCCACATTCGAAAAAGTAATAGAAAACGGTCTTAAAATTGAGGAAGCACTAGTCACACGAATAAATTTCACCCCAATTTTCGATGGCCGTTCGTCGATTTTTCGACGATCTATTGTTGGCCGACTGACGAATCGCACAAATCAGCGACATCGCTCACTTTTTGTCTATATCCTGATGGACTGTAAAACATCGCCCTGCCGACGCAAGCTTGTCAGAACCGCAATGCCCTTTTCATTGATCTCGTGACAAACAGTGGCCAGACTATAGGCGATATACCTTCGCTAAAGCATCGGAATAGCGACGCCCACTTTGTCGATCATGCGACGAGCAGTGGCTGGACCACGGGTGGAATACCGTCACTGAAGCATCAGAGCAGTGACATACATTTGTCAGAACCGGGAAGACAGTGTCATCGGTCTAGCGACGAAAAGTACCCAGAGCACGAGCGGCGGACCTTCGCTGAAGTGTTGGAGCAACGAAATATAGTCATCGGCCTAGTGACGAATAGTACCTAGAGCATGGGTGGCATACCTTCATTGAAGCATCGGAGCATCGACATACAGTCATCAAAAAGGAGATGACAGTGTCATCGGTCTAGCAACAAATGGTACTCGGAGCACGTGCGGCATACTGTCACTGAAGTGTTGGAGTAGTGACATACATTCATTAGAATTGAGATGACAATGTCATCGATCCAGCGACAAACAATACTCAGAGCACATGCAAC
Source organism: Sequoiadendron giganteum (assembly GCA_007115665.2). Lineage (NCBI taxonomy): Eukaryota > Viridiplantae > Streptophyta > Pinopsida > Cupressales > Cupressaceae > Sequoiadendron > Sequoiadendron giganteum. The sequence continues at coordinate 428,793,423 of CM021103.1, forward strand.
ATACCATCGCTGAAGCGTCAGAGCAACGACATACATTCGTCGAAACCGTGACGATAGTGTCGTCGGTCTAGCGACGAACAGTACTGGGAGCACGTGCGGCATACCATCGCTGAAGCGTTGAAGCAGCGACATATAGTCGTCAGAACTTAAATGACAGTGTCGTCGGTCTAGTGACGAATGGTACCCGGAGCATGGGTGGCATACCTTTTCCAAACCGTCGAATTAACAACATAAGATAGTCAAAAGTGTGACATAATAGGAAAGCCATTACGGTGAAAGTTCGTCGCACTCACAACGAAATAAGCAAGTCGTTACGGTGAAAGTTTGTCGGATACATTGCAAGGTCGTCAGGCGTTTTTGCTGTTCGTCGCAATTTCGATGAAACAATGCAATTTCTTACCAAAAAAAAACTATTCGTTGAAATGTAGGCATATCGGTGAAAGATCAAGACTATTACAGTGATCAAAATTGCTTGAGAAGATATATCAGAAGGACTAGATTTTGGTCTCAACGATGACGTTTCATCGGCGAGATACACATCTTGTCTCATCGATGAAGCACAAGGGAAGCATATCGGCAAGACATATACCATCAGAGTAAGTTCTGAATGTCTACCCGACCCGCTATGTGACACCGATAAGATTACATCACCAGGAATCCTGGTGACATAGTGGAGATCGAAAGAATAATCATTAGGGAGACTCATCATGTCGAGGAAACTATAGAATATCCTAGGGATACATGATCTCTTGTCGATGAAGATACAAGTGGATTGAAATACTTATCAGGGTGACTCTAGGCAATATATAAAAGTAGTAGGAGGCTCCAAAGTGCATCCATAGGGATAACGACAGGACATAAGGACTGGTCAATCAAAGAGAGAAAGTTGATGTGCCAAGACCATGAGAGTTTAATAGGGGTAGTAAAAGACAAGATTGATTGTCATCAGTGCTCAAATTTAAAGGACAGATTGGAAGACTTCATCATGAAAATTTAGATCACAATATGATTCACCTTGATTGGACAAATGCAATGACATTAGTGTCAAGAGTTAAGAGGCCATTCAACTTTCCATTTCAATAAATTATTGTATGCATTGAGTAAGTGTTTACAAGGTAGAAAAAGGACAGTCATATGGCTATTTAAAATATCAAACAACATGTCAGTTGTTGTGTTTAATTAGGCTTACAAAGGCATGGATTTATCATTTTTTGCATACATTTGCAATCTAAGCTCTAGGCCTGCATTATTTGCATACCTCTATAGTCCAAGCTCTAGGCCTGCATTATTTGGTTACTATGTATGAGAAATGAGCAATGAATAATTATAGAATATGGAGGCTATGGATGATATTATGATGGCCACATTTGATGTTGATCAACAATTGGAGCAAAATATAAAACCTATGATGAGTCATGAGATCAAGGGGACTGTCATGGACAACAAGCACAACCTACGAACTGGATTCTAATTTTTCTAAAAAAGAAAAAATCAAACTAGTGAATATTAAACTACACACTAGAATCTAAATTTGTGGAAAATGAGCAATTTGGTGAGAAAGAGTACCTGCAGTGCATCTTGGATACTTAGCTAGTGTATTAAAAAATAAGATTGCAAACCCAAAATTATTCTCACTCTGGAAATTCAATAGAAAAATACAGAATGTTATCTTGGATACTTAGCTCTTAGATAGTCAACAAAAAAATATGAGCATGATAATAATGGTTTTACCTGGTCCCACTCTTGATCTCCATGTTTGAGAGCCTTCTCTTTATGACCCCATGAATCCAATTTGATCCATTGCTGCCAAAAGAGATATTAATGTGTAAACAAGGAGCCACATTTAGACAAACTGGTTGTTGATTTCTTCTAAGAAATTTAGAGACTACAAAAAGAAGATACCCGATGGGGATCATGTGGGCTTCCTAGAGAAAGCATTGCAATATGGCCTTGAGAAGTAGTGAAAAACTTTGGATTAGCTTCATAGTAAATCCTAACAGCATGACATTGAAAGTGGCTCAAGTACTGGGTCCTGTACCCTAGATTAAATTAAGGAAAACATTATTGTAAACACAATATGTATAGAAGAATATGAATGTAAAGGAAAATGGATATTAGAAAAACATAAATGTAAATAAAAGTATGAGTAGAAAATGAATCTAAATTGGTCTTGAACAAATAAAATCATACCCAATTAGCATTAAGTTATACTGACCTTGTACTCATTGCCATTGTCAATATTGAAGGTTACTTTGATGCCTTCTACGGAAACTCTCCGGTGACGAGGCAAGAGAAGGCGGGAAAACCAAGTGTATATTGATGACTTCCTGACAATCAAAAATAAAAAAGCAACTAGTCAACCCTATTAGAACAGAATAATCTTATGAATTAATTTTATTTTTTTTATTGGCTAATGGATAGTGGACCTAGTTCTCTCAAATTGAGATACTACTAAGATGTGTTGAGTGGTGATTTTAGACTACCGATATTCTGCTTCAATCTCTATAAGTTACTTTTGTCTTTAATATATTCAAGATAACTCTGCAAAAAAATTCCTTGATCTCTTAGAAATTATGCAGATTATTTTGTTAATACTTCTCCATTTTGATATTTTCTTTAAAAAATTCATAGAAAGATATGTAATGCCATATTTGAAACTTACATATTTTAATTTTACTAGTTCTGTAATTATAGTATATGATTCCAACAATTGTGAAACACATAGGCAATATGCTAGATGAATGAAGTAAACTATGCAATTGGCAGGTGTAAAGCCAAATTCCTTAACCCTTGCCAGCATCCTTCTTTCCCGTTTTAAAACATGTGCTTTGGAACAGGGCATGAAAATCCATGTAAGAATAATGAAAAGGAGATTTTTGTCAAATATTATATTACAGTAAGTTGAATGAATGTAAGTAGAGATATTTTAGCATACTTGCAGATGGTACAAAATTTCATGGTTAAGTGGAAGCCTCCCATCAAAAAAAAAATCCAAATATCTGTGTATCTATCTCAATTGAGCCTCTAAACCCTTCAGAGCTGTCAAATTTTCCACTAACCTGTTATGCACAAAAGTCAAATTTTAGAGACCACTAAAATAAAAATAAAAATAAAAAACATTACATTATGATCCAAATCCACAGACAACACAATGTTCATAGTGAAAATTTAGCACTTTCTTTCATCTTTGCATATTAATTTGATGCTTCAAATGATGCATTTCTTATATTGAAAAGTGCATTACTTACCTTATTGAGCTTCTCTTTGTTTTGAGAATAGTTTAATATTCTCTACTTAATAGGGCCAACCACATGAGGTGGAAGCTCATTTGGCCACTCCCCCCTCACCCCCCCCCCCCTCACATCACTCTCAATTCCCCATACTCAATCATATAACATTAATCATTCATTCATCCATTAATAACATATAACATTCATTCACTCATCCATTAATAACATATAAAATTCATTCATTAACATATAACATTTATTCATTAACATATTCACATTCATTCATTAACATATAACATTCATTTTTTCAGTTTTTACATATTATCAAAAATATGGTTGTCAACTTGTCATAATATGATTACAATCACTTATTTTTTGTTTCTTTTTTGCAACTAACAAAAGCTTAAGTGGAGTATCATTTTCAAAATCATCTGTCCCCCCTTTAGTTGTTCCGAGCTCTGCTCATGATCTTAATGTATGCCTAGTCGTGCACTCACAACGTGGACGCGGCTGCAAGGGGGGGTCTTCTGCAATAGCAAAGAAATGTTAAATTGATATGTTTTATTATTATTGTTACACGTATTTCATTAATTAAAAGAACATCAAAGTGGTGCTCTTTACCTGAATGGGCTACATCATGTTCCTGATATTGTCTTATAGCCTCATGCTCAACATGCTGAACACCCTCTAAATCTTGATCTGGAGTTGAAACATGAAAGATTACATTAATTAATACACCAATTGCAATTAAATATGTTTAAAAGAACATTAGAGTGGTCCTCTTTACTTGATGGAGCCACATCATGTTCCTAATCTTGTCTAGCCTGATCATGCTCAACATGTTGATCATGCTCTATATGCTCTAAAGTTGAAACACGAAAGGTTACATTGATTAATATACCAAATGCAATTAAAGATGTTTAATTATAGTAATCCATACTGTGTTTTGTATAGCACATGAATACATCCAGTACCAGGATGCACACCATGGCCTTCATCGGCAGGTTGTGCTCCACCCTCACCAGGTTGCATTCCAATGTCATGTGCAGTATTACCATTGCTTATCTGTGTAAAAAAAATAGGCACATTATTATTGTAGAAATTAATATTGAATAGATTGCACAAGTATTCAATTTGAAATAAACTTTATTGAGTTTATTTACCTACGTGTTGGATGCAGTGGAAGATTGTGTTTGCCTAGTCGAGACTCTTAGTTGTTCAGTCAGGGCTCCATAGCCTTGGTGGAAGACAATCTCCAGGTCCTCTTCTGTGGGCACTCTATTGAAATCAAAGCCCTACATTTTTGCATGCTATCATGAATTTTTCTTCTATGGTGTGATAAAACCAAAATTGTTTGCAATTTAATATTTGGATGCAATATTTCATTTATTGATACTAACAAATCATGCGGCTATTTTCATATAACTACCAAAGCCAAGTTTGTGTTGCCCGTGTTTTTCTAATCTTGCCTATGTTGCCTTCGATGTGTCAGGCAGCCTATGAAAAAATTGAAATACGTTAGATTATGTAAAAATAAATAGTAATCAGTATATAATTAAATTGTTGATAGTATCACATACCTTGCTTGGCCCAGTGGTGTCTTTCCTTTCTTCTTTTCAGCCTTCTCCTTTCCATTCGACACCAAGTCCTTCCACTCCCTTTCTGGAATCATGGGGGGCACTCATACTTTATGTTCTTCTCTAAATCTGACCAATATTGGTCCCTCACATACTTTAGATAGGTACCAGCTTTCTTAAGGACCTTGGTTTGGTTGAATGTTTTATCATCGAAAAACACAACTAAACGATTAATGAGCTCATCTTTTAAATCTTTATTTTGGCCATTCCACCGTGTACATATGGTGGGCTCGAAGAGCTCCAATGTAATATCACTTAGATGTTTATAGAAAACATCATTTCCTACAAAATTATCATGGGATCATTAGTCTATAAAGAGTGATCAATAAGTAAATTTCAATTGAATTATATATAATAATAATTAAAACATTTTAAAGTACCTGGGACCTTTTCTATCTTTATGGGAAGGAAATCCTCGCTCACCACAAATGTGACCAGAAATGTTCCCGTACTAGTAATACGGGAAGATCTAGGAAATGTTGCTAAAACATCACCAGTACTAGCGGCCTCTGTATCCATAGGTACTGACACATGTGGTGGCATGTGTTCGTTGTTAGATGGTGGACTATCAAATGCCTGCATCGTATGTGTTTCCAACATTTTAGTCGACAATATAGGCACGGTTGATGGGGCCAGATAAAGTGTTGTATGTGCAAGAAGATTAGGATTGACACTTGTACTGTACCCTACTTCCTGGGAAACACTTGCAGTACCTTGATCATGGCCAACAGCATAATGAGGACGCAAATAATCCTGTAAAAACAACACATATTTTAGTTCATGACATAAAAGAGTACAAAATATAAAACCATGAATGAACTTATGTTATAATTAAAGATCTCATGACAGATTACTTGCAAGTTTTGTGCTCTCTCAGACAATAGTTTAACCCTTTCTCTTATCTCATCTGTTTGAGGCACTGCGAACACCAACTTAAGGATTGCTTGATTGCATTTTTTTTGGGCCTTCCTCATCATATCTGCAGGGTTTGTGGAAAATGCGATGTCATCATCGCATAATAGTGACTCCACCTCCATATGGATGTTCTCCTATACTGCTGGTGCCTTTCCCCGATCAGCTGACTACAACAAGAATATTAAAAACATTATTGAAATTAACCCAATAAACTCATGAAAAAAACATAATAATAATAAAAAAATCTTGTATCTAATTTGTACAATTATAATGAGGTAAACCTATCGGATAGAAGCGCCTGAAGATGGATCATGATCTGTGCTCTGGGCTAGAGCCTTCCTTGTATGATCAATGTCTCGATGTGACAAAAATTAAATATAAAAAATATTACTGAAATGAAACCAATAGACTTACAAAAAAATATATAATAATAAAATGGTATATTGGAGTCATTAATTGGAGGTTGGGAAAAATGGTATATAGTACATACCACCCCCATAGTAATTGTCTTTGTATCTAAGTGATTCAAATTGTAATTGATTAGCAACTCTTCCCCTGCAATTATTGATTTTATCACACATATGAATACACGATTTCCCTCTCACGCCTCGAATATACAATTGGGTTGCTTATTTGTTGACCCAAGTCATGTACTATTTATAAACCCTGCAATATTCCCTGATGCTTTTGGCCTCCCGTCAATGTACCTAGCCACTCCTTTATTTTGATCCTTATCTTTTAGTTGTATATAATTTGTTGATAGTGCATACCTATGCACACTTTGTGTATATCAAACCAGCTGCATCCAATCTTTGTAACTGTAACAGGGTCAAACATACTCCATCAACTCAGTAACTTTTTCATAACAGACCTTTATGCCGTCCATGCAAAATAGGCCCAAACCATGTAATGACGATGGTGCTATGTGATATATCCTCTCGTTGACACAAAGATCAGTGTTTATTGGAGGAAGTTCCTTGGGTACCCATTATTTCCGTAGATGTTTGTACCTCAAGGGCACCTCGATGTCACCTATGCTCTCATCATCATAAGAACATGACCCCCCATTCAGCAAGAAAAAATTCCATGCGTTTACGGAATTTTCTTCTAATCTTTTGACCTCTAGTTGGTCTCCCTCTTTTAGACCTACTACATGTCTCGCTTTCCTCTTCTCTTCCTGAATTTCCCTCGCTCGAGGAAGACAAATCTGAAAAATATCTATTTGGTGGTACCTACACTCATAAGGATGTTGGATGAAGTTCTTTTATGGTGATGTGATCCAAAGGTGACATTATGATTAATTTATCATTTCATTGCTAGAATTTGACAGGTTATAAGGTAATCAAGTCTTGATAGATTGCAATTTATTGTTACTACCGTCCAAATGTGTCCATCACAAATCAAATATACTTAACGTTTTAACTCTCAAACTTTGTAATAGGTGTTAAATGTGACTATGGTCCACTAGTTACACAACCAAGGCGTCAAATGTATTCTCTAATTGTAATCAAACGAATTTTTCTCTTCATTCAAGTAAATAAACTTGAAGGGAAACACCACCAAGTGGTTTATTGCACACCTACATGACTAAAAATAGCAGCAAATTTACATTTAATTTCCATATGTCTAAGTGGTTAACGGGGAGGGAGTGTGTACTAGGCCTGGTAAAGTCATCATAAGTTTATGCTTTGGCAATAAAAAATGTTTAAGTCATCTTAAATCTTCCTATGTCTAATTTTTGAAGACTTTTGGTATGTTTCAAGGCAGGATGAGTGGTTGCATCAATGTTCTAATTCTCTATGACAAGGTTTCAACATCTTCAAATAGTGAAATTTAGTGCTCATAATCATTTGAAACAACAACATTCTGACTATGTATGATGGTAGGATTTGATAACTTAAAAGAATTGGCTACCCAACAAACTTAAAGTTAAAAGAAACTTTTTCATTTTAAGGGGTTAGCACTTTCTTTCATCTTTGCATATTGGTTTGATGCTTCAAACGATGCATTTTTTATCCCACTTCTATCATATTGTATTCCCATCCCATTGCAATTGTTGGAGGAGTTGATACCAAAATTTCATATCAGATACCACGTTCTTGAAGCAATTTTCTATGTTTTTACAATTTTTCTGAAGTTCTTTTGTGTTGTATGGATCCATACAAGCTTGAAATGCTCTGAGATCATTGGTGTAGATAAATATATGTGTTCCCTTTCATTTTCATTTGTTTTAAAGTTCTCAATCACTATTTTGTGGGATTAAACAATCAAATACAGGGACTTCCCTATTGTGCCTGTGTAAGGGTTTGAGGGCTAAATAGAAATGACATCCACCAATCCACCCATTTTTTTGGAACTGTAACTCGGTGGATTGGTGTGCATCATGGTGGATTTGATGGAGTTTCAAATCTTGTTCTTTGAATTCCATTTATGTTTTGCCCTTGTCGTGGGTTGTTACATTGTTTGGGAGGAACCTAAGGTTGGGTTTTACCTTGGATTTCATAAAAATCCTAATGTTCCATGTAAAACCTTGGGTGAGATATATTCGGCCGTTACCTTTTTGGAGTGGGTATTAAAATGACTTATGTATCATTGTTTCATCTAGGCTGGGCCCCTTTTTATAAATTGAGTTAAATATTTTTCCTAACTTTATTACTTCCTAAGTTTAGGTTGGCCCATGCCCTATGTTACTGATATTAGCCCAAACCTAAGGGGAGGGTTAATAATCAAAAGAGCTTCTGAAACTTCAACTACAAAAGCTACAAACTTGACTGTAAATGTGGCCAAATTGGCCCAAAAGACAGCTGAAAGAGAAGAAGCTGAGAAGAAAATTTTGATGGAGAAGTATAACACCATTATTGGAGAGTATAGTAGAATGCAGGAAAGAAATGTTGAGTTGCAAACTGAGGTAGACAGGTTGAATTATAGACATGTGGGGGAGTCTTCTATTGCTCTTGGTACCCTGGCCATACATTCTACATCAAGATCAGTATCTCCAACTCTCCAAGTGTTTCTACTCTTGGGTCCCCCATCCAGACTCTTGCTCCTAGTCCTTCATTAGATCCAGTTGAAGAGGAGGTTGAGTACTCTATAGATCCCACCAAATAGCAGATGCTTAATAAGATTAGAGAGCTACAGGCAGCTCTAAAAGCAAGTGAGAAGGGAGCAGTTTCCAAGAAAAATGAAGTTGTAGACACAGTTTTTAGGCACTTGAATTAGGGAGTTGATAGTAGATTACCATTAGTTTATTCTTTATATTCTTTATTCTTATATTCAATAAGAAACATTACTAGGGATCAGGAATTAGTTTTTCCTTTAGTTGAGAAGTGGATCCCTAGGTCCAATGACCTAGATGTTATGTATAAGGCCTCTAGATTCGATGCAGACAACAGGCCCCAATCATTAAGGCCTAATCAAGTTTTTGTAAAATCACTGCAAGGATTTCAAGCCTTACTTGATGATTTGAGTAGGAAGATTAAGGAACTGGTAAAGAATTTTGATGACTGGAGTGGCATGTCTTTACCAGATTTACAGGGACTGCCCTGTTTTGCCTATGTAAGGGTTTGAGGGCTAAATAGAAATGACATCCACCAATCCACCCACTGTCTTGGAACTTTAAATCGGTGTATTGGTATGCATCATGGTATTATAGAGTTTCATTGCATTTAGGGGTCTTTTAAAGCAAGAAACTTGGCATTGAATTGATGCCCTAGGGCTAACAGGGGCAATTTTCTTGTGAATTTGTGGTTGTTAAGTCAGGGTTTATGAATTTGATGGATATCTTGGTAGAGTCATGGTGACATTGTTTAATGGTCCAATCTCTACTTTGAAACAAAAATATCTCTAACAACTCTAAGAGCTATAATGGGATGGCATTAAAGGAACCTTCATATGAAGGATCTTCTAATGAAGGACCTTTGAATTAAGGTCTTCATTTGAAGGTCCTTCATGCCAAGGTTCCTTTTATAAAGCATTTTGGACATGAAATATTTAAAATAAAAAATACCTTCATTTGAAAGTCTTGACATGGCATCATTTTTGAATGAAGGTTCTTCATTCAAAGGTCATGACGACATCACCTTCAAATGAAGGTTCTTCATTAACTGGTATTTTGTAATTTTGAATGTGTGATAATAATTTAGGGTTGAAAATAAATCCATTTGAGCCTTTTATAAATGAAAGGACATTTGATGCAATCATATGCCTTGTCAAAATTTTAACTTAATAGTAAGGGAATCATGAGTAGTTTGTTGGGCCCATTCAACAATCTTCGATGCAAGGATTGAATTGTCTAGAATGTATCTACTATCAAGAAAGCCAATTTGTTTACCTCTATTACTATATCTCAAGCAATAGGTTTAATTGTGATGGCAATGATATTGACAAGGATTTTTTAATATAGGTGTTGAGAAGCATAATTGGCCACCATCCTAGGAAAGATTCTTCATTCTCACTTTTAGGTGTTAAAATTTAACAATACATAGATTGATGAAAGAGCCCAAAGAGCCTTTCCCCATGTTATCCAAGTACACATAGCAGCGGTCTTCTCTTATAAGGTTGGACATGATTTCAAGAACTTAGCTAGGAATTATTCATTTAACCTAAGGTTTTCTCATAATGCCATCATTGGAAAAGTATGATCAAATTCTTCTATTATGAATAATTGGTCTATGTGCCTCTAGTAATCACTATAAAAATGTGAAAGACTAAGCTATTTTATTTTTTCTATCTTATCTTATAACATTTTACGAGAATGGGGGGGCCAATGTACGAGAATATCTTTGGAAACTAGGCATGAAAATTGCAAGTTAAAGAGAATGGGGGTGCCAAACTTACAATACTCATTGTCCCTTGGTCGTCGATTTTCCCTGAGTGCCCTCAACCTCATCCTCGGTGCTAGTATTGACCTTGTTTTAGCTCCAAACTCTTTGTCGGTGCTGGTATTGACCTTGTTTTCACTCCTCCAAACTCTTCCTCAGTGCTAGTATTGACCTTTCACTTGTCCAATTTGACGAACTACAACCTAGTTTAGTTAGGTTTTAGAGTATGTTAATTAAATTTAAAATTATGGCACCATTGAGAGTAGTGAATATAAAGCAAGAAAAGCCTATTATGGTGCCATTTAGAGTAGTGAATATAAAGTAAGCCAAGCCTATTATAGTCATGAGGGAAATAATAAAACTCCTAGGATACTTTGTGAAACCATTTTCCTTGGTTAAAGGGAGGCCATAAAATATACCTTTGGATTTTTTTAATCTTCAAATATGAGGATTTGCAAGGTTCTTAGCAACATGAGTAATGGAAATGTGTGCAACAAGAATTTTTAAACACACATTGAATCTCCTTGCCAAAGAAAGGGGCTTCATAATTTAATATGATAATTATTCTCAGCTCTAGAAATGATATGTTTCCTTAAAGAGGAAGGAGAAACCTAAAAGGTAAAAGAGATGCTTAGGAATCTCAACACTTCCTTATGATTAACCCCCTTCTATCCATAGGAATTGAACCAATTGGGCTTGGCTAAGAATGATTTCCTATAACATTGAGTTTTATGCCACTATATATTTGACCTTAAAGCTCTCCAAAAAATATCTAGGCATTGAATATCCTAAGTAATGTCATGTTTGTCCTCCAAGAGAGTGAGAAAGGAGTCATTAGAAAAATGACCATTGAATAGTTGGGCTAGTGATGGCAACGTTGATAGTGAGATGGGTGGTCATAAAGGTGGCCTACAAGCTATATTTTGAAAAAAAGAAGGATAGACGCCATTGATTGGAGTAGTGAATATTGAAATTGGTGTTTCCTTGTCCAACAAAGGGTCACTATGAGAAATGGTGTTGGATTTGGCATTGGCATTTACTCTTTTCTTCTAACAAAAATGGTGATAGGCTAGATGTGTCTAATACTAGAAATATTCTCCCCTTCCTCCCATGAAAACTTTTATGGGAGAAGGAATACATGATTCTTTGAATTGTAATGAAGAGTCAATGCAAAATAAAATACTCCCTCTACTATCATACATGTTTTTGGGTTTATTCTTTCATTCTTCACGTTTGGAAAATTGCTCATTTGGAAATGGATTAAACAAGTGGAAAAACTTGGGCATACATATGAGCTTATGAATTTGAACCTAAAGGGTATGTCATCAAAGGAAGATTTCCCATTTCTAACACTTTGTTGTTGAGGTGAGTTTAATAATACTATGGCTCGTTGCACCATAGAATTTGTTAGAGGTTTCCTAATATGACATCTCTATATGATCCTTGCTTAATTAGTTGTTGGATTTTATCTTTTCCTTTTTCTATTAATGACTTATTATATGATTGCATAGATGATATTTTTAATGTCATTGAGCCATATCAGTTTATACAAAGTTGCTTTACTTCTCAAAGTATTATCAATAACCTTAATAATGAAAATAACAAAATTGTCATTTAATGGGTGCTTGGGGAAGGTTATTGAGTTTTACCCTAGTGCTAATTTTTGGTGTATATGTATCATATTTCTTTAGCTCAAGAGGGTTATTGTTATCCCTTGTGATTATGTTTGAGGAAGTCTTCAAATGGATGCTATTTCCTTCAACCAAATTGATGTCATTAAATAGTCTTGTTATGAACCCCTTGTAGGTTGCTTGGATAATGTTAGTATTGGTAATTTTGGTCCTTCTAATTATTATTCCCAAGCTTCCATAAATATCCATTTACTTAAAAATAACGATATAGTCACTTCAATCAAGTCACTTATGGTTGGGAGATTTCTCCATGGTATGATTGTATGAACATGTTAGTTTTGCATAATAGTGAATAAGCCTCAAATTTTTGTGAAGCCTATTCTCTTAGGTGAATGCTTGTGTTTTCTTCCTACTAAGTTCCAAATGTATATTTCTTAGTTTAATATTTTTTGCAAGGATTTACATACTACAGGGGATATATGATGCCACACTAAACTCACATCCCCTAAGGAGGTGAGAAATAATGCCATGCTATGACATTTTTTAAGAGGGTATAATTGCTCCCTACTTTGAGTCCCTATGTTGCTCTAGTTACGTCCTTTCAAAATAATTTGCTGCTTCATGAAAGGATAAAAAGGTTATTGTGGGTGGTGTTAGATTTCTTGTTTCAAAGGAAACCATTAGAGCTGCTACTAGGTTGAATATTGAAGGTAGGAAGGTCATTAATAGGGAAAAATGATGGACATAGAAACCATCAACCAAATTTTGAAAAGGGGAGAACTCATCGAATTATAGAATGGTTTTGAATGATGAGTTTAGTAGAGTGCTAATTAAGTACTTCAGTGTTGAAGGTAGTTTTAAATGTGTTTTTCATTACCATTTCTCGCATCACCATCTTAAACATAATAAGATTTCTTGTTTTCCTTATTTTGTCCTAAGTTCTCTTAAGTGTTTAGGTAATGAGGTCTTAATGGATAAATTTGTGATGCCTCTACATGAGGGGTTAATTTTTAGACTTCATAAGTCCACCTTGCTATGTTCTCTTAGAATTTTGTTAGCTCTCTTATTTCAGAGTCTAATTTATTCCATACCCCTATTCTTATCAAAGCTAAAGGTGGGAATCTTAGTGATTTGCATGATCCCTCTCCTCCTAAGGGTAAGAGAAAACCTATCAAACATTCCTCATTCCTTGTCAAGCAAAAAATTACATTTGATGATGTCCCTAGTAAAGTGGTGGAGGGAAATCTTGAGCTTGGTAAAGTTGTGGCTGATTATGATGACTTAGGTTGCCCTAATCTTTTTGCCATTGGTTCTCTATTGAAAGTTGCCTCTCATATCCATGTGGACATTCCTAGTGATGTTGAGATCTCCAAGACTAAGAGTAAAAACCCTAAAATTTAGTCCTCACTTGTGGGCAACAATGACTAAGGTTCTTATTGTTGCTACTGTTAATAATAAGATTGCTATAGGAAAACCTTTTAAGGGGAACCTTGTAAGAAGATATAATAGGTTGGTGGCCATGATTTCTACTACCCCTAGCACTACACCCAATGTACAATTAGTTGTTTCTAACAACAAAGGATTTGCTGATCACAAGGACAATGACTCCATCAATAGTGGGAACAAAGAGTCCAGTCACTCTCAAGACTTCGTGTAAGAGGAAGATGTTTCTCTTTCCAATGATTTTGGTCTCAACCTTTTTCAAAAATGAATGTTCTTTATGACACTAAGTCTTCTAACATAGGGGATGATTGAGAGGCTGAAAATGATGTGAATTTAGTTCCTAGAAATGATATGGTGGCCATGGATGATGTCAAGGGTAAAGGAATTTAGGTGGACAATAAGTTTGATCTTGTGCATTTATGTTCTCATTGTGGCCATAACACCAATTCTCTTAATTATTTGGAGCAAATTCTAGAAACTTTGGAGGAAAGAGTCGATAATGTGCTTAATTTTAGCAATAAGGTGATCCATAGGTTACTTCTATGCTTCTACTCCAGAATGTTGTGTGGGAGTTCTAGAAAAGAAGGTTGAAGGGTAATCTTGATAGTCTTGTTTTAAAGAAGGATAGAAAGAAATACCCTAAGTATGGTATTTTTTCTTTCCTTTTTGAAGATTGGGGATATGTGACTCCCCAAAAGACATGCTGCAACTTGTAGTTTTTTCTTGTTGTTTGTTAGTTATTTATGTGTTATTTTTCTTTATTCTTCTAGTAATTATTTATAGTTAGTATTTTTTTGGTTTTTCTTTTCATATCCTTCGGGATTGCTATGTAATAGGATTGGGACCTTGGTTTCCCATTTTATATATAAAAAATAACCAAGTTTATTTATCTTTTGCAATTATTATGATAAAGTGAGGATTTGGCATAGTTTAATAAGACACCTCACTATTTATTGCTAAATCTGTTGTATTTGCTTAAGATATCTTAGAAATAATTTATCCACGTGTAACACAATAGTTTACAAATATGGATAGTGATGCCTAGGTTAACTTAGATTTTCACTTGGAATCAGAAGTAGACCTTTAAGAATTAAATTTGGAATCTAATAGACTATGTCAAGGCTTCATTAACCACATCGAAGATAAGTATATTCCTTTTAAACTACCTTATAAGCTAAAATGAAGTGGCCACCATCGGCGATCGTGTTCATTCATAGCAGTCACCAGCACTGAACATAACCGTCAAGCAACTTTTCATCAAGATTATAACATCACCATCGATTTTGAGCGCGTGCATCTCGCAACCTCTTTAGTAACCTTTCATATAATGTATTAAAACTGGACATAAATATTAAAGCACTTTGATTATTCCTTCGGCACTGCCGGCTGAGACATGTGGCGCTCACCTGTGATATTGCAAGTAGTTGAAACTTAGTGGTGAGGTCATCACGGGATTGCGGGGAACGATCAGGATCAATTGATGGATGATCGACAGTCATTAAAAAATTGTTCCAACATCTAGGTCCCTTGACGACATGTCTGGGAACTAACCCATGCTGGCTCTGTTACTGCATTCACAAGGTTCGGGACATTGGGTTCACCACAAAACCCTCGCTTCATAGCCAGGGAAAAATGAGACTTCCTCGCTCCTAAGACTATGATGAACACCTGAGTCACTATGGGACTCGAGGTGGGAGCTACTTCTTTTCGCTCCTGGAAGGAAGAGTACTGGAACACCCTTTCCATTTGGTGTTTGGCTATGGACTCTCGGTGCAACTCGATTGCATCCCTATGGTGCTCCTTTCCTTGAATAACCATACCTCCCTATATAAGTTATTAGTCCAAATACTAGACATCGGTAGGATGACACCGTACTCTGGGCTGACTCCCCCATTTATGACTTCTCATCACCAGTAATAACCCATAGGGACCTTCCCTTGATTTGCAGAATCTTCCTAGCCTAGATAACATCTTGATGAGTCCAACTCACCTTGTAGATTTGCCTTACCCTTGCAACCTACCTTAACTCGCCATGACTTGGCATGACTCGACACTTCTTTATGCTCCATGCTGCTATGCCCATGCTACCCTGGGTAACTCGGCTTCAAAATTAGAACCTTGCTATCCCAACTTTCCTTAAGATTCAAAAAATAAAAAAGCCAAGTAAAATACGCCTCGAAAATGATAAATCTTGGCGTATATTATATAGATTATATATAAGGTATATAATCTAGTTAAATCATTATAATATTGTTAAATAATTAATTATATTACAAATGAACACTACTTTCAAATTCTTCGTTCTTTGAAGCATTGGTTCTTGCATTTGTTCTTGACATAAGCAACATCCAATCGTCGATTGTGGGATTGACATCCTTAATGTTTGTTAGAATTTGACGAAATATTTGTTGTTCTTCATTTTGTCCATCTTGTCGAAAAACACAACTTACTGTAATGACCATTTTGAATTCTTCCCATAGTAGATTTTCTCACCTTTTGCTTTCATATGGAGCCATGTCATTTACTGGAGGTAATTGTGCCAAGTCTCCAACTAAAATCATGTAGATATGCCTGAATATAAAATATTTAATTAAATTGATAAGTATGAATTTGTATAGAAGGAACTATAATAGAATGGAATAAAAAATATTGTAATGTAAAGTTATCAAAGTTAGCAATTTCGATCCAGAACTCACCTCCAAAACTTTGGTTACTATTTTTTGGGAATGCTTGTCGAATCCTAGAATCTATGTTTTCAAGCAACCTCTCCCCAAAGAAAATCATTTCATCTATCAATATGTATCTAACACATGATATTTCTTCTCTGAAAGTTGTAAGTCTTGTCCCTTCTAGTTCATTGAAATCTCTTATTGGAATTCTTTGCTTTGAATGAATGGTTGAAGCACCAATGTTGAATGTTGCAACTCCAGTAGGCGTGAATAGAAGTAGAGGAGATTGTTTGGGAGAAGAATTATTTTCTAGTGCTAGGTTATGTGTTAGGTTATATAGGGTTAGGTTATATAGTGTTTGAGCCTAGCCTCAAACACTACAATTAGGGTCGGGTTAGGTTATGTGTTTTCTTTAGGTTTAGGTTTGGGATTAGGTTTATGGTTATGGTTAGAGTTTAGGGTAATCTCTAAATTTAAGTTTAAGCCGTAGTTGATTATTTTCCCACAAAAGGAAATTAGATCCATTTTTTCTCATGTTCATTATAGCCAACTATGGCTTAATCTTAAATTTAGACCTTTTCTTGAAACCTAACATCATATCCCTAATCTAACCATAACCCTAATCCTAATCATAAGATTGACTCATACCCTGACCTTAACCCTAGCCCTGACAATAAACCTAATCCTAACCCTTACTTGGAAATTAAACCATCATTTTCTCATTAATGTAACCCTGGCCATAACTTTAACCCTAACACTATTTATCAAAACCATAATCTTAACCATAACCCAAATCCTTTTTATCACAACCCTAAACATAAACATAACTCTAACCCTAAACCCTAAACCATGATCTTAATTGTAACCCTAAACATAAACACAACCCTAACCCTAAACCATAAACTATGATGCTAATTCTAATCTAACCCTAACAGTAACCTTAACTTACATCCTAACCTTAACCCTAATTGTAACCCTAAACTAAATACAAATGCTACACCCTAAACTATAATCCAAATCTTAAACCTAGCCCTGACCCTAATCATAACCTAACCCTTTTTTCTCGAAACCTTAACATTGACCCTAACCCTCACCTTTATCCTGTCTTTATAATCCTAACCACAACCAAAACTCTAACCCCAACCCTAACCCTAAATATTTTTTATTTTATTAATTAGTTGCATTCACTCTAATAACCCTAAACCTATCCCTAAACCTAAACCTAGCCCTATCCCTGGCCCTAATCCTAACCCCAACTCTAAGCCAAATATAAAAACAACCCTTAATCATAACAATAACCCTAAAAATTAATTCTAAATATAACCCTAATACTATAAGCCCTAATTGCAATCCTAAACCCTAACCCTAATCTCATATCTAATCCCAACCATAACCAAAACTCTAAATCTAACCCTAACCATAAAACATAAACCCTAATCTAACCCTAATCCTAACATTATTTTTCCTAACCCTGACCCTAACTCTAAACCTAACACTAACCCGAACACTAAATCCTAAACCTAATTAAATACCCAATCATAACCCTAAATTGTAACATGATCCTTTGAATTGGATACTACAAAAAAAATTATGTGTTACAATCATTGCTTCCATTGTTGGAATTTTTACATTGGGTCGATGCATATATTTTTAAAATCAACAAAATATTTTAATGTCTTGCCAAAATTAATATTATTAATTATAATATTAAACTTATAAACATGTATGCAAAATAAGAACATAAATAAGAAATATATGGTAATAGTTTCTTCAAAAAACAAAGTGATGTGGACTACAAGGACTATAAGATATCCACAAAAGAGATCTACATTGAAAATATTGTAGGGAAATTCAAGAAAATACAATTGGTAGATGCAAAGCCAAATAAATGTGAAATTGTGTACTATAATGATTTTATAATATACACATAATGGATTTGTTGAAAAGGTTTTAGAAACTTTCAAACAAATGCAATTGGTAGATGCAAAGAAAAATTCCACAACCTTCACCAAAATCCTTATTGGTTTCCTTAATATGGAGATTTGGAACAAGGTATAGACATCCATCAAAGCATAATATGAAGATGATTTTTTTCAAATATTGTGGTTGTAGATGCCCTTTTAAAATTTATACAGAATGTGGAAGGATAGAAAAAGCTTGTGAACTATTTGACAAAATGTCTCAAAGAAATATAATCTCTCAATTTATTTTAGTGTTTATTTTGTTATACCCCATGTCCCAAATTGGGTATAACATAATAGACACTAAAACAAATTGATAGATTCTTATGAGTGCAATGATGAGACTTTTCTAATTAGAGTGTATTCCATGAGATTAAAATTATTCTAGGCATTGTGTCAAATAGTTCATGAGATTTGTCTATCCTCCCACATTTTGCATAGATTTCAAAAGGGCATCTACAACCACAAGATTTGAGAAAATTCATCTTCATATTATGTTTTCCTTATGATTGGTTGACTCTTATACTAAATCTAAGTGTTGTTTGTGTTTTGACAAGAGTAGATTAATATTTTTTAAATTTTTTATATGAAGATAAAAATTACATGCACATAGAATGAAACATAGTTTAGTTACAACACTTGGTCTCTTCAAAATAATCAGAGAAGATTAGGGAGAGGAATGAATGCACACCAAACTACAAAATAGGGGTAGTTGTGGCTTTGTTAGTTTTCTTTATATACTCTACTTGTTTCCTATAGGGATAAATATTTAATCACTATACAAATGAAAGATGGTTGATTATCTACTGAATATTGTTTTGTGTGTTTTGAAATGAAAGATATCTATGTTGGAAAACAAGGATAGACAACTGAGAGAGGGGGTGAATCAGTTGTTACAAAATTGAAACTTATTTAACCTTATTAACCTTTAATCTCAGATCTAATAATTAACAGTGAAAGCATGAATCAACAACACATCAGAAACACACATAACACCAAGATTTTTGTGTACAAACCCTATTAGGGAAAAACCACGGTGGAGGTTAATCCATAATTTATACCATGTTAAAAGTATAAAAGAAATGAATAAGGAATGCACATGCATTCAGGAACACTGCCTAGAGCTCACTGCTCAAAGGGAAGGCTCACTGCCTTACATAAGATAATAAAATTAAATCCATCTGATGAGGTTGAACTGAGAAATTAGATTCTTCAAAATCCTGATGACAGTTTCAGTTAGGCATATAAATACTTCATACTTTGCCTAAAATTCTTCACACTCTGCTCTGCATTCAAATAATCTAATCTTTATTTACACATATCTCGCATACACTTCACATAAATTCTCTCTAAATGAATAAAACAATCACTCTTATATATCCACTTCATGAATTTACATTAACAACTCTGTCGGCCAAAAATAAATAATAGATGAATACAAACTGTCGGCCCAATTCATGAACAAATCTCAATCCGCACTGACCTAAATCGGTCACAACATAATGAAGACCTAAAGAAACATCCTTGAACATGCCAAGCATTCAAAAATTAATCCACAAGGATCTACAACATGCTAGCTCCATCATGTCAACCAAGAACATGAAAAATCGAACATGCAAAGGAAAAATCTTTGATCACGAGCACACTGATCAACGTGGATGTACCACAATGATAGAGTATGAGATCAAGAAACATCAATGAAAATCTCAAGAGCATACACAACAATTCAATTCACTAGAATTACATTCTCTTCTTTCAAAAACACCAACTAGAGCAACAAAATAATTGTAGGAACACAAAAACTCATAACTTGCTCCAATCTTGATGCACACCTCTGAAACTTCCAGAGGATATACTAGATAGGCTCAGCAATAAACCCTTTAATACACGACTTCAAAATACCAATGCACAAAAATTTCCACCACTCTAATCTTCACAACTTCATAGACTATCTGCAACATATTTATTCTAATTTTCTCAATATCCTCAACATATACAACCTTTAAGACATTAATGCTAATAGTGTTGACATCAATGAAAACCACATATCATGAGCAACACAATCATAAGTTCCAACAATCTACATCTCTATAAAAATTGGAATATGCTAATAGTCAACTTATTATCTTATTTATAGCATTTTCTTAGCTTTTTATACTAAAAAATTCAAGGTTGAGGGTAACATGATTCTTTGAATTGGATACTACATAAAAATTTATCTGTTATAGTCATTGCTTCCATTGTTTGCATTTTCACATTAGGATGCATATTTTTTACAATCAACACTCTTTTAATGTCTTTCCAAAATTAATATTATTAATAATTTCAAACTTTTATAAACATGCATGGAAAATAAGTACATAAATAAGAAATATATTGTAATAGTTTCTTCAACAAAGGATAAAAAAATCATGTGGACCGTACAAGGATTGTGGTGGGACTTAAAATTTACTACCCGTGTGGTATTAACGAGGGAGATCAATGATAATCCTTCCTCACGGATCTCGCACGATTAGGTTAAAGGCCATTGAGGGTACTGCAAGGTCTATGAAGAGGCGACACGTGGCCTAGTTTTTGAAGTGATATGGATAGGTGGGACCCACTGTCCAGTTGCAACCTCTTGTTTTCTTGGGTTGTGATTGGGCACGGTTCTCCCAAGGCACTGATGTGGATTTTCAAACAATTGTTGACTCAATCTAAGTTGTCTGATTTGCCATGTTCGATCCGCATTAACGGTTCAATTTTTCTTGGGTTCCTGTTCATCCGCGTTGGGAGTTCTTGCTCTCTGCAAGTTGTTCTCATTAATGGCGCGGGTTTTTTCAGTGGATCCTCACCTGATTTTCCTACGTGAGAACACTAAACTCCTGATAAATGTAATGATGGGTTGTATGCCATTCCTTTGTAAGCCAGGAATATTTTTTGGTGGCTACATTAGCCACTAAAATGCTTGAATGCTCGTGCTACATTCGAGCAATTAATATTCTCACACCAATTAACTCTATAAATGCTCATTTTTTTATCTGTTATTATCATTGCATTTTGAGATATCTTGTTTACAGGTGGTCGAGTCTCTCCTGTATTTTGCAAAGTGTTCTTTGCAATGGACCATTCGGCTATGCGCAGAAGGACCAGACTCGGGGTGAGAAATTTGCAGCCTGATGGGGTACAACCTGTCCTTAACAAGCCCGAGGTTGTCTATGATGCTAATTTTAAAGGGATGGGGAGCTCCAAGTCCCCAATGGTGCTATCTTTTGGTTTTGACGGTGATGGGTCCGAAACTGACTCGGACTACCAATTTTACTTCGTGTCCATGACCGAGCTATTGGGGATCAATGAAAAGCCCCTCACAGTTGCCCCAATAACTATGATGGCATCGTTCCATGCTACCAAATCATGTGTTAAAGCGGATAAAAGGAAGATGGTCTCAATTCTTACCGAAGTGAGGACCAGGAGCGGCCACCTCTACCGAGGTTGTGTGTCTTGCAAGTAGTTGTAGTTGTTGGGTGTGTTACTTTTGGGTGGTGTGTTGATGTGGACGTACGGGTGCCTTCCATGCTCTTTTGTCTTTAGCTCCAATTGGTTACAATGGTATAATTGTTTTGATTCCTTGAACTGATTATGGTTTTTTCTAATGATGAGGAATGTCAATTTGAATTTCATTCTAAATGAAATTCAATTTTGGAATGAACAATGTAGCCTATTGCTTTGTTGCTCTCCTGTGATATAAAAGAGATTTGACAGCTCATTGTTAAGGGTTGTTGTTTTTTTTGGGTCCGAAGGCTTAGAATACGTACAGTTAGTGGTAATGAAGGATTTTGAAGGCATTATGTAGGAAATCATGTTGGGTTGGGAATAGTATGAAATAACTAAACTATGCTTTTGTAATTACTGATATCGAAAGAAATCTAAAAAAATTAAGACATTTTTCTCTCCTGTGTATGGGCCATGGATTATGAATGGATTTATCAAGGGTTTGTTCATTCAGTTTCAATGGTGTAGTTGAAAGTGTAATTTTTTCTCTTGCTTTGACTTAATGAGTTAATATGCTAATTTATGAATTGCATTTTTATGGTTATATGCTCGGGATTCACTAAGGAGTATTGTTTTAATATACTAACAAATCTCATGATAGCAAAACACTATGGTGATAAGTTCATTTTCATCTGAATTACATTTTATATGACTCCCACCCAATGGATGAGGCACTGGATAGAATTGGTAAATTCCTTTCAGGTATAGGACTATGACTCTAAGCACGGTGATTCAATACCCAAACATTTTAACAAATATCAACTGCTATCTCTTTTTGGGATATAGATCTTATGATAATTTTTAGTCTCCTTGCTTTGGGATATCTATTATTATTCTTTGGTTTTTCCACAACTAGGGTAATGACTGTTTGTTAGTGTTAGTGGGGACTACATCTATAAGAAGAAGTGTTCTTACCAATCATCAAACATTCTTATGAACACACTTGGGTTTACCCACCTTGGTTTCACATAGCCAAAAGTGTAGGAGATGTCAATCTTTGACTGACTCTTGTTAGTTGGCCACTAGCCTTTTCAGTTCTTTATAACAGAGGTTGGCTACCTCTTACAGATTTGCAAATCCTATGTGGGAAAAAACGCCAACAGATTGTAAGATATACACAAAATGGATCTACATTGAAAATTTCGTAGGAAAATTCAAGCAAATACAATTGGTAGATGTAAAACCAAATAAATGTGAAATTGTGGACTATAATGATTGTAGAATATACATAATGGATTTTTTTAAAAGGTTTTAGAAACTTTCAATCAAATGCAATTAGTAGATGCATAGAAAAATTTCACAACCTTCACCAAAATCCTTGTCGATTTCCTTAATATGGGAGATTTGGAACAAGGTATAGACATCCATCAAAGCATAATATGAAGATGAATTTTCTCAAATGTTGTGGTTTTAGAATCCATTTTCAAATCTATGTAAAATGTGGGAGGATAGACAAATCTTGTGAACTATTTGACAAAATATCTCAAAGAATTGTAATCTCATGGAATACACTCTAATTAGAAAAGTTGCATCACTACCCTCATAACAATCTCTCAATTTGTTTTAGTTTCTATTGTGTTACTCAATTTGAAACTTAATTGTGATACATTAAGTTTATTGTCAAATTGTCATTTGTGTGTCAAGTTTGTTAAAATCCAAAATGATCAATTATTAATAAAATCATGGATCATGTAATATTGGGATGGGTGACCTCCTAGGAAGGCCTAGTGCTTCATTGATTTGAGAATCATTTAGATGAAATGAGTGCTAAGTGGACCATTCATTATCATGAGAGATGGGTTCTTGTGAAACACTACTCATGAAACATGGGTCAATGAGTTTGAGTTGTAAAACTACATAATTGAATCTTGATAACAATATCAAAATTTGACACTGTGAAAAATACTTCCTACTTGTCAATAGATCATGTTGTCAAAATCTAGAATTTCAAATTATGAATTCTTTGTAATTACTCAATAGATCATGTTTTCAATTGAACCTATTGGCATTTTTTTACTTCAACCCACACATGCTTCCTAGAAGCTCCTATGAACTTGCCACATTCAATAATAAAAGACTAGGAACAGTATGGCCAAATTAACGAGAATAGAAATAAGGATAATTCTCCTACACTTCGGACTATGTAAAATCCAAGAGGGTATTCCCTAACATGTGCTCTTAACATACAACATTTAAACAATTCATTTAATTTTCACACATGTAAGCAACAGATAGATCCCCAATTAATGTTAAAGGATCAAATCCTTCAAGAAATTGGCTATTCCTTAAAAAAGACTCATGTCCATTTAACACAGAATCGCAAACTTCACATAAAGTAAATTGATAGGAAATGTTTGAGTAAAATATCCTAATGCCATAACACAAAACATACGAGAATAAAATGTAATCAGAATTCCAGTGCCATATCCCAGTGCAAGGAGTCAAAAGAGAAAACTGAACTACAGGGTAAATTTCATTTTGAACATTTATGATCTATTATGAATTGCATTACAAACCATATATCTATACCTAAGTTTATTACTCCTTTATGAATCCTATTTGTTATATTGCATGAATTTACTGGTTAACTGAATCATTTAAC
Source organism: Sequoiadendron giganteum (assembly GCA_007115665.2). Taxonomy (NCBI): domain Eukaryota; kingdom Viridiplantae; phylum Streptophyta; class Pinopsida; order Cupressales; family Cupressaceae; genus Sequoiadendron; species Sequoiadendron giganteum. The sequence continues at coordinate 428,817,862 of CM021103.1, forward strand.
CGATCCTTTGAACCAGAGCTGTAGTTAAACATAATTCATAGTAAAGAACAAATGAAAATCAATGAAAATCATCTTTAATCGATATTTCATTAATAATCCATGTAACATAACACAATAGCAGACAAAATAAACTCCAAATATTCACGAGTTTGATACAAACATGCTCAAAAACCCCATGATTAACAAAGTTCTCCAATCTAACTCAAAATTTTTTAAAACCTAGACTTACAATTCATACTCTCTATATTACTAGACTCTTATTTCTCATATTTTGGATATTTCAACTGACCACTCTCTCGGCCCAAAATTCCCTTTTATAAAACAAGGGATCCAACAAGCTTCAGGTTGGAGAGTACACATGTCCATTTGTAATTGGATCGCTAACTCCTGATTCAATTACAATTCTATTATGCAAGTGGATAGCATAAGACAAAGATCATCATTAGTTGATAAGGAGGAAAGAAAACATCGCTCCAAAGGCCGCTCCCCATACATTGAAGGCATGCTTAGCCATTATAGTATTAACTCCACCTCAGCACCCTGTACTTGGAGTCAAAAGGAGAATGCAATTTTAGAATATAATATCTAAGGCCAGACCTGTATTATACATGACCAAGTTGCAATTCTCGACTATAACACTCATAATTCTAGTTCTTCAATAAACACCTTTTTCCATAATTCAAGCTCCTCCTCGAAAGGCCACTGGAAAGCCACAACCTGATCAACCTTGTTTCGATAGGGAGCATACTTTACCATTATCGATGTGGCCTTTTTATCAAAGTTCTCTAAGAAACTTATAACAAAAGAAAATTTTTCCAATGTATTCTCTAGCATGCGGATGTCAACATTTTTGCATATCTCATGTGTTTGATACATCATTATATTGTTCATTTGCTCCTTACAAACCTGCAAGGGTTTGTCTTCATCTTGGCTATGTAAAATATGAGGCAATGGGGTCAGGTCCTTTCCATCATACACATCTTTCAACAATTGAATCTTGGATTCCATTGGGGTGGAAAATCCATGAAACTTCTGCTCAACAATTCCCTTGACCAATTGATATGTTGCAATAACAGTAGGATATTTATCACCAAGCTGTTTTTCCCCTACTGCCATGAATTTCAACTTCTCCATTTTAGGGCTCCATTTGTTTAGCAATGAGATGGCCAATTCTTTATCCCTTGGAAAAAAATTTAGTGCTTGCAACATTAGGACATAATTTGCATGAACACTGTTTAGCTTACTGTAGACTGTTATGTTTAAATGTTTCAAAACAATGTCCACTATAATTGCATTTTTTCTCCCTGCTGCATCTGGGATTTGCTTTACCATCTCTTTATATTCTTCAACCTAATGAATCAGTTTCTCCCTAGAAAGTCCCCCTCCAAGGCTAGTAGCCCTCTCAATAGCGATAGGCACTTGTCCCATATTATATGGAACAATAGCCAAAGACTGTGCTTGTGCAAGAGGTTGAGACTGCTCTACTGGTGGGTCAGGAATAGTGTGGCTAGAACTGGCTTGCGTTTGAGATCTCATGGTATCCATTTGTTGCCTCAATAAAGCCAATTCAATTTCTAACTCTGCTACCTTTTGTTGACTCTTATTATATTCAATAATAATGTCATTATATTGGCCTCTCAGAGTATCCCGGTCCTTGGTCAAATCTTCAACATTTTCTCTATTGAATTAGGCAACATTCATGACCATATCAGTAGCTTCCAATGCTAGGGTGTCAGCAACTCTCCTCACAACTAAGTGACCACTAAAGTCAGAAGGGTCTGCAACAATTGGATTTTTAGAGCCTCTAGATAGGGACCAGATTGCCAATGCATCCCGTTCCTCACTAAAGGTCGAACCCTTGAGTGCCAATGTAGCCTCCTCTTTAGTAGCAAGAAGTGGCTTATAAGCCCTTCTTATTGTGTCAAACACCACAGCATCAATGATATCCCATTCAGGGAGTAGCAATACTCCACTTTTTTGTACCAATTCCCGACCTTGCTCTGGTGTTATTGCTTTGAATTTTTCTCTCATCTGTTCCCTGACCTTAGCTTGAATTACCTTCTCTAGGAGCTCTGGATGCAGACTTCTCTCATGTGCCACCTTCTTAGCATATAATGTAGTATGTGCTCTCCACACAAAATCTTTAAAAGAACCAGTTTGAATAAAAGATTCATCCATCATGAACTCTCTACAGGCTTCCATTCTCAAGTCATCATTGCTTGTTATTCCCTTGATTTCATCTTTTCCTAATCTCAAAGAAACTATACCTGAACCTGTTGCAATGTCAACTGGGTCCAATGGCATCTCAGGATGCATTTTATCTAGAGTGACAATAATGTCATCATCCTCATCACCATCACAATCAACAATATTTACCCTTTCAACCCTCTGCCTCTTTGGTGATGGTAGGCAAGCTTGTTCTGAAAAACTTGGAGGAGAATCCAAATCAACAACATTTGGTACTGACTACCTTGAAGAAGATGGTGCAACATTTTTAGCAACATCTTCAGCCCTACTTCCCTTTCTTCTAGAAAAAACCCTTATCTTCTTTTGGGGCTGATAAGTAGGCCTCTCCTCTTCCTTTACCTCAGGGTACTCCTCAATGGTTTGTGATTTTCTCATTTCTTCCACAACCCTTTCATCTTTCAAAACCCCAACCAAGCTCTCAAAATTATCAATAGCATACATTGCCCTGCTAAACTCATCTTTAGCATTAGCTATGGGATTGAAACCAGGTATTTTCTCTTGCTTAATTTTTACCATTTTAGAGTAGGCAATGTATAGTGCCTTTCTATTAGCTTGTAATTCCACATCAAAAATATTCCTGATGATGTCCACAAGAAAGTAGAAGTTGTGGACAATAGCTCTTGTCCGATGTTTTTCCTTCATTTGAGAGATAAAATCCTCATGATCATGATTCATGGGGCACACAGTCCTTAGCTTATAAGGCCCAAGTAATTGATGCAACTCCTTCCATCCTCCCTTTGCCATAACAAAATCGGCAAATGTTGTATATTTGGGAAAGAAAGAACCTTTCTTCTATTTAGCTGGCAAGTGTAGTTCCTGAGCGCCCCCCACCTGCCTCATGATTTCCAAAAATCCAATTCTAAGGGGCACCTCCCTTGGCAGAACCTTTGGATTGACATTAGTGCCAAAAACCCTGAAAACTGTGGTATTAGGATAGGGGATAATGTCTTCCCAATTGTGCATTATGTTCAATTCAGGCCTTCTCTCCATCGGCCTCAAGAAGTCATGAATTTCTTTTGGGATCCTTGGGGGGGTCATGAACCAGAGCCTCCCTTAATTTAGATCCAAAAACATTATGGAAAGTTACATAATCAAACTTATGATCATGCATGTCAAGAATCCTAGTCCAATATTGGACAGGCATTTCAATGTTTCCTTCCTTCTTCTTTAATTCTATATCTTTTTTGAACACAGCCAGACCCCTATATGAAAATATGTGGATTAACAAGGAATACCATTTGAATCCAACCCATATCTTCCCCTCCTTTAGGGCTACCAAACCCGTATGCATCTTCTCTTCCAAATAAGTGGCAAAATCATATATTACATTAAAACTTGGGTGTTGGAGATTTACTGCCATATACATAATATTAGTAGTCAAGGTTTTCTTTAAGTTGACTCCCAGAGCTTGACATAAAGCACAAATAGTCTTCTTGAAATAACTGGAGAAATAGTCCATAGGAAAAGGTTCAGGCTCATTCCTGCCAATTACTACCTTTTTATAATTTTTTCCTCTTCCTGAGACTGCCAAATGAGGTATTAACAAGGATGTTTTGAACAAACCCCTAGTATTTCTATATTCTTGCCTGAAAACCTCCAAGTCGACAGGAACCATATCCTGACACCATTCGTACAATTTGAAAATCTCTGCAATTTCTTCTTTGGTTATCTTAATCATCTGCACACCAGCGTGTGTTCTGACAATTCGGGCCACAGGGTCATATCTAGCAGCAATGTCCTTTAAAAGATCTACATCCATATAAACATTAGGAACCACCAATTTACCCAGGTCTAACCTCCAGGGGTTACACAAAGGAACCGACAAATTCCTATTCCTAAACCAATTGGAGAACAACTACCACCCAGTGCATGGTAACTCGACATCTTGAATTGCACATTGCTTGTCTATCAATCCTTCCAAGATTCGAGGCCCATAGAACAAAACCTTTCCCTCCCGCTTCTCACTAGTAGAGGGTTGTAACAATTCAATAATATCTTGGGATAAAGACCTGGTAGTGGTTTCAGAACCAGATCTCAGGCCTTGGGTTCCATTTATACTATACTAATGATAATTTGAACTAGGGTTTGCTTATTTTCAGATAGCAAATAATTACAATTTTCTCCTTTAGCCTTAACAGAAAAATTTTCAATATTCAAAAAACCCTAGCAATTATCTAGACAAGCTCTAAAAGTGAATCTATTCAATCAATTCTTCAAGAACAGAAACAAGAAACAATCACGAATTGCCCAGCAAGCAACCATAAAATCTTCTGAATTTACAAGAAATGGCATATGTGCTACTTACGATTTCAATTGTAGAACATTCAAGGTAGAAAAATTGAGAAATCGTAACCACAACTTGCTTCACTCGATACCAAGCAATTCTTCCTCAATGTAAAGATACAAAATGAAAATAGTAATTCACAAATTTTAGCATTTAATTATGCAGGAAGAGTCAAACTCGGCCATTACTATTCACTTGCGTGAGATAAAATGGCTATAGTACAATACCAGTTTATTTTTAAATACGAGCCGTTCATCAATCGCAATGTTGGCCAGGAGAACGGCTCAGATTTAGTAAAAATAGTTTGAAAATTCCACGTTCTCCCTACAGTCACCAAATGGACAGGATATTCACCTACCGGGCACCACATCAACATGAAAATGGGCACCACCTTTTTTATTAGCGCACAGCATCGGAGTCCACGCGTCACCAAATCACACACCTCATAGCATTATTGAAACTGCAGTTTTAATTGCGCGAGGTCAGTGAGGAACGGCCATGATGCGTCAATACGAAAACAACTATCGGCATCAGCCTTCATCATCGATCAGTGAGCAAAACTAGTCCCCACCATCAAATGTGATAGATGGCAGCATCTCGCATGCCTCACACCATATTTGTGACATTAGTAGAAACCTTGCGAGGTCTGTGAGCAATGGTCAAGATTGAAATCACTTCATCCAATGGTTGTGCAATCTGCACACACAAAAAGGTTATTTCGCCTGACTTTATTATTTCTTAAGTCTGGGTCGATCTGTGCCCCGTGCTTTAAGAACAACTTTGAGCCATCATTTGTCATTGTCCTAGGCGATGTCCCCTTCTCCCTTTTAATAGTTGTTTTATTTTGTAAGGGGTGTTTTTAATGACCGTCGACCTTCCTACGATTGATCCTGACCGCTCCCTATGATCTCGCGATGACATCACTGTTGGTTGTTTGGTGATTGCGATATCACAGGCAAGTGCCACGTGTCCCAAGCTGCCGATGTCGAAAAGGGATTAATAAATCATTTAATATTTGTGTCAGACTTAAATACATTATAAAGTGGGTTACTAAAACAGCTGCGAGATGCACATGCTCGAGATCGACGGTGATGTTATAATCTTGGTAAAAAGTTGCTCGACAGTTATGTTTGGTGTTGCTGACTGCTATGTTTCTAATGACCGTTGATCTTCCTATGATTGATCCTGACCGCTCCCCATGATCTCATGATGACATCACTGTTGGTTGTTTGGTTATTGCGATATCACGGGCGAGTGCCACGTGTCCCAAGCTACCGATGCCGAAAAGGGATTAATAAAGCGTTTAATATTTGTGTCGGACTTAAATACATTATAAAGTGGGTTACTAAAATAGCTGCGAGATGCACGTGCTCGAGATCGACGGTGATGTTATAATCTTGGTAAAAAGTTGTTGGACAGTTATGTTTGGTGTTGCTGACTGTTGTGTTTTTAATGACCGTCGATCTTCCTATGATTGATCCTGACCACTCCTCGGGATCTCGTGATGACATCACTGTTGGTTGTTTGGTGATTGTGATATCACGAGCAAGTGCCATGTGTCCCAAGCTGTTGATGCTGAAAAGGGATTAATAAAGCATTTAATATTTGTGTCATACTTAAATACGTTATAAAGTGGGTTACTAAAACAGTTGCGAGATGCACATGCTCGAGATCGACGGTGATGTTATAATCTTGGTAAAAAAATTCTCGACGGTTATGTTTGGTGCTGCTAACTGCTGTGAGTGAACACGATCACCGATGGTAGGAATCAACGGTTGCCCGCCATCGCATGATCCAAAGATGCAGGATGTTTAGTGATCACGATATCACGGGTGGGCACTACATGTATTCCTTTGGCGCTGCTTCTGTGGTGGGCCCTCGATGCTGACATGGAGATTTTGTTAGCCCTTTTGAAGATGGTCATTCGATGATCTGACAAAAATAAAAGATTGACGGCTGAAGTTTAAATTCACATCAAATGCAATTGGAGCCATTGGGGTGGAATGCAAATGAGCTTTAATGGTAGATGAGACATCTACTGCCTCAATTCAATCGACATAAAGTATCTGCTCTTTTTCTATCTTCATCACAAAAGCATTCAAGTATTTTCCAAGCAGTTCAGAGCCAGAGATAAAGTTTTTTGAGCGATCACTGTGAAGTTTGGTTCTTTGCAAGGTGCGAAATCCTGTGAGTTATTTTCTTAATTGCTGGGTTAATTTGACTATCTTTGCAAAGGGTGCTATTGTGCTGGTCAAGGGGTTTTTTTAATTATTGTCGTAGGGTTACTGGTTTGTTTGAAATATTGGAATTACACAGTTGTGTTGTATTTTTGTGTTTTGGGTACCCCTAGTTTCTTCGAGGATTTGATTTTTTAAAATAATCCCTAGTTGTTTAAGATGGCACCACCGAAGCAGCACTCTGGCCATGTTGATTATTTGAAGAGGAATTTGTATGATGACTTCTTGGATCAACTCCCATTGTCAACAAATGACAGGAAGAGTGGTTTGGTTTTAATGAATGGAAAGACCCTAGGCGAAGGTCTACTGTGCAAAAATTATAACATTGTGGATACCAGGATTCCTATGACTGGTCTTGAAATGTTTAGGCTGTAGTATGGACAGCGAAACTTACCTCACCCCTTCTCTAATGCCTAGAGATACAACATGGGGAAACTAATAGTGCTAAATGTGTTTCCTGATGTTGACTTGCTCAGAGCAGTGGCAGCATGGTATGATCTTGTGACAAGGGTCATAAGGGATAATGATGGTGGAATTCTACTAACCCTAAATGCAGATGAGATTCAACAGATTTTTGATTTAACTGAGTATAGCCCTTTCTTAGTCCAAATAGATTTTGAGGAGATGAAGGAGGAGTAAAAAAGGTTAAAGCCTCTTTTCAGATTGAAGTTGCTTCCTCTTCACCTGGCCAGGGCGGGCAATTCAAAAATTCTTATTAGCCCAAATGACTAGGAGCCTTTTAGGTTGAGTTGTTTTGCCAGTCACTTCCTGGTAACATTTTATTCATTGTGCCATATTTTAGGGTTCAACCCTAATACTGTGATGCCAGTTGCGTACATGTTTATGGGAGCCCAGATTTAGCATCCCAACTTCTCTATGGTATATGACTTTGCATCATTCCTATCAGAGAAGATGCATGAGGGTTAGATGAAGCTGCATGTGGGGGATATTGGCACTCCTTTTTTCTGGTACTCCCTATTGATGCATATGTTCCTGTACAAGAATATTGTTTTCTTCTCACAAAAAATGGAGTTGAGGCAGGAAATGAATGGAGAAAGGTTACCAGTACAAGTGCGGAGTGCAGATTTGTCTTACAATAGGGGGGGTGCCAGCTTTGTGCAGTTTGATAATTGCTTTGCCTCTAGACTTAGAGCTCGGTTGGTGGTAGATGTGCCAAGAGTCCCTGAAGATTTGCATGACTTCCTCCAACCGAAGGTGAGGAAGCATAATTTAAAAGTGTGTCACAATCGGGGTGATATCATCTTGTACCTTGTAAGCATTGTCTTGAGGGTGTATGGTTTCCAGGGAACCCCTCATATCCTCCCCTTTAATGTACCATCAAGGATGGGGTTTGCCGAAGTAATGTGGCAACTAGGTTGTATTCATAAGGACAACCTAAAAAAGAAAGGAAAAGGGACTTTGTTCCTTGACTACACTGTTGTTTCTGATTTTGTCTATTCCAAGGGAGGATGGGTCCACTTGAGAAGGTTTTTTGATGACTTCAATTTGAGGAATGGTCCTAGGAGACAACATGACCCTAAGGGATTCTTTGCATTGTTTAGAAAATGAATTAAAGGTGGAAAATTTGCACATGAATTCAACTTTCCTGAGGACCTAATCAAAAATGAGTTTGATTTGAATAGGTGGGAGTTGAATAAAGAAAAATGGATTGTATATGAAAAGTTGTTGGCTATAATACATAAAATGGATCCAAAATATGATCCATTAATGGAGTTCACTCCATTTCACAAGAGAATAGACTTCTTAATGGATAATTTCAAATATATCATGGGCACCTTGATGACCAAGAGGGTTAGTTTGGAATTAGATTCTATATAGAAAGACCGGATGTGAGGCCTGAAGAAACAAGGCCAGCTTATCAGCCACCAGTTGACAGGCCTCTATACAAGAGAAAGAGGAATGTGAGAAGTGATGATTATGAAGGGGATAAGAAGGTAAAACAATTCATGAAACCATCATCACGGTTGGGTCCAAGGATCAGAGCACCCAAAGGGATAATGATTGTGGATCTAGATTCACCACCAAGATGTGATCCTGCAGTGTTACCATCAGAGCCAAGCCCTAAGAGGTAGAGAGTTGAGGAAACACAGGAAACTCTAATGGATGAGATAATTATGACTGATCAAGACATGCAGGTTGGTATCCCTTCCCCTTCTAGATCAACAAAATTGGTGCTTTCTGACATGGATGTAAAGGTGCAATGTGTACAAGATGCCAGTATGGAGGCCTGCAAGGCATTCTTGGACAATGATGCATTTGTAAAGACTCCTGTATTCTTGCAACTAGTTTGGAGGATGAAACTAGAAGAGTACCAGAACAAATTCAAAAGTAGGAGGGAATCAAGACCTGATAGGTCTGAGCAGGAGAATGATGATGAGGTCAAGGCCGAATTAATGGAAGAATTCAAAGGCATCACTCCTGAGGAGGGAAGAAGACTTGTGACTCAGGCTGGTGTCTTACTTTTTCCTGAATGGTACATAGCTAATGCGGTTGCATTCAATGCTATCTTACAATCCAAGCACCCTATACAAAATAGTGAAGAAGAGGTTAAGGCATCTCTGGAGGACTTTGCCTTCAGTGAAGAGTATGAAACTCTGGCCATATGGGCATTGGCACCCTAGGGTAGAAAGCCAAATGTAACTGATATTAGCCCACACCTAAGGGGAGGGCTAATCATCAAGAGATCTTCTAAAACTTCAACAACAGAAGTTACAAGCCTAACAGTAAATGTGGCCAAACTGGCCCAAAAGACAGCTGAGAGAAGAGGCTGAAAAGAAGAGTCTGATGGAGAAATACAATATTATAATTGCAGAATATAGTAGGATGCAGCAAAGGAATGTTGAGCTGCAATCTGAAGTAGATAGGTTGAAATATGGGTAGGTGGGAGAATCCTCCAATGCTCTTGGTATCAGAGCATTACCTTCTATTGTAGGATCGGTACCCCCTACTACTCCAATTGTTTCAACTCCGGGGTCCCCATCCAGGCACCTGCTCTCAGTCCTACACTAGGGCCAATTGAAGAAGAAGTTGAATATTCTGTTGATCCCACCAAGAAGCAAATGTTGAATAGGATCATAGAATTACAGGCTGCCTTAAAGGCAAGTGAGGATGATGTAATTTCCAAAGAAAGTGAGGTGGTTGACACAGTTTTGAGGCATCTTCATGAAAAGGTTCATGGTAAATTACCATCTGTACATTCTTTGTATTCTTTATTCTTGGATGGAATAAAAAATATCAATAGGGATCGAGAAATAGTTTTTCCTTTGGCTAAGAAATGGATCCCTAGGGCCAACAATCTAGATATTATGTACAAAGCTTCTAGGTTTGATGCGGACAACAGGCCCCAGTCATTGAAGCCTACTCAAATCTTTGTAAAATCATTGAACAGATTCCAGGCCCTACCTGATGATTTGAGTAGAAGAACTAGGGAGTTGATAAAGAGCTTTGATGACTGGAATGATACATTTTTTCTAGACATTGCAACAGTGGAAGGATGGGGCAGAAGAAGTTATCAATGCACAAATCAAATCGATTTGTGATGATTCAAACTATGATTTGCTGGTAAATAGTATGGATAAGATAATTAATACCAGCACATTTTTCAAGTTTTTTGGAAGGGAAGCCAATTAGGTTGTAGTGAAGTACACACCTTACAATACTAAGGTGAATGAGGTCGTGAATTTTGGCTGGCCAATGGATGAATAGTATCAGAGATGGGTGGACAAGTACTTAACCGAAGAGGAGAAAAACAGTCTCTATTACCACAGGATGGATGAAGGAATGCCAGATGATGATGCAAAAAATTATGGAGACAACAACAGGAAATGATTTAACAATGGACCAGGCATGTGAAAAGAATGAGAGGATGTTCGAAATGGAGATAGCCATAAGGAATGCAGTGGAGGATGCTGATACACACAAGCGACCAGCTTACCGAGATTATTTGTCAAACGTCTATTTATGGCTTAATAGAGAATGATTTCTAGTTTTTTATTGTTGTTAAGCAAAAGACATTTCTCAAAGGATGCGCCCTTTCACAATTTTGATATATTTATATATGTTTCATAATGTAAAACAGATATAGGAAAATAGGAGAAAGATACAGTAGATAGTTTGCAATGAAACTTTCCTTTAAAAGACTCAAATGCATGTATGAATTTTGATGAATTTAATGAAGATGTCTAAACTTGTGGCTTAATCTTGGTATTAGTTGTTTATGGAATTATACAGTTATCTGGTTGTCTCCATTTTGATGCTTTTTTGTTGTTTAAATTGACATATCAAGCATATATATATATTCAGTTTACCGATACACATTTGATGTATTTGTGTGATGTGATTATTTGGTTCTTTCAAGTAAACATTAAACCCTTCTAGTCAATCATAGTAACTGAAGAGTATTAATTGGATCAATAAGAAGAATCGCATAACTAGGATTTTCATTCTATCTCAAGTAGAGTTTGTCAGTCATTTACTTGCACATTTATACAAGTTATAAACTACATCTATGTGCCAAACACTTTGAATTATTTCCATCATAGATTACACTTTTATAGTTCATTAGACTCCATACACCCAACAAGGCAATGGTCTCATGCTTTCATCTTTTGGTTTATCCATTTTATTTTTTACATCTGTTAACTGAACATATTCTAATATAATTCAAATATAATTAAAATTAAAAACATGATAAATTAATTATGTAACCGCATAAGTCAAATATAATTCTATCAAGAAATCAATATCAAATAGATAATACAATCACATAACTCATACATTTCAATGTCATTGATCTTCTTCTTCATCCAACTCTTTGTCTGTATCATTCAATCCAGATTCAACATTGTAAGGATTGGTCATATCATCATCATCGTCATTGATATCAGTTTCGATAATGTCATCATCCACACAGATATCATCTTCATGAACATTAACTCCTACATCATCATGATCTAGTTCCTCCTCTTCGACATCTTCGTCAGGCACATCATCAACTAACTGCTGATCTTGATCATCATCTACATCATCTTCTATTTCTTTAGTATCTTCTTCTTCCACCACATTATACTTTACTGGCCTTCCTCTTGGATCATGTCTAACAACATATGGCCAACCCACTTTACCTAGAACCTTTGAGTAAAATATCTGCTCACATTGGCTTGGAAGAACATAGGGCTCATTTTCAGCTCACTCAAAATACCTTGTATTAACCATGGTAAATCCATTATCATGTTCAATAACAGTTCTCTCGGGATCATTTTCATTCAATCGTTGCCTGTACCATAGGACAACAAACAAAACTAATTTGAAGGACTTAAAGTCACACTCAAGTATATCATCCAAAATGCCATAGTATTGATTTTCTGAGACTTCTGGATGTATGTCACTTCTAGATGAAACATTAGTCACCTGGAAGACTACAGTTATCCTAGAATCACAAGTTTTCTTCGTGTCATCCAAATTTTTGATTTAAAATTTATGACCATTGCACCACATAGCCTTGTGGTGTTTCACCTGCAATATGTTAAACATGTAAAACTTATTGCAATATCATCAGTTGATAAACATATTTATTCTTGGCCGAATGTATGCAAAGAAAAAAATATCAACATATATATATATATATATACATCAATATAATTGAAAATAATTAAATAATATGAGTAATTAATATACTTATACATACCTGTTTATCTCTTAAACCATATGCTAAATCAATTTCCCTTGGTGTAACATTGGAATCTCCATTACGATGAGCTTCTTAACCAATGAAACCACACCTTCCAATGTTAATGTGCGACTAGATTGTTGACATCGTTCAATCCATACTGTCATCCAATCAAGATTGTTTGTGATGTACAAATGTAGTGCATCCCACTCTCGACCAACTGTATCAAAAAAAATTGAAATTCACAAACGACGTATAATTAGTTAATTACCACGGTATACGACCTTAATTTATAATTGATGAATATTAAAAATTAGTAATTAAATAAGTACAATATACATAAAAACCAAATATAAAATGTATTCTAATTAATCTCCATGACCATCTTATAATTACCTGTCACTTTCCTCAATCTACCTTTCCCCATCAGGTACTCACCTTCGAATTTGTTAATGGAGTTGGGATCCCAAATGCGATCTACATGGATCTTTGCTACAAACTTAGGAAGATATTCAGTAATGTACACCATGGTCTGGTATACCATGTATCCCTCCACCATAGAACCCTCGGGATGTGCTCTTTGCCTCCAAAGCCTTCAAAAATTTCAAGTGCCTCTCAACCATCCACATTGACCTTGTGTGTACAGGTCCACACAATTCAATCTCCTCAACTTGGTGTATGAGGTAGTGTTCTTGTGCATTGAAAAATGTCGAAGGTAGAGACTTTTGCATTTCACACATTAGACAAGAAATTTTTCTCTTCCAATAATTTATATCTTCTTTATGGATTGCTTTAGATGACAACCATCTACAAGTGATTCAAGGCACAAATATATTAATGAGATTTAACAAAAATATACAATGAATTGAACAAATATCACTACTTACCTCATGTATTTTCCAAGATCATATATAACTTGCTTGACATTGTTGTCTAAGTTGTCTGGGAGAGATAGAGGTAGAACATACTGCAACAATTATAAAATGATCTTTTCATTAATATTTTTCCAAAAATAGTAAACATAATACACTGAAAAGTACATGCAGTATACATATATATATATAATATACCAGAATAATTACTTTAATGAAGGTATGCCAATCATGCATTTTCATCCCTAACCCAAATTCACCTTTCTTTGTTATGATATTGTTTATGTTTGCAGCAAATCTTGTGGGAAATCGAATTTTTCATATGACTTGTTTTATAGCATTGCTTTGCTGCTTCGTTAATAACCAAGGAAGGGCACTTATATTAAATTGGTCTCCATCTCTATTTAATTGAATGACATTTTTCATTGCATGACTAGCTTCCTGAATGTCACTACAAATTTTGACAATTTTTTCTTTGTCATGCCTTCCATCCAATATTTTCCATAACATTTCTGTCATATTCTTTCCGATATGCATTGTATCAAACAAATGCACAATTTGTAGCTGCTCATAGTAGGGCAACCTACTAAAATGTCTAGGATAACTTTTCAGTCCATGTGGAAGCCGACCATTAATGCCTTAATGACCTTCATGAAGCATATAGGTTAAACAAATTAACAACGACAATCATTGTCAATTATAGCATGAGTAAACACAACACAATATAAAAATATAAATTCAAAACATATCATAAATGATAGATAAACAATTTGATCCGATGTATAACCTTGATGATTAATTCTATTATATTCCAACTTCCATAGGCGAGGTGTCATTCTTCGTGGTTTTGATGTAGTCTCTTCTTTCCCATTGAAAAGATGTTTTTCAGTAGTTCGATACTTATGATTTATGTGGAGGAAGTTCCTATACTCATCAAACACCTGCTTTCCTAAACTTGTTGAACAACGAGACTTCATCTTTGGACCACAAATTGGACATGCAAATTTTCCCTTTGTTTGAAGACCTGCAAATCATATATAATTGGATTAAATATGTCAAATTTTATAATTATATATAATGAATAGATTATTTAAAAACATGCATGATATCTACTTCATAAAATTAAATATCGTTAAAGTCATGCAGTCGAACGTTATAACATACCAAAAAATGTGTTAGCCCTGGGGCATCATGAATTGTCCATACAAGCATTGCATGGAATTCAAATTGTCTTTGTCTTATTGGTCTAGATACGTCATACATAGTCACACCATTCCATAACTTTAGTAACTCGTCAATAAGAGGCTTAATATATACATTCATATATTTAACCTGGTACTTACCTAGTTGAATGAACACAAATATTACATAATTATTATAACCATTTTACTGCAATATATATAAATTCATGTATATGACTATTAAATGAAAAAACATATAAGTCATTATGCAACAAATAAGACAAATGAGATGCTACTACGTTAAAGAAAATTGATGTAAACAAATATCTGGAACAATCATTGCCAATATTATGTGCTCCCTCTTTATTGACATCCATGGAGGAATGTTATTGTTGATAACAAAAACAGGCCACACCGAGTAAATAGATCTTAGCTCTCCAAATGGATTGACATCGTCCACTGCCAATAAAAGCTTGAGATTATGAGGTTCTTCTTTAAAGTGTGGCCATTTTTCCTCCATGTCCCTAAATGCAGAACCATCCATAGGCATTCAAAGAATCTCATCTCCACTTCTATTTCGTGCATGGTAATCCATAAATTGCGCTAAGCTTTCGCACATAAATAATTGTTGCATACGTGGAATAATAAGAATATAATGAAGAGCCTTGCGAGGCACCTTTTTTGTTAGTTGATATGTTCGATATCTACTGATATGACATTCTGGGCATTCTGTTGCAAATTCATGTTGTTTATGATTTATAATATGATCATTGGGACATGCATCTATTGCTTGATACTCCATTCCAATATCTTTCATAATGCCAGATAAATCTCGATATGAGCGAGGTAAAATATTTGATGGTGGTAACAAAAATTCACCAATCAATCTACAACAAAAAATAATTTCTTAATATAAAGAATATTAATGGTACATACTTCATCCTTTATTTACTAGCGATGCACTAACAACAATTAAAATAGATGAAAAAAGATGACATATATGACATACCTTAACATCCATGAGATTGCTATGTTGGATAAACCATTCATAACCTTCAAGTTCAACAGCAACAATACAGCAGAGAGAAGAGTTTTTTGGGAGCTTTCATAAAGGGGCTTGTATGCCTTCTCAAGTACAAGTAAATCATGAACATCATCAAAGTCATCTCGATCAACATGATCAGATGTGCCACTACATGTGTCATGGATCAATGTATTTGTACCATCATCTTCAATTGTGTTTTCTGGAGCATGATCATCTTCTTCCATAGGATCATTAACTTCATCTTCGATATTCACAGCTCCATGTTCCTCCACTTGCAAAACCACGAACTCCAATAATTTCTAATCATACATAGGTAACAAAATATAATAATTATGATATTTTACACCAAAAAAATTCGGCATACAACCATCCCTGCAAAAGAGAAGATAGTCTGAAGTTAATGACCCCAAAAAACACTTTCAAATGCTAATTCCAAAAATTATTAAATTCTGATTTTACTATGATTTCCAACTATTAGACTCCTAAAATCAGAATATTGAACTTGCACAACAAAATCTGGAAATGAAATTCTAAAAATGCAGCTAATATGCCTCAACAATTAAGGCCTACTCAAGACTTTGTGAAGTCACTGCAAGGTTTTCAGGCCTTACCTGATGATTTTAGCAAGAGGATCAAAGAGTTGGTAAAGAGTTTTAATGACTGGAGTGACACATCTTTACCAGATATTGTAGATGCCCAAGGAAATGTTAGATCACTGTAGCAATGGCAGGACAGGGTAGATGAAATCATCAATGCACAAATCAAATTAATTTGTGATGACTCAGATTATGACATGTTGATGAGTAGTATGGATAAAATCATTAACACTAGCATATTTTTGGAATATTTTGAAAGGGAGGCGAATCAAGTAGCAGTAAAGTATACACCTTACAGTGCCAAGGTAAATGAGGTGGTAAATTTGAATTGGCCAACGGATGAGGAATATCAATGATGGGTAGAAAAGTACTTAACTAAACAAGAATAGGACAGAGTCTACAACTGGCAGTTAACAGCTCAGCGGTTATGGTTATAACAAATTTTGGCTATCTCGGTGGCAGTCTTGGTGCAAGTTTTCGAAGTTTGGAAAATGCAACAGTTATTCTCTAGTGGATGGGATGAACAAGAAGATTCTCCAGAGACTCAGCTGTTGTAACCAATTTTTGAAATGTCATAAGGCGGTCCAAGTGACCAGTGACAGGTGTATTTCTGGTCCGATGCTTGTTGCTCCTTCATTTTCCCTATAAGAAGGATTTCAGGACTAGAAATACGGGTTAGCAAGTTAGATATCTTTAGGTCGAGTCTAACTGAAGTTGCAGAGCGAATTTGTAAAGAGCCTGATATTATAGTGAAGATACTATTCTTAGGTTTGGTGTCATTCTGTTGTAGGTTTTAGTTTCATGGGTACTTAATTTTCAAGACAGTACTAGCATCTGAATAAAAATTACTCATTTCAAGGTCATGTATCTCCATTGTATGAATATATTATTATCTTGAATAAAATGATTAAGGGTTATTCTATTCATCTCACTGTTATGGTGTGTGTAATTCTCATTTTGACTTTAATTCAATGAATTAATTAAAATGCTTGAGTGAGGTTATAGGTGACTATGTTCATATAAGGATTTGATAAGTAGTATTGGGTTAAAATATAGATTGATGGTATTGTAAGGCAGTATTATCTAAGATTTTATATGCTATGTGTCTAGAAGATAAACTTGGTTACAGTAAAAAACAATCAACACCTTTGATATTATCTAGCTATGGCTCCAAAATCTATAGAAAATTGATCATTAGGGTTAAAATTGAAACCTTGCAAATATAATCTTTGTCCAAATCCATCAAGAATTTTCCATCAGTTATAAAAAATTCCCTTATAAAGAATTTGTGAAGTCAAGTCTAAAATCTAGAAATGAAATTCTAAAAATGCACAAGACTAAAAATGAAATCTAATGAGATGTTGCTTTAAAATATGATTTTCAAACCTGGAAGTACAAATCTAACTTCACAAATGAATTCTGGAAAAAGACAATGACTACCCTCAACCTGGCGATATCTTCTTGAGTTTCTTCTGATTTTCCCCAAGAAAATCGTCGGGCAAAACACTATCGCAATAAATAGTCGAGCTCATTTTTATTTATGCCCACCAGAATTTAACTTTGCAGTTCCATCAAAATTTTGGCGAAAGATCTTCGTCAAAACGTAGATGAAAAAATGGTTCGTCAAAATTTCGACGAAAATTGGGGATAAAATTTTTAAAAAATGAAAATTCGCACTAGTGCCCGACGATACATCTGATTATATAGCTTTCATCAGAAGGTTTCGTCGCACTTTTCAATCAAATGAGTTAGTGTCAAAAGAGGATTTATCAAGCATTTCAACGATAAAACGAATAACACAAATAACTCCCCCAATCAATACTCAAGCAGTGATAAGCCAAAATTTTGGCAAAAGAACCGAAACACGACTACCAATGAAACAACAAATGATTCCCAAAATGTCAAACCAGTTTTTAACTTGACAACATCTACATCAAAGAATCAAAACAATGATCAAATTGTCAAGTTGAATATCATACAAAGCAACGAGATCGTAAAAACGCAGTCGTATCAAAAACCATCAAATCGGTGTAGGTTCATACCTTTAGGCCAAACGATAGAATCAACAACGAAAGAATTAGTCACTAGTGGCCTTATCACTGCACAGGAAGCCTGATTCTGGGATCCAAAGGTCAAACCACCATGGTGTAATGATGCAAATTACTATAACTTATATAATAACAAAGGCCACAAAACCAATGATTGTATGGAGTTGAAACACGCAGTATAAGATTTGATTGATAACAAAAAAATATATGTGGAGGGACACCAAAACAATAATGAACATTCGGCCTTCAAGGACCCTTTGCCAAACTATGACAAAGGAGCATCATCATCTTCAAACAAAAAAGGTAAGAACATCAATTATGTCTATGACAAAACAATCCTTTGTTTATCTGAAGTAGAGAGTGATCATATAGTTGGTCATAAGATTAACGAACCCAAAATCAACAACACTACCCCTTTGGATTTTCTCCTAAGCATACAAAACTTTGAAAATCAAATCAATGTCTTAAAAATCAGAGATCATTAGGAACATCAACCAGCAAATGTAATGACTAGGGGGTAATCCAAGGTAGTGTTAAAGGGAGTTGGGTCTACACATGCAATTCCACCTCCATCTCATTATAACATTTTCAATCAACTGCAAAACATTCCTGCACAGATATCAATACTAGAACTCCTTAAATTATCACCATCGCATAAGGAGGTTCTAGAACAAGCACTAGTAGCCACTACAATATCAAAGAATCTAGATGTTTTCCAGTTCCAAGCTATGGTGGGGCATTTGACTACCCCGCATTGTCTATCATTCTCTGAACAGGATGATGTCTCACTAAACCATCCCCATAATACCACACTCCATATCGAAGACTTAATCCACAATCATTGCATCAAGAGAGTCCTAATAGATGGGGGAGCTGGTCTGAACATTTGCACTCTCAAGTTAATCCGTGCACTAGGGTATTTAGATGATGCTATTGATGCCCGAAGGAAAATGACTATAAAATCATATGATGAGGAAGAAAGATTGTCTAAGGGCTTAATTGTGTTACCCATTCAAGTGGGGCCAATCATGAAACAGATAGCCTATCAAGTGTTGGAAAAAGAGTTAACATACAACATACTCTTAGGATGACCATGGATCCATCAAATGCAGGTCGTACCTTCAACATATCATCAATGTTTAAAGTTCCCAATAAATGGACAAGAGGTGACTATATCTGCTGATTATAATCATCCTCAACATTGTGACACACTTAGAATCTCTCAAGATACCTTTGTGCCTCACAACAGGGAAGCATCCAGCTCAAAATCATCCAATGAAGAAAAACGTCCAAGTATCACCACCAAGTGGGTAGAGAAGAAGGGTAAAGAAAAAGAAACAGGTCCTATTGAAACTCAATCAATAGATAATACGGATCCAGAAACTTCTTTATCACAAAAATTTCAAGAGCAAGTCCAACTGACAGACAAGGGAATAGGGCAATATTCTATGGAGCAATTGCTTAACCTTTCACAGTTAATGCCATCTCCTAAGACATATGGTCAACCATCTATGATCAAACATCAAACATCATTACCAGTCACAGTTCTTGAAGAAAGGTTTGTCAAAATAGGTACCATAGAGGATGAATTAGACAACAAAGCAATCCTGGATTGGCTATACAAAGATGAGGAACCCTCTACATCAAATATCAGTATCAAAAATGTTAATATCAACACCGACAAATATGGCAAAGGGAAAGCGATCCTAGAAAAAATGGGTTATGAGGGACAAGGACCTGTTGGATTAAGGAAGGATGGAATCATAGAGCCTATTCAACCCCTCACTCTCCATTCAAAAGAGAAGCCAGGACTAGGATACTCTGAGGAAGAAAAATAGGAGATAACAAAGAAAGTTGTAGAAAGGATCCTTCAGATCAGAGAAAGTTCTGAAACCGATTCAAATCAATATGAGTGGGATCTTTGTTCTAATGTATCTTTCATCGATATTCAAGTTGATATAATCCAACTATATGCACCTACATGTGAAGAGGGACAAGGCTCTGGGTCTAGACCATTCGTTGCAGGTTCACTAAATATCGATGATTCAAGTGGGGACGAATAGACCTTGAGTGAACTAGACGATCTTGAAGAGGGTACCATCATTTACCTCGATATTCCAATAAACAACTATGAAAAAATGGTTGTCCAAACCATTACATCCATCAACCCAAATGAATTTGATGACCTCATGCCATTAATCCATCCAGAACTCATTGACTGGGAACCTGTCGAACCTCTGACTATACCAATATTTACAGACGATGATGCCATCATTAATTTCCTATGTCATAGCGAATCTGGTACAAGTTCTATATGTAATAATCATAACAACATGACTCGGCAGGAGGGTATCAAATCTTTCAATTGCAAAAGTGAAAAAAGGGAAGATATATCTAATGGTGAAAACCATTCTATGGCAGCATTAGATCTAGAAAAAGAAAAAATAAAGAACGCATGTAACGGTGAAAACCTTTTTGAGGCACTGAAAGATGGGATATTTGACACTCTTATGGGACATTATCATGAGCGGTCATCATTTCTAGTAGAACCAACACAGTCTATGAACATCAGCATTGAAGAAAAGACAAAAATCCTACATTTGGCAGAATCCATGACAAATCAAGAGAGATTGAAATTCATCAATTTCTTTAAAGAAAGAAGCATCAACTTCGCTTGGTCATATTCTGATATGCTAGGCTTAGATCCAAATCTACTCCTGCATCATTTGTCTTTGCTTGTACGAATCAAGCTTGTCAAGCAAAAATTGAGAAAAATCCATCCCCATATCACATTGATGGTAAAAACAGAGCTAAAGAAATTGTTAGATGTTGGATTCATAAGGTCTATAGAATACGCCAAGTGGATATCAAACATAGTACCTGTTTCAAAGCCAGACAATAGCATTAGGATATGTATGGATTTCAGGGACCTAAATAAAGCATGCCCGAAGGATGATTTTCCATTACCAAATATAGACATCATCGTGGACTTGACGGCAGGGCATGCCATTTTGTCAATCATGGATGGTTTCTCTGGGTACAATCAAATAAAAATAGCTCCAGAAGATCAGGAAAAGATGGCTTTTACATGTCCATGGGGAACCTTCTGCTGGAACGTCATGCCATTTGGTCTGAAAAACGCAGGAGCCACATATCAAAGAGCAATAACAACAATCTTCCATGATATGATGCACACCTTCATGGAGGATTACGTGGATGACATCTTGGAAAAATATGGTACTAGGGAAGGACATCTGCATATCCTAGACAAAATCTTCACACAACTAGAGAAATTCAATGTCTGGTTAAACCCCAAGAAGTGTGTCTTCGGGGTCACATCAGTAAAACTATTGGGGTACATTGTCTCAGAAAAAGGCATTGAAGTGGATCCAGCGAAAGTCAAAGCGATAATGGAGATTCTACCTCCTAATAATATCAGTCAACTCAGATCACTACAGGGAAGGCTCCAATCGATCAGAAGATTTATCTCCCAGCTAGCAAACAAAAGTCATCCTTTCAATCATTTGTTGCATAAGAATGTGGTTTTTAAATGGGATAATGGGTGTGAAACAACATTCAATCAAATAAAACAGTATCTAGTATCACCACCCATTCTCATGCCACCAACAGAAGGAAAACCTTTGATATTGTACATTGCTATGACATATATCTCTTTAGGGGCACTATTAGCGCAAGAGGATTATGAAGGAAAAGAACATGCCATCTACTATATCAGTAGAACATTAAATGGTTATGAAATAAATTACACTTTCATAGAGAAATCTTGCTTGGTGGTGATGTTTGCTACTCAATAGCTGAGACACTATATGCTGACTCACACAATCAAGCTAATAGCAAAGATCGATTCTTTAAAATATCTGCTCAGTAAAGCTTCCTTAACAGGTAGACTGGAAAAGTGGGTCATGCTATTAAGTGAATTTGGAATTCAATATGTAGAGAGAAAAACCATCAAGGGTCAGGCAATCACTGAACAATTGGATGAGGCTCCTCTACCAGATGATCGACCAATGACAATGGAATTTTCGGATGCAGACATTCTGACAGTGATGCCCCAACAATGGGTATTATATTTTGATGGATCATACACATAGTGTGGATCTAGAGCAAGGATTTTGTTCATCTCTCCACAAGGACACACCATTCCAAAATCATATAGACTGATGTTTCAGTGTACAAATAATATGGCAGAATATGAAGCATTGATCATTGGGGTCAAAATAGCAATTCAATGGAAGATCATGGGGACTCTCAACTAGTCATTTATCAAGTGAATGACGAATATCAAACAAAAGATGAAAATTTAATTCCCTACAAATAAAAAATAGATGATCTAAAATAGTTCTTTGTCAGTATCAAGTTTGATCAAATTCCAAGGGCAGAGAACTAGACTGTGGATGCTATGGCCACAATTGCTTCATTATTACAATTTCCTGAGAAACGTGGTTGTTATGAGTTTATGGTAGAACAAGTATCATGTCCTTCCCATAATAGTTCAGAATCTGCTACCATCTTCCATCTAGAAACCATTGAAACCTCCATCTATGAAAAGACCTATGCTTACCTGAAAGACAATATCCTTCCTCTTGATCTTTCCAGGAACCAAAAATGAAACTTCATCCGCCAATCTGCACGACATACTTTAATCGCCGACATACTTTATCATCGAGGTCTTGATGGTACCTTACTCCGATGTCTAGAACACGACAAATTTGAAACGGCCCTACAAGAGGTTCACGATGGTATTTGTGGCACTCATTCGAGTGGGATAACTCTAGCCGAGAAAATTCTCTGTTTGGGATATTATTGGCCATGCATGGAGAAAGAATCCTATCAATTTGTTAAGAAATGTCAAAAGTGTCAGATTCACAACAATCTGATTCACGTAATGTCTCAAGAATTGCATTCCTTCACATCCACATGGCCTTTTTGTCAATGGGGCCTAGATCTAGTAGGAAAGATACATCCCTCTTCATCCAATGGACACAAATTCATCATAACAGCTACAAAATATTTCACAAAATGGATAGAAGCAGTACCTCTTACAACCATCACTGGGAAGCAGATCTCCTCTTTCATCTTGAATTACATAATCTATCGGTATGGAATCCCTCAATCCATTATCACTGATAATGGATGACCTTTCAAGAATCAAGATGTTCAAGAACTATGTGAAAAGTTCCATATCCAACATCGTTTTTCAACACCATACTATCCTCAAGGGAATGGCCAAGAAGAGGCCTCTAACAAAACAATTCTCAAAATTCTCAAAAAGATGGTTAACGATGTTGGACATGATTGGTATGTTCAACTCAATCCTGCACTATGGGCCTACAGAACAAGTATCAGAAGACCAACAAGAGCTACACCATATGCCTTGGTATATGGATCAGAAGCCATATTACCTATTGAAGTTGAGATTCCATCCCTTCGTGTATCACTCAGAGGAATCATTTCAGATGAAGACTATAGGGTATCTAGACTACAGGAACTAGAATTATTGGACAAGCGTCATCAACAAGATGTTAATCAACTAACGACTTATCAACAAAGAATGTCAAGAAGCTACAACCACAAGGTAAAACCGAGGGTCTTTCAAGTTTGTGATTTGGTTCTAAAAGAGAACCCTAGGAATCAGCAGGATAGGGAGAAGAAAGGGAAATTTGAGCCTAATTGGCTAGGTCCTTTTGTTGTCATATCAGTGTATGGATCAGGGGCATATCAACTATCAATGTCAGAAGGGGATTTGTTTGATGAACCTATCAATAGTATCCATCTCAGAAAGTTCTATACTTGAATCTCCTAGTGCGTGGATCAAGCTTCTAAAAATGGTTTCCTTGATGAAAACCTGGAAAACAGGCATCTTGAGAACACAAAAATACAAAAAAAAAAAGAAAATACAAAAAGAAAGAAAAAGACAAAAAAGAGAAAAATATACAAAACAAAGGGTGTAATCAAAACATATGGTGAAAACCTGGAAACAAGCGTCGTATGTGATTCTAAAGATCATCTTTCCCATCTATTTTGATACATATCAGGATCGTTAGTCTAGCATTCAGTACCATTTCATATCATGTCATTAGTCTTGCCATTATTGCATCCATATCAAAATCATTTCACATGGTCAAGTCTCACTCCAAAGCTTGGGGGCAACATCTAGATATCACTAGGGTAAAAAAAAACATCGATTTCACCAAAGGGCGAACAACAATATGAAAGGAAAACAAAAACAATGATCAAAGTACAAACATCAATCACCATCAGAGAGGCATCAAGCATCCATATCATATCAAAAATCCAAAAACATGTCAAAAAGTCAGTCTAAAAGGAAAAATCCAAAAACATAGGTCTGTGTCAGTCGAACTACGTGGTCTCTATGTGTGTAATGTAGGAAAGGCTAATCTTTGATCAACCCTCAAGACCCTTAGGATAAGTTAGTAGGTTAGGTCTTTTGTCAAAATCCTTGAAAATCCAAAAAAATCACAAAATCAGGATGGATGATCTAATATCTGAATAATGATTGAAACACTCTAAGTGAAAAATGGATAAATTGTATTTTTGATTATCATTTCTTTGGAGTAACTCAATGATGTATCGCACTAGAGAAACAAGGAAAAAGAATGATATTTTTATTGTCTATTATCTGTAAGTTAATCATTTAAATGTATGAATTGTCAGGGGATGTGCTATGCAAATGTATCACCGATGACATTCAAAATTCACACATTGAAATGATTAATCACTGCCTGTTTACACAATGAATGCTCAGGTCATCTCAGTTCAATCATACCTAGATGCTTGTGTTCACTTGCAATATCAAAAATCATGAAAGAAGTACTCAGGTCGTCATTGGTCTAACACATACCACTAACGCTTGTACTCACTTTCAACATCCAATAAAAGCTCAATGATGAAACAAAGCACAAAAGTATTGTTAAAATGAAAATGGTTTTGCATATAGTTGCATGATAAAATTAGAGTGCATTCATCATAATTCATTATCTGCAGAGTATTTGTTGCATAACGGGTTCCAATCAATGATTATCTTATCTACAAATAGGACTGAGTATACTTGACATAAATTCAAAATCATCAAAAACATGTAGAAGTCATCATCTCATCATTAAGTTTTGTCATTTCATCATTCATACATTTCTACATCAAATAAATTATGCATTAAATTGTACCATAAATACATCATGTTCATTTTACCTTAAAAACATTCATTACATTATCATCCATCAACATCGTATGCATTTTGATCACTTTTTAACCCATGCATCATTTGCCATCCATACATTTTATCACATTTCAAATAAATGCAAGTCATGTCATTATTATGATTACATCATCCATCCATTATCATTCATCATAAGATCATCATTTTTATCATTATCACATTTAAAATAAAAAGCTTTTATGCATTTCCATCATTTTTATCATCATCACATTTCAAATAAAATGCATTTATCATAGCATCATTACTTTGAAATAAAATCATTCATATAGAACATCACATGTTGCATAATCACAAAATAAATGCATCCATCACATAGAAATCATAAGCCATCATAAAATCACATCAACTGCATCTCATATATATATATATCATCTGTTTCAAGTATACAATGAAGTCTAAAAATAAAGATATATCATCAAAACTGAGGTAAATTGAAGTATACATCATGTCTCAAAAAAAAAAAATCTCGGAATCACAAAAGTATCTATGATCTACTACTACCAGACTGTGCGGGCCCAACAGGACCGGTACCACCAACACCCCCGGAAGAACTAGGATCTCTAGGATCTCTATGTGGAGGTTTTGTCACACCCTCACTCACTGTTTGAGTATGAGTCCAACCGGATCTTGACAGAGCATAGCTGACTCTGCAATCAGTGGGCATTGCATCATGATATCTACCCCGGTAGAACTCTGCCTCTCGGCCAGCCTGCAGAACCTCTCTCATATAATCTCCCACCGAGGTACCATCGGCCACTCTCTATAAGGTCTCAGCTGTCTCTTGTACCCTCTCGACAATCTGACATGCACTGTCTCACTTGGCTGTCAATATGGCAACCTGAGTCTGCACAGTGGCCAACTGTCCCTATACCTACGCTAGTGCGTGAGCATGGGCCTGAGCTTGAGCCTACATCTAAGTCTGCGTCTGAACCTAGCAAACCTCGGGCCTATACCAACTATCCCTATAGCATCTATATCTATGTCTAGAGACCTGCAATCTATCTCTGATGGTCCATTAACGGTACTACCACTGCTCGCCTCTTGTGAGGCCTGCTAGATGACAAACCAGCATTGACTGGCCCTGTCCCTCTACCACCTCCACTGCCACCATCACTATCATCACTATCACTATCATCACTATCGCTGCCATCACTACAACTCTCCATGCTACTGCCTAACAGAGTACCACCCTCACTATCCACAGAACCCTCGACCACATCCTCCTTTATGGGTAACGGTGTTGGCTCGTCTGGAATGGTGATGTGAGGATGTGGAACCAAAGCCAAAAATGCAGCATACTCCTCTATAATAGGTGCCTCCGTAATGTCTATGTGCATGTCCCAAGGTGACGTTGCAGTGCCCTGTATCCCTCTACTAGGACCTCATATGATAGACAAGGCCCCTAATCAGGTACATCACTCCATCACCTAGCATAGTGGGCTACCCCCTGTGGCATACACTGAATGATGCCATACTGCCTGTACACTTGTTGAAGCAAAAACCTCTCCAAAACAAAGGGTGTCCGGCCAATTAGGTACATGGAATCACAAAGATACTCCAACACTACATTGTCCTCATCTCACTGCTCATAGTCTAAATATGGCCGTTAGACGACACTCTCCATATCATCAAAAACTCGCCTCCAATGCTCCAATTTACCCATCTGAGCTTGGGTAAATCTGCCTCTATATCGAAACACATACAGTCTGCCTACTGGTCTTTCCATCACTGGAAATGCTCAAGCAATGGAAAAGTGCTCCCATGCCCACACCTATAACAAGGTCATCCCTATTGATAAGCTTCGTGCCCCAAGGTACACCACTGAATGAAGATCATGGTAGAGATGTGCCAACATGCACATCCCCCACGCATATCTCGTACCATGTACGATCATGCTCTCTAGAATCCTACCCCAACCCACAAGGAATTCCATTGACTTGTGATCAGGGCAAAGGAAACCTCCAATAAATCTAGCAAGTACTGCTGGTAGTGTGGCGTATGCATCCACAATCCTCCTCCATCGGGCACTCGAGCCTACAATATCCTGATCCTGAAACACTTTGCGGAGAGCATCTCTCCCACCAGCCTCATGAGAATCATATACCACAATCTCCCCCATAAATAGAATGCGCAGAATCCGCCACACATCCTCGGGTGTGACCATCATCTCACCTGTAGGTAAGTGAAAGGTGTTGTGTTCATTGTGCCACCTCTCAGCCAAAATGGTAAGGAGACCCTAATTAATCCTAATTTGGGGCATGTCCAGTAAACTGGTGAGGCCGCATCGACCTATAATCTGAATATCATCTGGTGTCAGATGAAGTATCAAGTCAATAGTCCAAGGAAACTTCTCTCACATCTGGAGAGTACCCAGATCCTCCTATCATCACAATGAAAAATCTACAATCAGTGCACTATGTCAAGAAAATCAAAAGTCATTCTACTATCAAGTCTAATCCAAAAATTGGTATGAATTTTTGATCAAAATTCATGAGCGAACATCAACAAACCTCACCTATCATGAGGTTCATCAAACATTATCTAATCTCACCTATTATGAGATTTATCAGATATTGAATCATTTCCTCGCCTATCATGAGGATAATCACAAATAGGATTTCTTCTCGCCTATCATGAGAGTAAGCCTTATTTAAATCATCAAAATCCAACATCAAGAATTTGGATTATCAATCATACCAATCCGAAGAATGGACATGATCAGAATTGACAAAATCAAGGTTAACTAAGTTGAAATCTCCAATTCTGACATGGATGCGCTAAAACATGCATCCTAATCGCTAAATCTCAAAAGCGCTAATTTATCAATCAGATGTGCTAACACATAAACCCAAAGCGCTATTTTATCTGAAGCACTACTTCAGCACTCCGATGTGCTATAACAGGCATCCCAAGCGCTATTTCACCCTAAGTGTTGTTTTACCGCATTGAAGTGCTAAAAAAGTCCATCAAAGTGCCACTTTATCAGAAGCGCTACAACAAACCATAAAAGCACTATTTTACCAAATCAAAGCACTAGAACTTTCTAGGCGCTGAAATCCGGGATCAATGCACTAAAACTAACTACCTAAGTGCTAAATCACTGAAAGCGCTACACTATCCTATGGAAGCGCTAGAGAAATTAACTCAAGTGCTAAAATAGCTATAGAAAGTGCTACAACACGACTTGGATGCGCTAAACTAACTAAAAAACATCAAAAGCAATAAAAAGCATAAAAAACAAAAATGCACGAAAAACAAGGAGGATAATGGGTACATACCGGAGGTTCATATGCGACCAGCCGTCAGTGACGTCACACGCGCTCGAAACGGTGAGTGTGGTAAAGGATTGGCATCTTGCTCCAGCTGGCTCAAAAGTCTTTATCACTGAAGTTTGAAAGTCAAAAGAATACAAATAACTTTGAAAATGACCTTTTGGACTATATATAACTTTTGAAAAGGGATTTTTGGTGGGTTTTATTATATTTTGATTAATTTTATTCATAGAATTAATTCAAATTCATCTGCGGGCTATATTTCTTCATCATTGTCAGGAGATAAATTATTTCTTCATCATATCTTCATCAAATCATCATCAAAATTTCAAAAAATTCTAAAAAATCATCAAATCATTAATTTATCTCCCGAGGGGGTATATTATCGACAATCATCTGAAAATCAATATCTGGGGCATGTCTAGGGCATACGGAATTATTTTATTATCATCGATCCTGGCAGGAGTAGCAAAATTTTCTTCGAAGCAACGCCTAAACACATCACTTCGAAGAGGGGCAAAATGTATACACCTAAAAATGGTCTGGAGAATTCCGATTCTCTAAATACAAATTATTTGATTAATTATCCTAATTTCCTCTAAAGTTTGAATAAATAGAAATATTTATTTATATAGTTCACGTTCACGTCACATTTAAATTTGTCTAATATCTTATCTTAATTAAATAAACAAAATTAAATTCTTTGTTTGATTTAATTATCATTTTCCTATTTTATCCTATCACATCAATCTTAAATTAGTTAAATGAAGATTAAAACACTTTATTTAATAATTGCCATATTCTTCTATTTAATTTAATAAACAACTTCTATAGTTTGTTTTATTAAATTATTTATTCCTCTTTTGCTAAATTAAATAAATCAAAATATTTGAATAAAGGCATAAAGAATATTCCATCTATATTTCCTCAAAATTGAATTAGATATCCTATGTCTAATTTGTATCTAAATTATGTCAAAATTAATACTTTGAAACTTCACGGGAAGTTTTGGAGACAAATTCCAAATTCTTCTCTCAATCCTCCTCCATCAATCTTTCCTCTTCTCTTGCCTGGTGTTTTCATGGGTAGAGACAATCACCAAAATTCTCTCAATCTCCTCCATCTTTCACCATTCAATCCTCCAGATTGAATCCAAGCCTCTCAATGCCATCCCTGTGCATTTCTACAACTAGGAAATCTATAAATAAAGCCTCATTGAACCAAGAAAAGGATCCCAGGTTATCAAGTTTACTCTGCAGAATTTCATCCAACATCCAAGCATCCAGCATCCAACATTCAATCATCAAGCATTAAGTTTTCATATCATGGCTGCCTCCTGTAGCTGCATTTGTCAATTTTCATGTCCATTCATATTGCATTAGTTTCTTTTATTCATATACATATTATCAGCATCCTTCTCATTCTCTGAATTGTCATTTTAACAATCATAGTGCTCACACGATCTGAGAGCCACAATGATTTAATAAATCTTTGGAGATAGAGAGCAATATGACGCTTTCAGTATATTATTGTTTTGAATTGGTTCAATTAACTTTGTCTTTGATATAATGTTGTATTAAGAAGTATTTTTTGCTTTAGACCTTATTCACACTTACAGTAGTATCCCTAATTCAAGGTATGAGCTCGATCAACTTAGACATTACATTTCATGAGGATGAGTTACCTCCATTGGAAATATAAAAACAAAATGATGCCTTGATGATATAGACTATCATTAATAAGTATGGCATTAGGCATACTCTCATTGATAATGGTTCAACACTCAATATTTGTAGTGTAAACCTTCTAGATAAGATTGGAGTGGACAAAATCCAAATTCAACTAGACTCTTTATCTATATGTGGATTTGATAATATGGGAAACCAATCGCTTGGTGTGATAACATTACCTATTAGAGTTGGTAAGGTAACATTTCAAACTCCTATTCATGTTATGCCTCAAGAGCTCTCATATAATCTTCTCCTCGGTAGACCTTGGATTCATGCAATGAATGTAGTGCCTTCAATGCTACATCGTCTAATATAGTACACTTATAAAAACAAAGTCTACACAATCATATCATAATTGTTCACAAACTGAAACAAGAATGACAAATACTCTTACAACATTGACACCAACTACAAAAATGGAACCTTTACAAGTTGAGGATAAGGATAAGTGCCTTTCACTCATGAAAATGTTGTCGGAAGCTGATTAGGGATCGTTATATTTCACACCTAAATTCAATGGGAACCTAAGATTATAAAACTAAAGTCAAGAAAGGAGAAAGAATTTTTCATAGTATCAACACAAGCTGATTCATCAAAAGATTTTAGAAAAGAAGAGGAAAATAATAATTATACATCCACATATGATGAGTGTGATAATGAGAAATCACCAAATCTAAAAGAAATGGAAAAACTTTATGGAAGAGGTTATGAAATTTTGAAACAACTTGGCTATAATGGAAAAGGATGTGGTGCTAGAGAACAAGACATTTATGTCCCTATAGAGCCTATCCCACAAGAAAAAACTAGTGGTCTTGGTTCTTATCCTTCAAAAGAAATGAAAGCATCAAATAAACTTTCACTTAATATCAATGTCATCACGCAAAACACTCTTAAGAGAAATATTGCTTCATCTTCACGGACATTTCTTAGTGATGATTGGGGTGCATTAGATTTTACACCCTCCTTTAATGGAGAGTACAAAATATTGCAATCTAGAGAGTCTTGTGTATGTATCACACCTTGTAGTAAGCACGAAATATCTTTGTCACAAAAGAAAGACACATCTACTATTGATCAAGAGAGTACCTTGTTGAAGCTTCTCCAAGCTTGCTTGATTACTCTTCCCCCCAAAACACGAAATAAATTTTACAAAAAAATCTCATTATGTGCATATCATCGAGTGCATAGTCATTCAATTCAATTCAAGGAATGTAGGGCTTTGAGTAATAAAATTCAACGTCTTAAGGATTGTGATGCTCTTCCTTGCGTTGATGCACCTATTTCCTCTAATTGATAATGATTTTCATCCTATCATGTTGCTCATCACTATGTGGCATTTTTAGCCTTATTTTTTTTCTCATTGTCATTCATGTCGATGCAATCTTAAGTGCAACCATATTTATCATGGTACCAACATGATAGTCATAGTAGTTTTCTTTGTCTCTATGCTTGAGGGGCAAGGATAAATAGTTTTTGGAGGTGTGCATTCTTTCCAAGGATCCCCCTTCCTCTCTTTTTACTTAAAATACCAACATAGCAAGTATGTTGAAATTTTAAGTGGGGGCCATATTGTCCCCCATTCATTGTTTGCATGTTCCCTTCTTAGTGATGATAGCATACATATCATATGAAGTGTGAATTTTTTATTCAAAGTGTGGATTTCTTGATCTATGTGACGTGTCTTCTTTGTGGTGATATTATGCTTGATGTTCTACAAGAGCATGACCTTTCTTGACACATGGCATTCCCCTGGGTAGAAATGCTATGATCAATATTACCTAAGGCATGAATCTTTTTATCCCTTGAATAGTCCTCTCTTGGTGACATTGACTATGATGTTCCCTAAGTCGAGACCTATCATGTATCAAGAAAAACCCCTTTGATTATCCTAACCCAAAACTAATTCATGCCCACTAAGCATAACACAACTTGTTTGGTGGTGCCTTTGTTTCATGAGTGTATAGCATAACACAGCTTGATAGCCTTGGTATTGGCGTGTGTGGTACCTTATCAAAGTTATCAGGGAGTATAACTTTTGGTATGGTTGATGTATGGGAGTTTGTAGACCTGGCATGACTTTCCCATCACCACTTATTTTGTGGGATCACACCTTGTAGACCTAGTGTTTATTTATCATATTTGTCTTGGGGGCTCACCTAGTGTATATTAGACTGCACTAGCCCTTGTGAGTGTATTTTTCATGGCCACTTAGCATAACACAACTTTCTTTCCTATGGAGCCATGTGTTTCATAAGTGATTTTACATCCTTATAAGTGTATTTAATGGATGTAGCATAATAAAAATTGTTGACCTTCATATCTTTTGCATTCCATTTTGACATTGTATGTTTATGTATCTTGTCTCACTACTTCATATAATACATACATGTGTGTCCCTTTGTGCTTATGGTGGTTTTCCATGGGATCTTGATCCCGGGGGATTGGACACCTCCTTGATCTTTGTCATCCTATCTTTCTAGCATTTATGCACTTGGACCCCTCTTGACAAATATTTTTCTACTTTAGTGTGAGTTTGAGCATAAGCTCATACTCTCACTAAATTGGGGGCTAAATGTAGTGTCAAAAAATGTACACCTTTACATTTTCACACTATGTATGCATCCCCTTAATTAATTGGACTTAATCTTTTAATTGACCTAATTATGCATTCACAAGTCTAATTAATTTTATTTTCTAAAAGGGAAACCAAATTTAATTAATGCCTACATTGAACTTAACATCTTGGAAATTGAGTTTCCTAGGTTTAGGTCCTAGGATGCACCCTTAAGTCTTGGGACCCAATTCAAAATATGTATTTGGTGGCATTTTAATGATCTAAATTCAAATTACAAAGGTTGGATTGTGATGTTTAATTGTTGGGTAATTAAGGAAATACCTATAAATACATAGTTATTTTATCAATTCAAAACATCTAGCATTAAGCAAACTTTTACAAGAGAAAATATTATGGTCAAGAGCATTGAACAGTAAGTTTATTATTCATCTACAACAACATTCAAGATCCTATCACGATGTCAAAGTTATTTGCATTCATGCATGTTTTTGGAGCTAGCATTGTGATGTAGGTTTCAAGCATTCAAGGATCAAATCAAGTGTCAAATAGAGCATCCAATCAAGCCATTTCATGTAATATCCAATCCTTGGAGTGATGTGGTAGACTTTAGTCCTCTAAGGGTGGACATTGAGGGTTTGGTGAGTTGTGACATAGTATTGTTCATTTATCAAATTCTATTTGTTTTATTATTATTTCATTATCAAGGTTTAATTACCAAACTAGGGTTTGACCAAGGCAAACCCCTATTCACCCAAAAAAAAACATTTTTCCTTCTCTTTGCAAGTGAAGAAGGATTGAAGGTTGATCAAAAGAGAAATTTTACAAAGTTGTCAACATTGTTGTCAAGACATGGAAACTTGGATCTTGAATTTATTTCCAAATTTCTGATAGTGAAACCTAGCACAAATAACATCTCAAATCCATATCCAAAGGACCCCTGAAGCTGAGGGAAAACCTATACAAAGACCCATTCACCCTAGGGAAAATGAGTCCTTGTAGGACACTCAATACCCATTTTTGGTGACAGGTACACAACAATTTAACCTTCCCAAATCTGTCGGAAGATTGTGGTTTATGTTTGTATTATTCTTTAAATATTCATTTCAAGTTTTACATTGCATAATTGAGTTCATTAAGCATTTTTAGTTTATTTCCCTAAAGTGCATTTTAGGCATATTTTACCATTTTTTGTCATAAGGAAAATAACACATCTTCCAATAGGGTTGAATCGCCTAAGGGTTGAAATTCAATCCTACCTTTGGGGATCTCATTTCCTAATGAAACTAGGAAAGTGTAAGTGTCCTAAGATCATTATTTCACATTGATCAATCCACTGAAATTTTTCTATGTTTCAATCATAATTGGTCCCTTTTCACTCCTATAGTTTATCTAGTTCTCTTTTCCTTATATCTATTCTAGATGTAGAAGTAGCCTTTCCATCATTTTTTGTTACCAAATTTTTATGGTATTTTCTTATAGCTTGGACTAATTCATCTTTTTAATCTCTCATTTCCTTTCTCTAGAGTTAGCAATTCCTTACACCCTAAAGTAATTGTGACCTTGAGATGTGATCAATCTAGTATAAAAATTGGTTCTTTAATTATAAACTCAAAACCTAGAAAATTATTACTACTTTCAAGCCCTCCCTTATCTAACTTGATTGATTCTTCATGTTCCTTTAATAGGTCTTCAATCCTTGTCAAATTTCATGTTGCCTCTCTTATCAAGGTTATAGATTTTTCTTATTATTCAATATTCATGAGTATCATTTTTCTTGATGAATCAATTATTTTAGTAATCTTCCAATCTTTTGGTAGTGAAAGGAAGTCGAGTGAGTGGAAGAAACTTCCTACACTAATCTAAGTAGGGGAGAGTTACAAAAAAATCTTATTAAAAACCTTATACTATTGTAGGTACCTACAAATGCGCATTCAATAATATAAAACAAATAAGAAAAAGCAAACCATAACATAGTGTATATGTGGGAAAACCTTTTCAAGAAAAAACCCACACTCCAAATCATGCAGCTCAAATGTATGATTAGCAACTAAGAACAATTACAATATAGTCTCAGAGCAATGCTCATGAGTCTTCACACTACAACGAGAATCTAGATGAATTTTGACAACATAACGACATGTAACCAAACTTCAACCTATAACCATCAAAATGCACTAACTCTACAAGTATTTATAATGCTGCAACATGTAGCAAAGTGCCCAAAACTTTCCAAAACCAATTCTCATGCCTAAGGTATTAACATGAGTCTATTATGACATGTTGTCATAGTCAAGACTCATTAATTATGGCAATCTTCCAAAATCAGCACTTGCCTCCACCAAATTAGCCACCACCTGCCATGCAAGACACCACTATGCATGTAGCTGCCACATGCAAACTTAGGAACCCTAATAATAGTATCTTAACTATCATAGTGTAAATAGGAAACTGCCATACATGACTCTTATAGCTGTCATATCTCATCATATTAGTTTGCATAGTAAACTCTTACGACTATCATAAATTTTCATAGTAGGTGTCATAGTTTGTCATAGTGCATGACATAGAAACTTATGAAAAATTCCAACAAAATATCCTAGAATATAGGTCCTCCAAAGTGGACGCATAATTCCACAATTATAGCTTACAATAATTACATGTCACTTTCCATGTAGGATGTCACATCACCGGTGGGTCTAACAAAGTGACTACATATTTGGAAGGCATAATTAAAATTATAAATCAAATAAATACATCAAATAGCAATTAATTAAATGATGGGACTCAAAGGTTGAGACACCTTAATCCCAAAATTCTCCCACTTGTCAAAGACTTGCAAGAGTCATATGAAACCAACTGCTCAAGGCCCCAAGGCCCATGGAATCAGAACACCATCTAAATTTTTTTGCACACTCACTAGTTTCGTCAATGCATCTACAACATTCACCAAAGTGTCAACCTTTTCCAAGTTCACCTTTCCATCTTCTACCATATGAAAAACAAATGATATTGAACATCAATGTGCTTTGTTTTGGCATGGAAGGTAGGATTCTTTGCTAAAAAATGGCACTTTGACTGTCCCAATAGATAGTAATCTACCTTTCATCAAAACCAATATCATAACACAAATTCTTAAGCCAAATGGCTTCCTTACAAGCATGAGTGGCTTCCAAGTATTATGCTTTTTTTGTGGATAAAGCGACTATATCTTTTCATTTAGTCATCCAACTGATAGCACCACCATACATCATGAACACATAGCCACTGGTGGATCTTTTGTTGTCAATGTCACTTACCAAATCTGAATCTACATATCCATGAATACACATTGAATGCCGAGGTCTAGTAGGATAACCATGAAAACATAAGGAGTACTCGAAATTACCCTACAAATATCTAAACACTCTCTTCACTGCATCCCAATGTACCCGTCCAAGATTAGCCATAAATTGACTAAGGAATCCCACTACTTGGGAAATGTCTGGCCTCGTATATACCATAGCATACATTAATATGTCGACAAAACTTGCATAAGGTACTCTAGTCATGTCCTCCATATCAGTAGAAGATTTTGGACAATCATTCACAAAAAGCTTCATCCCCTGCATTACATGAACAACTAATTGTCTACAATCTACCATGATGAATCTATCCAAAACTAAGTTCACATACTTTCTCTAGCTTAACCAAATCTTTATGTTAGCTCTGTTCTCTCAAACTCCATCCCTAAAATATAACTCGTAGCACCTAGATCTTTCATCTCAAACTATGCTAACAACTGAGACTTCAAATCTAAAATCATGCTTTTACCATTCCCAATAAATAAAATATCATCTACGTATAAAAAAATGATGATAATGTGACCATTATCAATTTTGAAATACACACAACGGTCAGATTTAGATCTCAAAAATCCCAATGATAACACATAAGTATCAAACTTTTTGTACCACATTCTAGGAGACTGTTTCAAACCATATAGAGACTTTCAGTTTGTAAACTAGATTTTTTTTATCTTTAACAATTAAATGCTCTAGCTATGACATATAAATCTCTTCCTCCAGGCCACCATGAAATATTTTCTTCACATCCATCTATTCCACTTCAGGATCATATGATATTATGAGTGATAACATCAACCTAATAGATGTCAGCTTTGCTACATGTGAGAATATTTCACCATAATCTATTCCCTCCACCTGGGAATATCACTTAGTGACCAACCGTGCCTTATGCTTCTCAACACTACCATCAGGACTACACTTCTTTTTGAACACCCATTTACAACCAACAGGTTTATGTCCAGCAGGAAAAGGTACCAGATCCCAAGTATTATTTTTATTTAATGTAGCCATTTCCTCATCCATGGTTTTCATCTAGAAATCTACATCACTCATACCCATAGCCTCTCTAATAGTCCTAGGCTCATTAGTGTTAGCAACCAAAAAAAAAAATATAACTAGAATCCAACAATGAATAACCAAACATTCCAGGTGAATACCCAAACCTATCAAGTTGTTGTTTATCTCTGGTAGACCTCCTCACTTGTTGAGGTTGAGGTTCTTCCTTAGAAATTTCAAAGCTACTCGAGCTCTCCTCATCATCAGGTGTTGTAGGATTATGTAGCTCACCTTTCATTGGAGTAGGTGGAACATAAACTACCTCATTTTGTTTCTCTTCTTCATTTGGTTGCAGGTCAATTCTAGAAGGTTTCACCTCTTTGAAAATTATACTTCTACTATAGAGAACCTTCTTTGTTGTAGGCTCCCATAACTTGTACCCCTTCACATTTACACCATAGCTAATGAGCATACATTTAACTACCTTTTTCTCCAATTTAGACCTCTTCTCAATAGGAACATGAGCATAAGCTTCACAACCAAAAGCTATAAGATGTCTCAATGAAGGATTTTTACCAGACTACACCTCCATAGTTGTCTTTTCAACAAGCACTGATGTAGGGGATCTATTGATCAGATAACATGCAGTGGCTATAGCTTCTGTCCATAACTTCTGCTCAAAGCCAATACCACTCAACATAATCCTAGCCCTCTCCATCAACGTCTTGTTCATCCTCTCTGCAACTCCATTTTGCGACGAGCTGTATGGAGTTGTCTTATGTGTCTCAATCTAGTGCTCTTTACAAACTTTGTTGATTTTTTTCGAACAAAAATCACCGCCATTGTTAGTTCTCAAACACTTAATCTTTCTACTAGTCTGATTTTCAACCAAGGATTTAAATCCCTTAAATCGATTAAAGACTTCAACTTTACTTTTGAGAAAATAAATGAATGTCCTTATATTGTTATCATCTATGAAAGAACCAAAATATACAGATTTTGATAACGAAGGAACATTCACAGGACTAAACACATCTATATGAACATAGTCCAAAACCCTAGAAGATTTATGAGAACTAGAGTAACAAGAAACACAGTGTTGTTTTCCATGAACACAATGTTCACAAAATTCAAACTTGAGATTACAATCATCAAGGCCTTCAACAAGGCTCTTATTTTTTAGGGCTCTAAGACCCTTCTCACCGATGTGACCAAGTCACTAATGCCATAACATTGTATTCTTTGTAGGAAGCTTCATTTCCAATGAATGAGCACCCTTAGGTACCCAAAATGCATAAACATCAAATGTAGCTACTACAGGCTCTTTTTTTGCCTGATCTGATGGTGAGGATAAAGAATCTGAATACTTCTTCTTTGGTATATCAGAAGAAATATTGCACTGAACCGTGCATGCATCTAGCTTGTATTGAGTTCCAATCTGAACACCCTTAGCTAGCACCATAGATCCCCTTTTCATCTTGCATCCTACACCAGAGAAAACAACTTGCACTCCCGAATCATTCAATTTACTCACAAAACCATGTTTTGTTCCAAACCCGAGATATGTAAGACACCATCAATCCCCTTCACTCTTCCATTGGGGAATTTGATGTTGAATCTTCCACAACCAATGATCTACAAGTGAGAATCATCATCTAGATACACCTTCCCACCTCGTACTCTTCATACTTTAAGAACAAACCTCTATGTGAGCTCGTGTGGAAAGAGGCACCTGAGGTTATCAACCACACATCTTCTAATGCATGGGTTGCCAAGGTTGCAACAAATGGTTCTACTTCATTTTGGGATGATTTATCGGATTCATAATCGAAGAAAGATCTGTTTTTCTTCTTCTCCTCCTTCTTGCAATCTTTCTAAAAATGACCTCTTTTACCACAATTCCAACATTTTTCCTTGAACTTCTTACCAGGAGACTTAGATCTCCCTAGAGACTTTGACTTAGATCTTTTGTCCTTCTTTTTTCCTTTCTCCTTCAGTCTACCACAAACAACAAGGCCCTCCTTGACCATCTCAGAAGACTTTCTTCGCATATCTTCAGATAACAATGAAGCAACCACCTCATCCATCTTGAAAGTGGTTATTGTGCTTCTAATAGCCATCACCAGGTGATCCCATGAGTTTGGAAATGAACACAACAAGAGCATGCAACGGTCTTGTTTGGAAATCTTGTCTTCAACAAAACCTAGTTGAGCAATCAACATGTTAAAGGCATTTAGGTGGTCTGCCATAAATATTCCATCTTCTTTCTTAGGGATAGCTTGGTTACCATGGATTTAGCCTGATAAGCATCTCCAAGTTTCTTCCACAAATAAGTTGCAGCCTTCTCTTCATGAA
Source organism: Sequoiadendron giganteum (assembly GCA_007115665.2). Classification (NCBI taxonomy): domain Eukaryota; kingdom Viridiplantae; phylum Streptophyta; class Pinopsida; order Cupressales; family Cupressaceae; genus Sequoiadendron; species Sequoiadendron giganteum. The sequence goes on from CM021103.1 coordinate 428,857,591, forward strand.
CATTCAGTAGAATGAAATCAGCCAAAAAAAGTCTAATGAGACCCTTGGCTTTTCGATCCATGAGCTCCCTGTCTTCTTGTTCCATGCTTGATGGTTTGGCTCCAGAAACTACAACCCATAGACCACGATCTACAAGCATATCTTCCATTTTTAAATTTCAGAGTTCAAATTTTTTGCCATTAAATTTTTCCATTTCAATCCTTCTGGATGTGCTTGCCATCTTTCACCTGCAACAAGGTCATGAAAAACCCTTTTGCAAAACTCCCACTGAAACAAAGATCGGCTCAAAAAATGCTTCAAACCCAATAACAAAATCAAAGTTGGCTAGGCTCTGACACCTGTTGGTATGTGGCGACTGATCATTCTATACTGTACACTCTTCATGTATCCTCGCTAGGGTCCGGGGCCGGGTTGGGCCCTGGGCGGGGGTTCGAGGGCGGCAGCCCCCGAGAAAAATTTTTGGCCTGCTTTTTCGCGAAATTACTGAAAAAGGAAAAAATCACAAAAAGGGAAAAAACCCCGATTTTGTATAACCCTAATTTATAAAGGGTTTAGGATAGAGTTACAATATCATAAGAAACTGGCGATTATTCGCGATATTGTAATAGGGTTTTGCATTGGTTAATAATATCATTGGATGGCTGCAGTTTGGTGGATGTAGCCCACATTGGCTGAACCACGTTAAATTCTCTGTGTTATTTTTCTGTGTGTTTTACTTCTGGTTTATTTGATAAAATTTGCATTTAGCTTTTAGATATCTGCCATTGAAAACCTAACAAGTGGTATCAGAGCGGGTTGTTTTCGATTATCATTTGCAGGAAAGTCTCACGGTTGAGTGGGAGTCTCACAGTTAAGTGCGAGTAATGGAAGACGAGGGTAAGATGAAGGTTGATAAGTTCAATGGGTAGAACTATCAGTTATGGAAGATGCAGATGGAGGACTATCTCTATTAGAAGGATTTATGGCAGCCATTGGAAGGGAAAACCAAGAAACCCACAGCAATGACGGATGAGGACTGGGATATTTTGGACAGAAAGGCACTTGGCAGTATTCGCTTATGCCTGGTACAATCGGTGGCGTTCAATATTACAATAGCAAAGACAACTCTAGAGTTGATGGAAACCCTAGCAAAGTTATATGAAAAGCCTTCCGCTTCGAATATGGTATTTTTTATGAAGCATTTATTTAATATGAAAATGGTAGAAGGTGGATCAGTTACTGATCATTTGAATGAATTTAATATGGTTACCAGTCAATTAACTTCTGTAAAAGTTAACTTTGATGAAGAAGTTAGGGCTCTTTTGATTTTGTGTTCTTTGCCTGAAAGTTGGAATAGCTTGGTAATGGCGGTTAGCAATTCTGTTTCTGGTTCAAATACATTGAAATTTGATGATGTTGTTGGTGTTATTTTGAGCGAGGAAATTCGTAGGAAAAGCTCAGGTGGAACATCCACATCAGGCAGTGTTTTGAATGCAGAAAGCAGGGGTAGAACAAATGAGAGACGAAACAATTTTGGGAGTCGTGGGAAGTCACGAGGAAAATCAAGGGACAGAAGGTCCCAATCTAGAGACAAGAGGGATTGTTGGTACTGTGGTAAGCCAGGGCATGTAAAGAAAGATTGTTGGTCTCGAAAAAATAAAGAAGGAGACAAACAGGAAGGAAATAAAGAGGCAAATGTGGTAAGTAATAAATCTGATGAGGATGCTTTGATTCTTTCTCTTGATAATGCTGATGATTCTTGGGTGTTAGATTCAGGAGCTTCATTTCATGCTACGCCCCATAGAAATTATTTTCTTGATTATGTCCAAGGGGATTTTGGGATAGTTTATTTGGGAGATAATGAACCCTGTCAGATTGTTGGAAAGGGAAGAATCAAGATCAAGTTGCAAAATGGGAATCATTGGCTACTACATGAGGTAAGGCACGTTCCAAAGCTAAAAAGAAATTTAATTTCTGCAGGGCAACTAGATGATGAAGGTTGTGTTGTTACATTTAGTGATAAAAATTGGAAGGTTACAAAAGGTGCCTTAGTAGTAGCAAAAGGTGCGAAAGTAGGCACCTTATATCTTTGTACAGGTCATACTGTTCCTTCTACTTTAGCTATTGTAGATAAAAATCAATGTTCAGGAACAGTTGCTGCAGTTCAGCAGGAAGAAAATCAAATAGTTGCTGCGAATTTTGAATCAGCACTATGGCATAACAGACTTGGGCATATGAGTGCAAAAGGTATGAAAGTACTTCATTCAAAGAATGTTTTACCAGGTCTAAAATGTGTTAATATGGATTTCTGTGAAAGTTGTGTTTATGGAAAGCAAAAGAGAGTTAGTTTTCTCAAGGATGGGAAACAAAAGAAAGATGAGAAATTGGAGCTTGTGCATACGGATGTATGGGGACCAGCTCAGGTATCTTCTCTCGGTGGCTCTCATTATTATGTCACATTCATTGATGATGCAACTAGGAAGGTATGGATTTATTTCATTAGGCAGAAATCTGATGTATTTGAAACTTTTAAAAAATGGAGAAGCTTGGTTGAGAATGAGACAGGTAAAAAATTGAAATGTCTCAGATCTGATAATGGTGGTGAGTATTGTAGCAAAGAGTTTGAAGATTATTGTTCCTCTAATGGTATTTGTAGGCAGAAAATGGTTCCAAGGACTCCACAGGAAAATGGAGTGGCTGAGCGCATGAATAGAACAATAATGGAGCGTGCACGAACTATGAGATTGCATGCCGAGTTGCCTTTAAACATGTGGGCAGAGGCTGTAAACACTGCTGTTTATTTAATTAATAGAGGTCCATCTAATCCTTTGGGTTGTGGTATTCCAGAGGAAGCATGGAAAGGTAAGAAGGTGAGTTATTCTTTTCTGAAAACCTTCGATTGTGAAGCATTTACACATGTAGATTCTGAAAATAGAACCAAGCTTGATGCAAAATCAAAGAAATGTATATTTATTGGATATGGCATAGATGAATTTGGTTATAGGCTTTGGGATTTTGAAAATAAGAAAATTGTGAGAAGCAGGAATGTCATATTCAATGAGAAAATGTTGTACAAAGATCTATTGCAGTAGCATGAGAAGAAAGAACAGGATTATGCAGTGCTGGATGATATTACAAACAACAATGTTCTAGTGGTTCCTCATGCTCCGCAACAACAGCAACAAGAAATACCACAAACTCTAGTGAATGTTAGGCGATCTTCAAGGTTAAGCAGACCTCCAGAAAGATTTTCTCCCTCTTTGTACTCTATTCTATTAACTGATGCTGGTGAACTAGAATGTTATCATGAAGCTATGCAGGTGGATACCAAGGTTCAGTGGGGGCATGGAATGGAAGAAGAAATGGACTCCTTGCTGAAAAATCAGACTTGGGAATTATGCAAGTTGCCTGCAGGTAAAAAGGATTTAGCAAACAAATGGGTTTATATGATGAAAGAGGAGAATGGAGGTAAGAAAAGATATAAATCTAGATTAGTTGTAAAGGGATTTGCACAGAAACAAGGTATTGATTTTGATGAAATATTTTCTCCAGTTGTTAAAATGACCTCTATTCGTACTGTGTTAAGTATTGTGGCTGTTGAAGATTTGCATTTAGAACAGCTTGATGTTAAAACTGTCTTTCTCCATGGTGATTTGGAAGAGGAAATTTATATGGAACAACCACAAGGATTTGAGGTCAAAGGTAAGGAGCAACTAGTGTGCAGATTGAAGAAAAGCTTATATGGCTTGAAGCAAGCACCTCAACAATGGTATCTTAAATTTGATAGTTTTATGGCTGAACAAGGTTACAATAGGTGTAATTCAAACCATTGTGTTTATTTTAAGATGCTAGGTGAAGATAGCTACATTATTTTATGTTTATATGTTGATGATATGCTTGTAGCGGGGTCTAACATGGATCACATAAAGGAGTTAAAACAACAGTTAGCAAATTCATTTGCTATGAAGGATTTGGGGGCAGCAAAACAAATCCTTGGTATGAAGATTACAAGAGATAGGAAAAACAGGAAATTGTTTTTATCTCAGGTTGATTATGTTAAAAAGGTGTTGCAGAGATTTCATATGGAGAATGCAAAAGCTGTCAGCACACCTTTGCCCAGTCATGTAAAATTGACTAAGGATATGTGTCCAAAGACACAAGAGGAGGAAGAAAAAATGTCCAAGGTACCATATGCTTCAGCTGTAGGTAGTTTAATGTATGCCATGGTATGTACGAGACCAGATATTGCACATGTTGTAGGAGTTGTTAGCCGGTATATGAGTAATCTAGGAATTGAGCATTGGAATGCAATGAAATGGATTCTCAGATATTTGAGAGGTACACCGGATAAACATTTATGTTTTGAGGGCTCTAATACAGATTTAAAAGGCTATGTTGACTCAGATCTGGCAGGGGATATTGATACCAGATGGAGTACCACAGGTTATGTATTTACCATTGGTGGGACAACAGTAAGTTGGATATCTCGATTGCAAAAGGTGGTTGCTTTATCCACCACAGAGGCAGAGTATGTGGCTGCAACAGAGGCAGCAAAGGAAATGATATGGATGCAATTTTTCATGGAAGAGTTGGGAAAACAACAGGCTAAAAATTACTTGTTCACAGACAGCCAGAGTGCTATACATCTTGCAAAGAATTCTACCTTGCACTCTAAAACCAAACACATACAGTTGAGGTATCATTTCATTCGGTCAGTGTTGGAGGATGGACAGGTAAAGTTGGAAAAGATACATACAGATGTAAATCCAGCGGATATGTTTACTAAGGCAGTGATAAGGGAGAAGCTGAGCTCCTCTTCAGCTACGGTTGGCCTTCAAGGTTGAATTAAAGTATAAGAAAGCAGCAGGGTCCAAGGTGCTTATTTCCAGTGGGAGCTGTAAGTGCAGCGGTGTTGTTCAGGTTCAGTCTCCAAGTGGGAGATTGTTTAGGTGTGGAGCCTGATCAGTCTCCAAGTGGGAGATTGTTGGTATGTGGCGACTAATCATTCTATACTGTACACTATTCATGTATCCTCGCCGGGGTTCGGGGCCAGGACGGGCCCCGAGCGGGGGTTCGGGGGAGTAGCCCCCGAGAAAAAATTTTGGCCTACTTTTTCGCGAAATTACTGAAAAAGGAAAAAATCACAAAAAGGGAAAAAACCCCAATTTTGTATAACCCTAATTTATAAAGGGTTTAGGATAGAGTTACAGTATCATAAGAAACAGGCGATTATTCGCGATATTGTAATAGGGTTTTGCATTGGTTAATAATATCATTGGATGGCTGCGGTTTGGTGGATGTAGCCCACATTGGGTGAACCACGTTAAATTCTCTGTGTTATTTTTCTGTGTGTTTTACTTCTGGTTTATTTGATAAAATCTGCATTTAGCTTTTAGATATCTGCCATTGAAAACCTAACAACACCAACTAAAAGGAAGTTGGGTGAGCGAAATCAACTTCCTACAGTAATCTAAGTAGGGGAGAGTTACAAAAAATTCTTATTTAAAACCTTATATTGTTGCAGGTACCTACATATGCACATTCAATAATATAAAACAAATAAGACAAAGAAAACCATAACACAATGTATACGTGGGAAAACCCTTTCAGGAAAAAACCCACACTCCAAATCACGTTGCTCAAATGTATTATCGACAATTAAGAACAGTTACAATACGGTCTCAGAGCAATGCTCACAAGTCTTCACACTACAACGTGAATCTGAATAAATTTTGGTAGCATAACGACATGTAACCAAACTTCAACTTGTAACCATCAAAATGCACTAACTTTGCAAGTATTTATAATGTTGCAACATGTAGTAAAGTGCCCAAAATTTTCCAAAACCAATTCTCATGCCTAAGGTATTAACATGAGTCTATTATGGCATGTTGTCATAGTCAAGACTCATTAATTATGGCAGTCTTCAAAAATCAGCACTTGCCTCCACCAAATTAGCCACCACCTGCCATGCAAGACAATGCATGTAGTTGCAACATGCAAACTTAGGCACCCCTAGAATAGTAGCTTAACTATCATAGTGTAAATAGGAAAATGTCATACATGACTCCTACAACTGTCATATCCCATCATAGTAGTTTGCATAGTGAACTCTTACGACTATCATAAATTGTCATAATAGGTGCCATAGCTTTTCATAGTGCATGACATAGCAACTTATGACAAATGCCACCAATCTAGCCTAGAATATAGGTCCTCCAAAGCGGATGCCTACTTCCACAATTATAGCTTACAATAATTACATGTCACTTTCCATGTAGGATGTCACATCACCGATGGGTCCCACAAAGTGACTACATATTTGGTAGGCATAATTAAAATTATAAATCAAATAAATACATCAAATAACAATTAATTAAATGATGGGGCTCAAAGATTGAGACACCTTAATCCCAACAGGTAGTAACTCATTTGATGAATCCTTTATTTTAGCAATCTTCTAAGACTTTGGTAGCAACTTAATGTTCTCTAATGAGGTCTCCCTTACCTTCTCAATCATTTTGTGATAATGGTTCTCTTCTCTTTTCATGAGTTTTTTTAATCTCCCTTCTTTGGTAAGGTTAATCCCCTTCTCTCACTATTTGTATTCATCTCCAAATCTCTTTCTCACAACTTTATGTTATCTTCATTTGCTATTGATATTCTAGTTTGGTTTGGTTTTGCATTAATTTATGTATTCATTCTTAATTTCTTTGATCCAAATCACTTTTCTAATGTATTACATTCAAAATCAAAAAAATCATTATTTCACTTTTAATTTTATAAAAATACATTGTTCTACATTATAATACCTAGTTTACTTAATGTAACTACAAGAATGTATTACACAAAATTCATATCTTATTATATATAAGATTGCAACATAATAAAACTTTAAAGTTTTGAATTTGGTAAAGAGTAGATATAAAATGAGTGAACAATTATATTTAACTTGTTAATTTAAATATTAAATGAAATCAATAATAACCATTATTTCAATGATATATATATATATATATATATATATATATATTAAATCATTTAAAAATAATAATTTTCAATGATATTTTCTATTGAAAACCATTCTAAAATTTTTGCATAGACATTTTATTTAAAATTAAGTACAATAGTGATGAAAATGAAAAAATCAATTAAACATAAGACATTTTGATACAACATATATTTAAAAAGATGAAAATTTATAAATATAAAACTATAAGTATTATTTAAATTATCGTGATTGATGGAGAGAAGGGATATGTTTGTCAAGTGAATTCCTCGTGTCATTCTAACTCAAAATTTCAAATTTCAAACTCTTTAGGGCCTTTTTTCTACTAGCTAATATGAGCTAAATAAAGATTAAACTAGCAATCACACCTTGGTGTGCAATGGGTACACCGAAAAAGTGTGGATGGTCAATTAGGGATTTTTTTGGTTTATTGTTTACATACATTTGTGTAGTATACATGAGGTCAATTGGTAAGCTATTTAAAAAATTATTTTGTTTATGCAACAAAGGTCTCAATGGATAAGTGATAGCCTCAAATCGAATATGCATCTACTTATAGGGATCCAAACACAACTAAAACAAAACCTTTTAATTAGAAAGATAATAAGGCTCCATTACCAATAGGATAATGATATGTTTGAAATAGGGAGAGAGGGAGAGAGAGGGAGATATGTGGATAGAAAGAGGGAGAGATATGGGGGGGAGAGAGAGAGGGAGGTAAGGAGATAGAGATAAAGATGAATTTAGAGATAGAATTGGAGATGGAGAAGGATATGGAGCGAGAGGAGAGGGAGAGATAAAGAGAGGAAAAAGGGATAGATATAGATCTAGAAGAGATAAATATATAAAGAGGGGGAGAGAGGGAGAGAATGAGAGAGGGAGATATAGAAATATAAATATAGAGATAAGAAGTGATAAATAGAGAGGGGTAGAGAGAGGGAAAGATACAGGGGTAAAGAGAGATGGATAGATAATGAGATAGAGATAGAGAAAGATATGTAATAATTTAAATATGGAGAGATAGAGATAGAGCTAGAGATAGGGAGAGAGAAACAAGGTGTGTGTGTATGTATGAGTAAGAGAGATATGGAGAGATATAGAGAGGGAGATAGGTATGTATAAATAGATAGAGAGGGAGATTGATGGAGGGAGAGAAATAGAGATAAGAGAGAGAATAAGAAAGATATAGAAAGAGGAAGTGATAGGGAGGGAGAGAGAGGGAAAATAGGGATATAAATGAGAGATAGAGAGAAATATAAATTGGGAAAGAGAGAGGGAGGGAGAGACAAATACAAAGACAAACTAAGAGATATATAAATGGAAAGATGAAAGAAGGGAGGAAGAGGGAGAGATAGAGAGAGAGATAAAAAGAGGGAGTCAATGAAAGTAGGGGAGATGGAGAGAGAAATATAAAGATATAGGAAGTGATATACAGAGAGAGGTAGAGAGAGTAGGAGAGATGGATAGATAGAGTAAATGAGAGAGAGAGAGAGAGAGAGAGATAATGAGTTATAAATAGGCAGAAAAAAGGGAGAGATGGAAAAATAGAAATAGAGAGGGCAAGAGGGATAAAGTCTAGATGATATAGAAAATTAATAGGGAGAGGGGGAGAGATAGAGAGATATATAAATAAATAGAGAGGGGGGAGGATAGAGAAGTTGAGAAATATAGAAAGAGAGAGTGATAGGAAGAGAGGGAGAGATATGGATAGAGAGGGAGAGAATGTTAGAGGGATAGATGGAGGCATAGATATAGATAGGAAGTTATATAGAGGTAGAAAGAGGGAGATATATATATAGAGGTAGGGAGAAGTACATATGGGGAGATATCATAGAGATATGGGAAGAGAAAGAGAGATAGATCTAAGTTATATTTTTGTCTCCCTCTCTTTCTTTATATTTTTTATAATCTCTTAATCTCTCTTCCTCTTTCTCCCCTATTTCTCTCTATATTTGTCTTCCCTTCTCTCTTCCTCTATCTTTCTCTCTATCTATTTCCCTATCCCTATCATTCTCCCCTTACTATTTTTTGCTATCCCTATTTGTCTCCCTCCTCTCTCACCCTTTCCGTCTTTATCTCTTGATATCTCGACCTCTATATATATTTTTGTCTCCTATTTCTCTTTATCTATCTATCTCCCTTTATGTGACTGTATCTATTTATATCTCTCCTCTTCTCTCTTTTCATCTCTTTCTTCCCCTCTCTTCCTCTCTCCAATTTATTTATTTATATTTGTACCTCTGTTTTTGTATCTCTCTCTCTTTTTGTCTATTTGTATCCCTCTCCATTTCTCTATTTCTCTTTATTTTCTCTCTTTATCTCTCTATCTATTTTCCTCCTAAGTGTGCAATGGGAAGATTGAAAAGGTTTTAAAGGTAAATTATCATTATCTTTAACCAAATGACATGCAACCCTAAGCATAACTCCCTAGGATGTCCTATCCTTGGATCGTTGGCATGAAATGACTAATTAAAAGTTACCTTTTTTTCTCTCTATAAATTTTAAGTTTGAAATTCATTTTATTATATAAATTATAAAAAAAATCTAAAATAGAATTATTCTACAATAATTAAAGTTTTAATAATTCTACAATAATTAAAGTTTTAATAAGATAACTAATTATAAATTAAATAAATTTTAATATTTTTAAATTATTATTTGTAATTTGATAAAAATATAATAATAAATAATAAATTTCAAACATAAATCTAAATTAAAAACTAAAATAAAATAAACTAAATTTGTAAAGTCGAAATATATCAAAACCTAAATATTAATAAACATAATAATTTTAAAAAATTAATAACAAATAACAAACAATATTAAGATAAACTCAATATTAACAAATAAAAAAATATTATTAGATATTATTAAATAAAATATACTTTAAAAACTAAAAATATATTTTAAATAAAATATTAAAAATAAATATAAACTATATTAAATCAAAATTCTAACTTTTATATTAAAATTACAAGTCACACCAAACTTAAAAAGTGAAAATGAAATAAAACCCAAGCCAATTTTTAATTTATTGAATAATTATTATTAAAATATTATTTTAAAAATATATTTATTTATTAAAAGCATTATTATTTATCTAAAAATCTAAGTTTAAAAGAAAAAAAAACAATTCTTATCCTATCTTTTCTGTTGATTTTCATAATCATTCACTTCATATAAGAATAATTTGATGGTTGAAATCATTTCAATCGTTTTCCACCCTTTTCCACAATTTTCAACAAATTGTGTTAAAAAAGATAATGTAAAATACTTAACATTAATTCATATGAATAAAAAGATTTAAAGATTGAGAAAATATTTTATTGAGCAATTGTAAAATATTATTAAAATAAAATAAAAGTAAATTATATCAACATTGCATCATCATTCTAAGAACTTCTTGTTGCTCCTCATTCTCAACCAACTCTTCAATATCGAGAGAAAATAGATAAAGAGTAATCATATACATTACATCATCATTACATATCATTCTAAGAGCTTATGTATATATTGTTGAATCAATCTATCAAGAGATTTGATGTCCAAGAAAAATTTGACTTGATTACAAATAGATAAGAGTAATCATGTACATTACATCATCATTGCATCATCATTCTAAGAGCTTGATGTATTCTCCTTGTTTTCAACCTTAATTCTTCATTGTTGAATCAATCTATCCAGAGATTTGATGTTCAAAAAAAATTGACCTTCACAATTTAACAATTTTTTTCAATTTTATTGAACAAATCTAGAATCCAATTACAAATAGATAAAAGTAACTATATCAACAGTGCATTATCATTCTAAGAGCTTGCTGTATGCTCCTTGTTCTCAACCTTAAATCTTCATTGTTGAATGATCCACAAATCCTGAACCTCAATCGTCAACAAATTGCTTTAAAATGTTCCACCTGTCTGTACAAGGACTTAAATATAAAAAATGATATGAACTCAGATAAATATCACATTTATAAAACTGCATGTATTATTCCAATCCCCACACTTCTATTTAATTAACCTAAATATTTTTGTTAGTGTAATTTATTTATTTTTGTAAGTATAATGTCAACTGAGATTATTTCATTCAGCATGATGAGGCAAGTTTTTCGAATTCTGTACAAAATCATACACAGTACGAGTATACACATCCCACACATCGCTTACAAAATCACGATAACCTGCAATGTACAAGTTGTCTTGAATCCTTCATTATCTATACAGATCGCACTCATAGATCACTCCATGTCCATGCCTTGAAAAATTGCCTCTTCATCACTCATTATCTCATCAACAGAAGAGTCTTCAATGGCAAGCTTGCTGCAAACAGAAAATGCCCTATTAATTATTGGATATTTCATCTCCTCGTGCCACACATATCATCTTGGAGCAAAGTTAGAAGATGTTACCTTAAAGACCGGCAACTGAAGCAGAGAATTCGCTTGAGCTTCTTGTTGTAAAAAAAGAAGTTGAAAAACCATCTGCAATAAACAGGATATGTTTATATAACATATATTCGTATTTATCTCTAGTCAGTATTCCATTACATACAAGGCACAATATTGAGAATTGGAGAAAAAGAGATTCATCTAATGTGTACTAGAAAAAGAAGGGAGTAGTGATCATCAAATGGGATGAGCTTAAGGAGTAAAAGCATTCAGGTGTTTACAAATGGAGGTTCTGTTTCAAATCCAATGAGACTGTCTGTTGGTTAAGTGTTGTATACTTTTCATGTTTAATCAATCTTGTTGAACAATTTTTCGAAAAAAGAAAGAAGGTTTTGAAGCGTTCATGTTTGTCTTTTGCATGATTTCATGCAATTTATAAAATGAATTTCAATATGCCTATTTATATCCACCCATGCTTAAAGGTAAAGTAAGAGAGATACATAATTGTATTGAAAAATAGTTGAGTTTTTGCACTAGTAAAAAAATTTACTGTGTTCAATTTTTGGTGGAATACTCTTATTGTCTTTGAACACTACTATTATACAGGTTTATTGGGCTTCTTTTGACAATAAGATCATAGTGTTCAAATTGGGTCAAAGTGTTACCCCAAGTTTCTGAGACGCAGACATCAGAGAATGGCAGGACAAGTCCCCAAGTTTCCGATTTTTTAGGTCAAATTTGGGGACAGCGGGGGGACAGCTATATAAAATATAGAAAAATTTGAATTATATAGGGAAACTTTAAATATTCATATGAAAACATGGATAAAGCATGCACATATACATTAGAGAAACTTAGCATATAACATTTGTGTTAAGAATTCATTGTCAATACTCAATATGCATTCATAATTCAGAATTCATTATGTGATATTAAACATCGTACACTGCTGCCGTCCCCAGGTAACATTGGCCACCCGTCAAATACAACATCCAACTCCCTGGGTGGGTACTACAGCTTTTACTCCTATAAAATTATGTAAACCAACCGAGAAATTTGTGATGAGGGAGAGTTTATCTTAATTTTCCTAGTGCAAATAGTTGGAATTTTCCAGCCCACCGAGACATCTTTCCTTTCTAACATGATGCAAGGATAAAAGATTGGTGAATATTCCTCAACCACAAGCAATAGTAGACAGCAGTAGAGAGGTGCATTTGATTACCTATAATGATGATTGTAAACTGAGTTAAATTTTTATTGATTAATAACTTCAACTTCTACTGTAAATCACTACATAATTTGCAGACTACTGTTATGAAAGGAGCACATACTGTTAATTTAATATTGTAGTTCGGACAGTTGTTTCTCCAATTCCAAGAATTAGCATTTAATTCTTGAGACTTCTAGATAGAAGTTAGTTAGGTCCAGATATTTAATTATTTAATTAAATAATTGATTCTTCTAGAGACTTCTAGAAACCAGTTAGTTAGGGTTTGTTAGAGTCTAATTAATCTTAGCCATTGATTGAGATTAAATCTTGGCCATTGTTTTTCCAATTAGAATAGTTTAAAAGGGGGTCATTGGGCATTTGGAGAAAAATACTGATAGACACAAGTTGGAGAAATATTTGCAGTGATAGCAAATAGTCTTGCAGTGATAGCAAAGGCGCAATGATAGCGTTGGAGGCAGCAGCAGTGGAATTTCAGCAAGAGAAATTGAGAGAAGAATTTCCGGTGAAGAATATTACCGGAGCTTTGTTAGTGACAGGCAAGCAGTTTCTTTTGTATCTCTTGATTTGCTAAAGATTAATATAATTCCTCATCTGCAGTACTGGTTTTCCCTCCGGGATTTTTTCCAAGGCCAATTTGTCCAAAAATATTGTGTTTATTATTTTGCATGTTTTCTATTCTTGTGAGTTTTATTTGTGAAGTTGCAGTTGTATTATTTTTCAATATTTGCTGTGAATTAATTTTCGGCAGTCAAATAATCTTTATAGATAGGAGATTAATAATCAGTAACTGCAATAGATTTTTCACATGGTATTAGAGCAGAGCTAAAGGCAGAAAGAGCTCAGCGCAGACATAGGAAGAAAAGAAAAAATAGAGGGTTTATAAAACCCAGTTCTACCTCTTCAGTATTATTATTTTTGTTATTACTATTTTTTGTTTGAGATGGCCTCAGCAAGTTGAAGAGATCAAGACAGATTGGATGGAGCCTCAAATTTTGGTGTCTGGAAAGCCAAAATTTCTTTATTGCTGGAAGAGAATGGTATCAAGGAATATGTTACCAGTGTTGTAGCTGTACCTACAGATCCAGCGCAGCTCTTAGCATATAAGAAGGAAGATGCCAAGGCAAGGAGGTTGATTCTTGATGGTGTTAAGGATCATATTGTTCCACATATCACAGAGTTGGATACAGCGAAGAAGATGTGGGACGCCATTTTGAATCTATACCAAAATGCTACCACTAACAGGGAGCTGATTCTTAGAGAAAAGTTGAGGAATACCAGGATGAACAAGGGAGAGGACGTTACAAGTTACCTCACCAGACTTAGACTTGTCAAAGATGAGTTGGCAGCAGTTGGAGATAAACCAGATGATGACGAGCTAGTACGGATAGCCCTAAATAGGTTTACTAAGCAGTGGGATGTCTTTGTTCAAGTTATTAATGGACGAGACACCTTGCCAAGTTGGGATCGACTATGGAGTGACTTCACTCAGGAGGAGCTTAGACTAAGCCTTGTCAGTGGTGCCAGCAATAAGAGTCAAAAAAGTGAGGCAAAACAGGAAAACGTTGCCCTAGCAGGAAAAGGTAAAGCAAAGAAGGGGTCTAGCAAATGATCAAATCCTAAAGGAGAGAAGAAGGACTTGTCTAAAGTCAAGTGCTACGGCTGTCACGAGTTTGACCACTATATCAGCAATTGCCCACAAAAGAAGAAAGGCAAGAAGCAGACGACAACTTCAGCAAGTGCAGATGAGCTCTCTAGTAGAATGGAAGATGAGTTTGCACTCATAGTTTGTATGGTTAGCTCAACCTCACAGGGTGTTTGGTATATAGACAGTGGGACGTCATTTCATATGACAGGAGTTAGAGAATACTTCTCCAGTTATAAAAAGGAGGACATCAGAATCCAGATTTCTATGAGGAACATGTCCAAACTAAATCCAGTTGGAAAAAGGACTGTTCTATTTCCAAGGGAGAATGGCAAGCCGATTCCCATTCATGATGTGTTGCATGTGTCAGGCTTGGGTATGAATCTTATTTTCGTATCTGTCCTTCAGGATAAAGGCTACAGTGTACTCTTTAGAGGGGCAAATGTGTTAATCAAGCACAAGGATTGGAAATCACCCATAGCTATTGGAGTTAAGAGCGGCCAACTTTACAAGTTGCAGTTTGATACTCATAAGACACTGATGAGCAGCGGTAATTCTAGAGATCAAGGAGAGCTATAGCATAGGAGGATGGGCCATATACATCATGGAGCACTTAAAATGCTTCGTGAGACAGTGACAGGTGTTCCAGAGGTGAGCACAGAGCATGATGATGTATGTAAGGGATGTGTGTTGGGGAAGTTTGTGAAAGCAGCTTTTCCAAGGAGTGACACCAGATCCAAGGGTATTCTTGATCTACTACATTCAGATATATGTGGACCAATGTCGACGAAGTCCCTTAGAGGATACGAGTACTTTGTTACTTTTATTGATGATTTCTTCAAGAAGACCTGGACATACTTCTTGAAGACCAAGGATGAGGTTTTCAGTCGCTTCCAAGAGTTCAAAGCTCTTGTGGAGAACTCGACAGGCAGGAAGGTAAAGGTTCTTCGGTCAGACAAGGGAGGTGAGTACAAAGGGAAAGAGTTCCAGGAGTTCTATACCTAGGAAGGAATCAAGAGAGAGTGGACTGTTCCTTACAACCCACAACAAAATGGGGTTGCTGAAAAGAAGAATCGGTCTATATCAGAGGTGGCAAGGGCTATGTTGTATGACTAGGATATGCCACGTTACTTATGGGCAGAGACATGCAATACAGTAGTATACATACAAAACAGGGTTCCACATAAAGTATTGGGCAAGATGACACCAGAGGAGGCGTTCTCAAGGAAGAAGCCAGATGTTAGCCACTTCAAGATATTTGGGAGTTTGACATATTGTCACATTCCAGGTGCTACACGTTCCAAGTTAGATCAAACTGTAGAGAGAGGGTACTTTGTGGGGTACAACAAGACCTCAAAGGCATATCGAATATTTATTCCAGGGGCTAGGAGGATTATAGTCAGGCGTGATGTCAAGTTCATGGAGGACAAGGCATTTAGAAGGTCCAAAGATTTGCCAACAGATGATCAAAGTGAGCAGCCAGCAGAAGCTCCAAGGATTGAGCAATCAGATCAAGGATAGCGAAGCTCGAGTACAGTGACTAGTACAAGCACAGGCTCGAGTGCTGAGAGTTCGCAGAGTATGGAGCAACAGATGCAGCAGATCCAAGAGATGCATTAGGAACACATGGGGGTTGATATTTCATCCTCTACAGTTGGTAGCAGTAACCAACAAGATACTCAGGAGTTTGTGGGAGCTCCTAGGACGAGTAGTAGGCAGCGGAGACAACCAGCCAGGTATAATGACTAAATGGTTTTAATTAGTCAGTTGGTAGATAGTGAGCCTTCCAGTTATCAGGAGGCCACACAACAACAAGTGTGGTGAGATGCAATGGTTGAGGAATATACCTCAATAGTGCAGAACGATGTGTGGGAGGAGGTTCCTAGACCGGCAAATAGGGCAGTGGTTGGATCTTGCTGGATCTATAAGATCAAGCACGGTGCAGATGGTAGCATCGAGAAATACAAGGCAAGGTTTGTGGCCAAGGGTTTCTCTCAGAAGGAGGGAATAGACTATGAGGAGACATTTGCTCCAGTGGCCAGGTATACTTCTATACGACCTGTGATCTCTCTTACAGCACAGATGGGATGGCAGATCCATCAGATGGATGCCAAGATAGCGTTTCTTAATGGTGAATTGAAAGAGGAGGTATACATAGAACAACCAGAGGGCTTTGTAGCATACAGCAGTGAAACCCATGTGTGCAGATTGAAAAGAGCTTTGTACGGACTCAAACAGGCTCCCAGGGCGTGGTATGAGCACATTGATGAATACTTGCAGGGATTTGGCTTTGTGAAGAATGAGGCGGATGCTAATCTCTACTACTTGGTGGTTGGGGGTGAAATTCTCATTCTTGTTCTATATGTGGACGACTTGTTTTTAACAGGTTCACTGGGGCTCATAAAGGACTCCAAGCGGGACCTTGCAACAAAGTTCAAGATGAAGGATTTGGGGCTTATGCACTACTTTCTAGGCATGAAGGTATGGCAGACAGATGGTGAGATTTTCCTTGGACAAGGGAAATACTGCATTGAAATCTTGAGGAGGTTCGAGATGGAGGATTGCAGAGCCATGTCTACTCCTATGATCACAAATTGGAAGAAGGTAGACTCATCCAGGGAGAAGGATGTAGACCCCACCTTATACAGACAGTTGATTGGGTCTCTCATGTATTTGGTCAACACCAGACCAGATATATCCTTTGCAGTAAATTCTCTTAGTTAGTTCATGGTTGAACCGAAGAGAATGCATTGGATAGCGGCAAAGCATGTGTTGCGGTATTTGTATGGTACAATCGAGTATGGGATCAAATATACTCGAGGTGATGGTATCAAGTTGATAGGCTATACTGACACAGATTGGGCAGGCAGTACAATGGACAGGAAAAGCACTTCAGAGTGTTGCTTTAGCTTGGGATCAGGAGTTGTCTCTTGGTACAGTAGGAAGCAGAAGTCCGTGGCTCTGAGTTCTGCAGAGGCAGAATACATAGCAGCTAGCATGGCGACATGTGAGGCGATATGGCTTCGGAAGTTGCTGGTAGCCTTGTTAGGTCAGAAGGTTGAGACTACAGTGATACACTGTGACAATCAGAGTTGCATCAAGTTGTCTGAGAATCCGGTGTTTCATGATAGGTCTAAACATATAGACATCAGGTATCATTTCATCAGGGATTGTGTACAACGGGGGATTATTCAGCTACAGTATATACCTACAGATCAACAGGTAGCAAACATTATGACAAAGGCATTGGGGAAGGCGAAATTCATCTTCTTCAGAGATGTGTTGGGTGTTATGCAGAACACCTTCCTCGCTAAGAGGGAGTGTTAATTTAATATTGTAGCTCAGACAATTGTTTCTCCAATTCCAAGAATTAGCATTTAATTCTTGAGACTTCTAGATAGAAGTTAGTTAGGTCCAGATATTTAATTATTTAATTAAATAATTGATTCCTCTAGAGACTTCTAGAAACCAGTTAGTTAGGGTTTGTTAGAGTCTAATTAATCTTAGCCATTGATTGAGATTAAATCTTGGCCATTGTTTTTCCAATGAGAATAGTTTAAAAGGGGGTCATTGTGCATTTGGAGAAAAATACTGATAGACACAAGTTGGAGAAATATTTGCAGTGATAGCAAGGGCGCAGTGATAGCGTTGAAGGCAGCAGCAGTGGAATTTCAGCAGGAGAAATCGAGAGAAGAATTTCCGATGAAGAATATTGCCGAAGCTTTGTCAGTGAGAGGCAAGCAGTTTCTTTTGTATCTCTTGATTTGCTGAAGATTAATATAATTCCTCATCTGCAGTATTGGTTTTCCCTCCGGGGTTTTTTCTAGGGACAATTTGTCCAAAAATATTGTGTTTATTATTTTGCATGTTTTCTATTCCTGTGAGTTTCATTTGTGAAGTTGCAGTTGTATTATTTTTCAGTATTTGCTGTGAATTAATTTTCGACAGTCAAATAATTTTTATAGATAGAAGATTAATAATCAATAACTGCAATAGATTTTTCACACATACATCGTTCCTCTTTCAAAGATGTCATCCCCTTCAACTTCTGGCATGTAGCTGTAAATTTCACTATCAGCAATGTCGATTACCTGCACACCATAGAGTTGTTAGTGTTTACGCATCTCTTATGACATCCAGTGGTACTTTAAAGTTTCCAGAAGAAAGGCAATGACAATTCGATATAAAGGGCTTTGATTGAATGTTCAAGGTACAAGCTAAAAGAAATGCAACCTCATCAATTGCTTTCCAAATACTGTCTAGAAAAGAAACGTCCTCCCCATTATCTGCTGCCCACACCTGCCAGCAGAAAAGAAGACACAAAATGCATGATGTCTAACAACACACATTTTAAATTTTATGGTTAATAAAAGCCACGATCCAAACAGGACTAGCTATGCCACTACCTTTTCAGCTTCAAGCAAGTAATTTTCCATCTTTTGCCTCACAATGTTCAATCCTTGTTCCTTAGAAAAATGGTGAGCTCGGATCATGCTTCTTTATAGAGTCCAAATAATGACAAAAATGAAAAAGTCAGAACCACTATTAAGCACAAGTGTCAAACTACCGTCTCTCTACAGAATAAGAGAGTTGTATGTATAATTAATAGTCATTCAAATTACAGTAAAATGTTTACTTACATTAAGTGTAACTGAATTGAGGAGTCAACATCAAATGAAATGCGTCATAGGAAATGGAGAGAATTGAACTCTCAGCTCCTTTCAGAGCAGCAGTTTACTAAACTGCTTGTCAACCCTTGACACCACTTCCTAAACTCATAGTGAAGGATAAGTGTTGGGTCTGCCATATCATTCAAAGGCCTCACATTGGCAGTACCCAGATATCCTTCCCAGCATATTCTTGTAATATGCAAAACATTTGTGATCAAAATACAAAGCATTTCTTCCCATTTTATTTTACCTGAAGTCATAGTCTGGGTACATGTGGTTCAGAGTCAATATAAGATGAATCAATGTCCTGCGACTGTCAAGAGAATGATAAGTTGTAAGTTGTCAAGGCTAGACTACCAAAACTATAATAGCAACCACCAGCTTAACAACCTTATATTCTTGGTACTAACAGCAACTATTTTGAATATGAAATTTTACTTCAGCTTCAATTCTTGTAGCAAAAAAATAACTTTTTCTAGCAATAATTTTTGCACAGTACCTTGTTGAGTTACAAAGAGGCCCTACCGGAGAGGAAGAATGGCTTTCAGGAGACTCTGACAGATAGTCCAAGACCTGTGAGAATGAAAAAGATGCCCATTTCTTTATCAGTTGGAAGGAAAAAAGGGAAAAAAGAAAAATAAAGCATTATATTTCAGTTCTATGAAGATCAAAGCAGTCAATGGAACTGGTAAGAGTACAAGCATGCAACAATACGACAGTAATGCATCTCCAGATAACATACTAAAAAGGAAAACATAAATAGAGCACACAACTATAACACAAGTACCATACACCTATGAAGATGCTAGCAGTAGCAGCTATCTAAGGAAAATCAGAGGAATGTAAAGCAGACTCCCTGCATTTCATATCTGTAGTAGTCTATAGTGGGACAAAATTGCTCAAGAAATGGTTGTAAAATCCACATATCAAGAGGACCGACAAGATAAACATGTAATTCTGTGGATCTAGATGTACTATCCTGCCTCAGAAGTCTACAATCATGTTTTGCATCCAAGAGCTTATGTCCATTATGCTGTCAAGAGAATGATATTCTTTAAGGTGAGCATCCAGTGTAATGCATTTGCAGTTTAGAGAAACCCTCCTATTACAAATTCTTTCCCTGATACAGAAAACCCAACATATTTGATCTTATACTCAAAGAAAGAAATGTTTGTGTCATCTGAGACTTGAAATAAACATTAATAATGAACATTATCTTGCACTAAACATGGTAGCAGAAAATAGGGTACTCCTCTATCTCTACATCAAGCTAAGCCGCTGGTCTCTATGGATGTAGAACTATGCTTCGATTCTAAGCTGATGGCATCTAACTCTAATCTGTGCCAGGGAGAAAGGCAACTTATTCCAATAATATCAGAAAATAGATGTTGGAAAAATAATTGGCATTGATGTCAAAGACATTTTGGTGATATTAGTGGCCCCAAATAAAATTAACTTACTCTTATATTGGTCGCCCCCTTTGGAGTATTGAAGGTAAATAAATGAAAATTAAATTAAATGTTTTATTATTCATGAGGCTAACCCTCGCGGTGCCACCCCATGTTGGGGAAATTAAATTTAAAATAAATTAATTTTATTGGGTCGATCCCCTAGAGATGTGTCAAACCTTGGGAAATAAATAGATATTATTTGTGCTAAGTGAGCGGACCCCCTGGAGAGTAACCCCTCTTGAGTGAAGATGCATGATTGGCAAGTATAAATAGAGGATTGTGAGAGGGTTTAAAATCAATCAATTCAAGGAATATTATTCATATGAAGAGCAGAAATTAAAAACTATTTTAGCAGATTTATGAAAGATATGTGAGCAGATGTATGAGAGGTGTTTAGCATAAATTTGTGAGAGAAATAAAATCAAGATCATGACATTTCTATGAGCAGAAATTTTAAAGACTACAGTGCAGATTTATGAGTGAGTGTATTACAGATTTGTGAGCAGTTAAGGGTAGATCTAAGAGGAGTTGATGAAAGCAAATTATGTTCTATTTTATGTCATATTTTAGCTCATTTCATATGCTTTCATACCCATTCCCACATTCCATTTTCGTTTCATATCATACCATTTTACCACTACGCTGCATATGATTAAATATATATGAATGATATTTAATATAATTTTGAAATTAAAATATGATAAATAATTATTGATTATCTTTACTAATAAATGTTGTTATTTTGAGCCTTGGAAAATATATCTCAGTGTACAGACTTCTTTCATTCAGCTCTTTCTTCCATCATTGCCACATGAAATTCGTTCACTCACTTCAGCACTTGGGATATTTTCACGCCACCAATGCATACATCTACCAAGGCATATTCACGTTGCATCAAACCTATCTTACATGGCCGCACATGTATTTGATTAGGTATTTTGGCGTTGACCTCCACCTCAGCATTCAACATCATTAGAGGATGCATCTTTCTTTTCTTCCATGATCTATCGGCCACTTCAGCAAATGGATCTGTTTTTCAATTGTCTCACTACTACCACGTTGGCTGAGTTCTCATTTATCCGATTTAATTAAAGAACAAATCTATGAAGATCTCATATTCTTAACAGCTGTGCGATGGAGATAGCTGCAGATCTCTTTGTTTCTAATTGTGTCCTTCATTATGTAACCAATGAAAACTATCGAAATTGTTGTTTTTAACTTTTGGCTTGCAGCCAAGTTTAAATAACAATGTTTTGGTTTGTTGGCTGTAGGCCAAAACAAACTCATTATTTTTTTGTACTTAGTAGTTACCAAAAGCGTATATATAATTACGCAACAGTAGAGACTTTGTATCATATCATTGATGAATAAAATAATATTTCACATAATCAAATCAGCGTAGGAAATCTATGTTTCATTTCTTCCACCGTGTGAACCAGGAGCAAGGGCCCACTCCTTGGGGAAGTTTGATGATGTTTTATTTTTTGTATTTTGCTTCCTTTCGATTTGGTTTCCTTTTGATCTTAACAACTGGGTGATTTCAATTTCAACACCTTCATTAAAGTTTGGATAAAAGATCATATGATCTGGGTTGTTTTCCTTTCTGCTGTAAACGGATGTTATTGTTGCAGATTGCTGTTGTTATTATCACAGATTGTTGTTGGAGTTATGTGTAGACTGTTACATTTTCTGTCACAGCCCCTGTCACTTCCTGCCACAGAATAGAGCAAAACAGAAACACAAGTTTGAACCAGATTTTCATCATTATAGGCGGTCTTTTGTGTGTTTTAACTGCATTTCGTCTCCACTTAATTCACTGCTTTCAGCCCTTAGGTATACTACTGCAACACCTTTCATAAGCTTATGATCCCCGGATTGACACTTAGACTGAGTTGAATCTAGTTTATTCTTCACCCCAGTTTTGGCCTATCAAGAGATTGCAAACAAATTACAGTGTTCCACGGGGACGCGTCCCCCCAAAAAAACCTGGCGTTTCCTAGAGGGGGACGTCTCGGAGACTTGGGGACTTGGGGGAGACGTCCCCCCACTAGGCCACCACCAACGCCACCATCCCACCACTAGTGTTGCTATCTCCAAGACGCTGATAGGACTTTGAGGAAGTTGGGGTGTCCTCAAGACGTCTAGGGGACTCCTAGTTGTCTCCAAGATGTATAATTCTTATACTTATACATCTTTTTATAACTTTTTTTTCAAGTACTATATGTATTTCAACACCCTACTGCCCCCTCACCGCCGTCCCCCCGCCGTCCCCCTGCCATTCCCAAACTTAGGCCCCACGTCTCGGAAACACGTCCCCCCCCGTCCCCCGGTCCCCAAAACCCCGTGGAACACTGACAAATTATCATATTATTCACTTGGAGGTTGGAGCATTCCTAATTGAGGAGATTGAGAGGTCGGTGCCTCTTATTAGAAGAGATTGGTGTATCTTGTTGGGTTGGTGCTCAATGGTGGGGATTGGAGTCTCCAGTGAGTTGGTGCCTACGAAATTTGTAAGAAAATTTATAAAAGCAAGATTTTTCCGTGGTTTTCTCCCGTAAGGGCTTCCATGTAAAATTGTGTCTCGTATGTGTGTTCTTAATTGCTAGATCTTGCATATACGGTATTGCTATGGATAATTAAGGTTTGAGCCTGAGGTAATATTGTTGTGATTGTTTAAGTTGAGACAAGAAAAGTTTGATGTATACTGATTCATCCCCCCTCTTAGTATAAGTGTGTGTTTTGTCAATAGATCCTAGGGTAATGAATATACCAATCACAATTTGCAACTATGATGATAATAAACTTACCTCTAGCTTCTAAATATACCTAATTATGCCATGGTTGCCACCCAAGACGACTTAGATACTTAAAATATAACACCTGAGGCAACATAACTTATGTATGACTAATGATTATAACTAAAGAGTTAAGGTAGCCACAAGCTTGACTATTCAAAGCCCTAAGAAGCATTGTCCTTACTATTGATCAAGAGCAGATGCTTTTGCATAGAATCGTCACTTACCCACCTAGCATATTCAACTAGGGAGTTCTTCCATTTCATCAAATAGTTTGTGATTGCCCTTGACTACAGCCTCTTGGTGCGTGTTTGAAGAATTCCCTCAAGATCCAAAAGTATTTTGCCCTTCTCATCAAGCTTTGGTAACTTAGTTTGTGCTACAACTCTTCACCCAATAACCTTCTTGAAGCATGAAACATGGAGAACTAGATGTACTTTTGTTGACATAGGTAACTCCAATTTATATGCTACACTATTGATCTTTTGCAACACCTTATAAGGACCATAGTACTTGGGAGCAAGCTTGTTATTTTTTTGTTGTTGTTTTAGAGACATTTACTTATATGGCTATAATTACACAAAGAACCAATCTCCCACTACAAAAGTCCTTTCACTACAAAGTTGGTTATCTTGTTGCTTCATTCTATTTTGTGCCATTGCCAAGTTCTCTCAGAGACTAGCAAGTACCTCTTGTTGATGTTGAATGTGTTCTTCAACTATTCAAACCTCTAAGTGTGCCTGCAATGAAGAGGTGATTAATGGTGGCTAATACCTTTAAAGTGCCAAAAAAGGAGACATCTTGGAAGAAGTATGGAAAGAAGCATTATACCACCATTCTACTAGTCATAGCCACTACACCCTTCTCTCTTGTTTATCTGAAGCAGAATAGACGTCGGTACCCATATAGTGCCAAAAATGGAGACATCTTGGAAGAAGTATGGAAAGAAGTGTTATACCAACATTCTGCTAGTGGCAACCGCTACACCCATCTCTCTTGTTTATTTGAAGTAGAATGGTGGCTAGTACCCATATAGTGCCAAAAATGGAGACATCTTGGAAGAAGTATGGAAAGAAGTGTTATACCACCATTTTGCTAGTGGTAGCCACTGCACCCATCTCTCATTTTATTTGAAGCAAAACATTGAAGGTACCCAAAACATTAAAGATACCCTTCCAAACATTTGTTGACCACCTTAGTCTGTCCATTAGATTAGGGATGATATGATGAGCTACGAGCAAGCTAAGTGCCCAAACATGAAAATAAGTTAGTCCAAAAATTACTTGTAAATATAAGATCACGATCACCTACTATAACTTTTGGAGTCCCACGTAGTTTCTAAATAGTATCCATAAAGGTTAATGCTACAGTGCCCACTACCATTGGGTGTGTCAAGCACAAAAATATGCATATTTGGTGAGACAATCCACAACAACCATGATGCCATTTTTTCCTTCAAGTTTGAGCAAACCAATTTGATGAAATCCATAAATATCTCCTCCCACCTCTGACTTGGGACAAATAAGGGCTGCAAAAGACCTAGAGTCTTAATTTCTCCATGCATTCTACTACAAATTTTTTAATATCCCCTTTTAGCCCCTCCCCAAAAAACTCTTGCTTGATTCTATGATAAGTTTTCAAAAATTCAAAGTACCCACCTGCTAGAGAAGTAGGTAGTTCTACCAACACTGTGAACTTAAAGGTTGAATTCTTGCATAGGTACAACTTGTCCTTGTACCATACAAACAATTCCTTTCCTTGCAAATTTTTCTAAAACTCTTCAATCTTATTGGAGTTTTTCAATGAGAGTTTGAGTATGTGTCCTCCCACTCTTCTCTTGCTTCATTTACCCATAATTACAAGTATATTTACCCAATATACTTGTAATATGGAAATGGCATACAATAGAGCTCTATGGGTTCATCCCTCCTCGATAGAGTATCAACTAGAACTTTTCCCTTGCCTTTCTTATTCATGATCTCAAAGTCATATCCCAACATCATTGGGACCCATTCTTGTTGTTCTTCAAATGAAAATCTCTATTCCAAGAAATATTGAGACGATCATGATCTATCTTTATCTTAAAGTGTTTTCCTATTAACTAAGGTCTCCATTGTTTGACTACATGCAAGATAGCCATTCCTTCTCATAAATTGGTTTCAACCATAGTTTGAAGACTTTGTGAGTACTCTGCAAACTCACTAAACTCCCGAGTCTATGCGCTAGCCGAGCCAAGTCGACCATACTCCTGTGATGAGTCTGGCTCCAAAACTCTCGAATCTTAGGCTTGGACTCTCGAGTCTTGAGCTCAGACTCTTCTAGTGCCTGAACATAATAGCCACAGTGACTGAAATTTTAAATTTTGAGAGTTTGAGGATCATATGACATGTGTAATGTTTGAACTATGACAAATTGATAGTCAAATTAGAATCTTATGTTCTCTAAATGCATTGATTTCTTTTATTTTTGTGTAATTATGAGGGTTTTTTTTGTTGTCCCAAGTTCGAGTCAAAATTTGGGTTGCCAAGTCTGAGTCTCAAACTATGATTTGAACAAATTCTTACCTTTGAGTTGGTAGATCTCAAATGCTACGGGTCTTCCTTCTTGCATGTGAATTTCTCCTATGCCATATCTTGAAGCATCACATTTCACAATGAATATTTTAGAAAAAATTGTAGTTAGGACGAGTTGTGCACATAGCTACCTTAAGCTACTCAAATGACCTTGTAGCTGTCAATTCCATTAGAAGGAATCCTTTTTCAACAAATTTGTGAGAGGTGATTTGATGCTACCATAATTATTTACAAATCAGCAACAATAACTTATAAGCCTTAAGAAACCTCGTAGGTTCTTGAGGGTCCTAGGCATTTTCCACTCTATAATGGACCTGATTTTATGAGGGTCTACCTTAACCCCTTCATGTGACACAATATGACTTAGATACTCCACTTCTTTCACTCCAAACACACACTTGGATGGATTAGCATAATATTACTCAAGAATCTCAAAAACTAAACTTACAGGCTACAAGTGTTCCTCCCAAGTTTTACTATATATTAAGATGTCATCAAAAAATACCAAAATAAGTTTTCATAGAAATGGCCTAAAGATAAGTTCATCAAGCTTTGAAATGTGGATGATGCATTCATGAGACCAAAGGGCATTACCAAAAATTCATAGTGGCCCTCATGGGTTCAAAAAGCAATCTTATGTACATTCTCATCTCTAATTCTGATTTGATGATAACCAAAAGAGAGATTAAGTTTTATAAAATAAATCACAACATTAAGCTCATCTAACAAATTATCAATTACTGGAATAGTAAACATATCTTTGATAGTGTAATTGTTGAGCTCTTTATTATCAGGGCATGTCATCCAAGTGTCATCCTTCTTGTGCACCATTACCACATGAGAGGAGTAGGCACTCTTATTATGCCTAATAATACCAACCTCTTGCATCTCTTGAACTATCTTCTCAATCTCACTTTTTTGTACATATGGATACCTATAGGGCTTGATGTTGGGTGGTTGGCTTCCTAGTACCAGTTGAATCGCATGATCATGATCTCTTTTAGGAGGCAAGCCTTCTGGCATCTCCCCAAAAACAAATGAGTGCTTATATACAACTATTTGTATATCTAGTGGTGTATAATCCTTTGTGATATGCTTTTAATGAAAACAATTGGGCCACAAACCCGTCTTTTGCATTTGGTGAGAGCTTACCATTTGGAGAGGCTTTGCATTTAACCCTCTTAGTTCTATTGTCCTTCCCTCTAAGTGAAAGCACATGAATTAGCTCCTCGAAGTTCATCTCAAATGTTCCCAAATTAGTAAGCCACTATACTCCCAATACAATATTTGTTGCACCCATGGAGATAGCAAACATTGGGCAATCAAGACGATAATCTCCCATGGATAATTTAATGCAATGGCATTTCCTTGAACAACTAACAACGCCCCTATTTGGACCTGAAATTTTAGAGCCGGATATATAAAACAATTTAGATGAGTAGCCAACTTTTGTTGACGAAGTTATGAGTGATGCCGAACACTATCAACACTATTTCTTTGGTTGTGGATCTCCTAATTCCTCAACTAACTCATTGCCAAATTCTAATGTTTCATCTTCTCCCTAGCTTGGCCCTTCAATTTAGAACATTTTTTTTCTATACATTTATGTCCTCTACCATATTTGTTGTCACAATAAAAGCATAGCACTTTTGCCTTTTTCTTTTCAATTCAAAAAGCCAACCTAATGGGTTGAAGGAATGGTTGTGCTAAAAAACTATTTTACTATTTTCTCTTTATCCATTGAACATTGACCTTCTAGGAATTTAAAAAAAAAGGACTCAGATATAGAATTAGTACTAAACATGCATACCTCATGTTAGATGTGATCCTTCAGACCACCCAAAAATAAATCATTTAAATTCTCTTCTAGAATTGCATCTAACCTCAAAGGTAGGTTCTAGAATTGAGAAATATAACCCTTGGCTGATCCTATTTGTCATCGTTTAGCTAGCTAGCTGAAGTAGTTGTCTTCCACACTATTGCTATACTATGATTGTAGCTCCTTTTGTAAAAGGTGACCATGTGACAGTGAGACCCATTTTCTTCCTTTGAGCACATAACCATAACCATCGTTACCAAATGAATTGCTTCCTTTGAGCACATAACCATCGTTACCAAATGAATTGCTCTAGTTATAGATATAAGGATGTCATTGTCACCTTTTGCCCACTTGAGATTTAATGCATATGAAAAACATTTTCCATTTGATTTATCCAAATTAATGGATCCTTGCCATCATACTTGTACATTTCCACCTTTGGTCTAGATTAGCTGACCTAGATGATCCACCTTGATTGCTTGAAATATTCACTTGTGAGCTTGATTGATTCTAGATATAATCACCAATATTAGCCAATGAGATATGGATGCTAGATATATCTCCTCTCAAACGATGTATATCCTCCATAATTGTGTTGGTTTCTTCCCTTATTTGTTCCTTTATATATTCCTTATCTATGTACCCAATCTCCTCAATTTTCCTAGACATTTTTCAGGTGTGAAAAAATTATTTTAGCCCCCTATTGCAAGCCCCATCATGGTGGAGAAAAATGGTTTTTATAATAATCACACAAAACAAATCAAATTAATCTAAAAAGTTGTGTAACTTACCAACGCCTAAATCTCACTTCCTAGCACAATCTCTAGGAAATTCATCTAAAAAAAATTGTGCAACTTACCAACACCTAAATCTCACTTCCTGGCACACAATCTCTAGGAAATTCATTGATTTACAACCTTGCAAGCAAATTTAGTGGAAACTATAATTTTCCAATAAATCCTTTAATTCTGCTCCAAATGACCTCAAATTTGGGCTATAGCAAGAGAAATACATTCTTGATAAACCCTCTAAAGATCAGAAAAAAAAAACTGTTGATTTTCATCTTTGGAAGAAAATTAGGTGGAAACTCTAATGTAACCCTAATTCTGCAAAAACTACTTGAATTCTACACCAGTTTCTTTAAAATTTATACTATAGTAGCTTCAATATGATCTTTTAAGAATGTTTCAAAATAGAAAAAAAAATCATCAAAATTTGTATTGTGGTAACTTCAATATAATCTTCACTAACCCTTTAAAAATCAGAAAAAAATTGTCAAAATCAAAGCGATATGTACTTCCCAAACAAAATGACCTCCAAAATCGGGAAAATTGTCTTGCCTTCATGGTGCCAAGATCAAGCTTTGATACTAATTGAGCAACTGGCACAAGAAAGGAATATAATAGGAAATATACTGCAAATACTTGATCATAATTGAGAATAAAAAGCCACTTCAACGGGGAAAACCTCCAAATATTTCCATTGAGAACACAATTCTACAGATGATGATAATAAACTTTACCTCTAGCTACTTTATATACCTAATTATGCAATGGTTGCCACTCAAATCCAACTTAAATACCTAAATATAACACCTAGAATGACACAACTATCTATAAATGACCTAATTAAGAGTTAAGGTAGTTACAAGACAAATACTCTTAATCCTATGCACACTATAGGATTAAGGGCATAATAATAAAACCATCTCCTATGAAGAAAAAGATCCTCAAACTTTGCTTATAAAATACTCTGTTGTACCATGCATTTGCATCATATGATCAAAGAACAATTCTTTACTCTTAGTGTGAGCCCACTCACCATGACTAACTTTAGGTCCCATGATCTCTTTACTATAAACTATAAAGAAAGGTTGGTTTAACAAATTGTCAAATTGCATCAAAAAACTCAATGTTGATTTGAGATGTCTTGTAAATGTAACTGAAAAGAAAATGTTTGTAGGAGAGAAAAATTAAGTGCATCCAAAGAATGGAAATATACACCAATACCAAAACTCATTACACGTTTGGTCATCTATTGCATTTAATCATATTATTATGTAAAAATGAAATAAAAGTCAATTAAAATGTAACTAAATATAGTGGAAGTGCTATACTAAGGTCAACTCTACATATAAACATGAAAGCCTCAATGCCAACTACATACTAGAGAAACTCTTTTTGGGAAAGGAATATTGTCTAAAGTTAAATAGTTTTAATTTGCAATGGAATCTTATTTATGTGTAAATAATGCAGACTGATTTTAAAATATTGTTGGACTACCATTACCATCTAGAACTTCACAAGCAAATTCAATGCGTGGCTTTGAAGGAAAAGCTTAATATTTTTTCACTTTAAGATAAATAACTAATAAGTTGTCATAATAAATAAAAAATAGAAGGGACCAATTTTTAGATGGACGGAGCGAGCAAGGACAATATGAGGAAGGGTTTACAATGTCTGTAGCGGAAGCAAACCCCTTTTGATGCTTGCGCTATAGATGAAGAAGAGGACGGTGATGGAGATGGTGTCAAGGCTTCTATGTTCGGAGCAATTTTGTTGTCTCGCTCTCAAACCCTCACTAGTTCCTCCTGTGGGTCTGATGGCGACAACGGTGGTTCTACAAATGGTGAAGGTGTTCCAGATGATCTCATTGCTACGGAGATGGATGCTATAGACGATATTGGCGGATCTGCTTACGGTGAAGAAGGCTTTTCTGCAAGCTATGATGGCTCTGATGTGGGAGCTGAAGAGGTGGATTTCCAGGCTCATGAGGGTTGGGAGATAGAAGATGTTGATGGTATTGACGAGGGTTTGTGAACCCTAGAGGAAAATTTATACCCTTTCTACTATGACGGGTCTAGCTTGGATCTCTTTGAGGATAGGTCTTCAGAGGATAATGAATGGTTGAACGATTTGGCTAAAGAGGAAGAGATGAGCTCCTACTTGATATTCTTTTAGAGGCTCGTAGTAAGTCAAGGGGGTGTGAGGTTGTTGGGAAGAAAGTGGAGGAGACTCTTACTGGTTCTCCTTTTTTTCGAGTACATAAGGGCTTCCTTATTCATCTATCTCCTATTCAATAGGATTGCATGCTACAAAGTATCAATGGAGTGGAGGAGACTTCCACTCATGTTGTTCCTACTTCCCCAAATTTGTGTGGTGAGGCAGCTAGCATCTTGCAAAAGAATGAAGGTTTGGTCTGTGATGGTTGTGGTGCTCCTGGGGTGGTTGTTCCTAACTATGTGGTGTTGGTTGAGTCTCCTGAGGCTTCTACTCACTCACCTTCGATGGTTGTTCCTGCTCCCAAATCTACGATTGTAGAGGATCTCTGTACTAAGGAGATCAAATTTGAAGTTCCTAATTCTCTGCTTGCTGAGTCATTAGATTGGCTCTCGAGCTCGCTAGTTGGGAGATTTAGTGGTTATAATCCCAATATGGATTCCGTCAGAAGATGGGTTCTTAGGGTTTGGCAACTTGGAGGTCAGGTAAAGGTAATTGCTATGTGGAACAATTGTTTTCTTTTTTCATTTTTTGATATGGAAGATTGCATAAGGATTCTTAGTGAAGGCCCTTGGTTCATGGGAATGAATGGCCTTTTTCTCACTAAGAGGTCTCTTGGTTTCAACTCTTGGGACTTCAATTTCCTGTTTGGGTTCATCTACCAGGATTGCCTTTGAAATTCTAGAATGGAAAGGTTTTTATGATCATTGGCAATTCTTTTGGGCAATTTTGTGCTACTCACTATTACCAAATCAAAGAAGCATTTGGTGTTTTCCAAATTTTGCGTGTTTGTGGTGAAGAAGGTGCTTCCCACTCACTTTACCTTATCTTACAAATATGGTATTTGGGTACTGAAATAAGCCCCTTAGTTTTTTTCTTGAATTTTTTATCACAAAATCCAACACAACACCAATGATTAGTGTTAGCTCCCAAAATATAATCAACTTGAAGTAACCTTCACCAAGAATGTTCACCAAGGTCCTATTGAAGGTGAGGTGATAGCATATGGTGATGGGATCGTTAGCAATAAACTGTATTGAAATACAATGCTCGAAATGTAAGAGCAGGTGATGATCCGACCATGAAAATTCTGCACTACCACTTATTTAGTGGGGGGAATTTATTACAATGAAAGAGAAAATCATCTGCTAACAACAGGCATCCGCTTTTCAGCAGGCATCCACTTAAGTAGTGGGGATTCTCCACTTATTCAGTGGGTGAAATAAGAAGATACAATTGAAATATAAAGAGGTTGATTCAGTACTACTAAAACCATCAATTACAATGAGTTTATTACAATGATTTTCAATAGAAATCTGTTCCAAATCAACTGCAATGATGACACTATATTTATGATTACAAATATAAATGAACACACCCAAGAAATATAGCACAAAATGGAAATAACCAGGTCTGATATACAAGACCAGCAAACTAAATGTTCAGACCAACAAGCTAGGAGATCACTAAAATGCTCATATCTCCTTCGATACTCAACCAAATGACACCAAATCAAATGCAAATGAAAGTTAGATGAATGGCGACCAAGAACAAGTCATTAAACAACATCAATACCCCTCAAATTATTAAGCACACATCCCAAGGAGAAATCTGTAGATGACAAGCCCTACTTGACAAGGGCGACATGTTCCAGAAAATTGTAGACATCATCATAAAATCTGAAAAATCTAGAAGGGGTGCCTAAGGCAAAGAAACACATAGGGCGAATACCCAAAATGATATTAAAATCATACAAGTAGCTATGAATGAAAATATGCTTTTGCTACGCTTGAACCAACAACCTGTAAACATAAAATATCATCAAAACTTCAACAATGATGCTCAATCTGCTTGTCTGTGTGAGAAGCAGTCTCAATTCTAACTAGATGTTATCTTTCAAACACGAAATTGGATATTTTCTAGGAGGTAAGCATTCCTCGAAGCCATAAGCCTGAAACCAATTTGGTAGCAATTCAATATCATAAACAATGGATGATGAAAGAAAGAACAAAGACTTGCTTTTATAGATTTTAAGGTGACTCTCCAGCTTCCTTCAAAAGGGACACCCCCTCACATCTTGGAAATATTTTAATTTTTAAATCACATTCTCCTACCTTCACTTTGGCGTCCAAAACTTCAAGGAGATAATAATCTTTGAAATATTAGCATTTACCTTCTATTGTGGCGTCCAACCTTAGAAATAATAAATTTAACTCTTGATGAGGCGTCCACCCTCATGAGCCCCTTTTTAAAACAACTTAAATCATCACATTAGGCCAAGGTCCCGAAATGATATTAAAATATTAAATGACTTAAATAAATCATTTTACCAAAAAGAGTCTCAAAATGTTGAAAGCCAAATATGCTCCAAACTACACTACCCGAAATGGAAACTGAATGGACTGTTGATGCCACTGCCCAAGATAGCACTACCAGAAGTAGAGCTTACTAAAAATAATAAACTATCAAAAGTTGCCCAATGCATTTGCATGACATATCACTATGAAGCTCTCCAAAAACCCAGAAAGAATCCACAATCCAAAACTCGAAACTCCAAAGTGCAAACCTCCAAAAATGACACTACTATAAATAGAACTTACTAAAAATAGCATATTGCTAAAAATAGTAAGTTGTTCCAAACTCATTTTGAGCACAAACCGAGCAGCTGTCGTGACTTACTAAAAATAGTAAGTGTCAAGAAAGGTTGTCAGATGGATATGTATGTTACACCATTCTGAAGCTCTCCAAAAACCCAAAAAAATCCACTAGACATGCATCAAAAACTCACATGCAAACCTTCAAAAATGCATCAGAAACCTCCTATAAAATAGGAAACCCTAATTTTACCTCTGACGAGCTTACGAGCTTCTGAAAATAGGCTATCAGTCACCGAAGAGCATATGGCTAAAATGGGGACATTAGTCACATTACAGTCCGCCCTACCCAAAATTGCTTGTCCTCAAGCAATGCCACAACACTCCAAACTGATCCCACCAAAACATATAGGATCTGGAGGTCCCATGTCCATATCTGAAAAGACCCACCATGCTGATGCTGCTCCACTCTAATCATACAAATGAAACCATTGTACCAGAACTGCACTAACCTTCCCTGCAACCTCAAAGAGATAACATGCTTGAAATTCAAACTGAAAAACATGGAAGGATTGGAATCAAAATCTAGTAGCATCTCATGCCCAATAAACTCTGAAGAATTAACATTTGCAATGTCAATGTCAATCACTATTATAAGAACAAAGAAGAATAATCTAATCAACTCAAAAATATTCTCATCAACATAACTCCTCAAAGCATCAAATTGAGTCATAACAACAAGTGTCTCTCCATCACAACTATTTGCAAAGGAAAAAACAGCTATTTGCAAAGTCATAGCAACCGCATCCTCAAAACTCCTAAAGGATGTATAATGCCTCCTCTTAGTAATTCTGACATAATCAAGAAAACTTCCAAAAACTTTCACCAATCTCTCCCCAAAAGTCTCAAAAATTCAAACCAAATCAAGCAAAGGTTCGCTGCCCCAAACACTAGTGCAAGAGATTCTACAAAGAAAGCCACTGGAAAAGAACTTGAACACCATCCAATATTGATCCGAATTACTATGAAAAATCATTACCCACTTTTGAGGAAAAAAACCATCACTGATAAAAGATTGTGAAGAGAAAAAATGAGTACCAACTACCCATAAAATCTGAAATAAACCACTTAAAGTATGATTTTAGGAAAATCAACATGCAGGGAATTGTACAATTGTTGCAAAACTGGAAATCAGCATCCATAATATCACAACTGCTCATGCCCAGGGCTGGAAACATCCTCTCAAGAAACTCCAACCCAAAATAAAACCATCTTTTGTTCGAAATATCTCTCCAATCCATCAATTGATGAGAAAAAGGAACCATCGATGGTTGGTAAGGATGGGGACAACATCGAAGAATCTGAAAATTGAATCCTTATCCCTCCAAGAATTCATCTTTCCACAATTAATTAACTCCATCAACCCATGTTGAGGATCCCAAGCATGGATACCCAACTGAAAATGATCTCCATTACACCGGAAAGAAAACTTGACACATTTCCAAGTGCTGGACAAAACCAAGTGCATACTCATGAAGTTGGCGTCCTCTCTAGTGAACCTCTAAAACCAATCCATGGAAGCTTCAACAACATTAGAGTATGAAACATGAGATGACTTCAAATACAACTCCCAAAATTGACTAGTATAAGCTAAAGCATCACTCGACCAAAGGAAAAGGTTGACAAGAGTGCAAATGCCATGTTTTGGTCCTTCTTCCTCTCCTATTTCATGAGTAACAAATTTTAAATCTTCACTCCTTATTGCTGCAATGGAGTTACCAGCAACTACCAAGACTTGTTTTACTAACACCTCATTGACAAATATGTTGAAATCTTCTTGTTTCAACACTTCCCATGTGGAGACTCCATCCCCTTCGTCAGTATCTTCATAGAGTTCATGCACATCTTCAACTTGTGGACGCCCATCATAAGTTGCCGAACCATAGAATGTAACATGTTGAATACCACATACATTACCAGTCATAACATCCATCTCATAGCTACAAACTAATCCTTCTTGCGGCAATTTCTCTTTCCAACTCAAGAGTTCACACTCTTGATGTACCTTCCAATCACCATCAACATATTGAATCTCCTTGGTATTATGCAATTTTCATCATTATGGAGTTCATTTATCCCTTCAACTATTTGTTTGATCTCCATAATCCTTGTATTAGCTTCTTGTTCCTTAAGTGTGGCTGCAATAGGTGATTGATTTTTTGCTTTGTGTAAAGAGTGATGAGCTAAGGTAAGATCAAGGCAAAGCCTATCAACCTCTTTCTCCTTCTCTTGGTAGGCATCATAGGTCTCCTCTACGAACTTAATAGCATTATCTCTATCTGAGAGCAAGTGCAAATAATCTGTCTTTATTGATTCTAGTGCTTCTTTGATGTTTTGCATCTTGGAAAGAGTGTCTCCATCCTTGACTCCATTATGTTTCTCTTCAAACTGAAACTTCCAATAGAGTTCTTCAATAAAATTGTGTGTGCTATCAAATCTTGATAATGTTTTAACAATTTTCTATTATGAAACCATTAATTTATCCTTCAAAACTTGCAGCTCTTTAGGCCCCTGATCACAATCAGCAAAGAAGCTTTGCTCATCAAACATCAACTTTTCTTATTTGTTTTCATTGACATGATTTTCAAAATCAGCTTCCTTTCTAACCTTTCTACTGCATAATTCCTGAATAGAAGGCTTGTCAGCAATATCTTCAAGCAATGAATCATCAAAAGATTCCCTTGCTTGCTCCTCCAAGCATTTTAGTGTCAAAACACCTGGATCCCATGGTCTCATGAATATCTGATTTTATTCTGAACAAATATGCCCAACAAGCTGTCCACTGAAATAAGCCCGAAAGTCATTCTGGAGTGATTTCAGCATGGGAGAGTCTCACTCATATTTTGAATTATCATCAACAAAATGATGTACATGCTCCAACTTAGTTGCTGTTTTGAGATTTTCAATGACCTCAAACTCTTCATTAGCTACATTTCCTTCAAATAAATCATTTTGAAAGTCTACCATACATTCCTCTTTATTAGTGAAGCCTTCTTTTTCATACAACAACTCAGTAGGTTCATCTCTCTGCATTTCAACAGGTTCTTTTTCGAAAAACTCAAGTGAGTCCATTTGATAGTCTTCATGCTCTTCTAAAACTTTGGTTGCTTCTTGGCACTCTTCTGTTGAATGCATGGTCAAATGCACATTCATAGATTCTTCCTGAGATTCTGCTACCAAATCCATAGGATGCCAAATTTCATTCTTTTCTTCGGCAAAAGAAATCTCCACATTATTTTGAACTATCTTCATCAGAAAGGGCCTCAATTTCTCCTCACATTGATTAAATAATTCATTTAACAACATATCAGCAATAGGAGAAATCTTTTCTTTACATTCATATACTTCCAAAAAGAGTGATTGGATATTCGGTGGAATTTCATCAACCTCTTTAATAGTGAGAACTAGAATATTCTTTACAGTTGCAATAACACTCTCTTCTTGTTCAATCCAAGTGGATATGAAAAGGTAGTAGATCAAGTGATCAATCTGATTTTGCATTTACAAGTCAATTAACAAGTTACTTGTCCTGAGATCTGAAAATGTCTTTAAAATAGCAGCTCTTCTGGGAAATTGACTGCTACTAGTTTCATCAAGATCTTGGAAACTTTCCACAACCTTATGAAGGATCTTCTTCATGATTTCGTCATCATAAGGCGTCAATGGCACTAGAATCCTCATAATTTCACTAAAGCATGAAGTAACCAGCAAACGTATTTCCTCCTTTGGATGCCCTATCCAATAGGGATGAATCAAGGAAGTCATTGGAGGAGTTAATGCCTTCTTCAACAATTCAATAGGTGACTGCTAAACTTGGCTCAGACAATTTTCCAATTCTAACAATACCCTCACTTCATCTCTTGTCTGACATTCTTCATTGAGCCTTGTCCCAACAATGGAAAGTGACCTTGCCAAACTTCTTTCCTCTTTAGACGCCATAATCACATTTTTCTTCTCGTAGTTCTTGGACTTCAGAAAACGTAACATCTTCGGAACTACTAAAAACTGAAGCTAAACTCAGTTCTGACCTCTGGTATAGAATCTGATTTCTTTGTCACTCACCTGGCAACTAAGCTCTGATTTGTCACAGGATGGCAAGATCTTAGCTCTGATACCACTAAAATAAGCCCCTTAGTTTTTTTCTCGAATTTTTTATCACAAAATCCAACACAACACCAATGATTAGCGTTAGCTCCTAAAAGATAATCAACTTGAAGTAACCTTCACCAAGAATGTTCACCAAGGTCCTATTGAAGGCGAGGTGATAGCATATGGTGATGGGATCATTAGCAATAAATTGTTCTAAATATGATGCTGGAAATGTAAGAGCAGGCGGTGATCCGACCATGAAAATTCCGCACTACC
Organism: Sequoiadendron giganteum; assembly: GCA_007115665.2. Classification (NCBI taxonomy): domain Eukaryota; kingdom Viridiplantae; phylum Streptophyta; class Pinopsida; order Cupressales; family Cupressaceae; genus Sequoiadendron; species Sequoiadendron giganteum. The sequence continues at coordinate 428,895,165 of CM021103.1, forward strand.
ATTTATTCAGTGAGGGGAAATTATTACAATGAAAGAGCAAATCATCTGCTAACAACAGGCATCCGCTTTTCAGCAGACATCCAATTAAGCAATGGGGATTCTCCACTTATTAAGTGGGTGAAATAAGAAGTTACAATTGAAATATAAAGAGGTTGATTCAGTACTATTGAAACCAGCAATTATAATGAGTTTATTACAATGATTTTCAATAGAAATCTGCTCCAAATCAACTGCAATGATGACACTATATCTCTGATTACAAATATGAATGAACACACCCAAGAAATATAGCACGAAATGGAAATAACCAGGTCTGATATACAAGACTAGCAAACTAAATGTTCACACCAACAAGCTAGGAGATCACTAAAATGCTCATATCTCCTTCGATACTCAGCCAAATAACACCAAATCAAATGCAAATGAAAGCTAGATGAATGGCGACCAAGAACAAGTCATTAAACAACATCAATACCCCTCAAATTATTAAGCACGCATCCCAAGGAGAAATATGGAGATGAAAAACCCTCCTTGACAAGGGCGACTTGTTCTAGAAAATTGTAGACATCATAATAAAATCTGAAAATCTAGGAGAAGGGGCGCCTAAGGCAAAGAAACACATCGGGCGAATACACGGAATGATATAAGCATCATACAAGTAGCTATGAATGAAAATATGCTTCAACTATGCTTGAACCAACAACCTATAAACAAAAAATATCATCAAAAATTTAACAATGATGCTCAATCTGCCTGTCTGTGTGAGGAGCAGTCTCAATTCCAACTAGGTGTTATCTTTCAAACACGAAATTGGATATTTGCTAGGAGGTATGCATTCCTCGAAGCCATAAGCCTGAAACCAATTCGGCAACAATTCGATATCATAAACAATGGATGATGAAAGAAAGAACAAAGGCTTGCTTTTATAGATTTTAAGGTGACTCTCTAGCTTCCCTCAAAAGCGACGCCCCCTCACATCTTGGAAATATTTTAATTTTTAAATCACATTCTCCTTCCTTCACTTTGTTGTCCAAAACTTCAAGGAGATAATAACCTTTGAAATATTAATATTTACCTTCTAGTGTGGCATCCAACCTTAGAAATAATAAATTTACCTCTTGATGAGGCGTCCACCCTCATGAGCCCCTTTTTAAAACAACTTAAGTCATCACATTAGGCCAAGGTCCCAAAATGATATTAAAATATTAAATGACTTAAATAAATCATTTTACCAAAATGAGTCTCAAAACGTTGAAAGCCAAATATGCTCCAAATTGCACTGCTCAAAATGGAAACTGAACTGACTGCTGATGCCACTGCCCAAGATAGCATTGCCAGAAGTAGAGCTTACTAAAAATAGTAAACTCTAAAAAGTTGTCCAATGCATTTGCATGACATATCACTACGAAGCTCTCTGAAAACCCGGAAAGAACCCGCAATCCAAAACTCAAAACTCCAACGTGCAAACCTCTGAAAATGACACTACCATAAATAGAACTTACTAAAATAGCATACTGCTAAAAATTGTAAGTTTTTCCAAACTCATTTTGAGCACAAACCGAGCAACCATCATGACTCATTAAAAATAGTAAGTGTCAGAAAAAGTTGTCAGATAGAGATGCATGTTACACCATTCCGAAGCTCTCCAAAAACCCAGAAAACTCCACCAAACATGCATCAGAAACTCACATGCAAACCTTCAAAAATGCATCAAAAACCTCCTTTAAAATAGGAAACCCTAATTTTACCTCTAACGTGCCTACAAGCTTCTGGAAATAGGCTATCAGTTACAAAAGAGTGTATGGCTAAAATGGGGACATTATAGGTACAACAAATGGAATTTGAAAACTCTCCTATTATTTGCAATGCTTGTCAGAAAGTGGGCCACGCTACTTCTACTTGTTTGGCTAATAAGGAACAACAATTTGTCTGGAGGAAAAAGGAACAAATGCCTCCTATTATTGAGGAGTCTTCTTCTTCTTGCATGGAGTAGAGGGAGGAATGTAAGGGAAAATCTCCTCTTGATTTTTCCACTTTTGCTAATGATACAAGGATGCATGACGGATTTGTAGGTGTCTTTATGGACTTTCCGTGTATTAAGAAAATGAGATTGGGGGAGAAGGATCCTGTGTCACAGGTTAACCAACAATCTTCTGACCATTTCTTTATACCACCCCGAGTTTTTGCTAGTCATATGTTTTTTGTTTTTTGGTATTTGTGTTGTAGTGTTTGTTGTTTCTGACAGGTTGTTGTTCTCCAGTCTATTCTCGTGAGCTGTTCTGCTCTGATATAATGCTTTGTATGAGATCAAGGCCATTCCCTACTTATCTAATCAAAAACAAATATAAGGGACCAGATTGTGTTGTGTATTGGACTTTGAGAGAATTCAAATTGCTAGAACTCTTATCATATTTAATGGTTTCACAAGCGATATCAAGTTACAAAGGTCCAGGGAATGGCTCCATAGGCAGTGATACCTGTTTTCGAAGGAAAAAGTGATTCATATCCACAAGCACACACATGTTAGATGGACTGATAAATAAATACATAATACTTTGGATAGGCAGGGGCCTAAAACGTCTGCAGGTTTGTTCAACAGGGTGTAAGTAGATTCACTTCTAAACATGGAACTGGTTGTGTTTGGGAGCACAGAATTGAGGATCCACACAAAACTAGAATGGCAGAAATTGCATTCAACGGTTATAGACTATGGTAATCAATACACAAGGGTCTCGCCCTTAAGACCAATTAAATTCAATCAAAATTTATCAAATGGTCCAATGAATCCTTAACTACTAAGTTTTGTGCCCCCTGCCTATACCACACTCATGTTTCATGTTATCTTTTGGCCACTGCCCACTTGGGATAACTAACTTCGAATAAAGTAGCAGTAATTCACTTCAACAGAATAGAAAGAACAATCAAAAGTGTCCAGATTGATTAAGAGAAGATACGAGGAGTTGGAAGAAGTGAGATTCCAATAAAATTTGAAACCAAAGACTTGCCTCTTGCTCCAAGCTACGTGACAACTTCTTGTCAATCCCTGCAAGTTTGCCTGAAGGAGAAACAAGGCCACAACTTTAGTTTATAGTGGACATAAATTAACAGCACTGAAACCTTCATTGATTAAGTATTCCACTGAAAGTTACAAGCTTTTAATTATAGAAACAGAATAGCTACTAGCTAGCTGCCTACTAATGCAAATTCAATAGAATAAGAAACAACAATCTCAGACAATTACTATATAAAGAACCAATTCATCATTCACCCATTGGTTGAAATTTTCAACTACAAATTCAGATGACTCAAAATCAAATTATATATGTATCGTATCCCATTGATTGAAAATCTAATTACAAATAATAAGCTTTTAATTATAGAAACAGATTACAATCAAGCACGAATTACAGCCTACTAATGCAAATTCAATAGGATAAGAAAAATAATCTGAGACAATTACTATATAAAGAGCCAATTCATCAATTCACACATTGGTTGAAAATTTCAACTACCAAATCATCTTAAATTCAAACTGTGTGTATCGGTAACCTATTGATTGAAAATAACAGATGTTGAAATTATTTTGGAAATTCTCAAGAAACACAAGGAAGAAATGATTACAGGAGTACGCTTCAAGGACACCTTTGAGAACACATTCTCCAAGGTTTACATGGCTCAGGAAAGCATTTAACCTGAAAAGCAAATAATTTGGCCCATATCAGTTCTTGCACGCATCAAGACGCAATAATCCTCAATTTACACTAAGTTCTTAATTCAATCTTGTTCGTTGGTATTGAAGCTGATAAACCCGAAATCTAATGCAGTGTACCTGGCAAGAGGTGTGTATTCGAGGAACTTCATTTGTAGAAGTATTCTGCTGCATAAAATGAACTTTTATTGATGTAAATGGAAGGAAGCTTAATTTCTACGACAGTTCTGAAGTAACTGAATTGAACCCCGAATTTTATCAAGTTCTTAGACACCGATATAGAAGCAACCACGCATGCTACTGCAACCAACTACGTCTTCTTTTAGCATTTATACATACAGGGTGGACAACTAGAATATATTTTGTATTAAAAATAACGTAGAGAAGTACCTATAATGCAACATGAACGAAATCATAGTTAGCCTAAAAAGTAACAATTCAATATGTGAATAAAATTCATCCCACTGTGAATCCCGCATAGAATGTAAGCCATAAATAAGGACACAGTGGAATTAACAAAGCTTCGAAATCAATATATTTTTCATGCTAATCAAATTGCAGTTTTATTTTGTAATCCATAGCCAATTAATAGATATCCTGTAAGTAGAATCGATTAGGCAGGTAGAATTGACTAGACAGGGCACATAAATACGATTAACTGCACAGATGAGCAATATAGGCATTTAGATAGAGACCAACAATAAGAAAACACCTTTACTTATTTCAATTTTAAAACTGGTTACTTCTCATATTTAAAACGAGTTTAACATGATTTGACAAGTTCTTCTAATTTTAAAATTGTTTCCACTCTATTATCTCTGCAAACGTGGTGTAAACCTTAATTCCCGTGATCGGAAAACGAAAAATAAATTCTTTTATCTACTATGGAATCAAGTTTCACCATTTAACTATTTTGGACTAATTTCTTTTTATATAATTATGAATTAGAGCGCTGTTGTCATGTTTACTTAAAGCGCCTTGGATGGGCGTTCTTTTATATTTTTTACTCGTTAAGTTGTGTGAATGAAAAACACTACTATCTTTAATATTGGTATATTATTAAAATAGAAATCATCAAAAATTATGTTGGTAGAAGGATTTTATACAGTCTAAACCAAAATAATCAAAGAAAGTTTAGATATTTTATTTTAGATATAAATACTCAGAGAAATAAGTGTCCTTAAATAAATGAATCATAACTTTGGTAGGTCTTGCCAAGTCTTAACATCAATAGTGGCATAAACTCTGTTTTGAATTAATTTAAAGAAGCCCTACAAACCACTCTAGTCTAAATGACATTAAAAGTCATCACCTTGAAAATCAATGTCATAAAAAAATTATTAATTATATGACATTCTTATTATAGAGAATTTCATGGCTCGACAATCTGTAATTATAAAAATAAGGTTTCTTATAAAAGCTGTGAAAAAATAATTGGCATACCATATGATCCATCACCTATATGAGAACTTCTTATATAGATAAACTTTTACATCATGTTATATGCCAAGTGGGTCCAGCCATATTAGAGTATTAATTAGGTATATTTAAATATGGCAATGCTATAAACCAGTTGAATTACACCAAATCTGCCATTTATCTATATCTAAATAAATAAAATTAATAAATTGTGCCTCTCATTAAGGGACCTCCTCAAAGTCTATGAATGATAGGTCCCCTAGAGCAACTCAAGCACAGCTCTCGTCAACCTATTTTTGTCAATATGATGCTTTGTAATTTCACTTGTCTCTCTTAGTCTTTGCTTGTAAAGGCAATCCTTCACAGTGATAGCTTTTCAAATGGTTATATAATGCTTAGTCGTATTCAAATGTTCTCCGTGGGAAAACTTTCCTACTTTGAGTTGAATGTCAATGATAAGCTCTTCACTCCTAAATTGAACAAAACTTCATACCTCTTTTGAATATTGTCCATTGCAAGAGCATTTAATAAAATACACACTTCTTACCTTTGATTTGATATGAAGGTTAACTTGATCTTGTTCTACAAATGTTGACTTAATCCATGTAACTTCACAATTTTAGAAATTGAATTGGTATCTTTTACTTTAAAATTCTAGAAGTTGAATTGATGCCCTTTGTTTCAAAATTCTTGAGGCATCTCCAATAAATTTAATACATTTTGAAAAGCGTCAAAACATTATGGACCAACTTTTATTCTTGGTATCTTTTACTTTAAAATTCTAGAAGTTGAATTGATGCCTTTTGTTTCAAAATTCTTGAGGCATCTCAAATAAATTTAATACATTTTGAAAAGCGTCAAAACATTATGGACCAACTTTTATTCGACAAAACAAGGTAAAATTAAAATTCTTGAAGTTGAATTGATGCCTTTGTTTCAAAATGCTTGAGGCATCTCCAATAAATTTAATACATTTTGAAAAGCGTCAAAACATTATGGACCAACTTTTATTCCACAAAACAAGGTAAAATCAACCAAAAATAAGTTAGAAGGCAAAATTGAAAAGTGGTGTCTTTAACTATTTTTGTTGATTGTAAGGCTAATTTGATCACCTTTCATGGAATAAAAGTTGACTTGATAGTGTGTTGCTCCAATATTCTGAAAATAATTTTGGAGATACCTATATTTATGAATTTTAAGAAGGCTTTCAATCAACTTTCATTTTGAAAAAACAAGATTAGCGATATGAAGATCTATGGAAACCAAGAGTAAAGAACATGTAATTCTTATTCAACTCAAACAAAATAGAAAAGTTTGCTCTTATTTATTAGCTATACATAAGAATTGCTCCATAACAAAGTTAGTTTCTAGTGAATTAGAGGCATAACTACAATGATAGCAAAGGAGTTGCAATTGAGCAGGTGGATAAAAAAACCTCTAAACATAAATTTGACATCCATTTACACATTAAACCTAATAAACTAGCATAGATATCTTAGACACACCTATGTACCTTGAGATTGATATCTCTCAATTTTCTTTCACTAGATATATTTGAGATATTTATTGCTAGTTTATAAAATTGCCAAATTAGATGTCCTATTAACACTCTAATCTAATAGGACCACTTAGCATCTAATGGAATGTAAAGACTTTCTTTTGTAAACCTACCTTATGTACAATGTAATTAACATCTCATTTTAATGACGGGTCTCAAAATTATAAAGTGTGGTCTAAATGATTGATTCTCTTTTTAAATCCCATTAATCATTTATCCAAGAACCTTCTTTCCAAATACCAATAAAATCAATTTAAAAAACTTAAATTACATATAAAGCAAAATAGATTAATATATTTGGAGCTTAACTTGAGAGGCCCCTAACTTGCTCATATGGAGGTATATTTATTGTGCAATTTTTAAATGAGCCAATTTTTCAAGTACTTCACAATGATATCTCACAACATTCAATTTTTTTTTAAAAACCAAATTTCTCACAAACCTCACTATACAATCTCAAATTTTTTAACTTCTAAAATAAATAACTTTAACGCACAAACCATGATTTGAGTTCCTTTTTTTTAGAAGTGGAGGATTTCTTAAGCACTACACCTTGGTGCTAGCTATTTGTTCTTATTATGTCATTTGATGCACTTTCAACTTTTTGATCCACATTTGATGTTGTAAATCTCTAAAAAAACAACCTTGTAATCACACTATTTTAAAAGTGACATACATTGTAACTTGCTAAAAGAGTGTCTTAATTGAGGCTACCTTTTGTGTGTGTATTGGGGGGGAGGGGCGAAGGGTGTTATTGCAAAATGCATTCAATTATGAATTGACGTTTTTTTGTTTTTGAGGCTTACTATATGGTTTTTTTTTGCATATTTAATACCATGAACTAATATAAAGTTCCAATTTTTTGTGAGGGCAGGGGTGATGCAAGCATGGACATTAATCTTATTTTTGGGGAAACTCATTGTACATGAGCACATAACATGGCTAGGCATTTGCTAGGCCCGATTTCTCATTTTTCATTTATCCTAAGTTGCAATTATAGGGGGTGTTGATGTAATATTCATGTTTCACCTTGTATAAGTTCTATTCCACAAGTGTCATTACACCTAATTATAAGTTTACTTAGGTATTAAGAATTATTAGTTTTTCTCACCTAGGTAGCTAATAATGACTTGCACTTTGTTTGAGGCACACAAGTGCCACCATTTCCTCATCAATATTTGATTGACAATAATAATAGTTAGGTATCATATTTATTCAATCAAAACTACCTCTATCTTACTCAAATTGAGTTAAATGATTCACCAATTGATAGTTCAACTCTTGAATTCTTAGTTAGACTAAGTTAACTGATCCACTAATTGATAGTTAAACTTATAACCTCCAAACATGTCATCTCCTTGAGTTGTGAATCTAGGAGGCCTATTTAAATGTCCTTCATCCTTTCATTTGATGGTTTATTTTGTTGATTAAGATTATTGCTTTCCTCTATTTTGAATAGATTTCTAGATTGAATATTTCAATCCTCGTTGCCTCCACGTTTTTTGTTATTGTAATTTTTTTCATTCACCTAAAACTACGCTTGTGTGATTGGATCCTATCGGATTTTGCATTAAATGTTAACTACAACAATAAATATATCCTATGAACAATAAAAAATTATGATGACATAAATTCAAAAGAATTCAGAATGAGAATAACAATCCAAAATCCATATTCAAGATGAAAAGTAATGAAAATGGATTAGAAAATAAAATCTCTAGGACACAAAAGTTAGAATAACAAATGCTATAGAGGAATTGAATTAGCCACAATGATGCAGTGGATTGACTCAACATGTAAGAGAAATGGTGTCAAGGCAACTCATCTTAATAATGTAGTGGTGTCACCTAACTACCGTCAATCAAAATGTGAATTAAGTAAAAATAGAACAAGATCCCCATCAATCAAGAAAATGACTTGTGCTCTTATTTTCTAATTTACCTAAGTATTTAATAAAACTAATATAAAGTGCAACATATAATTACACCAACACCCCCTCTTAAGTGCAACTTAAAATAAATAGTAGTTAGGTGCTAACTTTGTTCAATCAAGGCTACCTCTATCAAGTAGTCAAATTTATTGAGCTGATCCACTAATTGATAATTCAACTCTTGACCTCTTAGTTAGACTAAGTTAACTAATCCACTCATTAACAATTAAAATTACAACCTCTATACATGTAATCTTCTTGAGTCACCCTTCTAGGAGGCCTATCTATATCCTTAATCCTTTCATTTAATGGTTGATTTGGTTGATTCTAATTACTGATTTCCTCTATTCTTTAATAGCATTCTATATTGCATATTGCAATTCTCATCGCCTCTATATTTTTTGCTATTGTATTTTTTCCATGCACTTAGATCCAAGCTTGTGCCATTTGATTCCTATTAAATCTTGCATTAAATATTAACTACAACAACAAATCCAACCTATGAACAAAACAACATTACAATAACATAAATTCAAAAATATTCAAAATGGCTAACATTTCTTGATATGTGTTTTCATAATGAAAAAAGAAGAAAAATGGACTAATAATATATATGCTCTAGGATGCGCAAGTTAGAATGAAAAATGTCCTCAAAGAGTTGAATTAGCCATACTAATCTATTGGACTAACACAACATGTAAGAGCAATGGTGTCAAGAGAACTCGTCTTGATAATGTAATTGTGGTGGCAACTAACTAGTTTCAACAAAAGAGTAAATGATTTAGAGGTAGAACAAGATTCTTGTCAATCAAGAGAATGACATATGCTCTTATTTACTAATTTTCCTAAATAAATAAAATATATTACCTAAATGAACTTAAAATAAGGTGTAGCATATGATTATACCAACACCCCCTCTTAAGTGCAAATTAGGGAAAAAATAAACGAGTCCTAAAATGGTAAGCCATATGAGGTGACTTGGGTACATACCTGAATTGCACCCCCCTACAACAAAAGAAGAGAGAGAAAACTAATAGGAAAAGCTCCTTTCCATGGAGAGAAAAGGTAGTGTTAAAATTCTTGCATGATAAGGCCACGTGTGTCTCCAAGAAGAGAGGAAATGCAAATGCAAAATTTCACATGGCAAGGATTGTAGCTCAGGTCCTTCTACAACAACTACTGCATTTTCCTATTACAAGAAAAAAAGTCTAAGTTGTCAAACTACTAAATTCCAACTCAATGAACGAGACACATGATGAACTATAACTAAAATTTATAAATAAAATGAATAAAGGTGTGAGATTTGAACCAATGAGAATCCAAATGTGTTAAGATAAAGCATAATAAAGTAAAGAAAAAGATCTTAATAAAGGTGTGAGATTCAAACTATTTTTAATCCAAATGTTTTAAGATAGAAGCATTATAAAGCAAAGAAAAAGATCTTAATGAAGGTGTGAGATTTGAACTGTTGTGAATCCAAATTTATTAAGATAGAAGGATGATAAAGCCAAAAAAAACTAATAAGGTCAAAATGAAATATGCAACTCCATAGGAGTTTTCATCAAATAGAATACAAATGTCCTCAATGATGTTATCAAGATCCTAAATGTGGGATTCTACAAACAAAAGAGGTATGTCAAATAGGTAGTTATCTTGATGATCAAAAAGACAAATGTAAACCTACTGAAGAGAATCACAACATCCAATGTGGACCAAAAATATTAAAGTATAAATAGGTATAAAACTAAGTCAAACAAATGAAACCACTTAAAAGAATAAGATTAATGATAGAAGCCTATATGGGAAAGTTACGAGCATTTAAAGTTGCAAAAACAAAAACAAGATAGCTAAATCTTTAAAAACATGATTTTTGTACAAATCAAGTTTAAAAGGGAAGCCAATTATACCATTATAAAATACTTAGAAATAAAATAGCCCATTTTAAAAATATATATTTGGAAAAATACCTCCCTATGAACAAATTAAGGGGCTTCCAAAGTTGAAAACTAAAATGGTGAGGGGAAAAGCTATCGGTGGTCCATAGGCAGCAAACATGGAGTGTCACTAGCTAAAATGGCACTCAAATGACACTTGATTGGTGGCATTCGCTTAGGTAGCAGTGGAGTTGATAACAAGTAGTGTTGCATTGACAATGGCAAAGTGTAGATGGTGTGCAATATAAAATGATTCCAAAATATAGGAAATTAATAATCAAAATCAACTATCAAATGAATAGATGAAGTACATATAAATATGCCTCCTTGATGCATGACTCAAGGAGATGGCATTTCCAGAGGTCATGAGTTCAACTACCAATCAATGAAACAGTTAACTCAATCTGACTAAGCCCGAGATGCCCTTGACTAAATAGAAGTGGTACCTAACCACTATCAATCAAGGATTGATGAGGCAATGTTGGTACTTGAGTACCTCAAGTCAAGGTGAAGGTGTATACATCATTATTAGTTTTCTAGGTGAGGAAAATCAATTATTCCTAACATCTTAAGTAATCTTATTAATTAGGTACAATATCACACTTAAGATAAAACTTATCCAAAGAGAAGCATGAATAGTAGACCAACAAAATTTTACTTAAGTTTGCTCTAAAAGCACATGGAAATAATTTCTAAATTATAAATTTAAATAATTAAGATTTGACAATACTAAATCTAAGATTTTAAAGATTGCAATACTTTTTTCTACACACTAAAAGGATAACAAGATATTTTCTAATGCATGTTAAATTACCCTTATCATTTGATTCCTAATTTAATTATTTAGGAATGAATATGAATCAATAATGACACTTGTGTATCTCAAATCAATGTGTACACATGTCATTATTAACTACTTAAGTGAGGAAGATTTAATAATTCCTAATCTTAGTAAACTTTTTAATCAGCTATAATATCAAACTTAGGACATGACTTATCCAAGGTGAAGTATGAATATTACATAGGGTTTACTCTAAAAGCACATAGAAATAAGCTCAAAACTACACATTTACATAATTAAGTCTCTTCTATAATCTAAGATTTTAAAGATCACAAAACTTTTGCTTGCACACTAAAAAGATAAAAGATGTTTTCTAATGTATGTTTAACTATCTTTTTAGTTAAATTCATAATTTATCATTTAGCAATTAATGCAAATCAATAATGACACTTATGTACCTCAAGTCAAAGTGTACACATATGTACACATGACATCATTAGCTACCCAGGGGAGAAAAATAAATTATTCTTACTATGCTAAGAAAACTTATTAATTAGATGTAATATCACATTTAAGATATAACTTATATCAAAATAATCTTGAAATAATAAATTTAGACAATCAAAATTGTATGATACTAAAATCTAAGAGTTTAAAGATCACAATACTTTTGTCTACACATTGAAAGGCTAAAAAGATGTTTTCTAATGTATGCTTGATTATTTTGTTCGTTTCATTCCTAATTTAATCATTTAACAATGATTGTGAATCAATTACCACTATTGTACACATTCATTTCATTTCTTTGATTTAAATTGAGAAATAAAGAGTTTTGAGTTTGAGGTTAACCATTTAAAGTAAATGTGTAAAATAATAGAAGGTAGATGAAAACATGTTTTCTTTTAAAGGTTAGAGAAGATGCAAGTGTATGAAGGGAAACAAAATGAGGATCTACACTACTAGACTCAAGCTTTGTTCTCAAAATTTTGCCTTTGTATCTTCAAGGACAACAACACAAATTGTAATGTGTCCTAATTTAAGGTGACATCTATAAAGTTCAACTCTTTTTGGCATTAGCACTAATGTGACTATAGTACAACTATATATCTATCTAGAATTTAGATTGTGTCCTCTATTGTGAGGATGTTCTCTACAACTAGTGATAGAGAATCTTGCAATTGTGCCTTTGGTGAAACCAACTATTATGGGATAAAATGGTTGATTCAATAAAAGAGTATTGGAGAATGCTTGGGGTGTGTAGACCCTCTATCCAAGGAAAAAATGTGTTGGTACAACAATAGAGGTCAATTCATAGGGATCATTGTGTGTGGTTGTTGCTCCATGTGTGCCCTAGATGCTTCTATGATGCCCTGAGTGTTTCTTTTAGTGCTCCTCCAAATGTTCACTAAGTGCTCTTAAATTCATTCCCTTAACCCCCGTCCCCCCTCCCCCCTTTTTAAAGGGGTAAATGCTTTTGACCCGAGGAGCTATGAACCGGTGAGGTCACAAGTGGGGGAACTCATCCCCAAGATAAATACTCAAAAATGGTTGATTCAATAAGAGTATTAAAGAATGCTTGGGGTGTGTAGACCCTCTATCCAAGGACAAAACGTGTTGCTACAATAATAGAGGTCAATTCATAGGGATCATGGTGTGTGGTTGTTGCTCCATGTGTGCCCTAGATGCTTCTATGATACCTTGAGTGTTTCTTTTAGTGCTCCTCCAAATGTTCACTAAGTTATCTTAAATTCATTCCCTTAAAAATGTTCACTAAGTGCTCTTAAATTCATTCCCTTAACCCCCCCTCCCCCCTTTTTAAAGGGGTAAATGCTTTTGACCGGGGAGATATGAACCAATGAGGTCACAAGCGGGGGACCTCATCCCCAAGATAAATACTCAAAAATAACACCCCAACGGGGTTTGAACCTTGGTGGCAAGAACAACACCACATTGTTTTTTCCACCACATTTAAACGATCACACTATGCCAATACCACCATTCCCTTAACCCCTTTTATTAAGTTGAACTTAACTCTTTTTTACCAGCATTCCCTCAATCCCTTTTATTAAGTTGAACTTAACTCTTTTTTACCGGCATTCCCTTAACCCCTTTTATTAAGTTGAACATAACTCTTTGTTACCATTGGGAGGTAGATTATGGTTTTGGATGCAAAGGGGAGAGAAAAAAGGTTTGAAAAGTAGTTTTTGAATTTGATGCAAAAGAGAGAGAAATGTAGGTTGGAAAAGGAGTTTTTGAATTTGGAGCAAATACTATGCATGGGCCCATCTCAAGGATAAAAGAACACCACAAAAGCATCCAAATTGCTAGAAAGGCAAGGGATGAGAAGGGAAAGATGTTCAATTGTGACGGAGGTTCTTCTGTTCAATTGTGATAGAGGTTCTTTTCAAATAAGAGTTATTAGTTAAGTACAATTATACTCCAAGCGTTTAAAATAATCATCATTCATAATTAATAAATAAATGTGCTAACATAAGTATGAAATGAGCAAGAAAAGTGCTATTCAAATAAGAGCAGGGAAAGATGTTCAATTGTGATGGAGGTTTTCATGTTCAATTGTGATAGAGGTTCTTTTCAAATAAGAGCTATTGGTTAAGCATAATTAATACTCCAAGCATTTAAAATAATCATCATTCATAATTAATAAATAAAGGTGCTAACATAAGTATGAAATGAGCAAGAAAAGTGCTATTCAAATAAGAGCTATTGGTTCAAGTACAATAGATACTCCTAAGTGTTTAAATTTTAAAATAACCATCATTCATAATTAATAAATAAAGGTACTAACATAAGTATGAAATGAGCATGAAAAGTGTTAAATATGCACTTTCCATCTCTATGAGAAGATATTAAGCCTTTAATTTCTCATCCAGCTTTCTAGATCCCTACTACTATCACATTCCACTATCACTCCAGATGCATAAACTAAAAACTATCTCTTAAGGTAACCTTAATGGGATTCTTTTAAACTTATAGTAAAGGAAAACAATTGTAGAAATGATATTCTTATAGCTAAATTTAAACTATAGAAATGGTAATCTTATGTTTAAATGCTGCTGCGAGCAGGAATTAGTATTATCATTATGCTTATAGTCAGAAATTAAAGGTAAATGTTACGGTCATATTTAAATCACGACTCAGGACATGTCCGGTCCAAGATCCCAATTAAGGGGAAGAGATTTTTTTTTCTTTATTTTAATAAAATACATAAAATCCTCCTGTTCTATACCTTTAAAAAAAACCAAAATACCACCTAGTTTTAAGGGGGATTCTACTCAGTCAAATTCCCCAAACAATCGAGATGTTCAGGTATTGAGTTTAAGTAGCTTTTCAATAGATTAACACAACCATACACACCAATTAGATTATAACTTCTCAGCTAACATCCTTATATTTTAAGTTCAAATGATACTAACACCATAAATTTCAAGTTTGAACGACAGAACACCATAAATTTCTATTTAGGTAATCTAAAATTTAAATAGTCTTGGAGTAACAAATCCCCTTCACATCCTCCTTCATATATATATATATATCGTAGGATTTAGAGGAAGAGCAAATGATATGAGGTGGGATTTTTCCATGACTGGCCAAAACTTTGCTGGTATTTCACACAGAATTTAGGAAACCAAAATGAGATTTGAGTGTAATTTTTCAAAACTCTGCTAAAACTTTGCTAGTTCTATTCTTGAAAATCTCCATTAATTAAATTCTTTTATCTTAAACTATTCATAATTCATTAAAAAAAAATGTCGCTCAAAACATTATTAAATTGTTTTACATTCTAGTTGAAAATTTTCAAGAAGCTGTACATAGTTTTATAACAAAAGAACTAAAAGGGAATAGCAAAACAAGCTTTTGGAAAGATCTACACCTGTGTAGAAGGCTTTGAATCAACATGGAAAAGGAAGGTATGCAGATTTAGCGCCAAATAGATGAGATACTATTTACACTATCTAAACAAAAATGTTGCTTCGTACACAGAAGTAAACATGATGATAAGCTATGCCTAGTTGTCATTTCCTGTTTCATTTCCCAAGGATGCAATTTACACAACGTTGTACAGATAGAACTCAAGAAAACCTTGCTCAATTCCAATAGACGAAACTAGGCATGAATTATTCGATTTGAAAGAAAAAAAGATCTTAGTTTATTTTTAATAAATATCAGAATTAATATTACTCTTCAACTAAATTGAAAAAATGGTTGAATTATTGACTAATGAACTGGTTAAATTATTGACATAATCCTTTAGTTTTTGGGGACACAGAAAATTTGGCATTACAAAAGTTCGTCTGCCAAAACAGAACTAGACAGCCACAAAAAAAAAATTACGCCGATAAAATCGTTTTATAAAACTCAATAAAAGAGGAATAATTTGAGAATTCTAAAAGATAACAGGACTGGAGGTTTACAGCACGCACTCATACTTTTCAGGGAGCTTTCTTGTCAAATAAGAGTGAAGGTGTGAGGATTTTTAAGTCTTGCTAAACCATAATTATTTTTTTCTACTGCTACTTCTAGGGGCATAATTCTGCAAGTCGCAAGCCAAGAGGGAAAATTTCTTGTATCACGGAGCCATTTTCACTGGAAATTGCTTCTAATTTCAATCAAAAGCTACGTAAATCATGCAACCCCTGCCACAGCCTGGCTCCTCTGTATTTTTTAAGCCGTTTACAAACTAATGCTATTTAGGCAAATTTGTATAGAAAAAACTTCAAAAACTACAAATTAGAAGCAAACATGTTAATGACTAATGGACTGGTTAAATTATTGACATTATCCTTTAGTTTTTGGGTACACAGAAAATCTGGTATTACAAAAGTTAGTCTGCAAAAAACAGAACTAGACAGCCAAAATAAAAAATTACGCCGAAAAAATCGAATTACTTTACGTTTTATAAACTCTGTTCAATAAAAGAGTTATAATTTGAGAATTCTAAAAGATAACAGGACTGGAAGTTTACAGCACGCACTCATACTTTTCAGGCAGTTTTCTTGTCAAATAAGAGTGAAGGTGTAAGGATTTTTAACTCTTGCTAAACCATACTTAAACTTTTCTACTGCTACGGCTAGGGGCATAATTCTGCAAGTCGCAAGCCAAGAGGGAAAATTTCTTGTATCATGGAGCCATTTTCACTGGAAATTGCTTCTAATTTCAGTCAATAGCTACGAAAATCATGCAACCCCTGCCACAGCCTGGCTCCTCTGTGTTTTCAAAGCTGTTTGC
Organism: Sequoiadendron giganteum; assembly: GCA_007115665.2. Classification (NCBI taxonomy): domain Eukaryota; kingdom Viridiplantae; phylum Streptophyta; class Pinopsida; order Cupressales; family Cupressaceae; genus Sequoiadendron; species Sequoiadendron giganteum. The sequence goes on from CM021103.1 coordinate 428,911,743, forward strand.
TGTTTAAAAACTAAAGCTATTTAGACAAATTTGTAGAGAAAAAAACTTCAAATTAGAAGCAAACATGTTAATGACTAATGGACTAGTTAAATTATTGACAAATCCTTAAGTTTTTGGGGACACAGAAAATCTGTCATTACAGAAGTTAGTCTGCAAAAACAGAACTAGACGGCCAAAAAAAATTACGCCGAAAAAATCGAATTGCTTTACGTTTTATAAAACTCTGTTCAATAAAAGATGTATAATTTGAGAATTCTAAAAGATAACAGGACTGGAAGTTTACAGCACACACTCATACTTTTCAGGGAGCTTTCTTGTCAAATAAGAGTGAAGGTGTAAGGATTTGTAACTCTTGCTAAACCATAGTTAATTTTTTCTACTGCTACTTCTAGGAGCATAATTCTGCAAGTCGCAAGCCAAGAGGGAAAATTTCTTGTATCATGGAGCTATTTTCACTGGATATTGCTTCTAATTTCAGTCAATAGCTACGAAAATCATGCAACCCCTGCCACAGCCTGGTTCCTCTGTATTTTGAAAGCCGTTTAAAAACTAATGCTATTTAGGCAAATTTGTAAACAAATAACTTCAAAAACAACAAATACTGCTGCAACCTATACCATTGTTTACAGAAAACTTTCAATCCATACAAAGATTTATGTAATTAACGCCATCTGATGGAGGAGAACTTCAAATCAAACAAATACCGATACAATACAGAAAAAGTACTTCAAATAATGCGAATACTGCTCCACTTTACAGCGTTTGTGTAGAGAAAGTTCAAATTGTGCAAGGACAGATGCAATTTAAAACATTCTCTAAGAGAACCTTCAAACCATAGAAACACAGATACAATTTACATATGCAAACTTCAGAGTCCACAAATACTGCTGTTATCCACACCATGCTTTCGAGAAAATCTCCAGACGGTTGCAATTTACACCAGTTTGCAAAGGAAAACTTGAAACAGTATAAAGACATGCAATTTACACCATTTTGAACAGGAAAACTTCAAACAACCAAAATCAAAAAAGAAATTTTAGAATAAGCAAAGAAAAATGTTTGTTAAAAAATACTGCTGTTATCCAAACCATGTTTTCGAGAAAATCTCCAGACGGTCACAATTTACACCAATTTGCAAAGAAAAACTTGAAATAGTACAAAGACATTCAATTTAGACCATTTTGCACAGGAAAACTTCAAACAAGCAAAATAGAAAATACATTTTAGAATAAGCAAAGAAAAATCTTTGCATCATCGACTTTGTTATCTGTTTGGTAAATCTACATTTTTTGCGTTCATTCCTATCATAAAATTCCAATCCTCGATAACGCGCGTCACGCTTCTTTTCAATAATATAACTGACTAGATTGAAAACATAATTTTTTTTTTAAAAGAGAACAAAATTTTCTAGACACCAAATTTAAGCCTAAACCATGCCGGAAAAACTAAATTTAGCCAGGAAAGCGAAATTACTTACCGTTTATTTGAATTACAGTCCTTTGTACCAGAGTGATTGATTGGATTCCGCCTGGGATACTCTATAATATGTTCCCTGAATGATCCAGAGTGATGCATTTAACAAACAGTACAGCGGACATCTGTCAGCCTTAGTTTGAAGTCTAGCCGGTTGCCGGTCATCGCAATCAGGTGATAAGACTCTTCATCTGCTTTCAACACGTGAGCGTGGGACAGGCTGGCAGATATTGACAGCATTTTGATAAGGGAACGATCTGGGCGGTTTATCTTGCGAGCTTTTTCCCACTGCCGTTGATATAGCGAGGGTTATTTAAACTTATATAAGAAACTAGAATATTCTATAGTAATATCATTATCAGCGCTCGCAAGTTATCACGGGAATTATTGTGACGGATAAGTGATAAATGGTCATTATAAAAATAAATAAATATATGATCCTATTTAAACTAATATTTTAAGTTGATTATGAATCTCTACTTCAAGTGTTTATAATTATTTTATAAAAAAAATTAAAGTTAATGATTTTCTATAAAATATATTTAGAATTATTTATGTATTTAAGAGTTATTTATTCATTAAATAGATCTATACATTTCAATTTAATTTAAGTTTTATTTAATTCTATTATTTATTAGTAATAAGGTAAAAAATATAATTAAAATTTTTGGATCTTAATGTATTCAAATTTATTAATATTGATATTGATAGATTATGTAGAAAATGAAAATAATAATATTATAATAAAGAAAATATAAACTAAACATTTTGTAAAAACAAGGATTTTTGTGGAGATAATTTTGGAGGTAAAAACTCCACTCAAAACATTCAAGCTTATATTAATCTTCAAAAAAGAACGTACATCAATACAATTTATCCCATAATTTAAGGGACAAGTTAGACTCTCGACAAAAAGCACCTATGTATGTAACATTATAACATAACCCCCATCCCACGGTTGGACAAAACGCACTGACGGAAAGACTTGATGGACTGTGTTGACGGACGGTTAGGCACATGTCGTTTACGTGTTCGTCGTCGGAAAAGGTTGGCAACGTCGATGGGATTTTCAAAATGAAAATATAATGGACAAAAAGCCCAAAATGTTGTCATTTTCGACATTTGCATTTTGGAGGGTTGTTTGGGAGCGCATAATGGAGTTGCAGGCATTTGGAGGTCGAACGAGAGTCGAGACTCTCCCTGCCAAAACGCATTCGACAAGCGCAGGCAGCTAGCTAGCAAGTATGTATCTCTACCAAAAATATGTCATTTTTTTGTTTTGTGTAGGAACTGTGAAGAATTGAACGACTATTCGTTACGAAAATGGGTTTTCATTAACAGGAAAATAAAAGGTTTTCCTTACATAAAGGGTTTTCATTTCAAATACAAAGTTGTCTATGTGTTATTGTGTTGAGGGTTTTTTCATTTTTTCATTTTAATGTTCTCACTGTGAAGAATTGAACGACTATTCATTGCGAAGGTGGGTTTTCATTGACGGGAAAATAAAGGGGTTTCCTTGCGAAAAGGGGTTTTCATTTGAAATGCAGAGTTGTTTTGTGTGTTTTTGTCTTGATTGTTTTTAAATTTTTCTATTTTTCTATTTTGACTGTGAAGAATTGAATGGCTATTCGTTGTGAAGATGGGTTTTCATTTGAAATGAAATGTGGGTTATGTGTTGTCAAGTTTTCAAAATCATAATTTGGAATGGACAGAAAGCCCAAAACGTTATCATTTTTTGCATTCTCATTTTGAAGGTTGTTGTTTCTAAATGGTTTTTGAAAATTAAGTGGGTTACAGGTTTTGTAAAACACGATTTTCTGCATCCTACTGTAGACATGTACAATTGACCTAAAACCTATGACACACCCTAAATGACATTTTCACATCATCAACATCATTATCATCAAACATCACTACATTTCGCATCAATTGCATCCAAAGCCCTAATTTCCCCTATTAATTGAATAATACAACATTATTTAATTAATTCATTTTTTCATCATTCTTGACAAACTAAATAAATTTCATTTATTTAACAAAGTCCTAAAAATCCTATTTCTGTTATTAATTGAATAAAATGACATTATTTGATTAATTCACATTTCATCATTTCGACAAATTAAATAAATTATATTTATTTAATAAAGTCCTAATCTCACCTTATTTCATCCTGATTAGTTAAATAACACCAATTATTTAATTACGTCGCTAAATCAACTTATTCCCCTAAGTTAATTGAATTATTAAATCATAATAATTTAATTATGACACTTTCCCTCCAAAAATTTGAATAATTAAATCAAACTATTCAAAACATTATCAAAAATCAAATCAAACTAATGCAACTTTGTTTGCAAAAGTCAAACTTGATTTTCATGTTCAACTCCAAAATTAATTAATTAATTAAATCAATTAATTAATCATTCTCAACCACTTCTTAGTTGAGTAAATTATGATCCCCTAATTTCTCAATCTATTCCTAACAAATCAATCTATTTCTAATTGAGCAAATTACGATTCCCTAACTGATCAATTTATTCCTAACTGATCAATCTATTCCTCAATCTCACTGATCATTCAATCTATTTCTTCAATCACACAAATTGTGCAATCTATTTTTCACAGATTATTCATGTCTAAATCCTCTCAACACCCTTCAATCATTGATCTTGATTCAACATTGTTTAATCCTGATCATCCAATTCAAATAATATTTTCTATATAACAAACCTCTTTCCTCACAATTAAGGATCAAAGAGTCATCATCATTTGCACAATGAAGTACTGTCGACATTCACAACCACCATTAAAGCTTCAACATTTCTTCGATCAACCAACCAAGATATCGCATCAAAGCTTTACACATGAACTATGGAGGCTTCATAGTGATACGAGCAATCCAACATCAGACAAACACACTCTGATATGGGATGGTAACACTTTGCTTTGTTTTGAATTCAAATTGGTAATTATAAGATTTCATAATATGTTTTCAATAGCTTAGTTTCATTTCATAAGTGTAGGATTAGATCTTAGATTTATGTTCTTGATCTTAGATTAGATTTTGATTTCAATTGCATTTCTCTTGTTTAGCATCTATGATTTCCCCCTCACACATTCTGGCACACTCGGTAAGACCATGGTCCCCTACACTAATGTTTCTATTAGCCATTTTTGAAGTTGTAGGTTTCGAAACCGCTTTTGGAGAAGTTTTCACGCATTGTCCTAGAGAATTTCATAAATGACTGTCAAGAAAACCATGCACTTGCCTCTGAAAATTATGCATTTGACACCAAGAACCGCGCACTTGACAATTTTTTGAGCATTTGATTGTTGACAAGGGCACACTTTCTCTAAACCTACACATTTTCTCTTTGACAGAGGGCACACTTGACTTTGATTTTTGTGCATTTTCTTTGACAGACTTGTGTCCAAGATCTACAAATTTGTAACTGATTTTTTGCTAACAGATGCCTATTTTTTAATGTGTGACAAGTGCTAACATGTTTGTATGCAGGTTTTGATAAACACTAACTCATTTTCTGTAGGGAAGACGAACAGTCAAAGCACTCCAGATTTATAAACATTTTTTGTTAAGTTAGAAATATTTGTTTTGGTGCATAAAAAGAACAAACACACTTTGTTTTTAAGGTACTCTTAAAATGAACCATTTCAAGATTCCTTAAAGTAGGAATCGTTATTGATGCTTAAAAAGAACAAGAACAAATGCACACTTTGTTTTGGTGTTATTAAAAATTGAACTATTTCAAGCTTTCTTAAAATAGGAACTTTTATTTGGTACTTTAAAGAGAACAACACAAATGAATATTTCATTTTGGTGCTCTTAAAAACAAACCATTTCAAAGGTTTTCTAAGTTAGGAATTGTCAGTTGGTGCATAAAAAAAACAAACACTTCAATTTGGATGCTCTAAAAATGAACTCTTTCCAAGTTTTTGTAATTAGGAATCTTGATTTTGGTGCATAAAAAGAACAAAGCAAAATGATTTCTTTTTGTTGACGCACACTCGTATTTACTTTTGTTGACCAAGTAAGACTAGGATTGATTTCTTAGAAACACTCATATTTGGGCTTAAAAATGAATAAATTATTCTTTTTGTCTTGCACCATTGCTATCTTAAGTGATTGATATCCAGAATACTTCGTATTGGTGCAATTAAAAAGAACAATTGTTGTGATTTATTCACATATTTTGGGGGACAGCATCACTTGAGGTGATTAAAAAGAATCGAACTGCTAAGAAGTGTATATCATACATTTAGTGTTTGGAAAGCTAGATGGTTGTCTTCTCCCCTCGCACCTTTTGGCAATCTTAGGCGAGTGAAAACATCTTGAGCTTCACACCTTTATTTTCAAAGCATACCTTTTAGAGGGCCTACCTATTGAGACACATCCCATGCTGGAGAACTCATAGACAACCCAAGCAGTACTTTCATTTTGGACCGCTATATAAATAATTTGTGGGTGTGAGGAAAGTTCATCATCCCGTGGGGTGCTACTGGCTTATGCCAACGTATTCTCCCTTAGTATCCTTGTGATGCATAAAAACTTGCAAGGGCTAGGAGGTCTCTTAATTGAGAAAATCAACGCATGTATAGGGGCTCAAAAATAACATCCCCAGAACATTACTAAGAGCCAAATTATTTTAGAAGCTAGACCTTTATCTAAAAGAGTATTTTAAAGCAGTGCATTGGAATACCACCATTCCAAGAAGTTACTTACCATGTTCAGTTTTCGGTTGAGGCAATAAAGCAAATAGGGAAGGGACTCTTTTGCTTAATGTGTCAAGACGATACATTTCCTTGACATAGCCTATTTTTCCATTCCATCTTCTTGGATTAATCATCTCTTAGGGGATGATTGGTAGGCCTACTAAGAAATATGTACCCATTTGAGCTAGGGTTGTAAATACTTGTTTATGTTAAACTTGCCAAATACATTCAAAATAATCTTGACATCAAATTATGTGCTTGATATAAAAAGAACACTTCCAAACAAACACTGAACATGATGGTTGAATCACAAACCCTTTGACTTAGTTTATGCTTGAAAAAAGAAGCCCTATATTTTAACTCCTTGAAAGGATTTTCCTTAAAGGTTTCCAAATATTCATGCTTTAATTTCAAGCTGCATTGGATCAAAATAAACATTTGGAAACTATGGCTTAGGTGTCATTATTTCACAACTTAAGCTATAGACATGAAGGTCACACAAGTCCATTCTTTTTGAGTCATTCCAAGTGTTGTTGTATCACTTTCCCTACTCCAAACACAAAGAAATTAAGGAAAAAACCAACTTTAACTTGCCAAAATCTAAAGAAAGATTGTTCAAACTAGAAACAAAACACACAGAGACTGCCTTTGCACAATATTCTAGTGTAGCTGTCATCTTTTTTGGAGTAGTTGCTAAAATTCCATTGCATTTGCTCTCTATTTTAGAAACTTCACTGATGAAAATTAGTTGCATTTGACAGAAACTGAGCACTTTCTACGGGACCCATGCACTTGATTTTATTTGCTTGCATTTGCTTCTGAGAAACTAGTGCACTTGCCACCAAAATGCTCGCACTTGCCCAAGAAACTCACTTTTTCTTGAGTAGTCATTGCACTTGACAAAAACACAAAGAAGTTGCACTTGCCTTTCCAACTCACACTTGCTTCTCAAAAACCCATGCACTTGACACATTTTTGGCTACACTTGATAAATTTGGTCACTCTTGCTCTCAAATTGGTGCCTTTGCTAAGAAACCAGCGCTATTGCTCTATCTTGTTGGCAATTGGGAAAAACAAATTGAAGTTGCTTACGAGATCCTTGTTAGAATGAAACAATCGGAAAACTAGATAAGTCATATAGTCCCTCATCCATTATTTCTATCCTACTTGTTAGAAATAAAAATCAAACAAACTGTTGGGATCATTCCTTCACTCAATCATCTAAGATATCTCAACAACTACTTGGGACTCGCAGATAATTCAAGTAAGATTTTCCACAACATATCCTCTAGATAAGGAAGTGAAATATCAATCCTAGTCCTTAAAAAAAAATTATTTCTAAAAGTAGCACCATTCCAAAATAACACTCAAACCTCAAGGTCTTGAGCTTCATAGCAACCATCTCAAAAACCATTACACTTTATGACCATCTAGCGATTGACTGCTCTAGTTTAACAACAAAATGTTGTAGCACCAATCCTACAACCTAGTCTCACACACATAGAAGGTGAAAAAACTGATATCATTAGCACTTTAAGAACCTTCATATTTGAGAAGAACGAAACACCCAACCGATGAAGAAATGTAGCACAAATCCTAGACGAAGAGGAAGAGAAAGCATACATAGCAACCGAAATACATGTGCTACCACCACCTACGCGGAAATAAACATATATCCCTCATGCTTTATGGAAAGAAAAAAATCCTTAGATCTAGAAAGAGAAAAATCCTTAAGCGAAAATCCATACTCCGCCTTCCAAAGAACCACCCTACAATTTTTTTTTACAAGGGGTACATCTTGAGAAGATACCGCACCTACCAAAATTGACTAGAACATTTCTATCTACGATTTGCACCAATAGGCCAAATATTTTCCAAAGACTAAGAGTCACGAGAACGTTCACAAAATTTTGGCAATTGTTTATGATAACTACAAGATCACATCATAGGAAGAAAATGGAAGCAAGTAAGAACAACACCAGCATCCCACTAGCAAACATAACAAATGATGAAAGGGACCTACGAGGATATAAACCAAATGACCTTACAATAGGGTAGTATCAAAACATCCCCAAAACATGTTGATCTATTACCCAAATCACTCTTATCAAGGGTCACAACATCAAATAGGGCAACAACATAAGGGGTTTCAAAATCACCATTAGGGAATAAGCCCAAAACATCAAATTTCCCTAAATAAAATTTATAAAAAGATTGAGGAAATTAAATGAGATCGAAATACGATGTATCATCAATGACTTATTCAATGCCAAAACATTACATATCTACAACAAATGACATCATTCCACAAACACCTCAATATCCACATCAACAACAGTTTCAATATTAGCAGTACCAAGAAGTTCCACAACACCAAGGTGTACCTCAAGTGCAATATCAAAATGTTCCTCAATCACAGTATCAAGAAGTTCCACAACACCAAGGTGTACCTCAAGTACAATATCAAAGTGTACCTCAAACATAGTATCAAGGAGTTTCGCAAAATCAGGAGCAAAACAATCAAGAAAAGCCACAAAGGAAAGATTACCAACCAAGAAGGAAATTCACCCTTTTGGGAGAGGCTTTAGAGGTAATCATGCACAAACTAGTACAACAAGAACTTATCAAAATCAATGACATACAACTTATGGTGAATCAAACTTTAAACTCCCTTGGTATGACGAGTATGAACAATGTGAGTTTCAAAAAATCAAGGGTCACACAATGAAAAAATGCATAGAACTCAAAAATCTCATCCAATACCTTATTGATCAAGGAGAAATAGCTATTGAAGATGACATTCAAGGTCCATCTACCTATGACAACAATGACAATGTCTCAACCTCAAAAGTTGAAAACAGTGATCAAGAGCTATCTATCACCGATCACATTGACAATATCTCTACATCATCCATTGAGCAGGAGGACATACATCAAAAATTTAATCCCAAGCATGATCAAAATCAATCACCCAAGTCTGGCAATGATCTAGTTCAAGATATGTTAACATCATCCAACCTCATGATAGTACATATTGAGGATCAAGAGACTCTTAATCCCACACTTATACCTAATGCAAAAAATCGAAGCCAAGAGCAATCACCCATATGCCCACATTTTGAGAAAATCCAAGGATCCTTTGCAGGCAATCCCTTCTTTGAAATTGATCCATGTCAAGAATGTGATCCAAAGCATATCAAAGATAATACCACACAAAGTCAAGATCAAGAATCCCTATCATCAAAATACTACAATGACTTGGCAGATATCTTCAAAGACATCCAAGGTTTTCCAAAAGAAGAACGCATCTATATGCCAAGCACACATACATCCACCCTTGATATGCTTACTCCTAATGGACATGTAGATTATCTTCATCCAAAACAAGAGTCTCATACTCTTTATGATATTACCAAGGAACAAGAGTCACCTACTCTTAATATCTTTACACATTCAAAGCACAATAGAATCTATAGACATATTAGAAATTGATCAAGAAGAAGCATTAAAATTAGAAACATCCTCCAGGAAGATTGAATACATCGAGCATGAAAATATGGAGCACAGTATCTTAAAATCAGCAAAGATAACTGACAATTTTGAGCAACAAAGCATTAGGTATACAACCGCCAAAGAAGCACCAATATATTTTGAAGGTCCATCAAAATCTGATATTTCACAAGGTCAGGTGGACAATATCAATCAGGAAGTTATCTTGACATATGAAGGATCATATTAGTGAAGAATCTATCACATTTGAAGATCCACAAACATAGAAGAGAAGGATTAACACCTTGTTTCCAAGGTAAATCATATCCTATTGCAAACAAAATTTCTCAACAGATGCATTATCAAGACAAAGGATTAGGCCTACATAAATAGGGTATCCTAGAACCTATGCATATTATTGGCAATTCTAACCATCAAGATCTTGGTTATTCAACAATTAATGGATCTAAACATATCAAGGATACCTCTATAATATTGGGGGCAACTTTATCTAATGCAAGCATCAACATAGAGAGCATGAAGAGTACTTATGATAAAATTGCTACCACCACTACAACTAGCCATATCATAAATCGTCGTCCATGTATTTTTCCACCCTCTAATTGGGACCAACAACAAGATAAAAAGATATATCAGAGAAAGGAACAAGTCATTGAAGCAAAAGAATTAGCAAAACAAAATGGACAAGCAAAATTCAAATGGATACAAAATAAAAAGAAAGAAAAGCATCCCTATCAAACTCCATTAGTCAAAGAAACTATGGGGAAAAATCAAAAAGGGAATTTCATCCATCAAAAAAGTCCAGCAAGGCAAAAGAAAGCTTCAAGAGTGACCTATAAGGTATATCAAGATGTTGGTCCCAATCGAATCTCCATATCCACCCATCATTTCTCATTATCCCAAGTTTGAAAAATAAAAGGTTCAAATCTATCAACCAGTCCACCTGAATATCATATCCCTCAATGCATTTCGCCATTCATGATATCTAAATCTCACATTGACCAGGTATTAGTAGCAACTCTTTATCATAAGGACTCTAAGGGCACTCTATTAAGGTTAAATCCGGTATCAACAAGAAAGATAAGAATTATCAAGGTTTGCATTCAATTTTTCGTATCCTAGCAAAACTACTCCTCCAAGAAGGACATCATTGGCACATCATGACATCAACAACCATATCAACACTAGAAATTTATACATTAGCACCACCAGGTGGTTCAACATGATAAATAAATTATCACCATGATGAAAACCTAGTAAATAGGCATCTTGTGTGACATCAAAAAAATCAAGAGAAAAATAGTTGAGAAAAATCATCCTCTAGTGAAAACCACTATGGTGGCACTTTGGACAAGTACCATGGTGAAAACCTGAAAAACAAGCATCATGTGTAGAATTGAGCATCTACATGCACCATTTCAGGAGGAAGTACCTCAACCTATACATAATAAATCCAATCCATTTTTATCACATCCAACTTACCTTGATCTTGATAAATGTCTGGTGTACACTTTACACTTGCTCATGGAAAAAAACTCTGACATGGGTCACTATCATTGATCCTATCATATCCAACATCATCTGAGCCATGAGGCATTGTCCAAAAGGGCACATTATATCCAAACATGTTATCCTCTCACAAGCTAACCCATTACCTACATTGCTAGACACTGGGGGGCAAGTACTTAAATCTTGCTTTAGAATAAATCTTGATCTATGTCTTCTAGCTCACATTGTGATCTAGACATTGTACCAACAACAAGGTGTACCACTAATGCACTATCAGGGTAACCTTTGAAATAATTCATCCCAAAAACAAGGTATACCACCAACGCACTATCAGGGTAACCTTTGAAACAATTTTTCCCAACAAAAAGGTGTGCCACATGGTACCCTTCCCAATAAACAATTCATCCCAAAAACAAGGTATCCCGCTAATGCACCACCAAGGTAGCCTTCAAAACAATTCATCCCAACAACAAGGTGTACCACCAACACACTACCAAGGTAACCTTCAAAGATACCAACAACATGGATTATTCCTTCACTCGAAAATTCTAAGATATCAATAGTTGCTTGAACCTCACATCTAGTTCAAGTAGCTTTTCTGCAACATATCCTCTAGAAAAACAAAGTGAAATATCAATCCAAGTTTTCAACATCTTCCACCCAAGGCAAGGGTAAAAATCCAAAAAAAATCAAAAGAAGAGAAAAAATACAAAAAAAAAGCAAGAAAAACAATAAAGAGAAAAAAAAGTTCTTTGAGAGAAAACCACTTTGTGGCACTCATGGAACAGGTACTCTAGTGAAAAATTGGAAAACAAGTTCTATGTTTGAATAAAACTTGCATCATTATCTATCAATACTATTCATAGCATCCACCTATTCATCTCATAATAAAACATATGTCCAACCATGGCTTGTTACTGATCAAGGAAAGTAGTCTTGTCTTCAATTGGGGGCAACATATTGAAGCTAGTCATGGGTTAGATCTTTGAGCATCCTATCATGGTCAAACTAGAAAAGGTTAAAAACATCCAAACCAAGCGAACTACGAGTCTTTGCTTGTACAACATAGGCAAGGCTTAATAGCCCCCGAGACCCTAGGTAAGTCCCCTTAGGTTTCAATCATGCTTTATTTCAACTTAGTCAAAAAATTCAAAATCCAAAAACAGTAAAAAATACAACATCCAAAAATATTCACAAAACAGAAAAGATCAAAAACATCCAAACCAAGCGAACTACGAGCCTCTGCGTGTACAACATAGGTAAGGATTTTCTTTGGTGAGCCCCCGAGGCCCTAGGTTAGTCCCCTAAAAACAATAAAAAAAATCATAAAACTTAGAAAATAGAAACAAAAGATCCTATCCCATCACCCGAATTCATAATAAACTTCTCACCCATAATAAACAAATCGTCACACTCACCCTTTGAGAAAACAAACAAACAAACAAACAAAGAAAAAATCAAAAGCTATAACTTTCAAGCAAACAATCGCAAAGCTCTGACTATGAACATACGAAAACAAAGCTAGAGTATCAACTACCTATTGTTTGACAAAGTACCAACAACATCCCGAGATATGCCTTAACGGATCCATTCCTACGATAGACATGATCAACATCGGATAATAGCGCCACCCCAAATAGATATGGCAAGTGATACTGCAACTTGGTTTTTATCTTTTTATAGTCTTATCTTTTTTATTTTTTTTATTGACTCATTCCCAGGATCTCTCAAGGATGTCCATAAGGATTTAGAGAAGAAGGAATGGGGGCAATTGAGCATCATTTCAATTTGTTGTTTGTAAGATATTTTTGTAACACTACCATGGCGAATACTTTCTTTATTGAGTGTATGAAAGTTGTGTTGAAACAATTTGTGAAGTATAGGTATGTTAGGTGTTCTATACCTCTTTGTGTGACTGGTCTGAAAAAGTTTTAACGCAGCCCAACTATATACTTTAAACAAAGTTTTCGAATGTCTAGTATGAGAAATAATACTCTTTGTTTGTAGAGTCAAATTCCACACAATGGATACAAATTCACCTTGGTCATTAATACCTTGGTTCATCGTATATGTTTGCTACATTAAACAGGATTGTTCAAAACTGTGAAGCCTCCAAGCAAAGAAAAAGAAACATCATCAACTACTAACAACATCAAATTTCTATCCATCATCAAATATTTCTTCTAACTAACATCCATCCTATATAGCAATAACATTAGTACCATATCCATCATGCATCCACAATGTCGTCAATACATATCATGATGATAATAAAACAATGAAAACATCATGTATCATGTATGGGGCATACATCCATCATATATCAACATCACATAAGCATCATATATCAAAACAATATATCGATCATCCATAATAAAACATCATATGAAACAAAGTATGATCCATTCATCCACATCATAGGCATACATCATAAAACATACATCATCATAAATCATCCTCCATGATCATCACATAACACATAATAAAGATTGAATCGAAGAAGGTATATCTCATATATATCATCATCAAAAAAGAGAGAATGTCATAGTACATCATCATCATGAAATAAGTGTGATAGGATAATACAAAATAATACATATATATGAGGCCTCGCTAGGCTAATGATTTTATACACAAAAATCATGTCTACAATATGTCTCTGAGCAATAAACAACATGAAGATCAAGTACAAAAAGTAAAAAACTACCCAACAAGAAGGACAAAACCCTATAGACTAGGTTGTGGACCACTATCTAAATCTGGTTGCCTAATAGAATGATTGCCTGCATCACCGCCACCATCACCTGTAGTGGTAGGCTATCTGAATTGTGGATGTCAAGCAACCCTAGGACTAGTAGCATCATATAAGGTCTGATAGTATGTAGACATCTATAGAAACTGATCTCGCTTAGCTCATATACTATCATGCTTTGTCTTAAGAGTATCTCTCTATGTCATAAGAAATTGTACCTAAGCCTTTGCAACATGTCACCACCCACTCTCACTATCTTGCTCAACCCTCAAATTCTCCCTCTCTATAGTCAGAGTAACAACCTGAGCCTCCACGACCTGTCGCTACACTATCTCTGCATCTCTAGCAGTAGTCATCTGAGCTAACTATATACCTCCATCCCATGTGGTTGAGGGGGACTCGAAACCTGTCCATGACTCTGTGCCTGAGGCATATGCTCATCCTGACTACCTTGTGCCCCATCATGTTAGGCCATGTCTAGCTACTCTGCAAGAGCCTCAATGTGCAGTCACTCCCCCACAGACCTATAATACTTGCTCTGTCTAATGCAAGATCACCCCCAAGATCTATAAATCTCAAAGGCCCATGTCATGCCCACCACTAATAAAAATTAGGTGTGGTACCTAGATCTGTTGAACCAATTGTCCAATCCCATCCAATTGGGGCAAGTCCTCTGAATACAGAAAAAATATCTGTCTGCCTGATGACCCCATACATGGACCTCCCTAGTGGTCCAACTGAACCGAGCCTCATAAGTATCAAGAAACTAGCCCTGTCTCTCTCCAAACTGATGACATACTCTATTTGATAAGTAACATTATAGAAGATAATGAGATTGACCAATCAACCATCTAGTCAGTCGATAGTAAATAAGATGATTTGGATCCTTCGTCCATGCCTCATAGTCCATATAAGGTCTCCAAACAAAACTTGGCATATCATCAAACACAGGACACCGGTACGGAAGATCCCTAGGCAAGGTGTAATGCAAGAAATCTCCATAACGATATGAGTACAGATCATTAGGAGTATAATCTTGTATCTCATCAAGTCGAGCAATTGCAATGTGCTCCTAGGCCCAAATATGCAAAAGAGAGACGTTTGCGGAAATGGATTTGTTGCCTCGATATACAACCTTGTGCATATCTTTGTAGAGGTGGGCGAGAAGACACGAACCCCAAGCATATATGGCGCCACGCTCAAACATACCCTCAATGCATATACCCCATCCAATAGGGAACTAGCGATCTCTCCTATCAAGAACAACTAGTCCTGAAATCAAACCACAAAGGATAAGAGAAATAGGGTCTGCACTGCCAACAAACTCAGACAAATCAATCTCGGACTGTCGAACCTCCAAATGTCTAACATCCAACACATGCCACATGGAACGGGTACCCCATCAAACATGGTATGTCACTAGATTTCCATGGATAGGAATGTAGAGATCCTCCACACATCCTTGAGAGAAATGGTTGCCTCTCCTATGGGTAAATGAAATGAAGACATCTTTGAATGCCACCACTCTACGAGAATAGTCATCATTGCTATATGAGTCTGGATGGGAGGTATGTAACAAATATGACAAAGCCCGACTGCATCTAGAAAGTCTTGCTCTAGAACATCGAAACTAGTAATCGTATCGAACAAATCTTGAGGTCGTCTCTCTCTTGGCTACAGTGGTTTCAGGAACACTTGCAATAAAATTTAACCCATGATGTTAGGGTTTCACTCTAGACACGTAAAGCGAAACAAAATGACATAAAAATGATGAAAAATAAGGTTTAGGGTTCAAAACAGGCAAAAGCTAACAATATTTAGCATAAGTAAAGAAACAAGAGCAAAAGTGAGGAAACAAGATCAAAAGCAAGAAACAAGATCAAAGGTGAGGGTTTAAGTCAAGAGTGAGGGTTTTAGTCAAAAGCAAGAATATCAAATGCGAGGCTCTGAAGCAAGTCTGAGGATCTAAAGTAGATGCATGGAAAATAAACTAGAGCAAACAAAAGCGAATATTTACATCAAAAGCATGAAACAAAGGCGAAAATCCAAGTCAAACGTGAGGATTTGAAGCAAGGGCGAGGGTTCATGTCAAGTGTGAGGAAAATGATGCAAATGCTTTGAAATCATGAAAAATTCGCTATTGACCTAGGAAAATTTGTACACGAAATATGAGAATGTGACAAGACAAAAATGAGAAGCGAGAGGGTACATACTGGGCCACTGATGCCTGCAAGCCATCCAAACTCCTAAACCAAGTCTGAATGATGTGAGGCTCCCTGAATCCTCAATATTGCTCCTCGATAATTGATAAAATGGGAAATCTAGAGATAAGAATTAGATATAGGATCAAAGCACAAATGAGGCAATTAGAACCCAAATTACCTATATTAACCCTCAAAAAACCTTAATTTCACCTAGGAAACCCTAATTTTTACTTAGGGAACCTTCCTACATTCAAATTAGGAGCTCCCGAGAACATCAGAATGAGCAACGAGGGAACTATAGCCCTAATTTTTCGTCCTAAACACATCTAAACTGAAATAGAACAATGTCGTGAGCTTGACCTCAAAATTGAATTTTTTGCCCAACCTCTCGAGAGGGAAGCACAAAGTCCTATAATCATTCTATTGAATTCTAGGGCAAAGTGGGGCATTATTTTTTTTCAAAAAACTTGATCTTAAAAATAGAATATTTGAATCAAAGTAACCAGTACTTTGTCTCAAAGAGGGGTAAAATGTAGACATGTAAAATTGACCTAAAACCTATCACATACCCTAAATGACATTTTCACATCATCGACATCATTATCATCAAACATCACTACATTTTTCATCAATTGCATCCAAAGCCCTAATTTCCCCTATTAATCGAATAATACAACATTATTTAATTAATTCACTTTTTCATCATTCTTGACAAATCAAATAAATTTCATTTATTTAACAAAGTCTTGAAAACCCTATTGCTGTTATTAATTGAATAAAACAAGATTATTTTATTAATTACATTTATTTAATAAACTCCTAATCTCACCTTATTTCATCCTGATTAGTTATATAACACCAATTATTTAAGTACGTCACTAAATCAACTTATTCACCTAAGGTAATTAAATTATTAAATCATAATAATTTATTTACATCACTTTCCCTCCAAAAAATTGAATAATTAAATCAAACTATTCCAAACATTATCAAAAATGAAATCAAACAAATGCAACATTTTTTGCAAAATTCAAACTTGATTTGAACGTTCAACTCCAAAACGAATTAATTAATGAATCATTCTCAACCACTTTCCTGATTGAGTAAATTATGATTCCCTAATTTCTCAATCTATTCCTAACAAATCAATCTATTTATGATTGAGAAATTACAATTCCTTGACTGATCAATCTATTCCTCAATCCCATTGATCATTCATTCTATTTCTTCAATCACACAAAGTGTGCAACCTATTTTTCACAGTTTATTCATATCTAAATCCTCTCAACACCCTTCAACCGTTGATCTTGATTCAACACTGTTTAATCTTGATCATCCATTTCAAATCACATTTTCTATATAACAAAGCTCTTTCCTCACAAATAAGGATCAAAGAGTCAACATCATTTGCACAACGAAGTACTGTCGACATTCAAAACCACCATTAGAGCTTCAACATTTCTTCGATCAACCAACCAAGATATCGCATCAAAGCTTTGCACACAAACTATGGAGGCTTCACAGTGATACAAGCAATCGAACATCAGGCGAACACACTCTGATATGGGATGGTAACACTTTGATTTGTTTTGAATTCAAATTGGTAATCACAATATTTTATAATATTTTTTCAATAGCTTAGTTTCATTACGTAAGTGTAGGATTAGATCTTAGATTTATGTTCTTGATCTTAGATTAAATTCTGATTTCAATTACATTTCTCTTGTTGAGCATCTATGATTTTCCCCCTCACACACCTACAATTTTACAAAACAGTATGAATGTCTTGAAAAGCTTTTGTTATTTAGACCACAAGAATGTAATAATAGGCACCATTTTGTAAACATTTAGTAAGGTATTTGGCTTCAGTGTGTAGAGGGCTTTACATCATTGTGTGGGTTGGTGGTTTCACAAATCATGTTGTCACCTCAAACCCACTATGTTTTCCAACTTGCAATCATACTATGCATGTATATTTGGATCATATTAAGAAATATAAGGTATATTTGGATAAATGCAAAATGGAATTTCCCTTTTTTCATCTAATTGGAACAAATAAAATGTTTGCATTATTTGCAGTGTTGGAAAACACGTTGTCCCATGTCAGTTAGTTCATTTTGAAAAGTTTTGTTTCGTTACGACCAAGAATGCAATGAAGTACGCTTTTAAATTTTTGAACAACTCTTTGCTATAGTCAAAATGGCATATCACTTTCTTCATTTGATTGGAACAAATAAAATTCTGCATTATTTGCAATGTTGGAAAACACACTATGTCCTCTCAGTTATTCCCTCATGAAAAGTTTTTGTTTCATATGATCCAAAAATGTAATGAAGTCCACCTTCAAATTTTAGAACAACTCTTTGGTGACGTAAATATGGAATTTCCCTTTTTTCATTTGATTGGAACAAATAAAATGCTCACATGATTTGCAGTGTTGGAAAACACATTGTCCCATGCTAGTTAGTTCATTATGAAAAGTTATGTTTTGTTATGATGAAGAATGTAATGAAGTCCACTTTGAAATTTTTGAACAACTCTTTGCTACAGCCAAAATGGCATTTCACTTTTTCATTTGATTGGAACCAATTAGGTTGTTACTTCTAAAGGGTTTTAAAACATTATGTGGGTTGTTTTCTGGAGAGGGTTTTGAAATGTCAAGGGTTGCAGGTTTTGGAAAATCCAATGTTTTGCAACCTGGAATTTTACAAAATAGTATGAATGTCTTCAAAAGATTTTGTTATTTAGACCGTAGGAATTTAATGAAAGGCACTATTTTATAAACACCCAGTAAGGTATTTGGCTTTAGTGTGTAGAGAGTTTTACAACATTGTGTGGGTTGGAGGTTTCATAAATCATGTTGTCACCTCACCTCCCACTATGTTTTCCAACCTGCAATCATATTGTGCATGTATATTTGGATCATATTAAGAAATTGAAACATAATTTTTAATATGTGTAAGACTTGTTATAAGGTGCCTTTCATTAGATTTGTACTATCTAAATTACATTCATACTATTTTGTAAAATTCTAGGTTGTAAAACACTAGTTTTTTGAAATCTGCAACCCACATAATATTTTAAAACCCTTTAGCAGTTACAACTCAATTGGTTACAAACCCCTCACCTCAATTCCACTAGTTTTTCTTCTCCCCCACTTGCAAATCTGCCCCTTGCTCTCCAACTTTTCGCTTTCAACATGCAAAATGTAAAAAACCCACAACACAAAGTATTTTCCAATAAAAATACTTTAAACAATTATTAGGGAGAAGCTATTCTCTCGACAAAATGCACCTATGTATAGACATTATAACATAACACCCCATCCCCCATTCCAATCTCCCAACAAAATGTATTGACGAAAAGACTTGATGGACCAAGCCAAGGGACAATAACAATACTTGTTACAATTGAAAACACATGTATTAGTCATGTCGACCTTCCTACCTGTGGTGCATAGATAGCTTCTTGTGCAAGGCAAAAAATGGCATAATTCAAAGAGATGGAAAAAATGAGGGATTTTATTTGGCTTCAGTGTGTAGAGGGTTTTACAACATTGTGTGGGTTGGAGGTTTCATAAATCATACACTCATCTCCCACTGTGTTTTCCAATCTACAATCATACAGACTGCTAATGTTTGTTGGAAAACACTGGGTGTTTATAAAACAGTGTCTTTCATTACATTCCTATTGTCTAATTAATAAAATATTTTCAAGACATTCATACTATTTTGTAAAATTCCAAGTTGTAGAGCACTAGTTTTATGAAATCTGCAACCCACATAATATTTTAAAACCCTTTACAAGTAACAACCCAAATGAGGTAAAAGCACAAAGTTGTGTCACACTTTCAGCCAACATATCAGCACAACTGAATTTAAGTATTTCTAACTAAAAATCAATTTTGGTCAAACATATGACCTAGTAAGATTCATTCTAGCTAAGTTAAATACGTCCACAATTTATTCAACTAAAATTGTTGGCTAAAAATATATGGAGCACCACTTTGAGTCCAATTTACCAAAAAAAAAAAATATTTGAAAAACTTGATGTTTTAATAACTCATCCTCATGTAAATAACATTTTAAAAAAAATGTAAAAATACCCTTTTGTAGATCCATAAGTGTAGTTTTGAAAAATATATTTATTTTAATAGTTTAAGTATTATTTATATTGATATTTTTATTTATACTAAAAGTAGGTTATCAACAAAAAATATTAGGTTGATTACCATGCTAAGGAAAAATACTAAAACTTATTAAAAAAAATTGAAAAAAATATGATGCACTAGATAAAAGAATCTATTTCAAGATGGTATAATTTTTTTTTCTATTTTAGATAAATATTTAATATGAATGTTGGCGTCCGATGGAAACAATTGTTTTTTATTCACGCGCATTTTAATATTTATATAAAAATATATATTTATCAAAATTGGAAAAAAAATATATCCATGCGCTAAAGTTTCAAGTTATAAATACACACAAACAATTTGAAAGAAAAAAAATAAAATTTACTATAAAAAGTTTGACGTCCCGTGCAACTTCATTTTTTAGCATTTTATCAGCAACTAAATTATAGTGTTAATTTATGAAAAACTAGTTTAAAATAATTTTTTAATTTCTTATAAAAAATACAAACATAAAATATACTAAAAAATACATATTTTACTAGTTTACATCATTTAAAAATTCAAAACATATATGCTACTTTTTAGTGATTCAAGTTTAAAAGTTGGATCAACATTGGCTGTTTCCTTTATAAAGTGTGACACAACTTTGTGCTTTTACCCATTTGGTTACTCACCCCTCACCTCAATTTGGTATTTTTTGTGATTGCCTTGAGAACCTTTTGTGAATTAGATAGTAAGAATGTAATGAAATTGGAAAACATTGGGTGTTAAGAAATCTGCAACCCACATAGTGTTGTAAAACCATCTAGACGTAACAACCCAATTGGTAAGTCGGTAAGTGAGATGACGCCCCCATTATCTCCTTACTTCTCTCACCATGATGTTTCCTCCCGTCTGACGGTTTCATCACTTTTATCATCCATCTTGGCAAGCCCTAGACTATTTCATCTCATCATGTTATGTATGTTTTTATGCATTTTTGTATGTACATAGGTGTGTTTTTTTGGGAGATTAGTTGTGTTTGTAGAGGGTTTTACAACATTGTTTGGGTTGGAGGTTTCATAAATCATGCACTCACCTCCCACTATGTTTTCCAACCTGCAATCATATAGATTTTTAATGGTTATTTGAAAACACTAGGTTTTTATAAAATGGTGCCTTTCATTACATTCCTATCATCTAATTAACAAAATATTTTCAAGACATTCCTCCCCATGCTCTCCACCACGTAGCTTTGAATGTACAAAAGGAAATAAATGTTAAACCGCATTGTGTTTTCCAACCTGCAATTTATATTTTGCATTTATTTTTAAATCATGAGGAAATTGAAATGCAGTTTGTTTGTGTAAGTAAGATTTGCTATAAATTTTGAAGGTGAATGAATTTCAATACATTCTTACTGTCTACAAACTTTAAGGTTTTCATTAGAAGCATGTTGTTTATATATAATTGCATGTTGGAAAACACTATGTAGTGTGAAACCTGCAACCCACATACTGTTCTCAACTTTAAGAGTGTCTTTCTAATCAAAGAATGCAGATGTTTTGTTTTTAATAAGTTGTTTACAAAATTTGTCTACTTTTTCACATAGGACTCTCATGTCTCCATCAAACTAATTTTTTCTACACTAGCATCTCATTTTTCCTTCTTTTCATGTTATGTATGTTTTTATGCATTTTTGTATGTACATAGGTGTGTTTTGTCGAGAGATTAGCTATTATTTTCAGATCAATCAAGGTGATCACCAAGGTTTTTGTTGACTTGTTAACCTTTATTCTTGCATAACTGATGCAAACCATGATTAGAAACCAATGTGTCTTGCAATAATCTATATTTTTTTAGTCATTTGTACAAGAAATGGTTCAATTTACAACATCATTGAACAATGGTTACGATACAATATGTCATTTAGGTGTTCATTGAGAGACATGGGATATAAACATAAGTTTGATAGTGGTACGTGGTATCCTTATTTTCTATCTTCTATACCCTTATTGATTATTGCAAGTTATGGCCTCTTTCATATGTCAGGAGAGATGAGTTTTTTATATATCCGAATGAACATTCAATGCTTCATAGTTCCTGCAGAATGGAAAAATGGAAGATATAATTGTTGATATATATTACTAGTGTTAGTGATAGGTTAAATTAGAAATTAAATTCCCATTGTACAACTTAATATGTTTTTTTATTGTCTATACAAGCTGGAATTTTACAGTCACCACAAAATATAATCCTATATTGGTGAAATTTGGAATAAAATGAATTTTTTGTCTTTAATTTGCCAATTTAATCTATCACTAACACTTGTCTTCCTTCTAGGTGGTTGATATATTTGAGGAAACAAAATTGAATAAAACAAGGGCAGGTGGATTGAGAATGGCACTTTAGGAGACGTGAAGCTTCTACACTAAATACAGGTGATTCTAGCTGTTATAGCTTGAATTTCAAGTGTATTGGTCAGTTAAATTTCCAAAATTTATTTTGTATTTAGAAGTTTTGATTTATTTATAGATGAGATGCTTAATGTGGTGAATGCAAACAATTTCTAGTTTAATTTAAATAAAATAAATGTTACATTATTGTGTGCATATTATATCCCAAGATTTTACATGAAGGATGTTTCCTCCTTGAAGTGTGAGTGTTACATGGGAAATGATCAAAACAACAGTGAACGATGATACTGCATCCTTTTAATTATTCTCCTCATAATTGATTTGAGTTAATTTTAGGATGATTTATCGAACACTACATCTATATGATTTATCTCCAAAAATATAATAGGAACCTTTGGATCCTTGGTAATTAGATGAGATATATTTGCAAAAGAACATAATGTATATCATTTTACATTAATATTATTTCTCTATTTAAATTATGTACCTTTGTTCAGTTGTGAAGCATCTTTGCATAGTTGGGTTTCATAAGGTTGTGATTAAGGAACACTATTATTGAAATTGCTTTTACTTAGTATAATCTACCATACAAAATGCCAATGTGAGACCATAATAACACACACATAGAAATTAGGTTTCCCAAATGTTTTGTATTGGAATGGTTGTTCAATAAACACAATGCAAATGTCAGGTTGGTTTTCCCATCAAGTCTTTCTATTAGTGCATTTTGTCTAGTGCATGGGATGGGGGATGGGGTGTTATGTTATAATGTTACATACATAGGTGATTTTTTTCAGGAGATAACTTCTCCCCTAACGGTGTTGTCAGGTCAGTTTTCTCATCACTTCAAATAACGTCAACATTTTTTTCCTTGCGCGAGAAGCTATCCATTCACAACGGATGAGAAGGGGAGCTAATGTGATTAAGACATGCATTTTAAATTGTAACAACTACTGTTATTGGAAAACACTTTGTGTTGTGGGTTTTCTCATTCTACAGGTTGAAAGCGAAATGTTGGAGACCAAGGGTTAGAGTTGTAGGTGGGGGAGATGACAAACTGACGAAATTGAAGTGAGGGGTTTGTAACCAATTGGGTTGTTACTTCTAAAGGGTTTTAAGACATTATGTGGGTTGTAGATTGTTGGGGATACAAAGTTCAGATTTGTCATCATAGAACACGTCTAAGACAACAGTGCCTTAGTGATTTTCATTTTAATCATGTCAAAGACACAAAACAACTATGCCATAAAACAAAAGCAGGCACAGTTGATCCCCCATTGATCCTCTGAGAGAAGTAAATGCTTAACATATACCAGATTCAACACAAGCATAGATTCAAGATAGCAAAATCTAACAACATGAAAGACAAACATGTGGACACACAGATATACGTGGGGAAAACCTTTTCAGGTAAAAAACCCCACCTCCAAAACATTTAGCTCACTTGTATTATTCAGTAACAAAAACCAGTTACAATACAAACACAGAGCTATGCTCTTTAGGATAATACATCTTGTCCATCTGGAGAAAGCATGCAACACACAAACAAAACCTTCACATGATTACAATGTCCTTAATGAAATATCATGTAGATTCCCTTTAGCTCCTCACAAATGACTATCACAGCCAGCCTGATGGCCAGCCCAGCCACACGACCTCCATAGGTTCACATCTTCGCAGAACTGCGAGACAAAATGTTCATAGTCATAACCGTTCGAACACTCTCTCTATCTCTCTCTCTCTAATCGCTCTTCTATTCTTCTGTCGTGCACAAGAGATTACTTAATCTCTTTTCCATGTGCCAACTTTTTCTACCTGTCCCAACAGTCAAGTGTCCTCAGGATATCACTGACAGATCTTCTTGCATCAGATTGCCCAGGCATTCAATTCCTTGCCCAAATTGGGTCTTGTCTTTAGCTGAAAACTCGGCCTACAATAAATGTCAAACATTGTTTTGGCACCTAGCCAATCAACATCCTGACCCTAAGCCATGTGTCGCATTTCTGTTCATTCGCTGCCTTTGACCTCTAGTCAAACTTGGTGAAGCCCAGTTGATCGAGCTCCGAGCTCACCTCTGCCTTCCACTACGCTACCACTTTGAGTCCAAACACCCTTCGTGGTATGGCGGTGAGCATACGATGACCCTTCAGCCTCCAACCATGTTACCGTCGAGCTCAGTCGACTCAGCCATGGTAATGCGATGAGCCCACCTGGACTCCATTGAGCTCTGTCGAAGATACCTCACGCTACCGTGCCCCGAGTGCTAGATAACTATGGTAAGGTAGTGACACTGCCAACCCAGACCACTAACGGTCAACAGTGCTACCGTGAGGGCCGATAAGCTACCCCGCAGTAGGGCGATGAATACCAGGTAGACCACCAACAGTCTTACCGTGGCACCACGGTGAGTCTCCTCACCGCCCATGGTAAGGTGGTAACTGCATTCACCGACCGCTAGCCGTCCACCGCAACCACCGCAGCTTCCTCGAGCACTGACCGCGGTAAAGCGGTAACCATCACAAGACTGCCACCCTCCAACCGCCAGCTACTACCATGCTACCATGCCACCAATGAGCAACTCCTACGGTAGGGCGGTAAAGCCTTGCTCTGCCAACATGCCACCAACTGCGCTACCTCGCCACCTCTAAGCAACCCTTGCGGTATGGCGGTAACCGCCATGCCAACTGTTGCCACTCACCATGCCACTGCCAGTCTAGAAGAAGACCATCGCGGTAAGGCGGTAACACCGCCCAACCGCCAGACCAAGCAAGGTGGCCCGCAGTAAAGCGGTAAACCGTACAACTGCGCCACCAAGGAAAGCTTGCAGCGGTATGGCGGTAAAGGCCAGAAATAGGGCTCCAAGGTAAAATGGAAGTCCAAGCCAGGAAGATGAGGCATAAATTTCCAACAATCTCCCACTTGACGAAGTCTTATTGGCTTCTTCCAAAACACGAACAAGGACCATCACCATGCTTCCATGCTCCAACCAAGACACTTGCAATGAAATTCAAAAAATGTCAACCATCTCAGGCTACAGCTCCAAACATCCAACGCAGGAAAAGGAACAAGCCAAGGCGTATATGCACCAGTCTCTGGAACACAAGCATCAGATCCTTCAAGTGATTAAGGCACCACAACAATAGCAACAAGGCACAACACGAACACAGAAAGAGAACCATTCTCTAGAACAAGATAAACCAACCAGCTGGAATAACAACCATCAAACTGACTGCCCTCATCCAACTGATCAAATGCACGCGACTGAAAACTAGCACCCACAACTCATGCTAAAACATCCAATCACCCATACCTCAAAGGTATGACCATCAATAAACTCACGCCATCATATAACCACCCATCAGCAGCAAAAACAAGCACCATGTGTCAACCAGTCAAAAGACCAAACACATCCAAGTACTCCCATTGCAAGGGTACTGTCTAGATGAATGCAAACAAAGCACCATCACACATGATCCAGGCATACTAAGTCCACCAATCCCTTCACATAGAAATGATTAAGCATGTAGTTCCAAGGAACATCCATACTGATCTGCACCACCTACAACCACCTGCTGCAAGAAACATTTCTCTCAACTATCTTCCATAGTTCTTCTAAAATCCATATCTGATTGAAGAAGGAAACACCACGGCTCCACACACATATAAAGTCAAAAGAACATTCAGGAAGAACAAGACCAGATTAGAAAAAAACTGCAAATCAAAACATGTAGCATCCTCCTACATATATTTCTAAATGCCAGCTGTGTCAAGAATGATCTTCACATCCCAAAGGGAAACACCATAACAACACCCAACAAATCCATGGATGTAAGCACCTCAAAGAAGATTAGACTCATCCATATAACTATCTCCTATCATTCCTCAAAAGAACAAGGAGATACACTATGTTGTCCACCTTCCATTATGAATCTTCCAGAAGTTTAAAACAACAACTCAAGATTCATATCCATGAAAGATAAAGCATAACACACATTTGAAAGATATAATGGGCAAATACCTTTCAAATAAACTTCACTATCAAGTAGACCAAGAAGAAAAGAAAAGATGATCCTCCAAGATATACAAGCCAATGTGACTTACCCAAGAGCATTCTCCTTCATGGTCTATGTTGAAATCACATTCAACCAAGGTGCAGGCTACTCAGACTTTCAGCTGTAACAACAACATTCTCAAAAGAATTCCAGCCTCATCTTATTCTCCATGCATCCATGAGCACTAGCACCTGTCATTTCATGCTAACTCCAATCTGCATTGCTGCACTTATCATGAAGTCCACCAACATATGACCAAATTACTCATAACATAAAGAAACACCAGACCACTGTCAAAGCTCCAAACCAATTGAACAAGAACTTATCATGACACCATGATCTACAAAATCCCCCTTAGGAGATACCATGCTTCAAGTGAACTATCCATGGTCTCAAGAGCAAAGCAACATGGAAAAAATCTAATGCACAAGAAAGAGTATACCATGACATAAAGCAAACAAAATCTAAAGCAACATCACCTATCAAGCACCACCAGCATCTCAGCTAAAGACTGCCAAGATCCTTCATGGCTCCAAGATGCTGCACACCTTCAAATAGTGACCATGCAGATGCGAAGGAACTCTTTTGCAACACCAAAGAAGGTCATTCACCACCAAGTGATGAATCCACAGTCACTGCTAAAGCTCCCACTAAACTATGACACCGAGATCTCCAAGCACCATGACCGACCACCCCATCACTATCAAAAGCTTACACTAGACGGTGCAACAAGCTCTCCATGACTTCGTGATTCTCATGCTTCAGGTCCTCATCACTGACTATTCAGGTACTCAAACGCCATTCCTCCTATCATCTCAAAACAACCACGCCAATGCACAAGTGACCACATACAAGGTCAACTAATAGATCTACACCAACACAAAAGCAATCTCGTGGATAATGACATTCCACTTCTGAGTTGACCCACAACAAACATGTAGGTAAAGACAACCCACAAAGAATGCACAACTCATAGATCCACTTCAATGAAAAACCCTACAAATCTATCATCACATTGGAAACTGCAAAACTGAGATAAACAAAAGGAACAACCCACATAGACAACTTGACTTAAACACTAGATCAACAACATATCTGATTTTCCAAACACGTCCACAACTCAAGCACCATAGTCTAGGAAACTAACAAGCAACACCACAAGAATGTTGAATGAAAACACATACCAAAACTCTCATGCAGAGAAGACAACACACCTCCTCAAGACATGTCAAACTACAACTATATCATCCAGTCAAAACCTAGAAGCCAGGGTCTAGAAAATAGCTAAACAACAGCTCCACAAACCACAAGTTTTTCTTAACTATGCAAAACTTGCAAAACCATAGTGTTTATAAAACACCCACGCACCTCCATATTCAGTGCTCATCTGGACGACTCAGGAGTCTACACACAACCATCACGGTTAACCAGAACAATGAAAATAAACGTGAATATGCATGATATAATTTTTAGGAAAATCTACACAAAACCTCTAGAGAGAAAGACATGAATTTGAACCATGCAAGTGCAAGAAATAGGCACACAGGAACAAGAGGTCCATTTCAGACCAATTCCAACACCACAGTCATGCACAAGAAAATGAGAGAGCCAGGCTATTTAGAAGTTGTAGACGACCAAGGTCACTTCATAGCCTCCATGCAATCAGAGCAACAAAGAAACCACCTTCAGTGCTAAGTCAAAAAACCCAACACAAGTGCACAAATTCATGGTTGAACAACAACACAAACAACTCCATACCGCCAGGGAGCCTCTCACATAGACACCCAGTATGAAACCACGCTTCGCTGCAACACAACCACAAGCACATCTCACGTCCTTTGCATCAGAAACATTTGCTATGAGCTAGGAGCCTCAGGTCATATTGCAATAATATGATCAACTCCAGTCATCTCCAGCGTCTTTCAAAAATTATGTTTTGAATCAAAGAAGCAACAACTTCCACTCATCGAAGGATCAATCACCAACCGATTTCTCTAGATTTCCTCAAGCTTGCCAAGCTAAGAAATCAACATAGGAGAAATACCCAAAACTCCAGTAACTAGGAGAAGGCTTTGACACCACTTGTTGGTATCATCAAGCTTCAAAATCCTTCAACCAGCTCTGATACCACTTGTTGGTATCAAGAGCAACAAGCTACTAGCTCTGATACCACTTGTCGGGGATATAGAGTTCAAATCTGTCATCATAGATCATGTCTAAGACAACAGTGCCTTAGTGATTTTCATTTTAATCACGTCAAAGACATAAAAAAACTATGCCATAAAATAGAAGCAGGCATAGTTGATCCCCCATTGATCCTCTGAGAGAAGTAAATGCTTAACATATACCGGATTCAACACAAGCACAGATTCAAGATAGCAAAATCTAACAACATGAAAGACAAACATGCAGACACACAAATATATGTGGGGAAAACCTTTTCAGGTAAAAAACCCCACCTCCAAAACATTCAGCTCACTTGTATTATTAAGTAACAAAAACCAGTTACAATACAAACACAGAGCTATGCTCTTCAGGGTAATACATCTTGTCCATCTGGAGAAAGCATGCAACACACAAAAAAAACCTTCACATGATTACAATGTACTCAATGACATATCATGTAGATTCCCTTCAGCTCCTCACAAATGACTATCACAGCCAGCATGATGGCTAGCCCAGCCACACGGCCTCCACAGGTTCACATCTTCGAAGAACTGAGAGACAAAATGTTCACAGTCAGAACCGTTCAAACACTCTCTCTGTCTCTCTCTCTAATTGCTCTTCTATTCTTCTACCGTGCATGCGAGATTACTTAATCTCTTTTCCATGCACCAACCTATTCTATTTGTCCCAACAGTCAACTATCCTCAGGATATCATTGACATATCTTCTTGCATCGGGCCACTTAGACATTCAATTCCTTGCCCAAATCAAGTCCTGTCTTCAGCTGAAAACTCAGCTTGCAATAACTGTCAAACATTGTTTTGGCACCTAGCCAATCAACATCCTAACCCTGAGCCACATGTCAAATTTATGTTCGTTCGCTTCCTTTGACCTTTGGTCAAACTCGATCAAGCCCAGTCAGCCGAGCTCCGATCTCACCTCTGCCTTCCACTGCACTATCGCTTTGAGTCCAAACACCCTTCACGGTATGGAGGTGAGCGTACGACGACCCTTCGGCCTCCAACCGTGTTATCGTTGAGCTCATTTGACCCGACCATAGTAATGTGGTGAGCCCACTTGGACTCCACTGAGCTCTACCAAAGATACCCCACACTATCATTCCTTGACCGCTAGACAAACACGGTAAGGCGGTGACGCCGCCAAGCCAGACCGCTAACGATCAACCGTGCTACCACGGGGGCTGACAAGCCACCTCGCAGTAGGGCGCTGAACGCTAGGCAGACCACCAACAGTCTTACTATGACACCGCGGTGAGTCTCCTCACCGCCCACGGTAAGGCAAGAACCGAATTCACCGATTGCTAGCCATCCACTGCAACCATCGCGGCTTCCTCGAGTATCGACAACGGTAAAGCAATAACTATCACAAGACCACTGCCCTCCAACTGCCAACTGCTACCATGCTACCGCAGCACTAACGAGAAACTCCTGCGGTAAGGCGATAAAGCCTTGCTTCGCCGACACACCGCCAACCGCGCTACCTCACCACCTCTGCCTGTGGTATGGCGGTAACCGCCACACCAACTGTTGCCACTCATCGCGCCACCGCCAGTCCAAAAGAAGACCATCGTGGTAAGGTGGTAACACCACCCAACCACCAGACCAAGCAAGGTGGCCCGCGGTAAAGCGATAAACCACACAACCGCGCCACCAAGGAAAGCTTGCAGTGGTATGGTGGTAAAGGCCAGAAATAAGGCTCCAAGGAAAAAGGGAAGTCCAAGCCAGGAAGATGAGGCATAAATTTCCAACATAGATTTCAAAAAACTAGTGTTTTGCAACCTGGAATTTTACACAATAGTATGAATTTCTTGAAAATATTTTGCTATTTAGACCATAGGAATGCAATGAAAGGCACAATTTTTTAAACACCCAGTTTTTTTCAACAACCATTAATAGTCTATATGATTGGAGGTTGGAAAACATAGTGAGAGGTGAGTGCATGATTTATGAAACCTCTAGCCCACACAATGGTGTAAAACCCTCTATGGACGCACCTAATCTCTCGACAAAATGCAGCTATATACATACAAAAACATATAAAAATATACATAACATGATGGGACAACATAGCGGTGCATTTTTCCATTGCATTTTGTCCAACAATGTGTTTTGTGGGGAGATTAGATTCTCCCTCATGCAACTAATTTCCTAATAAAATGCACCTATGTACATACAAAAATGCATAAAAACATACATAACATGATGGGACGACATAGTACGAGCCCTACCAAGATGGATGATAAAAGTGATGAAATTAATAGATGGGAGGAAACATCATAGTGAGGATTTTAAAACATTATGTGGGTTGAAAATTTCATAAAACCAGTGCTTTGCAACTTGGAATTTTACAAAAAAGTATGAATGTCTTCAAAATATTTTATTAATTAGACAGTAGGAATGTAATGGAAGGCACCATTTTATAAACACCTAGTGTTTTCCAACAAACATTAACACTCTGTATGATTGCAGGTTGGAAAACACAGTGGGAGGTGTGTGCATGATTTATGAAACCTCCAACGCACACAATGTTGCAAAACTGTCTACACATTGGTTGCCAAATGAAATCCCTCATTTTTCCCATCACTTTGAATTACGTCAATTTTTTTTGCCTTGCACGAGAAGCTATTCATCCACTGTAGGCGAGAATGCTGACGTGACTAAGACATGCATTTTTAATTGTAACGAGTATTGTTATTGGAAAACACTCTATGTTGTGAGTTCTTTCATTTTGCACGTTGAAAGCTGAAGGTTTGAGAGAACGAGCTAGAGTTGTAGGTTAGGGATATATAAGACTATCCAAATTCACCTAAGGGGTGAGTAACCAATTGGGTTGTTACTTGTAAAGGTTTTTAAAATAGTATTTGGGTTGCAGGTTTCATAACACCTAGTGTTTTTAAACTTGTGATTACACATAGACATTATGAATGTAATGAAAATGTTTTGGTTACTTACAAAGTAAGAACCCAATTGGTTGGTCACACCTCAGGTGATTTTGGATTTTTTTTGTATCCCCCACCAAAAATTATATTGACAATATGAATGCATTCAAAAGTTTATTTTATTTAAACAAAAATAATGTAACAAAAGGTACCTTCAAAATTTATCACAAGTCTTAGGTAGACTAAAACTTGTGTAAATAAAATTCCTCTTATGATTGAAAAAATACATGCCTGCTTACAACAGATGGTGCAAAAAAAATTAGAACTTTAACTGTTTGTAACACTTGCAACTTTTTTTATATATTACAGCCAACCACGGATGCATCATTTGGCTGTGTGTATATTATGTGCATTCTATTTATGTTAAGATGAAATATACTAGTAGGAAATGCCACTTGAAGTCTTATTGTTTATGGTAGCTTTCTTATAAATGAAAGAAAAAGGTTGACATTTAAATCATTTGATCTCAACAATTTTTAATATAGCAGTCAATGGTACTCAATAGAGTATAGCAATAAATATTGTGTATGTATATATGTGGGCAACTATCTTTCTCATCATGGATACTTTGAAATGAATAATGATATTAAATGTTCTTTATAACAGTAAAAATGGCATTTCACTACCTTCATTTGATTGCAAAAAAATGCTCACATTATTTATAGTGTTGGAAAACACATTGTCCCCTACCAATTATTTCATTGTGATTTTCTTTTGTTTCCTACGCACCAAGAATGTAATGAATTCCACCTTCAATTGGAAAGTGGGAATGTTTTAACCAGGAGGCCGGAAAGGTTGTATAGAGGAGGTCCCTTCATTTTAGGAGAGTGTTGAGGCAATGACATGTTTGGTAATTGATTCTGAACTTCCAATTACTCTTTCCTTCCAATGCATCAGTCGGAATGCTTTACAATTTCATTTCTATTACGAATATGTTGATTTTGATAGTATATTGTTTCTTCGATTCAGGTCACCCTCTATAGACTCTTCCTCTTCATCATGGACTATGGCATGAGTGTGATCGATTCTTATTGGAAAGGTTGTACAAAGAAGTTCCCCTAATTTTAGGAGAATGCTAAGGTAGTGGCATGTTTGTTAATTGATTGTGAACTTCTAATTACTCTTTCCTTCCAATGCATTAGTCAGAATGCTTTACAATTTCATTAGAAAATTTAATTTTTGTTTCGAATATGCTAATTTAGATAGTATATTATTCATTTGATTTAGGTCAAGAATCAAGGAGATGATCACACTAATGCCGTAGTTGATGATGAAGAGGAAGAGGCTGCAAAGGGTGACCCTAAGGATAAGGAGGGTGTGAATGAAGCATGGGGTAATGTGGAGGATGGGAAGGTAGATATAATAGCTCAATTAGTGCATTGTTTGGATGTGTGTATATATTTTGTGCATTCAATGTATTTTAATATCAAATATACATGTAGTGATGCCACCTAAATTCTTATTATGTATGATAGCTTGGTTGTTGATGTCACATTATTTTCAATGTTGGAAAACACATTGTCCCTTGTCTGTTATTTACTTGTGAATTTTTTTTGTTTCCTATGCACCAATAATGTAATGAAGTCCACCTTTAGAATTTTGGAATAACTCATTGGTAGATTAAAAATGACATTTCACTATCTTCATTTGATTGTAACAAAAAAATGCTTGCATTATTTGTTGTGTTGGAAAACACACTGTCCCCTATCAGTTATTTCCTTATGATGTGTTTTTCATTCGTACGCAACCTTCAAATTTTGGAATAACTCTTTGGTATAGTAAAAAAGGCATTTCACTATCTTCATCTAATTGCAACAAAAAAATGTTCACATTATTTGCAGTGTTGGAAAACACACTGTCCCTAGTTCCTTCAAAGGAAGAATATATGGAAGAAAGGGTAATTTTGAAATCCACTTTTGAATGTGTATTTTTATATTTTGAATGAATTGATTTCATTCATTTGAACTTGATGTGACATTAACATTCTTGACATTACAGGGAAATGATGAACAAGAAAGTGGAAGGTGTGAGCAGGCTAGTGTCCATTTGGGACAAGAAAATTTTCCTTGAATGGATAGCAAAGATCTATTTCTCTTTTTCTATACTTAGATCTTTTTTTTCCTTTTCCTTATCATCTATTTCTAATACACCAATTTACTAGGACAAGACACATTTTCAAGTCCGAATTGGACACCAACCTACAAATTTCTCAATTTCCTTCAATTTTTGGCAAAGAAGTGATAAAATCGAGCCTTGACCTTAGTGGCAACATTTCTTGGTCCATTTGATTTTTCCTTTTCCTTCTCATCTATTTCCAATTGTATTTTTCCTCCACATGTACATATAAACGATTTCATTCCATATATATATAAATTTGTTATGAAAATTTTCTGCGTTTTCAAATAAGACTTTCATCTCTCCCCAAAATGTTTCTCTTTCTCTGCACTTAATTCTATTTTTTCCTTTTCCTTATATCCATACGTTAATTGTTAAATGTAGTCATTTATAATGATGGGTTTGTTATAGGATGAAGGTGTTGAAAATGCAATGGTCAAAGCGAAGGCTTCTCAGAAGCCTCTTATTACATGTACAACAACGAGGATCCATACAAGTGGAATCACCCCACTGTCAGTGCCAAGGACCCAAATAATCCTATAAGATTTTATTTGAGCATCTCCTCAATTGCACATAAAAGACCTAGTGTAGGAGAGGATGAGAGAGGCTGAGAATAGTCATTTTTCATTCGGTCTTTGATCATGTAATTATTGAACAATTATGGTGTGGAATTAAATTATTTTGGTATGCTTGAAGACTACGATCTTTTGCCAATAATGACATGGTGTGATTGTTAAGTTGTATTGTTAATCTTACCATCAAGGTTCAAATCCCATTGGGGTGTAATTTTTGACAATTTATATTTGGGATGAGGTCACATGTTTGTGACCTCATTGGTTCATAGCTTCGAGTCAAAAGCATTTACCCCTCTTAATTAAAAAAAGATAAGACTATGTTCTTACATATTTCATATGACACTTTTTGTTGCCATGTAAAATTTCATTATAAATAATGTCAAATGCCATCAAATAATGGTAGGAAATGCCACCTCAAGTCTTATTATTTATGTGAACTTACTTACAAGTGTAACCACATGCAATGAACACTTTTTGTTCTATAGACTATAACAAAACAATGTATTGAAGTTCACCTTCATATTTTATAACAACCCTTAGTTTGAGTAAACATTGCATTTCAATATATTCATATGTTTGGAATAGAAAATGCACAAAATAGTTGTAGGTTGGAAAACATAGTGGACTATGACTCACTTCTCAATTCTAGTTCTGGAACAACCCCAGTGTTCTACTCAGTAAATTTTCAATTTTTCGCCTCAAGTAAATAATCCGTGATGCCATAACATTACAATAAAAAAAATTCTTTCAATAATGTAAATTACATGCACATTTGAAACAAGCACTATTCCAAACTTCCATTGCATTTCACTATAATTTCACAAATCTTTCCATGATATAGATTTCATTTTGAATAATCTCAATTTTATCATTCAAGATTACATCCTTCCATATAAATAGGTACAAAATGCATACATAGCTCTTTTGAGCTTCATCGAGCAATAAATATACAACTAATCCTGATGTTGCCACATTGGTGTATACATTCTAGATGTCCCTGTTCCTTGGTGCATACACTCCAGCTCTCCCCAATACTGGCACAAACATCTACAAACCTCAACCACCATCTAATGAGGAGAAGCATCACTCAAGTGCTTTTCTACCAATCACAGACTCAAATGCGATCCCCCAAACATCTGTCACATATGACAAGATGGACCTTCCCTTCGACAAAGAGTTTGGTTGGTAAACCCCATAACAATAGCCTATCTGAGCTTAGTGTTGTGTCCTACAAACCAAAACCTAATCATACGGTCATTTACCCTACAAGTATGAAAATCTTGAACTAGATTCCATATAAGGAACATAGTGAGCTGACAATGTAAACAGTGGCTACTTACAATACTTTGGATAAAGTATTCTCACCTGGTACTTGAGTGATAGTCTTCATATTCACATACACTTCTATAGCTCAGTTTGGATTATGATAGTTCATATACTATGCTTAGGTGATTTCCTTCCATAGGTAATTCCTAACCTCAAAAATAACCTATTCCCCTTTTCCCGAAACACAATGGCATCTCTACCAATAAATCCTAAGCATAAGTTACTCCCTTCAATGGATATTCTCATCCCAGGTATAACATATGAGCTTTCCTAGTCTACCTATTAACTTGCATAAACAAGCTATTAACTTCAAAAGACAACTTAATCTCAAGTATAACTTTATAAGCTAAAGTGCAACTACATAAGATTCATCTAATCATAGATTAAATATTCATAAATAATTGACTCCATTCAGTAATATATCACATTAATAAGCGGTTCTCATCAAGAGTATATCCACATCAATGAATGACCTCAATCAAAGAATAATAATATTGGTAGATGATTCCATTAAAGAGTGTACTCTTGATCCAGATGGATATGTTCACCAAAAATTCAATTGTTCCAGATGCTCCAATATTTGACACCATGTTTAAGAGCTCTCTAATATGAACCCAACACAACTTGAATCATCTCGAAAGGAGTTTGTATCCTCAAGACATGCTCGGTCAAAGTTTGGTCAAAATAGGGGTACCGAATGCAAGATGCTAGGTCAAAAAATGAACATCCAAAAATTGGACAAAAATAGCATCACATCAAAGATCGCATCGACATGAATTCAATGTTTCTTGTTTCATGTAAAATGAAGCTCATATGCAAAAGTTACGACAGGTCAAAGTTTGCAGTGAAATGTTAACTAGGATTGTACAGATGCTGACATCATCATGACTTCAAAAGACCGTACACTAACGTGGCATTATTGATTTATGAAATGTGGTAATATAGTGTTAGAGATGGGTGAATAGCAGTTTGATACATGTTAGTCATCGGTAAATCAAATTGTACCATGTGGCACCATTTCATTGGTGCACCTGTTACCTATGTGTTCCTATATGGTTTGCAAACTAGGAGGTTGTTATTTAGTTCAAAATTTTGTGGACCCTCCCCTTCCTAATTACATGCGCCACCGTCAGACCACGCTATTTCCTCATAGACCTATATATGGTCGTTTGTATTTATAGAAGATAAGAGCCGATTTGAGGGGTGGCAGTTTGAATGCCAACCTCCCCCCTGTAACTAGCGCCTCTACCATTGCGCTAAGCAATTGGTTTGCATATGATTCGATGGAAGCTTATTATAAACAATAACAAAGATCCCCTAAGAATATTTTAAAACAAATTATTCAAGGGTATTAAATTATTAAACCTCTTAAATTTTAAAATAACGTAATTTTAATAAGATTTTAAGGGCTTTAAAAGGATTTTATAAGATTTGTAAAATGAATTCAAAGATTTAATGAGATTTTTAAGGGGGTTTGTTTCAATACGAACCATATGTAAAGAATATTGTGAAATATTTGACAAAATATTATTGTTACCCCTTAAAAAGCATATGAAATTGTATAAAAAGGGGGGGATTTTAGCCTTTGAAGGACAATTAGAGGAAATTGAGAATTAAGAGGAAGTGAAAAATCTCTCTATGTAGATAGACTTAGGAGGGGCTTATAGCCAAGTATTTGTACTTGAAGGGGAGAAATTTTCTTCATTTTCCTCATCATTAGAGGAGACTTTGTAAAGGCTTTGGAGCAAAATTGAAGGATCAGTCACTCTGTTGGAGAGGGAATAAAAGACATAGCCAATTGGTGAACTCCATAATCAATTCATGTTTTTGTCTTCTCTTTTATGTTCTCATATTTCTATTGTTCTAATAATTTTAATGTCTTTTTAAAATTAAGCTTAAGACTTTCAATTTCTCTCTTACTTTAAATTAACATTCATTCACACAATTGTCATAGATCCTAACAGATCAAGTTGGTATTAGAGCTATGTTTGACTAAGTTTTGTAGAAGTGGATGTTAACGTGATCCAATGGTCGACAAGGTGAAGACACACTTGCAAAGATTAATCTTGAGATTGGTAAACGAAGGAATTTTCCATCATCAAAGATGGATGAAACAAAAGCTAGAAAAAGTTTTGAGCTCGATGAGAAAAGGTTTCAATGATCCTTTCTTGACATGAAGGCTATGGTGGAAGAGCTCTATCAAGAAAAGCAAGAACAAAAGAAACATGAAAAATGAGGATCGTCAAAGTGAGAAAAGTGTGAGGATGATGAAGATCGAAAGGATAAAGGGAAAAGAACTAAAGGTGATGAAGATCCTCCAAAAACTCCTCCATCTCCATCTTCTCCATCTTCTTCTAATTATAATTTTTTTGTTAATCCTTTCAAAAGTGCACATAAGCCTATAATCAAATTGGATGTAAAATTTGAACTGCCTAAATATCGTGGAGAGTTAAATGCTGATAAATTAGATGATTGGGTTCAACAAGTAGAAGTATACTATAGGATTCAAGATCTTGTATATGATGTTTCTAAAATCTAATTAGATTCTATTCGGTTGGGAGGATCTGTTCTCACTTGGTGAGAAAGTAAAACTCTGGTAAAAATTTCTCGACATGGTGGTGTCAATTTAACTTGGATGGAGTTTAAAGTTGCCCTTAAAAAGTAGTTTTATCCCTTAGGCCATATGCAATAGTTAACTATGAACTAGAAAAAAGTTAGGCAGGGTAAGGTTCAATCTGTCCAAGACTATACTCATGGATTTAGAAAATGGGCTATTGCACTTAATGTTCCATTTTACACCCAGGACACATTGCTCAAGTATATAGGTGGTCTTGATTCTTACTTAAGACATACCATTTTGGTTTTAAATCCTAATAATCTAGTTGAAGTCTGTGTACAAGCCACACAATTGGAGTCAAGAGGTAAGAATACTTTCAATGAAAAGTTTGAAAATAAGACATCTAAGCCTGAAGGTAAATCCAAAGGAAAATAAAAAGGGAAAAAGATAGCTACAATCAAGAAGGAGGGTGATAAGCCCACATGCTCCCATTGCAAGGAGGGGCATGATAACTCAAAGTGTTGGACGCTGCATCCGGAACTAAGGCTGAAAAAGTATGGAGGAAATAAAGGAAAAAAAAAGACTATTGTTGTTGTACAACAAGATCTTGGATCTGACTCCGAGAATGAGACAAAGATTGTTGCTATCGGGATCCAAGGTAAAGGAAAATGTATATCTCTTTCTTTCGATACAAGTTTTTCAAATGCAAGTGCAAGTGCAAGTGCAAGTAAATAATATTCTCCAGCTAAGATTGATAAGAATCAAAATGAATAATTTCACATTTAAGTTGTAACAAAGCATACTAAGGTTGATACTTTGTTTGATATGAGATCTCAAGTAAATCTAATATCTGAAGAAGTTGCTAAGAAACTTAACTTGGATACAACACCTCATCCAAAGCCATATCCACTTGGATGGGTTTGCAATGATGCACAATTATAGGTAACGAAGTAATGTAAGTTAAGATTTGCTATCATTGTAGAATTTATAGATGAGGTAGAAGTTGATGTGGTTCCTTTAGATATTTGTGGTCTTGTGCTAGGATTCCTTATCTTTATGACCGAAAAGTAGTATTTTATAGGGGAGAAAACAAATACCACCTTTTTAAGGATGTAAAGAATTCATTATACGCACACATAAGATTAAGACTAATCTAATAGTAGTGAATACTGGAAAAATGAAGAGGTTAGTCAATGCTAGTATGAACTTTGTATTAATGATTGTAAAGGCCAAAGAGGATGATAAATTTTAGGCATTCAAAGGGTGTGATCAAGAGCATAAAGTTTAATTGGTCAAAGTAGTTTCCGCCTATGATGAGTTATTTTAGGAGCCAAAGGGATTGCCACCAAAGAGAGATACAACATGAAATAT
Organism: Sequoiadendron giganteum; assembly: GCA_007115665.2. Taxonomy (NCBI): domain Eukaryota; kingdom Viridiplantae; phylum Streptophyta; class Pinopsida; order Cupressales; family Cupressaceae; genus Sequoiadendron; species Sequoiadendron giganteum. The sequence continues at coordinate 428,951,571 of CM021103.1, forward strand.
AGTTTTGATAGGATGTGCCTCTTCCAAACATCAACATGTAATGTCTATCAATTATGTAGAATGAGGAAATCAAGAAGCAAGTTTAGGAGATGGTTGAGAAAGGAGTTATTCATCCAAGCACCTCTCCTTGTGGTTCTCCAATTATGTTGGTACCAAAGAAAGACGGGTCATGGAGAATGTGCATCGAATACAGAGCCCTGAACAAGATAATGGTAAAGAACAGGTATCCTCTTCCCCAAATAGATTATTTACTTGGTAAATTGAAACATGAAATTTATTTCACTAAATTATACTTGCATAGTGGATATCACCAAATAAAAATTGTAGATAATGATATATGGAAAACTGCATTCCAGACAAAATAGGGACTATATGAGTGGTTGGTCATGCCCTTTAGGCTTTGCAATGCACCGAATACCTTTATGAGATTCATGAATGATGTCTTCCATCCATTCATAGATGAGTTTGTCATAGTATATTTAGATGATATATTTGTATTCAGTTGAACTTGGGAAGAACATGTAGAGCATGTGAGAAAAGTACTAGATGTATTGAGAAAAGAAAAATTGTATGTAAAAATGTGAAAGTGTGAATTTGCAAAGACATCACTAGTGTACTTAGGCTATATTATAGGAGGAGGTCACTTGAAAGTGGATCCTACCATGGTTGAAGTCATTGTAAACTAGCCTAAGCCAAGTATAGTTACAAAAGGCAATTTTTTTTTTAGGTGCAATATAGTATTGGAGAAAGTTCATACCTAACTTCTCATACATAGCATCTCCATTGCATGCACTAACAAGTGTAAAGAAGTCATTCTAGTGAGGAGGTCTATAGCAAAAGGCCTTCGATACTTTAAAGGTAAAGCTCAACACTACACCACTTCTGGCTCTATCGGATCTACAACAACTGTTCGAAATTGAAACAAATGCTAGTGGGTTTTCCATGGGAGAAATACTCATGCAAGGAGGAAATCCTATCTGCTTTCACTCTAAAAATTTCAAGACTGTGGTAAGTAACTATCCCACATATGATATAGAACTGTATGAATTAGTTAAAAGTGTAAAGAAGTGGAAACATTATCTAATGGGTAAAGAAACAATAATACACACAAATCATCAACCACTTCAATATTTGCACTCACAATCAAAATTACAACAAAGCGGGCACTTTAGGTGGATGGGTTTTCTACAATAGTTTCATTTGGTTATAAAATATAAGAAAGGGGTTTAGAACAAAGTATTGGATATGTTGTCTAGGCCTTCTATAAAAAATGCTACAATTATTCTTAAAAGTAGTTCAATGGCACATGAAAGTTATCAAGAACAATATGCTAATGACAAAGAATTTAAGGATATTTATGCAACATTAATTCAAGGCAAACATGTAGAAGAGAGACTACTATGTGCAGGAAAAGTTATTGTATCACTTAGGAAAGTTATGTATTCCACAAGATGAACAAGCACAGGTAATCAAAGAAGCACACATGTTATTGATTGTTGGACACTTTAGGGTAAGAAAAACAATGACACAACTGCAAAAATATTGTTATTGGCCTCGCATGCAAGAAATTGTATCCAAGTACATTAGAGGATGTGTAATGCGTTCAACAAGAAAGCCTAGCAATAGGAAATTAGGGTTGTACACACCTCTTCCTATACCATCTCATCCATGGGAAATTGTTTCTATGGAATTTTTTAGGGGTTACCAATTTCTAGGGAAGGGAATGATTATCTGTTTGTGGTAGTGGATATGTTCAGTAAAATGTGCATTCTAATGCCTTGTAAAAAATAGGTCACAATTGAACTGACAACAAATTTGTGCTTTCAATTTGTATGAGTTTATTTTGGGCTTCCTACTTCTATTATACCGGATCGAGATTCTCAATCGTTGGGGGAATTTTGGTCAGCATTGTGGGAACTCATGGACACTAGATTGAAGAAAAGTACAAATTTCCATCCGTAGACTGATGGACAGACGAAGGTAGTGAACATGACAATTGTGCATCTTCTAAGAGGTTACTTTAGTAAACATCCTGAGTTGTGGGATGAGAGTCTATACTATGTGCAACATGCTTACAACCATGCAACACACTCTTCTACTTGAAGATCTCCTTTTGAGACTTGTTTCAATTATTTTCCAAGGACACCTATGGATTTTTCTTTTGAGAAGGAAGATGTTAAAGATGAAAATAATGATGTAGACAAAGCCTTGAGATTCATCCAAAATATCCAAGCAGTCCACTAGGCATTTGAGACACAACTGGAGAAGATCTAGGCAAAGTAAAAAGCTTAGCATGATAAGCATCGTGTTGATCATCAATTTCAGGTTATTGACAGAGTTTGGTTACACATTAGCAAAGAAAGAATGCAAGGTGAAGGTAAGAAGCTCAAGCCGATCAAGTATGGTCCCTTTGAGATTGTAGAAAATATTGATACCAATGCCTTATGCCTAAATGTACCTCCTTATATGCATATCTACTCAATGGTTAATGTTGAGAATTTTAAGTTGTATGAATCTCCAATGATACTAGATGAGGAGGCTGGTGTTCAAGTTCCTTCTATTGATGATTTATCACCCGAGTACATGGACGAGTTGCAAGAAGATACCATGCTAGAAAAGAATGTCAAAACTTCACAAAGAGGAGTCATTGAGTACCTTAGAGTGGGACTAAAAGGGATGAATCCTGGCAAAGAAAAATGGATGGAGGTTGGAAAAGTGAGGGAACTATACCCTCACTTACTTTCTATGTAATCAAGCTTTCAGAGGTCCAAAAGCTCTCCAGTGGGGAGGACTGATCCAGGTGGATATGTTCACCAAAAATTCAATTATTCCAAATGCTCAAATAGTTGACACCATGTTAAATATATCTTTGATATGAACCCAACATGGCTTGAATTGTCTTGAAATGAGTTCATATGCTCAATATTTGCTTAGTCAAAGATCAATCAAAACAGGGGTACTACATGGAGGATGCTAGGTCAAAAAATGATCTTCCCAAAAATGAATAAAAAAAACATCACATCAAAGATCTCTTCAAAATGAATCCAATGCCACTTTTTTCACATAAAACGAAGCTCATACATAGAAGTTACAACCAGTCAAAGTTTAAGGTGAAATGTTGACTAGGACCATACATATATTGGTGTCATCATGACATCAACAAACCATATGATGACATGGTATTCTTGGATTACGAAATGGTAGTATGATGTCAAAGGTGGGAGAATAGAAATTTGACATGTGTCAGTTGTCGATAAATCAAATTGTGCCACATGGCACCAATTCATTGGTGCACGTGGAACCTATGTGTTTCTCTATGGTTCGCAGACTGGGAGGTTGTTATTTAGTTCAAAATTTTGTGGGAAAGGGTCAAACCACTGACCTTCCCCTTCCTGATTACATGTGGCACTGTTAGACCACACTATTTCCTCATAAACCTATATATGACCATTTATATTTATAGAAGATAAGAGCTGATTTGGGGGGGTGACAGTTTGAACTTCCGACCTACCCCCATAACTAGCGCCTCTACTATTGTGCTAAGCCATCGATTTGCATATGATTCAGAGGAAGTTTATTATAAACAATAACAAAGATCCCCTAAGAATAGTTGAAAATTGATTATTCAAGGGTATTAAATTATTAAACCTTTTAAATTTTAAAATAACTCGATTTTAATAAGATTTTAATAAGATTTTAAGGGCTTTAAAAGGATTTAAAAGGATTTTATAAGATTTGTAAAAGGGTTTCAAAGATTTAATGATATTTTTAAGGGGGCTCGCTTCAATATGAACCAATGTAAAGAATATTGGGAAATATTTGAAAAAATATTATTGTTACCCCTTAAAAGACATATGAAATTATATAAAAGGGGTGGGGGTTTAGCCTTTGAAGGACAATTAGAGGAAATTTGGATTTAAGAGGAAGTGAAAATTCTCTCTATGCAGATAGACTTAGGAGGGACTTATAGCCAAGTATTTATACTTGAAGGGGATAAATTTTCTTCATTTCCCTCATCATCAAAGGAGACTTTGTAAAGGATTTGGAGCAGAATTGAAGGATCGGTCACTCTGTTGGAGAGGGACCCAAAGACGTAGCCAATTGGTGAACTTTGTAATCAATTTGTGTCTATCTTCTCTTTTATGTTCTCATATTTCTATTGTTCTAATCATTTAATGTCTTTTTAAAAGCATTTAAAATTAAGCTTAAGACATTCAATTTATCGTTTACTTTAAATTAACACTCATTCACGCAACTGACATAGATCCTAACAAATAAAGTTGGTATCAGAACTATGTTTGACTAAGTTTTGTAGAAGTGGATGTTAACATGATCCAGGAGTCGACGAGGTGAAGGCACGTTGCAAAGATTAATCTTGAGATCAGTAAATGAAGGACTTTTCCATCATCAAACATGTAGAAACAGAAGCTGGAAAAATTTTTGAGCTCGATGAGAAATGTTTTAAATGAGCCCTTCTCAACATTAAGGCTATGGTGGAAGAGCTCTATCAAGAAAAGCGAGAATGAAAGAAGAGTGAAAAAGGAGGATCGTCGAAGCAAGAAAAGCATGAGGATGATGAAGATCAAAAGGATAAAAGAAAAAGAGAAGAAGGTGATGAAGAGCCTTCAAAAATTCCTACATCTCCATATTCTCCATCTTCTTCTTCTAATTCTACTTCTTTTGTTAATCCTTTCAAAAGTGCACATAAGCCTATAATCAAATTGGATGTAAAATTTGAACTACCTAAATATTGTGTGAGTTAAATGCTGAGAAATTAGATGATTGGGTTCAACAAGTAGCAGTATATTGTAGGATTGAAGGCCTTTTAGATGATGCTTCTAAAATCCAATTAGCTACTCTTCGATTTGGAGGAACTACTCTCACCTAGTGGGAGAGTAAAACTCAAGTAGAAATTTCTCGACATGGTAGTGTCAATTTAACTTGGATGGAGTTTAAAGTTTCCCTTAAAAATTAGTTTTGTCCCTTAGGCCATATGCAATAGTTAACTATGAACTGGAAAACATTTAGGTAGGGTAAGGGTCAATCTACCCAAGACTATACTCATGAATTTAGAAAGTGGGCTATTGCGCTTAATGTTATATTATACACCCATAACACATTGCTAAAGTATATAGGTGGTCTTCATTCTTACTTAAGGCATACCATTTTGGTTTTAAATCCTAATAATCTAGATGAAGTATGTGTACAAGCCACACATTTGGAGTCAAGAGGTAAGAATACATTTAATGAAAAGTCTAACAAGAAGCCATCTAATCTTGAAGGTAAATCCAAAGGCAAAGAAAAGGGGAAAAAGACTACTATAGTCAAGAAGGAGGTGATAAGCCCACATGATCCCATTGCAAGAAGGAGGGGCATGATAACTCAAAGTGTTGGAAGCTGCATCCAAAACTAAGGATAAATAAGTATGGAGGAAACAAAGGCAACAAAAGACTACTGCTATTATACAACAAGATCTTGGATCTGACTTTGGGAATGACACAAAGAATGTTGCTACCAAGATCCAAGGTAAAGTAAAAGGTATACCTCTTTCTTCTGGTACAAGTTTTTCAAATGCAAGTCCAAGTGCAAGGAAATAATCTTCTCCACCTAATATTGATAAGCATCAAAATGAATTATTTCACATTCGAGTTGTAACAAAGAATACTAAGGTTAATACTTTGTTTGATATGGGATCTTGGGTAAATCTAATATATGAAGAAGTTGTTAAGAAACTTAACCTGGATACAACACCTCGTCTGAAGCCATATCCACTTGGATGGGTTTGCAATGATGCACAATTACAGGTAATGAAGCAATGTAAGTTAAGTTTTTCTATCACTACAAACTTTATAGATTAGGTAGAAGTTGATGTGGTTCCTTTAGACATTTGTGGGCTTGTTCTAGGGAGTCCTTATCTTTATGACCAGGAAGCAATATTTTATAGGGGAGAAAATAAATATCACCTTTTTAAGGATGGTAAAGAATTCATTGCACATTGGTGAATACTAGAAAAATGAAGATTTTAGTCAATGCTAGTTGTTACCCTTTAATTTTTCACTCAAATTTGTTTCTCTTTCCTTTTTACAAACAAGTTTTGAGTGATGTTGTAGCCATGCTGAATCCCCTAACCTTGTCACAAAGTTCGTAAGTTTTGAAACTTCTCGACTGCTCGATTTATCCGTAGTCATTGTAGTCCCAAGTCTTGTCCAAAGATGTCTCATGCAGTCAACCAATCGAAAGTTCTTAAAACTTTCAAACTCCCGACAAGTGGTTATGAAGTTATGTTTTTGACCGCTGGGGAGGCCCAAATGAGATGCACTATTTCCAAGATGTCAGTTCATTTAGTGACTCATGCGGTGCCTTTGAGGGATGTCTCCTCAAATGTTTTGAAATGCCAGCTTGAAGATATAATGTATTATTTTAAATCTTCTGAAAAGACTACTCTTAGATAAGGGGGTTGGTGAAATGTATTTGGTAATGGATTGGCACAGTTTCCTTATCAAATTAATGATCACTTCCTACCATCAACATTAAGTAAGCTTGCATACAAGGAAAGGTGGTGACATTTTCAACTCCAGAGTCTTCTTAGGATGGTACTTCTTGGTGATATCAGAGAGTGGGAAGATGAGCCTGTGCTTGTCATACAACCAAATTTAAATTGGCTCGATGAAGAGCAATTGGACATCATTTTTGAGTTGCGTTCACTGGCATGGAAGGAGAAAACTAGCTATGCCGAATATAAAAGGGTGATGTTTGTTTTAGAAAAAGAAGAAGAGCGAGCCGAATTCCATAATTTGGTTATGAAAATGTAGTTAGAACTTTATAGAGTCTTAGAACCTCCAGTAGTTTAGTTGCATACAAGAAGCCTTTTGGTGGCATGTAATGATAACATATATTTAAAAATTGTTTCTGTTTCAAATTTTTTTCTTGGTTCCAGTCATTTTCCAAACGGTTGTTTCGTGATGTAGCGGTTTTGATATGTCTCTATATAGACCTATGAATTAATAAAGAGGGGACATTTTTTGGAGAAAGGGGGGAATAGGAGCAGGAGGTTTTTCATTTCATGCACCGTTGATGTTTTGGGAAATGAGTTTGTGAACTCATGTTTTTGACAACGAAGAAATAAAGAATATATTGTGAATGTCTAAATTTCTCAATATTATCTTTAGATTATAATGAATTGTGTTTCTTTATGATTACTCTTCCATGTTACTCTACTTCAATGGCTTGAGAATGTATTTAATTCTAAAGCTTTGAATTTAGATTAAATCATATGTGGAAATAATTTACCATTTTTGCTTCCCCCTAGATATCATTCATGGTTTTGATAAGTGGACTTTGTGTTACTTGTTTTCAATTCAGTTTTATTATGAAATCTTTTTCACATCTATTACCATGATTATGGGTAGGTGTTGGTGTACCTTTATGCTTTCTGGTAAAAAACATACCCTGTGTTTTATTCAATGCAAACCATTTGAAGGTAGCTGCACCTAAAATAAGAAGAGAGCACTCGCAACTGCCATTGTGAGTGACTCAACTGTTGGCCAGATTGTCATTTGTGTGGGCTAGAGGATATTAATTGAAGAGACAAACCTGTCAACCAACACTAGTAAGAAATTTGTATTAATGATTGTAAATCCAAAGAGGATGATAAATATGAGGCATTCAAAGGGTGTGATCCATAGCATAAAGCTAAATTGGTCAAAGTAGTTTCCACCTATGATGACTTATTTCAGGAGCCAAAGGAATTTCCACCAAAGAGAGAGATACAACATGAAATCCAGTTATAGAAGGATGTGCCTCTTCCAAACATCGACATGTATCATCTATTAGTTATGCAAAATAAGGATATCAAGAAGTAGGTTTAGGAGTTGGTTGAGAAAGGATTTATTCATCCAAGTACCTCTCCTTGTGGTTCTCCAATTGTGTCAGTACCAAAGAAGGATGGGTCATGGAGAATGTGCATTGAATACAAATCCCTGAATAAGATAACGGTAAAGAACAAGTATCCTCTTCCCTGAATAGATGATTTACTTGATCAATTGAAACATGTAGTTTATTTCACTAAGTTATACTTGCATAGTGGATATCAACAAATAAGAATTATAGATAATGATATATGGAAAACTGCATTCAAGACAAAATAGGGACTATATGAGTAGTTGGTCATGCCCTTTAGGATTTACAATGCACCAGCTACCTTTATGAGAGTCATGAATTATGTCTTTCATCCATTCATAGATGAGTTTGTCATAGTCCATTTGGATGATAAACTTGTATTCAGTCAAAATTGGGAAGAACATGTAGAGCCTGTGAGAAAAGTACTAGATGTATTGAGAAAAGAAAAATTGTATGTAAAGATGTCAAAGTGTGAATTTGCAAAGAAATCACTATTGTACTTAGGCTATATTGTAGGAGGAGGTCACTTGAAAGTGGATCTTTCCAAGGTTGAAGTCATTGTAAATTGGCCTAAGCCAAGAATAATTAAAGAAGTCAAATTTTTTTTAGGTGCAGTACAATATTGGAGAAAGTTCATAGCTAACTTCTACATAGCATCTCCATTACATGTACTAAAAATTGTAAAGAAGTATTTATAGTGGGGAGGTCCGCAGCAAAATGCCTTCGATACTTTAAAGGAAAAGCTTAGCATTGCACCAGTTTTGGCTCTACCAGATCTACAACAACCATTCCAAACTAAAACAGATGCTAGTGGGTTGTCCATGTGAGCAATACTCATGCAAGGAGGTAAACCTATCTGCTTTCACTCTAAAATTTTTTTGACTACGGTAAGTAACTATACCACATATGCTAAAGAACTGTATGCATTAGTTAAAATTGTAAAGAAGTGGAAACATTATCTATTGGGTAAAGAAACAATAATACACACAACTTATCAACCACTTCAACATTTGCACTCAAAGTCTAAATTGTAACAAAGCAGGCACTTTAGGTGGATGGGTTTTCTACAACAATTTCATTTGGTTATAAAATATAAGAAAGGGGTTCAAAACAAAGTAGTGGATATGTTGTCTAGGCCTGCTATAACAATTGCTACAATTATTCTTAAAAGTAGTTCAATGGCACATGAAAGTTATCAAGAACAATATGCTAACAAAAAATACTAAGGATATTTGTGCAACATTAATTCAAGGAAAACATGTAGAAGAGAAATAATACTATGTGTAGGAAAAGTTATTGTATCACTTAGGAAAGTTATGTATTCCACAAGATGAAGAAGCACAGGTAATCAGAGAAGCACACATGTCATTGATTGCTAGAAACTTTGGGGTAAGGAAAATAATATCACAACTGCAAAAATAGTGTTTTTGGCCTCGCATGCAAGAGACTGTATCCAAGTACATTAGAGGATGTGTAATGTGTGCAAAAAACAAGCCTAGAAATAGGAAATTAGGGTTGTACACACCTCTTCCTGTACCATCCCATCCATGGGAAAGTGTTTCTATGGACTTTATCAGGGGGCTACTAATGTCTAGGAAAGGGCATGATTATATGTTTGTGGTAGTGGATAGGTTCAGTAAAATGTGCATTCTAATGCCTTGTAAAAATAGGTCACACTTGAACTAACAAAAAAATTATACTTTCAATTTGTATGGGTTCATTGTGGGCTTCCTAGTTCTATTGTATCAGATCAAGATTCTCGATTGTTGGGGAAATTTTGGTCAGCGGTGTGGGAACTCATGGACACTAGACTGAAGAAAATTACAACTTTCAATCCATAGATTGATGCACAGATAGAGGTAGTGAACAAGACAATTGTGCAGCTTCTAAGAGTTTACTTTAGTAAACATCCTAAGTTGTGGGATGAGAGGCTACACTATGTGCAACATGCTTACAACCATGCAACACACTCTTCCACTCAAAGATATCCTTTTGAGACTTGTTTTAGTTATCTACCAAGGACACCTATGGATTTTTATTTTGGGAAGGAAGATGTTAAAGATGGACATCATGATGTAGATAAAGCCTTGACGTTCATCCAAAAGATACAAGCAATCCACTAGGTAGTTGAAGCACAACTGGAGAAGAGCTAAACATAGTACAAAGCCCAACATGATAAGCATCATGTTTATCATCAATTTTAGGTTGGTGACAGAGTTTTGTTACACATTAGCAAATAAATAATACAAGGCGAAGGTAAGAAGTTCAAGAAAATCCAATATGGCCCTTTGAAATCCTAGAAAATATTGGTACCAATAACTTCTACCTAAATCTACCTCATATGCATATCCACTCAGTGGTTAATGTTGAGAATTTGAAGTTGTATGAACCTCCAATGATACCGGATGAGGAGGCTAATGTTCAAGTTCCTTTTGTTGATTGTTTATCACTTGAGTACATGAATGGGTTGTAGGAAGATATCATCTTAGACAAGAATGTTAGAACTTCACGAAGAGGAGTTGTTGAGTACCTCATAGTGGGTCTAAAAGGGATGAATCCTAGCAAAGAAAAATGGATGGAGGTTGGAAAAGTGAGGGAACTATACCCTCACTTACTTTTTGTGTAATCAAGATTTCAGAGGTCCAAAAGCTCTCTAGTGGGGAGGATTGATCCAGGTGGATATGTTCATGAAAAATTCAATTGTTCTAGATGCTCCAATAGTTGGCACCATGTTAAATATTTCTTTGATATGAACTTAATGCAACTTGAATCGTCTCGAAAGGAGTTCGTATGTTAAAGATATGCTTAGTCAAAGTTTGATCAAAATAGGGGTACCAAATGTAGGATGCTAGGTCAAAAAATAACTGACCCAAAATTGGATAAAAACAATATCAAGTCAAAGAGCTCATTGAAACAAATCCAATGCCTCTTGTTTCATGTGAAACAAAGCTTGTACGTAGAAGTTACATCTAGTCAAAGTTTGTGGCAAAATGTTGACTAGGACCATAAGGATGCTGACATCAGCATGACATCATTAGACCATATGCTAACATGGCATTCTTGGCTTATGAAATGTGGCAGTACGACATCAGAGGTGGGTGAATAGCAAGTTGACACATGTCAGTCATCGACAAATCAAATTGTGCCATGTGGCACCATTTCATTCGTGCACATGGAACCTATGTGTTCCTCCATGGTTCACAAACTAGGAGGTTGTTATTTAGTTCAAAATTTTATGGGTGAGGGTTGAACCACCAGCTTCCCCCTTCCTAATTACATGTGCCACAGTCAAACCACTCTATTTCATCATAAACCTATATATGGTCATTTGTATTTATAGAAGATAAGAGTCGATTTGGGGGGGAGACTATTTGAACTATCGACCTCCCCTTGATAACTAGCGCCTCTAGAATTGTGCTAAGCCATCAGTTTGCATATGATTTAGAGGAAGTTTATTATAAACGATAACAAAGATTGCCTAAGAATAGTTTAAAACTAATTATTCAAGGGTATTAAATTATTAAACCTTTTAAATTTTAAAATAGCCCAATTTTAATGAGATTTTACGAGATTTAAAAGGATTTTACAAGATTTGTAAGAGGGATTCAAAGAGTTAATGAGATTTTTAAGGGGGCTTGGTTCAATATGAACCATATATAAAGAATATTGGGAAATATTTGACAAAATATTACTGCTACCCCTTAAAAAGCATATGAAATTATATAAAAAGGGGGGATTTTAGCCTTTGAAGGACAATTAGAGGAAATTTGGAATTAAGAGGAAGTGAAAATTCTCTTTGTGCAGATAGAATTAGGAGGGGCTTATAGCCAAGTATTTGTACTTGAAGGGGAGAAATTTTCTTCATTTTTCTCATCATTAGAGGATACTTTGTAAAGGCTTTGCAGTAGAATTGAAGGATTCGTCACTCTGTTGGAGAGGGACCCAAAGATGTAGCCAATTGGAAAACTCTATAATAAATTCGTATCTTTGTCTTCTCTTTTGTGTTCTCATATTTCTATTGTTCTAATCATTTTGATGTCTTTTTAAAATCATTTAAAATTAATCTTAAGACATTCAATTTCTCGTTTAATTTAAATTAACATTCATTCATGCAACTATCATAGATCCTAACAGATCAATTCTCCTTAGTAGAAAGGATTATACAAGAGTAGAATCTTGTCAACATTATGAATTCATAGCAAGAGTGTAAAGAAACTAATAAAGTAGCAACTCTATCTCAATAGGAAACCTCATCTATGTCTCCAAACACATAGTTTCTCATAAACTCAAGTGATCAACTTAATCACATAGGTGATTCTCAACCTTGGTATACCCTAATCTTGGATATAATCAATAATAAAAAATATGTGTAATTAAGTAGTTTAACTTAAAACTATGTGTTCCAAACAAGAACAACATACATCCCGTCCAAGAAAGTTATTCTTAACCTACTGGTTCCAATGGGTAATCAAGTAAATATTCCAACCTAGTAGGTAAACCTTAACCTAGGTTTCAATATACTTCTCAACCCCAAATAGGTTACTCCCAACCTAGGGTGTTATCCATAGTAAAGCAATGATCAAGTGATCATACAAGTACAGTTTAATAATGACTCATCCTATCATTTCTTCCAAATTGTTGATGTAAATCTAAACCTTATCATTCCTAAGGTTTCCTAACATCATAAGACAATAGTGTCAAGTCACTTCATGACATTGATACATTTCACATTGTGAATAACCCTTAAGCTATTCTTATTTCATCATTCCTAGTATACTTATACTAATGACAAACAATCCCTCATATTATGGAATAAATACAAGCACTTTCATAGAAATCCATAAAACAACTTCTTTTTCCTTTCCAAAGCAAATGCCATGATTTCCTAATGCAAGTATTCTCAAGCAGTTTCACACAAAGCATTCAAATCTCATTCTTTCATAAATAAAGACAAATAAGAGAAGACTAGATCCTCATGCCTGTAATAAGATTGAACCAATTGATTGACTTGATGCACAACCTTCTATTGACAACTTACTAGCCTTCACTTTTCCACTCAAATCGATACTTCACTATGTCCTCTTTCACAAAATAACTCAATGATCTCACAAAGTAACTCTAATCTCTCACAAAATAACTCTAGGCTCTCACATAATATATCTCTCAAAATATTTACAGTAGAGAAGATTTGCAGAATAAGTTCATTCCAAATGAGAGAACTATCCCATCTATTTATACAAAAAATTGAGACGTTAATTCCAAAAGATAAGGCATGCTAGTCAAAAACACTCTACATGCAAAACAACTCACCTCTCATAGCAAAAAGGTGGCAAAAATCTAAGTGAAAACTTAGCTTGGCATTCTACAGATTGACCCCCATTTAGCTTGATAGCAATTCAAGACTAATTCAAATATACACATTTCCTAAAAGATGATAATTGACTTGCATACAAGCTAGACTTCTACATGAAAGAGTATTCAATACATGGCACCAAGTTTCAACATATTTCCCTATTCTTATGCCCAAGGAAATAGTCAATAATCACAATGCAACACATATTGCAAGTCGACTTGGTCTTGGACTAATAATCGACACATTATGCATGAATCGACTCCTCTAAAGTAGCATTTAAATTGTGCTTTGACCAAGAACGTTACTTGTTGATTATTCCCTTTATCATGCATTTAAATCACTTGCACAACAAACACATTACTTAATATTTCCATCACTTTTATCTTTTGGATAAATGCATTCAAGGGTAAAAATAATAGACTACTTATAAAATAGCAATGCATTTTAAACAGTATCGACCATGGCTAATTACTTCATATCGACCTTTATCATTTTCACATTACTTGCATAGATCAACCTCTAGTACTTCTGCATTCAATTTGTTGCGCTATGTATCACCTATGTGCCCAACCTTTAAATTCCATTCTTACTTCCTAAGTGCTTGGCATTATTCCCAATGCTTTACTTGATACCTAATGCGCTGCCCTACAAACTCGTTTTCAACACTTTAAATTCTTAAAAGGCATTTCAAACATATATATATTACCACATGACAAATGCCATATGTAGTGTATTAGTTCCATGCTCCTGTCTTAGAATTCATTCACATATTCCATTATCATCCTAAATTATATGGTTGTTGGTTTCAATTAACCAACGCTGCACACTTTTGCAAAGCTTTTCCTTAAAAAGGGTTTCATTATTATATATATAATAATAATAATATATATATTACAATTTACATATTATAATATATCTATATTAGTTTATATATATTCAAACATTCCTTGCTATCTAAATAAGTACAAAAGATTATATATATACTAATATATATACACATGCTTACATGTGTGTTTAGACACATAAGTTCTTATATGTACATATATATATATATATATATGTGATACATATAACTATGTTTCCAAGGGTTGATAAATATATCAATATATCGAATGCATTCATACATATACATATACATACATATATATATACACACACACACACACACACATATATATATATATATATATATATATGCAGTACATGACAAATTGGTGATTCAATGCATATGACGTATCCATACATGGTATGTGAAAGTAGTACTACTTTCGTATTAACATGCACACATATATTTATTATGCACAAATATCATTTCCACACACATATGCATACTTGTACATGTATCAGTATACTCGTATATCCACTCATCTTGTCGATATATACACGTATATTGACATATGCATATACTTCCAATACACACATTCGATTAAACAATCGTTCACATATATTTGCTTATTCTATCAATAAATGTATATTCATGTGATGCATATATATACATATATATGTTCATGTCTCTTTATCCTTTCAATAACATTGTTCTCATAAGCAACTTGTTCATAAGTGTGCATAGGTATGTATACCTAAGTAGTCTCATGCACATGTTCCTCCATATGTATGGTCTATCTCGACATGCATTTGCATACATATATATATATACATTCAATGTATATTCAACTCATCAATCAAGCATAGTAATATAAGGAAGAAATCATAAGCTCCAAATACATAAACATCATCCAAAAATTCACTCAATAGTAATCAATACCCTTACTAATGAAAACACATCATACTTAAGGGTGACTTACCGATTCCCAATACTATGACATGAATCAACCATTCTATTGTGAGTGCATGTGAGCTTAGATAGGTTTCATTTAGGGTTATCTGACCAATCACTTCTCTTGAGTGATACTTCCCCTCCCTTTTGGAGGATTTTGGAGGATTGAACCTATCCTTGCAACCAACTTAGCATATTTTCAATTGTAGTTAGACGCTCATAATAAACCCATTTGCATCATAAAACTTTAGCATATTCATATAGAAATGTATATAAACATATTTACTCTTTCAAACCCACATTTAGAATTTATCATCACTTTCACATAATACCTATTTCAATATTCCATTGTTTTAGCAAGAATATCAAAATCATGATTGCCTTTATCATCCTTTTTACCCATGAAGGTAAAAGTAAATCAATAATAACAAGACGGGGTGTGACATGTTCAATAAGCACTTTTTGTTATGTAGAGTGTAATAAAAGAATGTATTGAAGTTCACATTCATATTTTATAAAAACCCTTAGTTTGAGAAAACATTCCATTTCAATATCTTCATACATTTGGAAAAAAAATACACAAAATAGTTTTAGGATGGAAAACACAGTGGGTTGTGACTCACTTCTCAATTCTTGTTCAATGAGCACTTTCTATTTTGTAGACTGTAACAAAACAATGTATTGAAGTTCACCTTCATATTTTATAACAACCCTTAGTTTGAGAAAACATTCCATTTCAATATCTTCATATGTTTGGAACAAAAAATGCATAAAATAGTTGCAGGATGGAAAACACAATGGGTTGTGACTCACTTCTCAATTCTTGTTCAATGAACATTTTTTGTTTTGTAGACTATAACAAAACAATGTATTGAAGTTCACCTTCATATTTTATAACAACCCTTAGTTTGAGAAAACATTTCATTTCAATATCTTCACATGTTTGGAACATAAAATGCACAAAATAGTTGTAGGATGGAAAAAATAGTGGATTGTGACTCACTTCTCAATTCTTGTTCAATGAGCACTTTATGTTCTGTAGATTGTAAAAAAAAAATGTATTGAAGTTAACCTTAATATTTTATAACAACCCTTAGTTAGAGAAAACATTCGATATCTCTATATTTTTGGAACAAAAAATGCACAAAATAGTTGCAGGATGGAAAACATAGTGGGTTGTGACTCACTTCTCAATTCTTGTTCAATGAGAACTTTCTATTTTGTAGGTTGTAACAAACAATGTATTGAAGTTCACCTTCATATTTTATAACAACCCTTATTTTGTGTAATCATTGCATTTCAATATCTTCATATGTTGGGAACAAAAAATGCATAAAATAGTTGCAGGATGGAAAACACAGTGGGTTGTGACTTACTTCTTAATTCTTGTTCAATGAGCATTTTTTGTTCTGTAGACTAACAAAACAATGTATTGAAGTTCACTTTCATATTTCCTAACAATCCTTAGTTTGAGCAAACATTGCATTTGAATATCTTCATACATTTGGAACAAAAAATGCACAAAATAGTTGTAGGATGAAAAACACAGTGGGTTGTGACTCACTTCTCAATTCTTGATGAATGCTCAAGGGTGTAGAGTTTGGAGTGGAGTTGCAAAAATATGAAGGTAACAAAAATGCACTGAATCATTGTAGGTAGGAAAACATAGTGTGGGATGTCAGTAGATGCTTTTATGAAACCTACATAGATTCCAAACATCTCATTGAATTTATTCAATATGATAGAAGTTGACAAAATTCACCCTTCTCCTAGTACAAGGGCCATGGTAGAAAATCCCAGCTACTGATCTCTTATTCTTATGTAAAGCATTACCATGGTAGAAAATCCCAGCTACTGCTCTCTTATTCTTATGTAAAGCATTACCTTTCATATTTTAATTCCAAAATTTTGTAAATATTAATACTTAAATGAAACCGTAATCTTGCAGGTTGCCTTTTCAAGGGCAACAAGTTGATGAACAAGTGTATTGTGATGTTCATCTTTTGTTAATGCTTCGAGCTTGCACATTTGTATCCTTTTTCCACTCTAGCAACCAATTCAGTCAATGTATGGTGCTCATTTTTTTGATGTCTATTTTCAAAAAGAGAAAGATCATAGGACTTCAGGTGTAGAAAGCCTCTTTCCCAATGGAAAACATGTTGCAATTTTTGCTTCAATTCTTTTTAGCATGTTTTGATGAATAACATGTTGAGACTCTGCCTTAACAATTCACCTCCTCGCCTATGAATTCCATGAGCAAGAAGACCACTTGGCTGAAAAATGTCCCCTTCAAGAGTTACAGTTGAAGATTTCATATATCTATGACAAGGAATCTCCTTTGCAACATTTGAATTGTTGCAAAATCATGCACTATGAAATACATATTGCATAGATGCTTCAATTTTATCTTCATATGCAATAAGAAATAGTATCAACCTTACATTTCTATTGATCACCAATTTGGTTGTTGGGAGGGTGCATGGAAATGGGTAGCAATTCCGTGGACACCCTCAAAAATAAGTTGAAAACCATAACGCGAGCACGTTGTTGTCTCTGCTAAACCTAGGCAAGGTCTCGGCGACTACAACTACAAACAAATAATGTGAGCGCGTTATAGCGTGCTTGCATTATTAACTGTTAAAAGCAAAAAAACAAATGCAAATCTCTCATTTGCATTTAGACTGGTTTTTTGTTGCACCTGTGGCCAAAAACCCCAGAATATCGCGCTCGCGTTCTAGGAGGAGAATTTCTTCACCAAGAATCCCTATTTCTTCACAACGATGGCACCACGACAACGAGGAGGTGTAAGAGGTAAGAATTCTATGGTTTTTGTTTTGAATTTGTTAGTTTTAGGTTGAATTTGATATCTATTTGTTTGAATTTTTAGGAGATGCAAATCAACCTGTAAACCTTCAAAATCCTCAACAGGAAGACCAACCAAATCCTCAAGATCAAAATCAATCACAACATCAACCTCCTCCACCAATCACTCAACCCCCTCCTGGCACTCAACAAAATTTAATGAGTGAAATTGAGAACAACAAAAAACAAATTGAGGATTTGATCAATAGGTTGAGTGATCCAAATGGTTCAACCAGAGAAAGAATGACCCTAGCAAATTCATTGAAAGATATGTTAACGAACACAGATTCAATTAGCAAACAAATAATTGGATGGGAAGATAGGAGGCAAGCGGCTAGGGACTATTATGCAAATAAACTATCATATAAGGATGTGAAAGATTTAAAAATTACAAAAGGTGATTTGTGCTCATTATTCACCGACCCACGCACAAATCAAAATCTTACCCTCAATGCGAAGAGGTTTCCTATCCATTGGTGCCACCACCAACAGATGAAGGACCGGTTTTATGATAGGTGGTACATGGTCTTTGATTACCCATCGTGCAAAAATTGTGAGGTCCCGCAATATTTCCTTAGGAAACTATACAGTGAGTTCACATGGAACAAAATCCAAAATTATTTTGATATGAGGGATTTCCAGGGGAGAGGTGGGGGGTTAGCTCAGGATAGACCTGGTGCACAAGCAAATCCTATGCGGCAAGGTAGACAAGCTCTCGCTAGGCCACCTGATGAGCACATTGTTATGCCTTCCATCGTGAAGGAAAGTGCTGACATAGAGACATTGTAGGCAATCAACACTTTGACCCAGAGTGTCATCCATCATACTAGCCCTATTCTACAACGCCATCCAGGGGAGTCTTCTAGTGGTGGCCTTCAAACACATGTGTGTCAATCTTGCAGGGCTACTTGTTCACATGACCCCACTAACCCTCAAGAGACTGGTACGTAGGATTTGTCTACAACTATGGAGATGGAGAGGGCAACTGAAATTTTGCATGAGGCATATGGCATTGATAGTCAGGTGAAATTTAGCGCGTGTGTTCATTGAATTTAATTTATTAAATTTATATTTTGAAATGCAAGATTAACTAAAAATGTTTTATGATTTTAATAAAATTGCAAGGTCACAGTGTTGAGACTAGATACACCGGCCCCTCACCAACTTATCTTTGCAGTACACCTATTGCTAGGGTATGTAACTAGTAAACAATTATAAGTTTATTGCATATTAATGGCATTGTTTTACGAATGGTAATTTAATATGCAATTTTGGATGTTGAACAGACTAATATTGGAGGTTTTGATGGAACACTTCCCAGTGGCAGTGGATTTATTCAAACCTTCACGCAGGTAATAGAATAAATATTTTAACTAATGAATCAAGTACTTAATAGATTTGTGTAGTTTATACATGCACATCATTGATTACGTTGAATAATTTGTTGTTTTATTTTTAGTTGTTGCGAGATGATACAACTCCGAATGTGACAAGGGCAATGGATATTGGTGTGGCATTTGCTATGCAATCCTTGATGGCTTTGAAAGAAGAGGTATGAGGAAAATTAGTAAATTTTAATTTACATTTGTTGTTATAGATGTTAGTTAGTGAAAAATCAAACCATTATTGATTCACACAGTTTTTGTCTATTTGTATGGTTTATATAGGGCTTGAGCATGCCTGAGCATGAATTGAGGATATTTCCCTCGTGGAGAGAGATAGTGAAATGGTTGTAAGTGATTATTTGATCAAATATATCTTTTTTTATAATGTAATTTCTATATATTCATGTCTTTACTTCTTATTGTAACAGTTAAAACTTCACCATGAACTAAACCCTAGGAGGAGTAGCAGGAGCACTCCACGAGCACAACAAAAATGAGTGATAGACCTATCGCCATCCGAGTGAAAAGGAAAGGGAAAGATTTTATTTCCTGCGCATGGAGAGAAATGAATTTTGATTCCAGAGTATTTTGTTGTATGCCTGCATGGCAGTTTTGTACATATTTTTTATTGGACATATTTGACATTGTATGCCTAGATGGCATTCTTGTAAGCCTATATGGCTATTTTGTACATATATTTCATACTTATATCGACATATATTGACGTATGCCTACATGGCTATTTGGTTAATACAAATATCTTTTATTGATGCCTATCCATATTTGCATTTTAAATTGATGGTTCAATAGATATGAGTTACGTGTATTCAAGTGTATACTTTACAATTTACGTGTATACTTTGTGACTTACGTGCATTCGAGTGTATACTTTGTGGCTTACATGTTTTCATGCATATACCTTGTATTCATGCATATACTCTATTTTAATTTGTGTATACTATGTATTTGTGTATATACTTTTTGAGGCTTACGTGTTTTTGAGTACTTGTACTTCCCTTATTGACATGTACATGTTTGACTTATTCACGTGTATAATTATTAATTGGTTAGCCCTAGCATTGATCTATGTCATCCTCAATGCATGATCCTTGAGATGGAGTAAGTACAACCTCAAGGTCAAAAAGAGTTTCACATGCATTCTTCGTAGGCTCATTTTGGTAGTGAAACCAAAAACCTCTTGCATCATTGAAACAATTTTTTTTTTCCCTTTATAGCAGGTATGAAGCCATTATCGTTCTCCATCAGTTCTTCATGTATCCACTCCCTATTAATGGTTGTCTCATGACTTTCATGAAATCAAGCACTTATCTCATTTGTGATAGAAGAAATGTATGAAGATTTATCTTCCTCCTTATGAACCATTCATTATCATGAGAGATGGGTTCTTTTGAACCACTACTGATGAATCATGGGTCAATGAGTTTGACTTGTAAAACTACATGATTGAATCCTAATAGCAATATCACAATATTTATATATCTAAATGTATTATTTCCTTCAGCTAAAATTTATACTTATACTTATGTGATTGATGTATGTTTGTGTATGGGATCATTGTAATTTCTATTTGATGGTGCTATTGTGTCTGTAAGGTTTATTTATTAAAGGGTGCATGAAACAAGTTTTAAATCCTTACAAATCTTTGAATTTCTTAGGTTTTTCTATTTGTCGAGTCTGGGCTCCGAGCCCAAGTCCAAGTCAAAAAATGGCTTGTCAAGTCTGAGGCGAGTCCTAGTCTTGTAACACTGGTGTGAACACATCGAGGAATAATGTATATGCTAATGAAGAGAGAACCCATCCTTGTTTCCAAATAAACCATGGTATAGATATGGTTGGTCGAGATAAAACATCACTCTTCTGGATAGTTCGAACTATAATATTTCATGGCTACAAACACACCTTCATTATGTGTGTTCTTGATCCTACTGAAGAAACGGTGGAACATGTTGTAGATCAAATATTGCAACCCTAAGTCCACAAGAAGGTTACTTGTCCTAATTTTTGTAAATGTCTTTAAGATGTTCATCCTTTTTGAGTAATGTGAACTATTGATGTTATCTAGATCTTTGAAACTATCTACAATCATGTGCAATACTGTAGAAGCTAGAGCTATATCTAATACTACAAATGACTGCTCAATGGAATCCTGATAGCAATATCACAATTTGACACATTGTAGAAAATACCTCCTACTTATCAATTGATGAGCTAAAGGGGCTCTATAATGAATGTTTCATAAGGCACAACACTTGCTGAAGGTTTTGCAAATGGGGTTGCAAGCTAAGTGGGCTTAACCTTGAGGAAAAAAATTCGTGGTTAAGCGCTTGAGCTTGAGTATACTAGAATGGGTGACCTCCCGAGAAGGCCTAGTGCCTCACCTCTGTGAGTATCACTTAGATGCAATGAGTGCTAAGTGGGCCATTCAATAACATTTCAAATTTGTTGCTTTAAGCAACTTACAAATTTGCAACTTAAAACTCCTCAACCTAAGGGATCGATCCGGTGGAACATAGCTCAGAGTGATTCCATGTGTTTCAGTGCAAAAGAGGACCATTCCTAGTGTAAAAATACCTATTTGGACGTGTTGGAACAATCTGCTTGGTCACACAAGTTGCAAAACAAAAGTTGCCCACTTTGCAACTTTGCACTACTTGCATTTGATGCTTTTTCCATCAAGTGAAAATCCGCCACCACTGGAAAACCACTCTGAGATAGCCAAAACTGAGAGAGGTTTTTGTAGACAGGCTCAATGTGATCCTATATGATTAAACAAGAAGTTTCTAAGTGTCACGACATCTGAGTAATAGCATGCTGAATTTTTCAGCCATTTTGCACTTTGGACCCTTAAGGGATCGATCTGGTGGAACATAGCTCAGAGTGATTCCACTTGTTTCGGTGTGAAAGAGGACCATGCATAGCATAAAAATACCTATTCAGATGTGTTGGAACAGTCCGCTTGGTCACACGAGTTGCAGAGTGAAAGTTGCACCACTTTGCAACTATGCACAACTTGAATTTGACACTTTTTCCATCAAGTGAAAATCCGCCGCCACGACAAAACCACTCCAAGATAGCCAAAACCGAGATAGGTTTTTCTAAAGGGGTCCAACGCCTTTCTGTAGGATCAGATAAGAAATTTCTAAGTGTCACGGTATCCAAGTAATAGCATGTTGAAGTTTGCAACTATTTTTTTACTTTGGACCCTTAAGGGATCGATTCGATGGAACATAGCTCAGAGTGATTCCATGTGTTTCAGTGCAAAAAAAGACCATGCCTAGCGTAAAAATACCTATTCGGATGTGTTGAAACAGTCTGCTTGGTCACATGAGTTGCAGAGCGAAAGTTGCACCACTTTGCAACTTTGCACAACTTGAATTTGACACTTTTTCCATCAAGTGAAAATCCACTGCCACAAGAAAACCACTCCATAATAGCCAAAACCAAGAGAGGTTTTTCTAGAGGGGTCCAACACCTTTTTTTAGGATCAAACAAGAAGTTCTAAGTGTCCCGGTATCGAAGTAATAGAATGATGAAGATTGCAGCTATTTTGCACTTTGGACCCTTAAGGGATCGATTCAGTGGAACATAGCTCGGAGCGATTCCATGTGTTTCGGTGCGAAAGAGGACCATGCCTAGTGTAAAAATACATATTCAAATGTGTTGGAACAGTCCGCTTGGTCACACAAGTTGCAAAACGGAAGTTGCACCACTTTGCAACTTTGCACTGCTTGCATTTAATGCTTTTTCCATCAAGTGAAAATCCACCGCCACGAGAAAACCACACGAAGATAGCTAAAACTGAGAGAGGTTTTTCTAGAGGGGCCCAACATCTTACTGTAGGATTAGATGAGAAGTTTCTTAGTGTCATGGTATCCAAGTAATAACATGTTGAAATTTGCAGTCAATTTGCACTTTGGACCCTTAAGGGATCGATCCGGTGGAACGTAGCTCAGAGCGATTCCACGTGTTTCAGTGCAAAAAAAGACCATGCTTAGCATAAATATACCTATTCAGACATGTTGGAGTAGTTAGTTTGGTCACACAAGTTGCAGAGCAAAAGTTGCACCACTTTGCAACTTTGCACTGCTTGAATTTGACACTTTTTCCATCAAGTGAAAATTCGCTGTCACAAGAAAACCACTCCAAGATAGCCAAAATCGAGAGAGGTTTTTCTAGAGGGTCCCAATGCATTTTTGTAGGATAAGATGAGAAGTTTCTAAGTGTCACACTATCCGAGTACTAGCATGATGAAGTTTGTAGCCATTTTGCACTTTGGACCCTTAAGGGATCAATCCGGTGGAACATAGCTCAGAGCGATTCCATGTGTTTCGGTGTGAAAGAGGACCATGCCTAGTGTAAAAATACCTATTCAGACATGTTGGAACAGTCTGCTTGGTCACACAAGTTGCAGAACAGAAGTTGCACCACTTTGCAACTTTGCACTGCTTGCATTTGATGCTTTTTCCATCAAGTGAAAATCCGCCACCACGAGCTCTCTTTGTTTGACAACTTACGAAAGTCGATGTAATGACACGTCAGGTGAGATTACTATCCTTTGAGCATGAGGTCTTACCCACACTCTCATAAGCATCCATTAGATTCTTCATAATAGTGTCTTCACTCGATGTTCTCAACCCAAGATTCTTCATGATGTTCCTATACTTTACACCCCGCATCATTTCAACAAATAGTTGACATCTTGTAGTCTCATTTAGCCTTTCAAAGAATCATTCCCAAATCTTATCAACATATCTTCTACAAGTGCGTCTTGAAATCTTACCTTCCATGTGTTGCAAAATCTCATCATCAATATTAATCAAATACTTTGGCTTTCTACACAAAGTTCTAGGTGGTGTTCTCCTAGGTACATACATCTCAACATTAGGAATTTCATCAATATTTAATTGAGGTGGGCTAGATTGTGTACCTTCGATCGAAGGTGGAGAGTAATAAATACCTTGAGGTTCACATGGGGATGATGGCATACCTTCTTCGTGAATTCTGAGTGATGATGTACTCTCAACTTGAGATGTGTTGGATGGTGTCCAACAATATTCACTTGCGGTACATGGTGTCCCTTCATATTCACTTGTAGTAGATGGTGTCTGTCCATATTCACTTGTGCTAGATGGTGTCCCTCCATATTTGCTTGTGCTTAATGGTGTCCCTTCATATTCACTTATCGTAGAGGGTGTGTCTCCAACTACGATATCTGAATCTGTCTTACAATGATGCTTTCACATTCGTGCCTGTTGTGCTGCCAATTCCCATTCTCTTTTTGATAGTTGAGGTTCCTCTACAATCAGGTTTTTTTCATCAATTTTTTCCAATTTCTTCTTTTCACGATATGCTGCCACCCTAACTCTCTCCTTTTCTTTCAAGGTTTCGTTCTCTTTGTCTGTTAGTTTCCTCTTTGTCTTTTTCTTCGGCATGGTGGATAATTTTATCTATACCATGGTAATGAGACGAATATTAGTTACTAAAAAATATATCCATTCAAGTTAATTGAAAAATATATTTCATTGAAGGCTTCATTTTAATAATACTTACAATCATCGTGTACAAAAGTTAACAATAGGATGGGGTTCTTAGCTCAAACAAGCACTTTTCCATGAGAATTTGAGGAACCAAGGAGTGATTTTGAAAAAGTGTTGAAGGAGTGGTCTATGTAATGAACTTCTGACCTTGTGCAGGGTATTTTGAAGATGTTTGATGCTTTGGAATGGTTTGGGAAGGCTCGGGTATAGGAGTTCCTATAAACCCTCCCTCTTTGCATTGAAAAATGGGGGTTTTTGTATTGGAAGCTTAGTTGAGTGGGTAAGGTCCTTAGACCTAGAAATTATCTTGTTTTGAGACCTAATTAAAGACTATTTTTGGGTTTGGAAGTCTGGTGTGAAGATCTAAGGGTAGTTCCTTTGTAAAATTGGCCTACTTGGAGGCCTAAAATAGTGAAAAGGTCAATTTTCTTAAGGTTTTCCCAAAGGAGTCATGTGATGGGTTAAGGTATGTCTTGCAACTCTAAAATTGGTGCTACAATAATTCTTTTATTTTCTTGGTGTTTTGAAAATTTTTGGAGTTAAGGGCCCAAAATTGGTTTTGCATAGTAACTAGATTCCAAGGGTGAAATGTGGGAAATAATGTTTTTGTTTGTTGTCCAACTTGGAGGAGTGTTGGGATTGGTCCATTAGACATTTTTAATATTCTTAGATGCCTCTTGAAGGAAAGTTGACATCTTCAATGGTTTTGGGTCCTCTAACTCTGCATCAAAAATGAGTATCATAGTTTGAAGTGTGTGCATGGTTTGGGAGATACATGTGAGAGTTTGCAGATGCTTGGCTACTAGTAATGTGGACAGTGAACAAAGGAACTAAGTTTGTGTGTAAGGGTAGATTTCTGAAAGGTTTAATTTTTGTTGTACTAACTCAAACAAAGATTTATTAAGCAAATAATGGTTTGGTTGTGCCTTAAGAATTATAGTTTGTGTTTGTAAACAATGGTGCCATTATGGAAGATTTAAGACTACTTGTGAATGACATAATCAGTGGTTGATGTTTTGAGGAACCTAGTTGATTGTAATCAGTTATTTTCAAGATTTTCAAGGTGTTTTGAAGGTCCTTAAGGAATTGGGAACTCTTAATGCTAATTTGAGTATACTAATCAAATGTTTTGTGAAGGGAAATATAGTTGAATAAGTGTGTCAAGAAAGGTGTTGATTTCTTCCTTTGTACTGCATCAGTTTGTGCAGAGGTATTGGAAGGTGTTTGGATCCTTCAGAGGAATGGGACAGGCTTGGAGTTGTCTTAAAGGATGAATTTTCATGAATGGTTCTGAGTTTCTAATCAACTTTATGCTATGTTACAATCAATTTTATGATGGTTAATCTATTTTTTTGAGTCTGATAAAACGTTGAAACCAAGTTCTAATGTTTTGATGAAAAGATGATTGAGTTTGTTTGTTGATCTTCTTCAATTTAAGTTAGGGTCAGAATTACCCTTGATGATTTGTGGATCCTGGTAGATGCTCTGCATCAAGATTAAAATGGTAATTGGAAAGTGTATATAATTGTGTATATAATGGTAATTTAAAATGTGCATTGACAACCTAAGGTTATAATGACAAACAAAAATGAAAGAAAGCCATAATAGAATAAAATAAAATGTGTAAAGACTTCACATACCTTAAAAACCAAACTTTCAAATGGAGGAGTTCAACCCAATTATGTAGCCTTAGCTTCTTCTTTCTTCAAACTCCACAACAATTTGACTTGTTCAAAAGCTTGTTCCCTTCCACACTTCAATTGTATATCAGTTTTCAATGGAATTCAAACTTCAATTGATATTATATGTCTTTCAATGTGGAAACTCTGCTATTTCATGCAAAGGTGGTAAAAAGATAATGGAAAAGGTGATGGAATGTGAAAAAGATTCTTGCACACTTCACAAAATCATCAAAAAGCTATTTTTTGTTGGAGCACATGCAAAAGCAGGGGAATATGCAGACTGTGGGCCTTCAAATCACGGGTATATAGATTTTTTTACTATTTTAGTGGATTCAAAAACACGCTCGCGTTGTAATGCAAGCGCGTTATGTGAAATTTGGTTTTCTTAGTATATTTGTTAGAGTGGGAGGGAGAGAGGGGGAGAGTGGGAGATAGAGAGGGAGGG